>JAKCOX010000023.1:10831685-12031685 GCA_022605575.1 Laterallus jamaicensis coturniculus | reverse complement strand
GAGCGGCCGGGGAAGTTTCCCCGCGCACATGCCCGGGAGGAGAAGTGAGGCTGGGGTCACGCAAACATCCGCCCGCCCTTTCCATTCTCTCTCCCCTGAATGCGGTCGGGACACGCTTTCCTTTCTCGGCCTGCCACCAAACTGAACCAGTCAAGTCTACGCGTAAAGCCGAGGAGAACCCCCCCCACACACACAGAACAAGCCATAAAGTGACGCGGTGCCTCCAACAGCCGCCGTGCGGGGCCGGGGCCTCCCACAACCCGCACGTACCGCTGCCGCTGCCCGGCTCCACTCCGCTCCCTCCTGCCCCAAATTCTCCGCGGTTTGGGTCATAATAACCCATTTAGAAGTCGGCAGCTGTAACTGATGGGGCGGGGGGGGGGGGGGGGGGGGGCGCGATTGGAAAAGACCGCTTCTCTGTAAATACCGGTAGGCTGAAACAAGGCAGCTTTTGAAGAAAGACCTCTCCCTTTGCCTCACCGGGAAACACTAAGGTTCACGTAGGTAGCAGTAACCTGTTCTGTTTGAGGGGGTTTTGTGGGTCTTTTAATTATTGTTTTAAAGGGGGAAGGCGGGGGGGACAAAAATAATTGGGAGATCTGAGGCACCGACCTCTGCACAGGCTCAGGGAAAGAGTGCCTGTGCCCTGCCACCACCGACCTGGCGCCTAACCTTGGGCAAGGCACCTGTGACCTTTCTGTACCTGAGCAGCTCCTCACAGAGGAGCCGCGCTTACGGTCAGCACTGTCCTGGTAACGTGCTTTGGTTTCCATATCTGCGGGGAGGGGGAAAAAAACCTAAAGAAATAACATGTATAGAATCGGAAGGGAATTATAAATTTAAGACTGTGTGTCATGATTGTGGAGCAGGTCTCAGCGGGGCGAGTTTCACGCAAAGACCCGGGGGCAGTTGGGTTCCCCGCCTGCGACTGTAACAGGCCTGGCTATCCGCTGTACTCACACTGCTGAGGGCATGAGGGGAGGTCGTTGTCTGACCGATTTCTTGTCACTCCCAACGTTCTGGGCCCGTCAACATGGAGAGGAGCCATTTGTCTGGAACCCCCTTGGAAATTTGGAAAGATTTTCCCAGACATTTATGAAATATACTTGGTGATCTTGAGCAAGCATTCTGAGGTCTGGCATGTAAAAAAAGATTAATAATAATTCATCTACTTGGTATTT
This sequence comes from Laterallus jamaicensis coturniculus, assembly GCA_022605575.1. Classification (NCBI taxonomy): domain Eukaryota; kingdom Metazoa; phylum Chordata; class Aves; order Gruiformes; family Rallidae; genus Laterallus; species Laterallus jamaicensis. The sequence goes on along the minus strand of JAKCOX010000023.1, from coordinate 12,030,504 downwards.
CCATATAAGTTGCTCATAACACTGTGGGCAGTACACATTTTGTTACACTGGCTATAGCAGCGGAACCAAGTTTGCAAACAATTTTTAGGACAAAGGCATTAGGGTAGACTAGAAGTCAAGGTTGAAGTTTAGACTTTTCATTACTCCATAGGCATCAGCACAAGGAACGTCTTTAGCAGTTCATTTTTAGCAGGGGCCACTGCATAACAAGTTTTGGGGATTTTTTTTTTCCATACTTATGTTTGGGGCTTGTTTTTTCATGCACAACTTTGTTACAGAGTACAAGAAGTGGGACTCAGGTGTGGGTAAAATTCAGGATATAAAGTACTATTGTTTCATGGCTGACACTCTAGAAAGTATGACCCCAGATTACGTAGGTGATGTGTCCCTGCTCAGAGTTTTCTCTGAACCCTTCTGAATTGCTTTTCAAAACTATATACCTTCTGGAACATTTTCCAGGTGATTTCAGTGTAATTACAGGGATGTTTCATTAAAATGAATGCACTAGCATCACTCATCCATACCACCTCTCAGCTACGGGTCACTGTTTCTACAGGCTGGAGTGCCTTATGCTTCAGCTATTTCTCCTGTGTCATGCGGTGTACCGGCTTTAGTTTCTGAAACAAGTGTGGTTTTCAGTGACAATACAGCGGGCTGTGAATTTGCACAGTTGAAGCACAGCACATGCTCTCTGGTTCTACCAGGTCGTTTCAGGCAGAATGTACGAGTGGATGAATAGGGACAGCAGCATCTTCAGTAACTGCAATAGATTTGCCAGAGGTTGTTTGCTTAAATCATCTCTGTAGAATAGTTCTATCATGATGATAGGAAAAAATGGTCTCGTTTTACCTCTCCCATTCCTTCTGTCATATCACCCTGCTCCATCTCTGTTTCACCATATTTATCTTCTAGTTTGAGGTCTCTGCTGGGAATACTTTGCTAATAAATGAAGTACACCAACAAAATAGTGCTAATATTAGCATCTTTCCTGCCTGCTAAACTATGCTCCTGCACACGTACCTTGCTTCAGCCATCTCCTTTTTTGTCCAAGAAAAATTAACTGTGCTGGGTAACAGTCAGATTTAGCAAAATATACTATGTGAGGGGCATTTGCTGTCAGTTTTGTCAGTCATAAAATGTTACATCCATCCACCCTAAACTGTCAGAGACATGCCTAAAAATCTTGCCTATGGAAACAACAAAGTTTAGTTTAGCCATTGCGAGTAGTTTTTTTTCTGACCCAGAGCCAAACTGATTTCATGTTTCCATGCTGCTAGTACTTGGGGTTCCTCAGCTATATGTAAAAAAAAAAAAAAAAAAAGAAAGAAGGTGTGATTATGTAATTTACATGTTAATGTACTTAAACTCCATGTTTTGGTTACTGAACTGTATGGATAGATGATCAAATAGTTGGCAGTTGCAGGCAGTGAACTTCTCAAGCCATCACTGAATTTCGCTTGGGAGGACTGTTTGCCTGAATAGTAGCTAAATAGTCAGATAAAAAGTATTACCTCTAAGGGTATGGAAACTGGTTTTAGTTACAAGTGGAAGCTTGATTCTACAAGCCCAACACATACAGGATCCAGTTGGGTTTTGTTTTGTTGCTGTCCTTGTCCGTCCCTCGTGCACACGCACACGAACACATTAAGGGGATTGGCGCACCAGCCCCTATGAATATGCTGCTATATTAAATATAAATTACACAGTGGCCAAGATCACAGCCAGGCTGCTCACAAAACACCTGCTGAGAGGCTGTATGCACCTGCGGATCGAATTCCAAAATTCACCGCATCCTTCAGAAATACTTTCTTGTTTGTTCTTAGTCTAAGCCTGATTTTGAAGAACCTTTCAATGTCAGGATAAGGAGTAGCAGTTGAAAGGGATGTACTCGATGTTTGGCTTGGCTGTTGCCTTCTACCTGTTGCCAGGATCGCAGAGCTGATGGTAGCGAAGCCATGGGAAAAAAGTGTAGGGAAAGATTATGTGCGTCAGCAACACTTTCTCGTGCTATCAAGAGCACAGTTATCTGTTCCAACAAAATAGAGTGATTTATATTTTAGATGTCCTTGAACTTCTACATAAACAGGTGAAGTCAGTTCTTTCCCCTGCACATTTATTTGCATAGTTTAGATACAGTGTCATTCTGGTTACACATTTCATAACCCTATGGTAAGAGGACATGAACTCCCATCGGCTCCTCTCCCCCTAACCTCTCTCAGCTCCTTTGAGTGCTAATGTACCATGACTGTGCTACTACACACCTGTGAAGCCTGCCTTGTTTGCAAGGAGGGGACAGCCCATCTTTCCAGATAGTTTTCTGAAGTAGCTTGTCGGTACTACTCATTCAGAAACTCCTTAGTGCTTGCTTTATCCCTCAGTAGCAAGAGTAACACTAAGGGATACAGTTGCTCTACCTCCTTAAATTGGTGCTGCCAATTTTCTCCCAGGTTTTGGGTTGTTTTGCGGGGGGGGGGGGGGGGGGAGACGAGACGAAGTTGTGTGTGTGTGTGTTTGTTTGTTTGAAATCCCTGGTCCTGTGAAAACAATTCTGGGTGGCTTTGTACGTGAGGGAAAGATACTCATAATTTTTTTTTTTTGGTAAAGATTACTTTTGCCTGAGTGCATGTTGCACCCACAGGTTGCTGGAGAATTCCAGGTGAGATAAATCGGGGTCACAGTTTGTGTGACGCTGTCCATACTCAGTAATTCTTGAAGCTAACGGTACTTCTGTTAATTATGTTAAATACACACTGAAACCGCGTAGAAGTGGCTAGCTTGTGCGTCCTTACACGGGGGGTGGGAGGGTGGGGTGTGGGAATAAAGCTGGGCAACACCTTACTCCCGGTTTCTTCCTGTTTGATAGAGAGTTGGGTATTTTTCTGCGTTTAGGTAATTTCTTCTTCCGAGTGTGTATTTCAAGTTCAGAATCCCGTAGTTCACAAGCGGGCTGATAGTCGGGCGGCTACGCAGAGCTCCCTGGGGTCTGAGCGGGGAGACAACGCTTCTTCATGTGACAGGTGCACCCGAAAAGGCAGCTCCGGGAACGTGCCTCGGTTCACCGGCGCATCCCCAGGACGGCTGCGGGTTCGGGCCGGGTGGGGAGGGGGTCTGAGGCCCAGACACACACACACACATACACCCCGCCCCAAACCCTCCCCGCACCCGGTTTCTGCGTAACCGCCTCCCCGCGGGCACCGCGCGTTTGCCGTCACCCGCGGAAATCAGTGCCTTTGTTAAACCTACCCGGGGGCGATCCCGGGGCGGGGAGGGAAGGGTGGGGGGAGAAGGGGGAGAAGGGGGAGGGCATCAGCTCCGGCTCCGCTCCCGCCCCTCCGCTGCCGGTGCGAAAATTACGCACGGGGAGGTAAGGGGGGGAGGGGGGGAGGGGGATAGAGCTGACATACGTCAGCGCTTCGTAATCACCAGGATTTTCTTCCTGGAACGTCTTTCTTTTGGCTGTGGTTGGTTGCGGGTTTTATTTTGGGGGTTGTTTCGGTCTGTTGCCGCGGTGGGGTTTTTCCCTTCCCCCTTTTCTCCCCCCACCCCCTCCTCCTCATCCCCACCTCCCAAGCACGGCGGTGGCGGTGGAGGAGGCGCAGCGGTCCCCGCCGCCGCGGGGTGAGCCCCGGGGCACACGCACCCACTCCCCCCCCGCTTCCTCCCGCACACCCGTCCCCTGGAGCCGCCTTTGTGCGTGCTGCCCCCCGCTGGCAGCGCCGCGCCCGCCGGCTTCCGGCTCCGCGGCCCGGCCCGAACAGTGCGGGCCCAGCCGGCGGTGCGGCCAGCCTGGCTCCGGGGCCGCCTCCGCTCGGGCGGGCAGGGAGGATGCGGAGGAGGGGGGAGTAAAAGGGAGGTGTGGGGAGCGGGGAGGGCGATGGCGCTCTCCTGAGAGGGCAGGTACCGGCAAAGAGTTTCTGGATTGTCGCGGTTGGTTGGTGGGGGGGTTTGGTTTGGGGAGGAGAGGAGAGGGGGGAGCGCTCTCTTGCTTTCATGCCTCCCGGAGTGATCGTGAATCTAAAAATATCCTGTTATTCAAAGGGAATAACCTGATAGAATAGAACCAGCCCAGTTTTGGGGGGGAAAAAAACCAAGAAAAAAGCGATAGAGTCAAGTATTTCCAAGCAATCGCTGAAGTCTGTGGCCTCTCAATAGCTGAAGTCTGTGCCCCTCTCGCCTATGAGATGAGCGTGTAAGTAAGAATCATTGAAAGCAAAGCCCTTCGCCCTTCTTTTTCTCCTTTAAAATTACCCAAATTGTAATATACCTTCCCGACCTGCATGGATAGCCAAAATCTAGGCTCCTTTGGGGTATTTCTGTTCGAGACTGCTGATAGAATTCAGTATTTCTCTGATGAAGCATTTACAAAAAAATTCTGAAGACCTATTTGCCCAAAGGCAGCAGGACTCCAGCAGAAGAGGGGCTTTTTTGTTGGTCTGCTTTCTCCAACTCTTGTTTCTTTCCAGGTAGGAATCTGTCTGAAAAACCTACTGCTTTACATCTTTCCCTGGGCACGTTACTCCAGCCTCTCTTTTTGTTCGTTGCTTACTGATCTTGGAGGCTGTTCCCCAGCAGAACAATCCCAGGCATTCAGCTTTCCCCTCTGCCCTACAATTCATGTGGCGAATCGTCTTTGTTTCAGATGGCCCTTGCATCTGCTTTAGCTCTTTTTCCTCTGGTGCTTTTTTTTTTTTTTAAAAAAAAACTTAACTTCAGAAGGGAGTCTGACTTCCTCTGTCATTTATCTTGGATAATTTTCCTAACAGCAGGGGTAACACAGTCCTGGAGTAGATTGTCAAGGGATTTTTATAGAGTCCCCATCACTGGAGCGTTTTAAGCTGCGCAAATATTTATCGGGGATGACACAAGTACAGTTGTCCTGACTCAGGGCAGTATGATAGTCTAGATGATCTCATGTTTAATTCCAGGCCCGTTTTATTGCATTTCTATGATATATACACCTTATAAATAGCCCTTTCCTACTGAAAGGGAAAACCAGCCTTCTCTCTCTCTCTTAATCTCTGTGTACTTAATTGATTGTGCAAAATAAAGAGTATAAAACTATGATTATGAGTTGCCACTTGCTGTTTGGGGTAAGCTATTGGTGCAATTTTTACTCAACGTTTGCTGGTCTAATTTGTGCATGCACAAGACCACTGGGGAGATAAAGAGACATTTGGGGGAACAGACTGGCTGCAGAGGAAAATCTCTCCTGGTTTTTCCAGCGTACCCCTTCGGTGCAAGTTCTGTGTGAATAAAACAAGGGTGGCTTGCCCTCAGAACGGGCCGGCTGCTTTCAAGGAGAATTATCATCTATCTGCATTATTTAGACAGTGTCTGGGAAACTCACTGGAGCCTCGGGCTCCCATTGTGCGAGACATTGTGTAGATGAGTAATTAATGGTGGGCCTCCTTCTGTTTTGCTTAATGTATATATTGTACATATACAATGAATTGAGGAAGACTGCCGATGTGGGGAGTCAAACAGGAGAGAGGCGATTCTGCAAGCAGCAGCTTTAGCTTGCCAGTTGCCTAACTGATGGGCACTGCAGGCATGCTCAGCATTTAAAGAAGTGAGAAGTGTTAACCTTCCATATTTTGGTGGGCTCACACATATGGGGAAAGCACTGAAGGAAGGGGTGGAGTATCTTTTTCAGTATATTTCTGGAAGCACTTTTTTTTTTTTCAGGCATACAGCTCAGGTGCAGCCAATAATTCCAGAAAGACTGAGCGTCACAAAAAAGATGAGTACAAAACTCTTGGCACTAAAAATTTGTGCATTTTTATGTGCAACCTACAAGAGAGGTGAAACAAAACCTTCTTCTAGTTGGTGGGCATCATTGCTCAAAGCAGCTTCCGTCATGGATGGCTGGGTTGTGGGGAAGAAGAAAGAGGAGTGGGTATCTCCAAGATCATTGTTGTAGCAAGCACTACCATAGTCAGAGGCAATGTATATCTCTAATAATACTAATAACTTGCTTAAAAAATTACTGTCAATTATTTCTGTGAAAAGAAAAAGGAGGGGAAAAAAAAGGAGAGATTTGTGCATGTCCTGCAGAGTGCTCACAGACACACACAACAAAATGGTCATTTAATGTTAATAAAATATTCATGTGAACATTATGTTTTCATTACTGAAGTGGGAGACCACAAAATCAAATACAAGTGAACAGAGTGCTCTCAGTTAAACTGCTGATGAAGCAAAGGAACAGCATTTGTAACAGGAGAGAATGAGGTAATCATGGCAAATGAACATGTTTTTAATTTCATCTGTTGCATTTAATCATACAATAAGGCAATGGTTCCGGGTGCCTCACAAAGTTCCTACACAACCCTGTTTTTTTCTGATCTCATCTTTCAGTTCTATTCATCGCTTTGTCATTATTTTCTTCCCTGTATCTTTACTGACACGCAGCAAAGGAGGTTCAAAACATTGTCCCCAAACCCCACAGGAAATAGGAAGTATCCCTTGGGTTACTCCTTAGTCTACTCAGGTATGTAACAAGGAGAAGTAGGTTGCACTCGGGAAGTTCAGGATACGTCTGAGTTTGGAAACCTCCGTTCTTTCTATGACAAGATGGGAAATCTAATTTCTTTTGGCTAGGGAAATGCTGACTTGTAAAATCTTCCAAGGCTACGAAGTAGATGTTTTAAAGGTGAATAACTCCGAACGCAGATGTTGCAAGAATTGCTGTCATCTCTCGAAAGCAGCTGTCATGGGAGCGGGTCAGTGAGCTAAGATTCAGGCTGCTCCCTTACGGTGACCAAAGCAAAGCAAGCCCTGTCTTCAGCCAGAGTTGTATAATAGCCTGGGCGAAGCCTCAGAAATGAAGGCTCCTAAGGGTACCTTTTTCTGATGCCCTCCAGTGAGCTGAAAGGGCTTTTCATTTCTGGTAGCTTTCTGAGTTTCTCCTCTAACAAATCCTTCTTCTTTCCTAACTAACCTGGTAGTTTGGCCTCTGGTTTACCTTTCCCAGCTCATGTATCTACCCAACAGATTCCTCTAACGATTTCCCAAGAAGGTGTCCCTCTTTGTGACAAAATTACCTTTTTTGCTTTGTTTTGGAGCGTGTAAGCACAACAGATGTGCTAAGCATGTAACCGCGTCTGGGCGGTATAAATTACACAGATGCGATTTATTGATCGGGGAAAGATCAGATAGTTTCAAATTCAATGGTTGGCTGTCAAGTTGTTAATTGAACAGTTGCTGAAAAATGCCTATGGGTAAGCGATCTTAGATATTCTTGCAGGATAATCAAGTTTAAACACAACAGCTGCCTGCCCCCCTTTCCCCCCCCAAACTGGGTTGGCTGTACCTTCAGCAAGTTAAAAAGCATGCTCCCCAAAACACATACATTCAGACAGCCCTACATTACCAGTCCTCTAGACTGATAATGCTTCAATAACTTTACCACGCCGTCTAATGACTTGCTGATTTTCCTTGCTCTTTATTTCATTTGGGGAAGAGAAGATGGGTTGTTCAGTGCCTCCTCACTTTTGAAGGCTGCCGACAATTAACTTTGATTTGCTTCTCCAGTGTGCAGGTTCAGATCTGTCACCATGCCACACACACACACACACAATTAGCATATTACTTTAAACAAATACCTTGCCTCCAGTTTAATTTCAAAAATTTTTTAAAAAATTAAAATCTTACAACCCATTCCCCCTGAATTCTTTCTGTGAGCTTCAGGAACACACACCACCGGGTGAGGCTCCCTTCTTTTTGAAAACAACCCCAGAGAACTGACAATATTTTGCCTTAAGTTCATTTGTTTCAGTAAGTTAATTTTTGTCCCTCTCACAAAGGAGCTCAGCTTTTCCAGTGCTTTATAGACCAGGGGTGTTTTGCATAAGCAGGTGTACTCTGCGTTTCCAGAAGTGATGGTACGGCTGTAGAATACCACCACAACCCACAAGACCTGCTTTTCTCTCAACAAGCACATTCTATTTTATTGTTTTTCCTGGATAAATTTGATAGTTTTTCCTCAGGCTTAACGAATTACTTAAGTACAGAGATTCACGTTTCAGGTTGTATTTGTTATAGCAGCATGGAATTGAAAACAGACTGTAGAGAGTTCAATGATGTGATGTCCTCTGCAACACAAATACCTTGTGATTGAACTAGATTATAATATTTAAGTCTTCCTTTACAGGCCTCAAGTGGCCATTAAGTTATTTCCATAAATGATGGGATAAATGAAGAGATGCTATAAACTCAGCTGGATTGAATCTTCCTGTATATTCAGTGAGGTGTTCATCTCAGCTAACCATAGCTATGTGGAAGTTAGATGGCTAATCCATTTTAGTCTGTGGAGTTCCTTCACAAGTGAAGGACCATTATTTGCCCTTTTTTCAGGTAGATCTGAAGCTTTCCAGTGAGTGTACTCACAACACAGTGAATCTACGTTTGCAGTCCTGTTAATATTGGAGGAGGTAATATGCAGCCATATGATGTAGGTGTTGATCTGTACAATTGCAACAAATGCAAATTTTGTACAAAGAGTCAAGATATTTCCACCAAAGAAGGTGGAACACCTTCCTTATGAGGAGAGGCTGAGGGAGCTGGGTCTCTTTAGCCTGAAGAAGAGAAGTCTGAGAGGTGACCTTACTAATGTTTATAAATATGTAAAGGGCAAGAGTCAGGAGGACAGCGCCAGGCTCTTCTCAGTGATGGCCAGAGGGGGCCATGGGTGCAAGCTGGAGCACGAGAAGTTAACTTTTTCACTGTGAGGGTGACAGAGCACTGGCATAGGCTGCCCAGAGAGGTTGTGGAGTCTCCTCTAGAGACATTCAAACCCTGCTTAGATGCGTTCCTGTGCGATTTAGTCTAGGTGATCCTGCTCTGGCAGGGGGGTTGGACTAGATGATCCTTTAAGGTCCCTTCCAACTCCTAATAATCTTTGATTCTGTGATTAACTTTGTACCTGGAATTTTGTTCCCAGACAGGTACCACAGACTCTCAGCACTCACCTTCATGCCAGTTATGGCATCTCTAGAGCTTCTGTAGGTAACATAAAACCCTAATGCCAGCAGGGACTCAATATTGTGTCCCCTGCTTATTTAACAAAAATATTCAACTTATGTTAAAAGAAATGTTCAGGTTATGCTTAATTAATATCTCTCATGTTTATTTGTGTGCAGCTCTGGTACTAATGATCACAAAACAATGGCCTAAAACAGGTATAACTTGCTTCCATTAGAAAATGACTGTCCCTCTCCAGTAGTTCTAAAGGGACTCTAGAGAACTAACTTAGGCTTATCCACTGTCTTTCAGATAGCCAAGATGACTGTAAACATTTGATTGCCTGCCTGTCTGAACAGAGGGCTACAAGAAAGCCAGAGAGGGGCTGATCATCAGGGTGTGGAGTGATAGGACAAGGGGTAATGGGTTTAAACTAAAAGAGGGTAGATTTGGAGTAGGTATTAGGAAAAAAATCTCCCCTGCTAGCATGATGAGGCACTGGAATATTTTGCCCAGAGAAGCGGTGGCTTCCTATTCCCTGGCAGGATTCAAGGCTAAGTTGGATGGGGCTTTGGGCAACCTGAGCTAGTGGAGATGTCCCTGCCCGTGGCAGGGGGGTTGGGACTAGATGGGCTTTGAGATCCTTTCCAACACAAACCAATCTGTGATTCTGTACAATGTGACCACTTTGGAATTTGTCAGAAAGCTTCAATAAACATTTTAGAAATTATGAGACAAAACCCTGATGATTTTGCTGAAAATTGGAAAACTGGAAGGCATTTTTCTTTAAAGTTGCTCATTTCTCTCTGAGTGCTGTGGGACAGCTGTGGGACAGCTGTTAGTCAGCAAGGCAAGCCAGTGGGGAGCAAAAGGGAGACATTTAATTTTTTTCCCCCCTCCCTCCTCACAGACAGTCTGTTGATGATGGAGAAAGAAGGAGACACCAGTTGTTGCATCATTGCTTTAGAAAGTGCAGAATTTCAGGCTAGTTAGATTAAAATCAGAAACCCACAGTATCCTTGGTGTGGTGGTGGAGATGCTGAAGGTCAATGATGCTGCTATCCATCAGCACCTTGTTTATAACCTCTCTGTATTGATCTTCACATTCCCTATGCATGCCAGTGATTCTCCAGGTGATTTTTTTTTTTTACTCCTGCTGTCTCCCAGACCTGACATCAGCCCTGCTCCACATTTACCTCTCAGTTCCCAGTCTGCCCAGTCTCATGCACCAACCATGTACACCTGCTGCTGCCCGACACTTGTCTCCCTTTGGCCCACAGCTCACCCATTTTTGCTGCAGGCTCTTTTGTCTCGTGAACTGATGTACATGATGCAGCTGACTGACAAACCCCGTGTTTTACTGGTCAGATACAGCATCACATGTCAGGGCAGAGAGGAAAAGCTGCAGGTAGTGAGTCACCAAAGACACTTTGCACCCTTAGATAGGTGTGTGGGGTATATGCCCATGTTGCAGGGCAGCATGAGGGCTGCTGCCTCACAACATGACCTGATGCACTGGTCTGATTCCCCATCACATTACCAGCCCTTAGTGCTATCTTATCCACAGGTAATGCCAACAGATATGCATCTCCTCACTTACTTATCTCCAGCTTCATCTCTGCTTCCCTGCAGCAGCCTACCTAACCCTACCAGGTTAGCAACCCCCAAGCAGTTTCTTCATCCAAATCCAGGACTTCAGGTTTCACCCCATACAGAACCAAAACCTAACCATTGAGTGACCTGGCACCTGTTTCTTGTTCCCTGGTTTCCATCTGAAACCCTAGCCCTGGAGACTGGACAAGACTAAGAGAGTGGGATCCTGGGTATGGTTGCATGCAGTCTGGTATAGCTTCAAGACCCGTCTGGACACCTATCTGTGCAACCTGTCCTAAGGAACCTGCTTTGGCAGGTGAGTTAGACTTGATAGTCACTTGACATACCTTCCAACCCCTACAATTCTGTGATTCTCAAGCTGGTGTCAAACTCCTTCTCCATATACTTTACTCCTTCCAAAGTACAAGAGCAAGGTGAGACCTACAAAGATTCTTCGTTATTTTTCCCTTTTAAAGCATTCCAGGACAAAAAAGGGGTGGAAAATTAGTCTTTATGTGATGAAGAAAGGAGACCTGGGCTTCCCCAGGGTGGGGATTTGGAGGGACAATGGAGGGAGGTGGACAGATGGCTCTGTCCTCCAATGACAGCAATCACATAAAATCCATGGGCACCAGGAGGCAGGAAAATAAACAAGACACTGTCAGGATGGGTTTCCCATTAAACATCTCAAAAAATCCAGCATTGTCTTGAGCTTCCTGATTCACTCTGAAACATGCTTTGTGCTTGCCAAAATAAAAAAAAAACCCCAAACAAGACCAAAAGCCCCATAAGGCCTAGCAGAATCGTGCAATCTTACTTGCAAATGATGCAGCCAAACTCTCGTTTCCCCAAACTCAGCAAGTAAAAACTCCCTGCTGTTATTCTGTGTCTTATTTATGTAGCTGTACATAACCCCTGCTAACCACTTCTCCATCCACTCTGTTTGCAATCTATCCCAGAGAAATTGCTCAGTTTGTGTAGGCCAAAGCCGAGTAATACGTGTTTGCTGGGTGGCAGCTTTCATTGCTTCTGCCGTTCTCTACAGAGAACTTAATTCCAGCTGAGCATCGTACCTATTAGAAGACTATCTCTGACCCCTTCTAGAGTAAAACTGTGGATCTCATTAGCCAACTTCATACTATTTTATACTAAAACATTGACCGTCAGCCATTGCCTTCCTATTTTTTAGAGTTATTTACTGCAAGTGTAATGTACATGTCCTTTTCCCCACATAGATAGCTTTTAATTGGTAGTATTCTTAGAAGCATGGAGTGCTTTGGGTTGGAAGGGACCTCAAAGCATATCTAGTTCAAATCCCCTGCAGGGACACCCTCCACTAGCCCAGGTTGCCCAAAGCCCCATCCAACCTGGCCTTGAATCCTGCCAGGGAGGGGGCAGCCACAACTTCTCTGGGCAACCTGGGCCAGGGCCTCAACACCGTCACAGGGAAGAATTTTTTCCTAGTATGTAGTATAATTCTATCCTCCTACAGCTTATTGCCCTTGTAAGCCATCCTTCTCTGTCTTTCCTGTAGCCCCTTTAGGTACTGGAAGGCTTCAATAATGTCTCTCTGGAGCCTTCTCTTTTCCAGGCTGAACAAGACCAACTTTCTCAGCCTGTCTTCACAGGAGAGGTCTCTAGTCCTCTGTTCATCTTTGTGGCCCTCCTCTGGACTCACTCCAACAGCTCCATGGGGTCTCATGAGTATGGAGTAGAGGAGCAGAATCACCTCCCTCGACTTGCTTGTCATGCTGTTTTTGATGCAGCCCAGGATGCAGTTGGCTTTCTGAGCTGCAGGCACACCTTGCTGGGTCCTGTTGAGCATTTCATCTGACAACACCCCCAAGTCCTTCTGCTCAGGGCTGCTCTCAATCCTTTCTCTGTCCAGCCTGTAGTTGCGCTTGGGATTGCACCGACCCCTGTGCAGGACCTTGCACATGTCCTTGTGAAACTTCATGCAGTTCACACTGGCCCACCTGTCAAGCCTGTCAAGGCCTCTCTGGATGTCGTCCCTTCCCTCCAGTGTGCAGACTGCTGAGGATGCACTTTAACCCACTGTACATGTCACCAACAAAGTTGTTAGCCACAGTCACAATACTGACCCCTGAAGAATGTCCCTTGTCACTGACCTTGATTTGGATATCAAACCTTTGACTGCAACTCTTTCAGTACAACCATTCAGCCAATTCCCTATCCACTGAGTGGTTCATTCATCAAATCCATGTCTCTCCAATTTAGTGACATGGATGTCGTGTAGGACATTGTCAAATGCTTTGCACAAGTACAGGTAGATGACATCATTTGCTCTTCCCTTATCCATCAGTGCTGTAACCTTGTCGCAGACAGCCATCAGTTTTGTTAGGCACAATTTTGCCCTTTGTGAAACCATGTTGGCTGTCACCAGTGACCTACATATTTGCCATGTGCCATAGCATAGTTTCCAGGAGGATCTGCTCCATGATCATGCCAGGCAAGAGGTAATACTGAACAGCCTATGGTTCCCTGGGTCTTCCTTTTCCCCCTTTTAAAATATGGGGGTAATGTTTCCCCTTTTCCTGTCAGTGGGAGCTTCACTGAACTGCCACAAATATGCAAGTATGATGGAGAGTAGCCAATCTTTGTCTGCCAGTTCCCTCAGGACCCATGGATGCATCTCATCAGGTCACATGGACTTAGCCACCTTCAGGCTGTTTAAATGTTCTCAAACCTTATTTTCCTCTAAGTGTGTACTTCTTTTTTATCCTAGTCCCTGCCTTTGCCACCTGCAATGTAGACGGTCTGGTTAAAGCACTTTCTGATGAAGGCTGAGGCAAAACATTCATTGAGTACCTCAGACTTTTCCATATCCTGGCTAACCAGGGCTCTTGTTCCCTTCTGGAGAGGGCCCACATTTTCCCTAGTCTTCCTTTTATCACTGATGTACCTATAGAAGCTTTTCTTGCTGCTGTTGACATCCCTGGCCAAATATGAATACCAATATTGTTGCTGCTCTGCTAGAAAGTTTTCTAAATAACTTTGTGCTTGTAACCTGTCCTCCTAATTTTTCTCCTTTTGTCTTTTCTAGTCCCATAGAAATGTTAGAAGTCTAGAAATCACTAGAAATGTTACTAGCATTCACTTTTTGTGTGTGTGTTTGTCACATCACAGGGAAAGGCGCTGACTTGCACTGTCTCAGGCGCAAAAGGATCTCTGCAGCACTGCACTGGCAATACTGGGTAAGTTTTAGTTAGCAATTAGACATTGAATTTCTAAGTTATAACATTTAGCCTCATTTAATATATGTTTTCTGGGTTTTGTTCAGGTACTAATAATTTAATCACGGTGTCATGTGATATCAATGGTTAACAGAAGTCTGAAAGACATTATTTTGTCAACATAGTTACCTTTATTAAACAAATAAAACAATCAACATTCTTATCTCTTAAAAGTACTATGGAATTTGTTTAACTTAACCTGTTTTGCATAAAGTCACGTTGACTGGCAGTAATTATGTTACCATTTTTTATTTCCTTATGGACAGGGTCCATGTCAGCTGTTCCATTCTTTCACATGGAACCAAGGTCAAATTAACTCATCTACAGTTACGCTGGTCATCCTGTTTACGCTGCTGAAATACCAACAGGGCATTAGATTTTTCCAGGGCTCTTGGACTTCTCCACTATGCCAAAGCTTTTGGTCAATCAGCAGCAGCACAAGATTCCCTTTAAAAGTTTTAAATGAAGTTATCTGGTCCTGCCAATTAAAAAAATAAATTAATTCATTGATGTTCTTTACCACCCACTTAGGAGAATGTCAGAATAGATGATATTTGGGCGATGCAGACTTTATTTTTCTTTCTAAATGCAAACCAGAAATATTTAATGAATGCTTTTCCTTTTCCACAGCTAGCAATGGAACCGTGTCATCGCTAGGATTTCTGATGAGTCTTGAATGTAGCCCTACAGAAATTCAGAATAAACCAGAGACATGTTCTTGTTGCTTATCCTGTAGATATATTTGTTCTCCATACCAACATGCTGTGTTTGTTAATGTATGAAATTAATATGACTGTCTGTTTGCTTTCAGTGTTTCTTCAATACAGTTATGATCTGTAATTGTCTTTTAATCATTCTGCTAGTACATGCATGTGTATCTACACTAATATACTGCTGTATGCAGTAATTATAATACACATACTAATCAGCACTGAATTCTGCATGCACATCTTCAGTTAGATCACTGCTACATACTTCTTGGCAAGTGTTAGTTTTTAAGTTTTATGAGCAATCCCTTTCAGGAGACAGAACGAAGAATAATGAGATATTAGAACATGTTCTGCTCTCTGATAGATTTTATAGATTTTCATTTTATATATATATATATTTCAGTCTGTAAGTTTTAGAAGATCTAGGGCATTGTAGGGGACGTGGAACAAGAGCTTTAGCACATATCATTGTATTAGAAGCCTTTTTATAGAGGCAATATTTCTTTCTTTATAGATATTTGTTCTTGGTCACAAAAGTTACATGGTGTGGAAATTATTTTGCCTTATTTGATAACACAGATATCCACATCTAAGCTAGCGATTCCCTAGGGTGACCGTGCCTCTGTCCATAGAGAAAAACAGACATTTTAGAGCTCAATGAATCTGACCTATTTTAGATACCTACATTAGGATGATATGAATCATGCCCTAAAGTGCTGCTTCTCTCTTTTTTCCCCCTACCCCCCCACTTCTTTCCCCCCCGCCCCCAGACAATAAAAGGAGCCCAGAGTGATTAGTCCTGATCCAGTTCTTTGCACTGCAGAATTCTACATCTGGTCACCCATACAGCATTTTTCTTTCCTAACTGGGGAAAAAAAACCCCACCAAAGTTGGTTATATAATCATGAGGAAAAGCAGCAGCTGAGCCTCTGAATCTTCAAGATACAAAATGATTTAAGCCCCTTCATTTTCTTTACCAAAATTGCAAGCTAGACTATGATTCTATGAGGGTTGTTTTTGTGGGGTTTTTTTGGTTAAATTTGATGAAAGACCTTAAAGTTCTTAACTAAATAGCTTTACATCGAAGTAATGATTATAAGTAGATATTTAAGGTTACCGTATGTCGAATGAAGCAGACTAAATAAATCAAGGCAGCATTCTCTAATTCGGGTAACTATTAATTAAGCTCATGTAATCTCTTTTTCTTTTCTTTACCTAAATGGGTTTTTTTTAATTTTTATTTTTACTACAACTTGAAAATGTTAATCTTTAAGTTATTAAGGATTTAAAATGTGTTCAAAACTTAAAATGTATTTGTTTCCTTCTACAATAAAACCATAAAGGGATGGATGATCCTTAAGAGAGTTGTCTGAAGGGATATGTTGAAGCTGATTCCAAACAAATCGTCTTAACCTACCAATCAATTTGGCAAAAAATTTCAACATGCTGACTTGGTGCAAATATCCAGCTGGGTACAGAGATTGCTTCAAAAAGACTTTGCTGCTGGGTGAAGAGCTTCTTTTGCATTTGAAGGTTCTGCTCTAGTGACAGAAAATCCTCAGAAGAAGAGTTTTCTTGTAACACAGGTTTTTCAATTCACTTGGGCTGACCAAAATACTTTTGATAATAATCAATGCAGCTATTAAGCCAGTAGTTTGAATAGAGTACTCTTCTTAGATCATCAGGCATGAGACCTCCAGCAACAATGATACAAAAAATGTCTAAGTGAAATTCCAGTGTTAGAAATTACCTTTCCTACGGACAATATTTGCTTCTCTAGGGATTGCAAAGCATTTCAAATAAAATAATTTATTTAAAGTATTTGCAACATTGACCAGTTTCCCTCTTTCTGTGCAGGCTGTGCCAACAAAACCTGCAGACAAGCCAGAATTTTCTCTTGACTCCCTCACTATAGGGAGGGTCTCATGGCATGAAGGCCTCTAAATGAATGCCCCAAAGACTTAACCATGAACGGCATCAGAGGTTCATTTTGTGAATGTATCTCTAACCAAGGACTTGAAGCAAGAAACAAGTCCTAAACCATGTATCATTTGTTACAAATTAGGCAGGTATGCCAATTGCTTGAATACCTCTGGTACCTTTCTAAGCATAAAGTGCTATGCTAAGGGCTGCCCACCTATCCTAGTGGTTTAGGTGTCAGAAGTATTTAACTGAATTTATTGATGCGCTTGTGAAGTACAGAACACTTTTGTTTACACAGCTAGCTACTGACTCCTGATTCTCTCAGTATTGGCTGTACCTACTCTGGAGCCTTCATGTGCTAATCTGGTTATGATCACACTGCCTCTTCCAATGAGTATCACAGAATCACTAGGTTGGAAAAGACCTCATTGAGTCAAACCATACTTGTCCTATACTAAACCATATCCCTAAGTACCTCATCTACCCATCTTTTAAACACATCCAGGGTTGGAGACTCAACCCCCTCCCTGGGCAGCCTGTTCCAGTGCCTGACAACCCTGACAACCCTATCAGTGAAGAGCTTTTTCCTAATGTCTCACCTGAACCTTCCCTGGTTCAGCTTGAGCCCATTTCCCCTTGTCCTATCACCTGTCACTTGGGTGAATATGGTAAGAACTAATTAATTTAAGAACTAGAGGGCTGGAGCACCTCCCCTACAAAGAGAGGCTGAGGGAGCTGGGCTTGTTCAGCCTAGAGAAGAGAAGGCTGTGGGGGGACCTCATTGCAGCCTGCCAGTACCTGAAGGGAACATACAAACAGGAGGAGAATCAACTTTTAAAAAGGGTAGATAATGGCAGGACAAGGGGGAATGGATTGAAGCTAAAGGAGGGAAGGTTTAAATTAGATGTTAGGGAGAAGCTCTTTACAGAGAGGGTGGTGAGGTCCTGGAACAGGCTGCCCAGGGAGCTGGTGGATGCCCCGTCCCTGGAGGTGTTCAAGGCCAGGTTGGATGGGGCCCTGGGCAACCTTGTGTAGATCCAGGCCTGAGGTTGGTGTCCCTGCCTGTGGCAGGGGGGTTGGAACTCCATGATCCTTGGGATCCCTTCCAACCCAGACCATTCTATGATTCTATGATTAATGCATGGCTATGTCTCATAAAGACATATTCCTTTATATCTAATATATGGCATTTCTAACATGATAGATGCTTTGTCAAAGGTTACGAAATCCATATGCATCACCTTTTTATACAACCTTCAAGAACACTATGTGACCTCCAGGATTAGCTGAAGTGCTCCTACCTTTCATAGTTAGGAGCATTCAAGGGGTATTACATGCATCATAGTATCTGATCACTTTTGGTTCCTCGACCCAAATGACATGTTACTCACTGAGTTGACTGTGGGAAGACTGCACCACAAATTCACACCAGTTCTTGAATTTATTTCTCCTGATGGATAACAAGAAGCCCATCCATCTCTGATCCTGTAAGACATATGGCCTCCATACAAATGTCATCTCCCTTCAATAGCTAATGTCTTAGATCATTGTTGATTACTGAAAGTTGCCACTGAATTTTCTTTTCTGGATAACCCATAGTAGAAGGAAAGCACTTAACTTTGGAGTTGAACACTAAAGTACCTCAATGTACAGGACCTCAGTCTTACTTACATTTATAAATGCAAAACAAGCCTTCGATGAAGTCTGCTGAAGAGCCCTTCATCATTGTTGTCTTTCTCTCCTGTTCTACCACCTACCATAGATTCATACATATCCAAGGTGGCTACTCTGTGTGGCCTTACAAGCAGAAGGCAAGTTTATTGTAACAGCAGGTAAAGGATAGAAAAAACGCTAGAATAAATTCTCTGGCTTATTTTCACTATGCCTTCAACTTTGGACTGACTTGTTACAAAATAAATCACCCAACTCTGACTACACAAATATTTTAATAACTATGGTGACTCTTAAGCATTTTTTATCTTTGGTTACTGCAGAATCCTGTTTATTTAACAGATGACTTTATACTGACCTCTGGGTATTAGAAAAGAAATCTTCAGGCAAAGATAGTACTCTGTTTTGGAATGGATATTGTGCAATTAAGGAAAGAGCAGTATTTTATTATTCTTGGCACAGAGGCTGTTTCTCAGGCATGACTACCTGTTCCTTTTTATCTTTCCCACCCATGCCACATTGCAGCAACTGTAGCCGCAGGTGCCTGCACTGGATGAACACCTGTCCCATCTGTGCAAGGAAAGGAAATCAAGGGATTTTATGTAAAAATACAACAGAATGTCAAAAAGATGGAGAAATTGAAAGAAAGAGAAATTTACCATGATTAAGAGGAGAGAGAATAGAAGAAAATGGTTATGACCCTTCAGAAACAGCTTTTGCAGGAGAACAAGAGCAGGTAAATCTAAATGTGCTTTTTTCAAAGACAAAACACTCTCTGTGTCTGTCAGCCTTTCTCTAATAACATCTCTACTGAGGTAGCACCTTTTAACAGCAGTTTGCAGGTACAAGTTTGTCCTTCCACGTTCCACGTTGCAAAGCGACACATAAAAAGAGTGCATTGTGTGAAACCCTGTGAACTCATTCATCTCCCCAAAGGGACAGTGTATATCTTCAGATCCACAGAGTATTTCCACCCCGCTCTCTTTACCTAAATAACTTATATCTTCTGAAATTATTTTCATTACATTTCATAACAAGCATTGCAGAATTCAGTAAAATCCCTGCATATGATATATTAAAACCCTTCATGTACAGGAATTTCCCTGCTCCTGTCCTAAGATGCCATCCATTTTGTTTACAAGTTGTTTACATTTTTCGTGTGAATTGTAGGGCATCCCTGCCTGTTGTCTTCCTCATCAGGTAGAGGTGTGCACCCTTTCTCCTTTTTTTCCCTACTCAAAATGTTTCTCTGTTTACTTTTCTGTGAAAGAATCTGCACAACCCAGAGCAAATAATTCTCACATGAGTCACGCATCCAGGTTCTGAGGATCATTGATGTACAATCTGAAACAACCTCACTTGGTGATTCTGCATTTCATACAGTGACAGGCTTCATAAACAGAGGAAACATGGGTGTATGGGTATGCCAAGTCTTTTGGGCAGGCAAGAATAATCCTAGCACTATTGTTTTCTATATTTGCCCTTAAAGGAAAAAAAAAGCATTAAATAGCCCTGTGTTTTTAAAAATTTAGGTTTGTTGGACCTACCCATCACATCGTTCTAATATTAGTAAGTCTCCCATGGTGATCATCTGTCTTTGCTTCATCACAGAAAAATGCTGCCTTCTGTCAGGTACAATCTGAAATGAGAAAAACCTTATCGGTCACATTAATGACCTGAACACAATTAGCTATCTTCAAATTCTTAAAGTCATCAATAAATGCCTTAGCTTTGCCAACCCATATAAGCCTGACAGTTTTTTTAGTTGTTGTCCGTAACTCGTTCCCAATAATCCTGACCATTTTTCCTGGATTTCTTTCCACAGAAATCATTACCAAACAAGAATGGTGAGCCTTCGGATGGCAGTGGATGAGTATATTTCACTGTGCTTATGACATATTCCATTCTTACATCTGTGGGAAAAATCTCTCTATTCAAGGCAAGTTAGTATTCCCAAATCCAGTTGAAATTTCTGGCTGTCCCTGTTCTGCATCACTACTGAGCCTCACCATTTCATGCATTAGTTTACCCAGTTGTCGCTGCACGTATCCCTGTCCCTAAATATATAGAGTCTTAGAATGGTCTGGGTTGGAAGGGACCCCAAGGATCATAGAGTTCTAGCCCCCTTGCCACAGGGAGAGCCACCAACCTCCAGGCCTGGATCTACATAAACAAACAGCACCAGGAACATCCCAGTAGTCTTCCTGATGCCCAACAGCCCTTTGAAAATGGAGATCACTTCGAACATTGTGATGAAATGAGAGAAATCGTGGGTAATACTTCACTACCTTCTGGTGGAATCTTTCACAATGAGCAGCATGGAAAAAAACAGAGGGACAAAGCAATAAACCATGGAATCTTCCAAGAATGCAAAGCAGTGGTGTTGTAACAGCTGTGTAGACATAGTGATTCCAGAGCACTGTGTAGACATGACTATTCCAAATGCAAATTGCATCACCAAGGATAACGAAACACTCTGGACATATGGCTCCTTCTTTCAGAGGACTTGTCATAGATACAGATGTCCACAGTGAGTTTCAGTTGTATGTAGAATTTAGGTCCCTCTGATAAGTTTCGTGTTGTCTGAAGAGCGGACTCCAGAATTGCTTCTTTGGTAACACAAAAACAGATTACAAAACTAGGTCTTTGCTATTAAAAAAAAAAAAAGATGAGATATTTTTTCATAGAAATCACTAATATATGTTCAATGTGGCAAACTGGAAACACAGCCAAGTGCTGAATGCTTTAATTTTACCACAAGGTTAGTTCAGCCAGGTCAGTGCTGTCCTCTTCCTAGGACTGACCTTGGAAAACTCACCTCAGAACAAAATTAAAGCACCTTATCTTGACTATGTTTTTAGCACGGGAGAGCTGACGCATGTTGGTTTCTTTGAGGTTTAAAAAATAAATTAGTTAATCTTTTTAACAAGAAAGAACACTCTGAATTGATAGAGTCATCTCCATTAGGATATCTGTGCAAAACCATGTGCTACCTATAGTCTTCTGTGTGTTCACTGTTGCATTAGAACATGATTAGTGACCGTCCTACTACATCACATTAATGTGGCTGGTGGTGGCTTTATGTGTGACTTCTTGAGAATTGCATAGTGTAACGTAAGGTAGATGTGATTTTAAACAGAGAAGTTGACATAAGTACCCTTGGCAGCTGTATGTTGTGGCTTAGGCCTGGTCAGCAACTAAACACTGCTTGTCTGCTCATGATGAGATGGGGGAGAGAATTGGAAGAGTGAAAGTGAGAAACTCATGGGTTGAGATAACAACAGTTTAATAGGAAACACAAAAAAGGGAAGATAACAACCACCACCACAAAACAAATGATGAACAGCACAATTTCCTATCATATGAAAATTGATGCTGTGCAAGACCCCCAAGCTGCCCAGCCTCTCAGCACATGTGTGCAAGCAAAGCAAGGCAAGAATTCATTCCCCACTTCCCATGGGCAGGCAGGAGTTCAGCCGTCCCCAGTACAGAACGGCTCCATCACACGTAACCATTACTTGGGCAGACAAACACCATCACCCCCAAAGCTGCCATGCAAGGCCTCAAGCTGCTGCTGCGCAAAGACCCCCAGGCCCCCAGCTAACATGTCTCTAACCTCCCATCACCCCCAGTTATAAACTGAATGTGATGTTATATAGTATGGACTATCCCTTTGATGAGTTTGGGTCACCTGTCCTGGCCGTGTCCCCTCCCAGCTTCTTGCCCACCCACCTTTTCTTTTTAGCCGGGCAGTATGAAAAGCTGAAAGGCCTGCGACTGCGTGGCAACAACTAAAATCATCTGTGTGTTACCAACATTATTCTGATCCTAACTCCCAAACACAGCACTGCACCAGCTAACATAAAGAGAATTAACTCCCCCCCTCTCAAAACCAGGATACTACACACATAGCCAGTGAGGTGCTTTGTATTGCATCTTTTTGACACTGGTAAAAGACCAAGGGGGAACCCACTTATTGTGGCAAAAATAGTGGTACAGCTTATTTTGCACTTTTGTGGTGTATGTTATATAGGTAAAGCACTTTTCTCGCTCATACAGGCTCTCCTTGTCTTAAGAGGGCTTGCTGGGAAGGTTCTTCTGACAAATCTTTCCTGGCATGGATTTGGCCCTAACTTTGTACCAGTGCAGACTTTCACGGTACACTCCTATGACAGAGTAAGAATGATTTTTTTTCCCCATTTATCTTAAATATATTACTGACAGGTTGAAAATTAAAAACGTCCTCCTATACCAAGAAGGTACATAACGTGGACAGGCACCACTGTAACTATACTGGCTTCAAAGCTAATTAAATTTACCTCAGTGCAGCTTTCCCCCATAGACAAACCCAGAAGTGCCAACCCCATCAATCATTGCCTCCCTCACCTCCCTGACCTATCTTTAAAACTAGAAAAAAAGCTGATCAGCTCCTCTCCATTTCAATTTTGTGCTCCCCAGCCTGAAGATCTTTTTAAGTCCTAGCTTCTGGCATGATGCCTTCCAGTCACTGGTCAGATTCAGCAGTGCCAGCTGCTAGCAGAAAATCCTCCTATTCAAGAGATGACCTTATGTGCTCCAAACGCTGCTTTCTCATACTGTCTAAATCGCTCCTCCGCATTCAGTGCTTGCACTAACACCCTGATGCAGATAGATTGGTTGCAAGTCTTCTAGAGCAAAGGGTATTATTTGCAGGATAAGAGATTTTATATTTCAAACTCAAAATGAAGGTGAGGGAGTCTCTTTACAAAAAGAAATTAACAACATTTCACACATAGCATCCACATTTCATTTGTAAATCAATGCCACAGTATCCGTCCTGATTCCCTTATGAAAGATCCACTGTAAAAATCCTGTAATGCCTTGTGAATAATTTTAGTGATTCACTCCCATGCAAATCTCTTATTTTCCAATGCAAATATTGCATAAGGCCAGCACAGTACTCTTAAACACGAACAAGACATAAACCAATTTCATTCAGATTATGTTTGTGTCATAAATAAGGCTCTGTATCCACTCAGTTCAAATCGGCCTCCTTAAGCAGGCTTGCACTCGTTAAATCCTGTCTATGACCTCAGGCAGCCTGTTCTAAATGCATGACTCTTGCATGTGAAGAGAGGAGCTTGGAAAATAACACTGAACTGAGCTAAGGCTAAATCTATTTGGACTCATTACATCTATGACCAGACTGTCTTTGTAAATAACACTTATTTGCATATATTTTGAGAACTGACAGTTTTTGCCTATGGAAAACAGAATCATGAGAATATGAAAAACTCATTCAAGTGTAGGTGACCTTACAGTCACCAAAAAAAAAAAAGAAAAAAAGAAAAAAAAAAGGCTGGTTACCCTTCCTTATTTTGCAGAAAATACGCAGCTAGTGCACGCCTACTAAAATCACTACATCCCTCCTGTCCCTTTTTTTTTCCCCACACTGTTCTTTTTCATTTTCAGCCCATCACACTAGCTTGAGTAGGTTTTACATATGCAATCCTCTCTGTGTGCGTATATCTGAAGTGACTACTATCCCTGAGTGACAAGCTGGTATCCGGGCACATTTTGATGCTTTCTTTAAAAGAGAACTTTAGGAATTTTCCAGCAGCACGAAGCATGGGAAAATTGAAAGGGTTGCATACAAGAAAGTGATTGTCCTTAAACTGATGTCACCAGATAGGTTTCCTCACTCAAGCACACCTGTAAGGTAGTAATTTTTCTAGATGATTTATTCTTTAAAAAGGTTCAGTTCTGTCCACTGATAAATTTTTAAATGCAGAGGGGTTTTTTTCCTACTTTAGGCTTTGCTTAGGAGACCCAATAAGGTGCTACAGCTAGAAAACTTCCATGGTTGTTCTGCCACAATTAAGGGATTTGACTCATGCTCGCACAGGACTCTGACTCAGGAGCAAGAATGGCTTTTGCTGGCGTGGCTGTAACGCTTCCTGCTCACAGTCATCTATTTTGGTCTAGCTTTCTCCCCTCTTTGGAGTTTGCTCGCTCCACTGCAAGATGGGCTAGGCCTTTTGGGAAGCAGCCATAACCCCAGCATTTTGAGGCCTGTGAAAATACACCAGCATTGATACACGGTCCTTTAATTCATGGCCATCAGCCACTCAGCTCATAACTTAGTCATCCCTGCAGTAAAGGTGAGAAAAGAGAACTGTGTCTGGGAAATGCTTTATAGTGCCAAAGGTTGGTCACTCTTGCTCCCCAGTTTAAGACCTTAGCTTGTGGCCATGAATCCTCTTCTAGGTCTATCTGTGGCACCTGAAATTGCTGTCATCCATAGACATGTATTGGCAGATTGTGTTAACTGAGCCAGTTTACCTAAGAAAGATTAAAGGAGGTGATGGGGGAAAACAGAGGGGTGCCTCTCCTGAGAGGATACTGAGGATCTAGGAGATTAAAACATTACCAGAGCGTGCTGCTGTTTACAAAACAAAGTCCGTTATAAGAAATGTCATGACCTGTGAGACAACTGCTCAGCCAGTGAACCACCCCCTGGCCAGGGGTTAGGTGGATCAAATGCCAGTCCACACTTTACCATGTCTGTCCAAAGCCTGACAGCCTGTTTGAAGTTCACCTGTATCAAACATTGATGCTGAGCTCCCTGACACTGATGCACACCAGCTGAGCATGATTCACATGTTCTGTACTGCCATTCTCCTGGGGCAGCTGTGACCTGGGCCAAGGATAGATAAAAAGGAGGCATGGAGGACCACATAGTACAGGTGACAACCTCTTTAAATGCTACAGTTCACTTATCCCTCTAAATTTTCAGTGGTGAGAACAGGACCAAATGGACATCATGCTGACTGTGTGGAGGCCACAAATCACATCGCACAGCTAGTGTGCAAGCTCCACCCTCTCCTTTTGCTTTAGGGTCGCAGGGCATACTGACATCAGTGCAGATAAATGAGTTTGAATTATCTTGACCTAAAGGCTGACAACCACCATAAGAAATGAGGTATTTTTTGACCAAATTTAATAGGTACACAGGTCAGTACTACGTATAACCTTAGACAAGTCAGAATAGATTTGTATAGTCTAGAATTAAGAGTAAATTGGCAATTCAGACACAACTTCTTACTGGGAAAGATAATACATGAACAGGACAGATTAAATTGCGAGGGAAGATGAACTAGATGAGAGCCTCTAGAAAAGGTCCATCTTCATTTTGTTCTGTGCCTTGTTTTTCAGTAATTTACTAAGAAATAGACCTTTTATACTACTGGTCTTCTTATGAGAACATACCAGCCTCCTCAGGGAGAGGATTCATTAGAGCTATTATGCTGGTAAGGCCCTGAAAGAAAAGGACAGAAGAGGTAAGTAAATACATGTGATCACTGTATGAAGGCAATTTGATTGTCCAGGTCACCATGCGTACCATTTGTTTGCCACATGAAATGGTTGAGACCAAGCCACAGGCTCTTTAATTTTAACTTAATTCTCAGAGGAGAGTTGAAGAAAGGGCTATTTTACTCGTAAAAACCAGCAAGCAAACTGTATAAAGGTGCCTTAAAGTAGGGTGCCACCAGGAAATCTTTGGTGATTCGTGCTGGAGCAATTTAAGCACCTCTCCGTGGAGGTTTCCACACCTACAGCAAAATGAGTGTGTTTGCTTCCAGCCACACCAGCCACTGCCCAGTGCATTAGGGTTCACTGGGATTGATGGCCATTTAGGGCAGTAAGCCAAGCTTGAGGCCGTGGCAGCCCAAGAGCAGACACGGCGCCTGTTCTGTCAGGCTTACAAAAATGCAATGATTTCTTCCAGAAAAGCGGAGCAGCCAGCAGGAGCAAGATACCATTCTAAGTCATCCCAGCTGTGCTCTTTTCAGATCATGTTTTTATTTGCTGATATTTTACATTTTCATTTGATATCACTTACCTTTTCCAAGCGATGCCATGTAAAATCATCTATTGCTATTGCAGTTGTGGCCATACCCAAGTGTGAACGTGGGTCTGGTGCTCTGCTCTGAGTGTAACCACAGCAATGTGAAGCTGTGCATCTGAGACAGAGTGGAAGATGTGTCAATATCCTTTTCCCAAGGGATCAGTTGATGCAATATGAGTTACAACAAGCCATGTGTCCATTACATGATCTGTTTTGACCGGGAAATGACCACTGCTGTGAAAAAAACCCCCATCATTCTATAGACCACCCATGATTATACTGTTGGCTAAGTATTGGCCACCTCTGAGCTTATGCATTTAACATGATTTTGGTGGTTTCTCTCTTCTTCATTATGAAGATAGAATGGTGCCTCCTCATTCCCTGGATAGGAACATCACATATTTCTTCTCTTCACATTTAGGAGAAGGGTAAACATTTAGCTAGGGATCTGTTCCAAACATCACTTCTGAGACAGACAGAAAAACCAAATCTTCTTAAAACTATCAGGTAGGTTTCAATCAATTGCTATTTTTTTTCATTTTGGTCTAACGGATTGGCAGTCTATGAAGGTGAATAAAAGACTCTTCTAACAGAAGTTCTATTACCTTCAGGAGAAGGACTCACTTATGCATCAAAAGTCCATTTGAAACTCCTCATGCGGTTAGAGAAGAGGTGCTGTTACCACATCAAAGGCACAGTATCATCATCAGTTTAAGCCAGTTTGAAAAGTCATGGCCCTTGGCCACATGTGCCTGCTGCCTCTGCCATGCTGGCACACAAGGTGACATGGATCAGTTTGCTGATCTCACTAAATTTTATCTCACAGAAAATAAAAGGTTGTGCTTCGTCTGGATCAGAGGAGGAGACATGAAGGAGTTGTCAGGACAAAGTCACCACTTCTGTGAATAGCACAGTCTTGGATCCCCACCGCAATAGAATGGCTGATTAGTGACTTTGTAGTCAAAGAATCTGGTCTGCCCGTGGTTAAAAGTTCTTTAGAACACTTTAAAAAAAAAAAAACCCCTCTGTGTATCCAAGTTGCTTTTTATAAGACCTATGCTTTCTAATATAAAAAGGAAAATATAACAATTAAACATTCAAAAGCATAGGTCTTATAAAGAGCAACATTTTCCAAAAATTACTAGAATTCTAAATATTCTAAGTCTTGGGATATATATGACATTGTTCCACAATAACAAGTACTAAACTTTCTCTTTATTCTATCACTCAGGGACAGAAGATGTGAATTAAATCAGTTGTGGGTCCATGATCAGAACTGTTGAATACTCAGAAAAAAATGAAATGGGGTTCGAGATGACGTTTATGCACATGTGTTGGCTTTATGTTAATTGTCAGAAATTAGCTTAATAATTAACAGTTATTAAACTACTCTGAGATCAATATGGAATTCCTAATTATATTGGTAATTCTTCTGTCTACCATATCTGGTGCCAGAAGAACGTTTCTTTAGCACTGATAGGTTATAATTTAATGACAGGAGCAGACAAGTTAGGAGATAGGCTTGTCCTTTTGGGCCTGGATAAAGCTGTCCAAAAATATATGAAGTCAGTAACATACTGCTCAAAGCTACCATTACTTCACAAGAAAAAATTTTAAATAGCTTTTAATTATTATTTTACTGTCTGAACACAGTTCAGATTCTCATCTATTAGTCACTGTTGTGCTCAACACTGTTTGTTCTGTGTCTCAGAAACTTTTAGAAGATATAGTCTACTTGAGCACATTTGTTTGAGTTAATTTCCCTTCCTGTAAAAGCTATAGCTATAGACATGGGAGTGGAGAACCTCCCCCTGTCTTCCTGTCAAGATAATGTGCCTCCACAAAAAGCTCATCACAGTTCTCAGGTAACTCTCTCACCCGTTTTACATCAGCATTCTTCTTCAAAGCAGTTTCGGTTATTAATACCTCTATTGGAATCTCGTCCCAGAGCCTTATTCATGGAATCACAGAACATGCTGAGTTGGAAAGGACCCGTAAGGATCACAGAATCACAGAATCACAAGGTTGGAAAAGACCTTTGAAGATCATCAAGTCCAACCATTCCCGTCCTAAGCTAAACCATATCCCTAAGTACCTCATCTACCCTTTTTTTGAACACATCTGGGGAAGGTGACTCAACCACGTCCCTGGGCAGCCTGTTCCAGGCCCTGGCACAGCTAATGTCTAATCTGACTCTGCCCTGGCACAGCTTCTTGCCATGTCCCGTTGTCCTGTCTCCTGTCACCTGGCTGAAGAGATCATCACCCACCTCTCCACAACCTCCCTTCAGGTAGTTGTAGGTGGTGATAAGGTCTCCCCTCAGCCTCCTCTTCTCCAAGCTAAACAGCCTCAGCTCCCTGAGCCATTCCTCATAGGATTTGCCCTCCAGCCCCTTCATCAGACTGGTTGCCCTTCTCTGGACTCACTCCAGGACCTCAATGTCCTTCTTATGGTGTGGCGCCCAGAACTGGACACAGCACTCAAGGTGTGACCTCACCAATGCCAAGTACAGGGGCACTATTACTTCTCTATGATCATTGAGTCCAACCCCTAGAAAATAAAGTGAGGCTTCTTGTGTGGCTGGAAACCTGCTGGACAACCACTGCTTTTCCAACAGTCCTGGTAATTGTTTGATTTCATGGAATGGCAAGTTACATTACACTGTCCCGTTTCACCTTGCACTATTTATGTTTTCTATGATGAACACTATGAATTCTAGTTACAAAAGAATACTTTTAGGTGAAGTTGAGTTACAAAAGGACTGTTGCAATAGCAAGGCCTAAGTTTCTTCACTCGGACAGGCAGGAAATGCATTCATCAACAGCTTTTTTTTTTATTGTTATACCTCTGTAATAAAGTAAAACAACTTGTGAATTGTTCAAAGCAATGCACTCCAACCAGCTTGCATCAATTTATCTCTGCTGAGAAGCAATGCAAAGGAGGTGTGCGCAGCTACTGACATAGGTCTTTCTTACCATGAGACCAAATTTTTCATTGGTAAACCATAGCATGCCTGGATCACTGATGGCATAATAGGGAATTACAATTCAAATTGACTCTAAAACTAGTTATTTCCTTTACACTTTGAATCATTTAATAACTAAGCACTTAAATATTCAAGTAATCATTTGTATTTCATTGTCCCTCCTTTTCAGTAGCAGGTAAGAAATAATTAGGAAGCTATCTTCTTTGCCACTCCTTTTGTTTTAAAATAATGCCTATTATTATGTGTGCAATCAGAAGTAGAGTGGGATCATTTTAAATATATAAAAATAAAATGGAATTACATCTGAGACCTGCAATAAATTCATAACATGAACACTATGACTGGTTTTGCACAAAGATTCCTTCAAATTACTCTAAAATTTTAAAAAACCCCAACTTCCATTGATTTTTTTCTCACAATTTATTCTGTAACTTGTATTTGAAATATTTGTGTATATTTTTAAGGTTAATTTTGTCTTATTGACAATAATGCTACTAACAACTACAGAAAAATGTGATACATTTAATTTGTATCTCAAATATATTCAAATACATAACATTAAAAAATCTTTTTGAGTGACAAAGCCAGGAGTAGTTGCAATTTCACATTTATGAAATGGAAACATTTTGTTGAAAACATGTTCTAGTTTCAAAATGAATGCAAAATGATTTTTTTATATAATTAGCATACATACTTGCAAAGGTTCAGACAAAATTAGAATTCAGTCAAGATGAAAAACTACTTAAGATGCACAAAAAGGGACCCACAATTAGAGACTGGAAGGGGGTTAGGCACAATAGTGGGAATGCATAATTCAAAATGTCATTCAGCAATCTATTTTGGTATAATATTAGTTGTACGCTGATTCTCCTGTTTGGCAACTCAGAACGTACTTTGGTTCAAAACAAGAAAATAAAGGTACTTCATGCAGTCCCTTTTGGAGTGATGGCAAAAACTGGGGTGTTTTCTAACTGTTTCAGGAGAAATCTCTGTCAGGTTGAATATGGCTGTTGTCTTTCACCTGGTTTTCACTCAAAAACCATTACATACCCAAGCACAAAATTCAGCGCAGGTTTCTTGATCAACATCAATATATCTGGTCCAACATGTTAGATGATTAAGTAAAAAGTAATGCTATCTAATGTGGACTAGTGTGAAACTGAGGAAAACAAAATGCATGGAGGGGGGGGAATTTTAAAAACTTAAATAAACGCTTTATAGAAACTCTTAAGTCTTTTCAGGAGACAAAAAATTGGTGCAGTTAACTTATGTTAACTTATTCTTAGCTTAAAGTTTCATTCAGATGTTTCCTCCAGGCTCTCAGAGAAGGAGAGTTGGGAAGGAGAAAGAAGCACGCTCTGGAATAGCTAGGAAAGACAGCAGAAAGGACAGTATGTGTGGCATGAACGCTTATGGAAAACTGGCAGATAGTAACAGGAGAGTCAATTGACAAGAGCAGAGGTCAGCATAAAAGAAATCAGTTTTAAGGCCCTGAAGCATGGCGGAAAAATGTCTAGGCACTAAACAAAACTGTTTACTTAGTTTTGATTTACAACTTCTGCATCGTGGATTTCAGTTACAGTTAGCTGCATAGGACAACTTTCCTCTTCAATCCAGACCTTTCCAGTAAATGAAAATATCTGATTTTCAAAGCAACCTTTCAGAAAGAGGGTATTAGGTAACAGGACTGATGAGCAACTATAGTCCTATTAAAATTAATCTAAATTAACATACGAAATCAAATAGCCAGTTCGTTTGTTGTTCCCCTCACAAAAGCTGAAATGAAAAATCCACTGACAATAAACATATTTAAGAAAGGGAAGTTTAAAAAAACCCAAAACACGATATAGCTCCAAGCTTTCAAAGTAGCAAAGCTTGCAAGTTGCAAGCTCATCGATGCCAAGTGAGATGACTGATCATTAACCTTCCTGGATGCTATCAGGCACTGACAATGCCTTGAAGCCTAACTACCATCACTGGGTACCAGCATTTGAGAGCTCTTTAGATCTTGCAATCGTTCCACGTTGAAGTGCTCTGCAGCCATAGATAGTTGTTCAAGCTGCTGTTCTGGCCAGAGGTGGTCCTTCCTCAGATCCTTATTTCTGCCTTTTGCCCAGCATTTATCAGAGTAGTTCTGGGAGGGCTGCACTATCCAAACTGACATTGACAGAAGGCAAAGTGGATGCATACAAGTCCTTTGGCAGACAGTGTTGCAACATGGTAAATTGGGGCCCTGCTGGCTTTAGCACAGCAAAACCCAGAAAAAGTTGGCTGCTTGCAGGCTGAACTTTGCATCATGAGTATGGGATCATCTTCATAATTTAATCACTAGCCAACTAATGTAAAGAAAGGTAGATAACAGATGAGGGAAGGATTTTACAGTCTTTCTCTTCTATTTTGCAAACCTGTGAATTGATGGGAATTTCTGCACATTGGGACATGCTTCACAAACCTTCAGAAAGGTACAAGACAAATTCCGTCACTTAGAACAGGCTTCTTAGCACAGTGAGGTGATTGACCCACCAGGACATCAAGAGATAATCACTGCAGAATGCAGTGGGGGGGGAGGGTGTTCACTTTCTAGCTGCCTAACTTCACCTCTCTTTGAGGTATCACTTCCACAGCAGAACAAATGGTGTGAATATTCTTCATCCACTGCAATGCAAACCCACTTAAACTAATTTAAACCTGGTTTTCACTGAAACAAATGAGGTGTATTCCTGTTGTCAGTTCTAACGTTGCTGAACACTAACCTGCAGTTAAGCTTTTTGACAGCTGAAAGTGGCAACTTTTTAAAATCAGTCCATTGAAATTCAGTACTGGTTATCCAGTTGTCATTGCTTTGCCCCCTGCATAGAGCTGAGCCCCACGCAGCCACTCTATCACTCCCCTTTTCAGCTGGGCAGGGAAGAAAATATCTATTGAGAGGCTTAGGAGTCAAGAAAAGGACAGGGAGAGATCATTCCACAATCAGTGTCACAGGCAAAACAGACTCAGCACAGAATAAAGGAAAGAAACTCTCTAATTTATGACACTGCACTGCACACCCAGTGACACCAGAGTCAGGTAATGAGAAGTGCAGCCAGATCTTAAAGCACCTTCCCCCACTCCTCCCTTCTTAGCAGACTTCACTTTAGTCAGGATTTCACTCCCCTCTTCCCTCGAATTGTGGCACGGGGAGGGGCAGGGAATGGGGAAATGGGAGTTACGGTCAGTTCCTCACGAGCTGTTTTCCTTCTTAGGTGGGGGTGAGAGGAGGCATTCCCTCATGAACTTCTCTAACGTGAGTCCTCTCCCACAGGGCTTCGGCTCTTCACCAGCTGCCCCGGTGTGGGTCACTTCTATGGGGTGCAGTCATAAATCATAGAATGTCTCTTAGTCTCTCAGGTCCAGACTGCTCCAGCCTGGTCATCGATGGAGTCACAAGCCTCCCGCCAGCAAACCTGCTCTGGCATGGGTCTCTGTCACTCATCTCTGTGTCTCTGTGTCTCTCCATGGGCTGCAAGTGCTAGCAGGGGCTTGATCCCATGCAGGTTACAGCATCTTCTGTATGTGTCCACCTGCTCCAGCGTAAAGCCTTTCCACAGGCTGCAGGTGGGGTCTCGGCCTTTTCCATGGGCTGCAGGGGGACACCCGCTCCACCGTGGGTTTCTCCATAGGCTGCAGGGGCATCTTTCTCTCTGGCACGTGGGGTGCCTCCTCCCCCCCTTTCCCTGGCCTTGGTGCCTGCACAGTTTCTTACATCTTCTCACTCCCTTCTCTGGGGGCAAAAAGCAGCTGTTTGCATTTTTTTCCTCCTAAATGTGATTCCCAGAGGCACTGTGACTATTGCTGATGGGCTCAGCCTTGGTCAGCAATGCCAAGGCCGGCTGGTGTTTGCTCTGTGGGGCCTGCAGAGAGCTTCTGGCTGCTTCTTGCAGCAGCCACCCCTGCAGCCCCCCTCCTGCACCAGAACCCACCCGTGCAAAACTACAACAGCAGGTGGCAAAGAATTTGCCTGATGAGTGACACGAGAAATATAAATGTTTAGTGAATGAAGAAAACAAATGGAAGGACCAGGATAAACCTACTATCTTGGGTTGCTGATAGAAAATAAAATGCAGAACTTCACCTACCATGAAAATTTTATAGAATGAATATTAATGCTATGAAGAGAAGTAGGGTGGATTTGCATTATGTATTTGACTTGTCCCTGGAGCGCAGAGACTGACACAGACTTGTGACTGCATTAACTATTGCTAAATTTTAATTGGAGATGATTGATTGTTGAGCATTCTGTTAATTAATCTCTTTATTCTGTATTTTCTTACAGAATCTGAAATGTCCTTTAAAAATAAGTTTTCCAACTTAAGCATCAAGACATGTGAATGTGAGCTCACATAAGATGCCTTCTAATAGCACTGCAGGAAAACTTAAAGAACAAATAGAAACTACAATACAACTGGATCTGAGTTTGGAAATAGTTTCATGAAAAAAAAAAAGTTTAAATTCAAACACGTTACTTTTCATTTCAAAGCAAGAAGCCCAATCCTCAGAGGCTCATGAAGGACTGGATCTCATAATATAGAGGTAAGCTCTCACAGCTCCATTTTAATAACCAAAAGATGATAAATTAATTTTTAAAATAATCATGCCTGGAAGAATCCTTCCTTTTTATTTTTTTCTTTCCCTATCTGCACACAACCAGGTTTGTTGCCTTTGAGCTTTTAGTTCTCTCCTTCATCTTGGATTTAAAATTAAATACTTGTTCAACCACAAAATAAAATTTCTTCACTGGTTCTGCATTATTTGCTAACAGGTTTGCACAATATATCTGGTTTCTCATCCTGGCATAATATGAAGGTCAGATTTGTGATATGAATAATTAAACTCATTTGCCTAGCATAAGAAAGGATGCTTGTTTCCTAATGCAAGACAGCCTCATTTTAAATCACGTACTTTTCTCGATCAGTTGCATGTCCTGTGAAGGAGCCTTCTGCATACAGTGACAAAGAGAGAGGGAGGGCTCCTTCTCCGGTCAATACCAGTCACTCCATCACCCTCCAACTGTCCCACAAACAGCATCTTTGAAGCATCCTGTCAGTGACAGGCTGATGCAAATTTCAGCACCTTTACTTTATAGTGCAAAATGTATCATGATTCACAGAAAACTAGAAGGAAAACAAGGCAGTTAAAATGATTTACTTGTTTTGGGGTGGCACACTGTACCGTTCAGATTGAGATTTAGAGCGGGATTAATCTAAACACTGAAGTCATCTCGACACTGGAGGACTAAGCCAAATTGTTTCTCTGCACTTCCTCAGTGTGTGTCCAGGAAAAGAGATAGACACTACCAGACGGTGATCACCCTGACCTAACATGGGTGTCAGAGGTAGTGTGATGAATTGCTTCCTAAGGTACCTACCTATTTTCATTGACTACAGGGGAAGCACAGACTAGACATCTTATTTTATAGGCTAAAATTAGGTGAGAATAAGGCTACCCATCTGCTCTGAAGTCAGACAGCATTTATTTTCCTTTTACATACTTCATGGGAGGTGTATATAGCAGGATCGGGAAAGGATGAACAGAGCTTAGGGAGTGGGTAGTTGTTCAATATTTCTGGTTTATACTCATCTTTCAAGGTGTGCCCCATCCATTATTTACTGCTCACCACCTGACTGCTGCACTGCATAGAAAATTGCTCACTTTCTCGTGGGCTTTCCCATGCTGCTCTCATTGTAGTACTCCAGTTCTCTGCAAATATTAATTAATTTATCTTCTCAACACCCTGCTGGTATTATTATCTTCCTCTTACATTTTTCTAGTGAAGAAACTGAAAAAAAAGAAAAGAAAAAGTGGTCCTCTAATACTGCTTCCCCCATATAAAATGCTCTCTAGCTGGATTTGAAGTACTGGAGTACTTAGCAATTTTGAGCTTTCATAAAGTCAAAGCACAGTCCCTGTTTGCTTCTGCTGCTGTTATTGGTGCTTAGCATTCAGACAAGTAGTCTCTAGGTTGGTTGAAGATTGATACCCAGAAAACTGAATTAAAACAAGGATCCCCATACTTTAAGTTCTCTGCCACATTCATGACAGACTTTCTAACATTTGCAACCAAGCAGATTTGGACTTCTTTCACTTTGACCTGTTCCCTGTCTGAATGCACCTCCTGGCTGGACATCCATGACTTTCTGGGCTGCTCGTTGCCCGATGCTCCATATATCCTCAGGCATAAACAGCTACAATCCAAGCCACGTCCCAGGCCCACTGCCGACGTGAACAAGCTCTGTAAGACTGTCTCCAGACAGAGTGGTGGGTGTATACTGTACTGGGGACGGAGAGGCCCCATTGGCAAGCTAAGTAAAACTTGAGCATTGAACACTGATCAGATCATCACCACTGCTGGCTCATATTTCCCTAAAAGAAATTCCCACATGAGCAGGAGTGATTATGTCTCGGACCCCTGGGGCATTACAGAGATCACAGGACAATGTGCTTCATAGCATGGGCACCCTTCCTGCTTGAGGAGCTGTGGCTGAGCAGCACGGCCATAAACCTCTCAGTGCCACTTGGTTTCAGCAGCAAGAATTGGTCCCTGATCCTCTTATTTAGAAGAAATACTCTTCCAGGGCTGTGCAGCGAGAGCGAGCCCCACTGTAAGACAGAGTGACCTGCCAATGTTTGGCTGAAGGGTGTGACTCTCCTCTTTCCGCAGCTCTGCTTGCGTAGTGTCAGGCTTGAAATAAATGTATTGAACAGTACATGCTCTTCTACTACTTTGTTATGAAAACACTGGTGGTAGTGTTGTAGCTGGGATGGGCTAAAGTCACCAGAGCAGTAGGGTTTGCGGGAAGAAATTCTGGGTTTCATTAATTATGAAATAATTAAAAATAATGTTTAGATCACCTCAATCTGTAAATCATGCCTGTATTTCAAAAGCAGTCTTTTATTCTCTGTTAAACAGCCCCAAGTCCTAAAATATAGCAAAAGAAAGCCTTTCTTTTTTCTTTTTTTTTTTTTTTTTTTTTCCTGAAAGGATTGCTGCCAGAAAAATGTTTTTGCCAATGCTGCGATCTGTCCAGGCTGTGTGGCAGGGGTACACCAACTGGATGTGTTAGCTGAATAAGCTTTATTATTTCAGTGAATTTCAATTACTCTATTAAAATAAAACAGACCGTTGCACTTAAGAATAAAAGGAAAAAAGTTTTAGGAAGAATTTTTAAATAAAAGTCATTGATAGCACGGTCTGATTTTAATTTAATCAAAGTTAAATCAAGATAAGCACAAAGGTAAATTAAGATAAGCACAAACAGTGTTTATAAAATTAGTATAAGTCTTGGCTTGTAAATGAATAGAAAAATAAAAAGTGAGTAGGATATTCAGTACTGCCAAGCCAGTGGACTTCCAGGCTTAAATATGGGATTAATCAAGAGTCCATTAATCTTCATTTGCCATCTGACCAAATTTAAATTTTTTTTTTATCAGCCTCATTGATCATTTTTACCATTTACATTTTTTTGCCTTCTCAACCCCCTCGTTCATCGCTTCATTCCTGCTTTTAACGGGAATCTTTTCTGTAGGAAATTGTGCAAAAAATAGATTTGACATTGCGCTGCTTCTATCTTCACTTTTGTCCTCCTTTATCTCTGCATCCATTAGCTGACTGTTTGCAATATGGATTTGTTTCAGTCTGCTTCTTGCACCATCAAGGTCTTTAAATGAAGTTCTGCCCCTGTACATGAAAAGACTTCTTAATTCATAGTTTCGCATTATGCAGAGATTAACAGCGGAAGGTTATTAACAGTGCAAGGTTATTAAGAGCATGTTTAATTTTATTTGAACGATAGCAGAATCCCATGGAATCCCATTTTGGTATAACTTTATCAGCACTAGAAGGATTCAGCTCCTTCCATGCTTTTTCCTAGAATGATCAATAATAAATTGCTGCGAAGCAGTTACATGCTTTCAGTTCCTTTTCAGCTCGCAGTCAGCAATTGTGTGGTCTATGAGAGGCCGTGGTGGCTCAGTGTAACTGCTGAGAAATTAACACACTTTACCAACGGCAAATTTGTTGCTGTTGTTGTTGTTCTTATTATTTCACAGAAATTTCTCTCTGGTTTACATACAATCGTCTCAGATACATTTGTATGGTTTTAAGCTCAAACCTAGCATGCTGATTTCCTAAACTCGGATGAGGGCCAGAGCCCATCATGTTTCACTTCAGTGCAATCCAGGGAAGAGGAGAACGGGGGAAACACAGAGGCTCTGTTAGCTAATTTGGTTTGTAAGGTGCTAGAGGTGATAATTTCTGGATCTCACTGGGGCTCACAATTAGCTGCTCTGAGCTTCCTAATCCTTGGCAGAAGGTCTTGCCCACAGAGCTCCCCTGACATGAGGGATTGCACAGGAGTGTGTTTCCCCCTGCCTTGCCACAGGCACCCACATGGACACTAATCCAACCAGACCTATCACTTGGAAACCCTCTCAGAGTCTCTCACAACACCTGTGCTGGAGGAGGGTTCCAGCATCAAACCACAGGTCAGGTGTAAACATCTTAAACTGCCATGTCTGTTTATAAAGTAATCGCAAGTCTAAGCTCTTAATCAGCGCCTACGCTGAAAACAGCATCGACTTAGAGGAGTCAGCGAATACACCTACACATCCCAGACAAAACCCTTCTTCTCCTAGCCCGGGTAATACTTTCCCATAACGTTCCAAAATCTCACAATCGATCTCAGTTCTTATTCCTTTGTGATTCTCTCACAAATTTATTGCAAAACCAACTTTGATGTGCAAATGCTCACTCCCTTAAAAACAGTTGTTCTAGTTTTCCACCAGAAAAATAAAAGGATCATTTGCTGTGGAAAGATGGACTTATCTTAATTTTGTAACCAAACCATGCTTAACCCCAGGAGCCTTGTTTTCACAGCACTTGATTTGTTTCAGTTCCCTGCTGTTGCACTGCATCTGCAGCGTATCCTGTAGGATACTCATATAGATGAGCCCTTGGCAGCTATCAGTGCTTCTTAATCTTCATATTGTCCAGTCCTACCCAGAGAAGGGCTGTAGTGTAGTTCCAGATTTCATTTCCTCCGGTGGGCAAAACCAATTTATTAGATTTCCATCCTTTCTCACCCCAGTTACTCACTCCTGCCCTTGTACAACAATCTTTCATCTCCTTAGCTGTGCCCATGTTGCAGGACAATGTGTGTTCAGTGTTGTACTCTAAATTTGATGAGTGGAATCATCTGGGTTGAAAAGACTTTTTAAATTATATTTTTTAGCATGGAACATTTTACTGATACTATTGAGTAATATCTTTTCAATCAGTCTGCTGGCAAAACTGAGGTGATAACTATCAGTACTGGATGGAAGCAAGCAGCTAAGATAGGAAAGTGTTTTCAGAGGGAAAACATCTCATGGACCTCCATCCATAGATGATGTATGTTTCAGCTGTCCCTCTGAAGAACCAGAACTGTTTTCTATGATATGGAAACCCTGCAGCGCAAAGAAATCTTGAGAACAAACTTAGTAATAACTATGAAATTCATAGCTCTAAAAATCCACAGAATACACATTTTTAGTCAGACAAGAACATTGTTATTTGGTTCCTAATTTTATTGTCTATTCAGCTTTTTGCCTGGCTATGGAATTTGCAGCTCTGCAAGAGCTGACATTGCACATTTCATTTGAAAAACTAATTTTCTGATTCAGAAGAGGGCCTTTCTCCACCATCATGCACAACTTTTTATTTGCCTGGGTTCTTTTTAGCCTAAGAGTGTGAGATAATTGGCACAGAACAGAGAAAAGCTTGAGTACATAACCGGTGACATTTGTGAAAGGTACAATGTTTCTGCACACAGTGCATAGGAATAGCCCAAAAGAAACTGTTCTGTCTGTGGCTGAGATCCCAGCAATCAAGGAAACTCCTGGAGACACCTCACCTTCAGGCATGGGCAATCGGCAGGTAGGGCATACCTACCCAGTTGGAGTAATAGTATTTATAGACCTGCATTTAAGTATGGATAGCTTTGGTAGTGGTTACTTTGTAAAGAGGTATCTGGGGAGCTCAAGATAAACTGATGTACCACACAAGGAAGAGCAGAAGTTCAGCAAAATGACTGAAGAAGTGAAAGATACAGACTATTTTAACCAATGCATAACATGAGCAGAAATAAAGAGGAAGAAGGTGAGGCCAAGGACATACCGGGCTGGGATGTCAGCCCTCAGATGGGGTCAGGATTAGGCCCAGTGAGAGGAACCAAGATCAGGTATGGATGGATGGGCAGGGCTGTGGGGATGGGGACACGGGCCTGCAGGTGGGCCTGACTTGATGGGGCCTCTGCCTGGGCAGGTCAGGGTTGTGGACAGCTGGAGACTGGTTCTGCTGCTATAGCATTCCTGGAACAGTGGCTGATGGCGCCGAGGGACAGACAAGGATCCTGGAGTGTAAACAGAGTGAGGGGAACCCTGAGTTTGGGAGGAACAGGGAGGGCATGCAGTCACAGAATCACAGAAGGATTGGAAAGGACCTTTAAAGATCATCTAATTCCATCCTCTTGTCATGCGCAGGGACACCCTCCACTACTCCAGGCTGCCCAAAGCCCTATCCTCACAGGGAAGACATTTTTCCTTATGTCTAGTCTAAATGTACTCTCTTTCAGTTTAAAATCATTAGCCCTTGTCACTGGTCTCCATTTGGACATTGAGGCATTGACCACACCTCTTTGAATGTGACCATCCAGTCAATTCCTTATCCACCATGTGATCCATTCGTGAAATCTGTGTGTCTCCAATTAAGAGACCAGGATGCCGTGTGGGACATTATCAAATGCTTTGCACAAGTACAGGTAGATCAATTCAGTTGCTCTTCCCTTATCCATCAGTGCTGTAACCTTGCTCTAGGTCCTCAGTGCCCTCAGCATCATGACAGGCAGAGAGTCAGGTCAAGGAATGATGGGGTGAGGGAGGATAATGTTGTAAGATAAATTTGCCAGAACTCATTTACCATGGTTTAGGTGAGAAATTACAGTGAAAGGACCCCAACTACCAGATTTAAGTTTGCTGAATGCAGTTTGTTATGATATTGATATAGAAATAAAACGTACTCTACACCTCTAAGCCACTGAAAAGCAGTCCTAAAATTACTGCAGCCATTAAACACGCCACAATGGAAAGAGAAATGAGAAGTAAAATTTTAAGGCCTTGTCTTGTCCTGTATGTGAATGCAGGAATGTCTACTGTCAAAAACCA
Organism: Laterallus jamaicensis coturniculus; assembly: GCA_022605575.1. Classification (NCBI taxonomy): domain Eukaryota; kingdom Metazoa; phylum Chordata; class Aves; order Gruiformes; family Rallidae; genus Laterallus; species Laterallus jamaicensis. The sequence goes on along the minus strand of JAKCOX010000023.1, from coordinate 11,990,283 downwards.
TCACAGAGAAGATTCTAGAGACAAAACTTCTTGCAAATATGTTTTCATTCAAGCCTTCCCCATCCTGCCTCCTTCCTGCTCCCACTACATTCCTGATTAAAAAAAGAACAGGGGTTGATATGTGGCACTCTCCCTGCTTGCCTTTCCCTCTTATCTCATGGGCTATTAGCACCCAAGGGAAAGATAAATCTTTTGCCTCATTCTGCCTTATTTCATGAATAGGGTTTTTTTGGGTTTGTGGGGTTGTTTTTTTTAAAGACCTAGTAGAGAGCCTATCAGGCTTTTTTTCCTCCTACCTTGGAAATATAGTTTCCCAATTTTACCAAAAGATTATCTGAAGAACCAAAATGCTGTTTGCAAATTTCACAGCAGAGAGACAGGCAGTGGAATTCACCAGGGCAGCAGCTGGATGTTCAGGCAGGCATGCCTGCCCCAATCCCTTCATTGCCAGTTCCCAACTTGTCTCACCCGCTTCTCAGTGGCTGTGTGGCAAAAGAGACTGAGGAACCGGAGGTGCTTGCATTGTTACATCATCTTGTTCCTAAAAAACATGTCCATCTAGAAACCTCCAAATGGGAGGTCTTGATCCATAGAAGCACTTAAGAAGTGGGAACAATCTGTAACACCTGTTATACAGCCGCCCATTTTATTGTGCTTTCTTCTGAGCTCCTTTCATTCAGATTCTTTAAGAAAAGAAAACATGGTCTTGCTTTTCTCCATTATAAACTGCGCTGTACTTTGGAGATGGTTCTGAGAAGAAGAACTTGTTCTGAGCTACAAGGTTCAATGTTTTATTTTGAATTTGAGGTAAGAATGGGTCCTCCACAATTCTCTTACTGCCACTTTTGGAGAGTTTGTATTTTATATGAGGCTGGACGACATCAAATAACTAAAACATGCTTTTTCCCCAGCACTAGTTTCTAATTACTGCTTAACTATAAAACTGAATGAGGGATTAGTTGGGCAGTAGAATGACAGGGAAGTCAACATAAACATTCATAATGAAAAATAAGCTCACCCGGGAGTGGAGGGGAGGAAAACAACAACATGTGCAACCCATTTTATAATTCAGGACAGTCTTGAACTTTTCAGCTATTGCTTCAGCTTGGCAGAACTAAAGACAGAAAAAAGCAGATTACTAGAACTCTCCAGCTTCAGGGTTTGTATGAAGACCAGGTGATTTATTTTGTTGACTTTCTCCACTGAGCTCTATGTTCTGATTTGTTGATGTGTAATTATGGTAGTGGCTCCATAGGTGTAAAGTAAAAAGCCTTTCATTTCCAGGTATCACTTTCCAGCCGTCATTTCACAATATGCTGTCCCTAACTGCTCATTCCTGCCTCCCCATGTTGTACCACCTCCACAGTTGTGTCAACACCACTGTTTGTGGAACTGCAATCTAAACTGGATCACAGACCTGATTTGGATTAAAAACAACATTTGCTTTGGAGGGGACAGAGCATGGGAATGAGCAACTGGGGGCAGAAAAGGGCCGACGGAGATGTGGAGTGGGAGGAGAAAGGATGGGAACTCATTAAACTAGTCTTACTGCTGAAGCTGAGTAATTGTGAAATCATGAATTCATACTCACCTTTTAGCTAGCACAGCCATGCTTTTCAGCTAGTATTAATCAAATTAGACACCTTGAACCCTCATTCCCATTCCATTTAATGCAAGCAAGGGGACAAGTTCCACAAAGAGCTTATGTCCCGTCAGTCATGACTACATCCCTTCTATGTGCTGTTCATACTATACCAGATGAGTCAGTAGCAAGCAATGCTACTGCAAATGTCTGACCCAGACCTTGTGGAGGTCAGTGAAGGTACACCTTGCTAAATAAGCAAGAGCCAGGGAGTGAGCTCTAGCCCCGGTCTTAATCATCCCCACAAATGACTTGTTAGCTCCCTCCCGGGCTCTGCACTGGCTTGTCTCATCTTGCTCATTCAATGCAATTCTCACATGAAAAGGACCAACCTGAAGCAATGTGGGCACAGGTCAGTGGAGGCATGTGGACTTCAAGCCAGTTACTCATTCCTATCCCACTTCTGTTATGCAATATCGAGAGACCTGACTTTAAAGCTGAGCGGGCGTTAGGTCAGGATGCAGAAACTGAAATGCCAAAACAAGTTATTCATACTTGAATTTCACACAAGGAGATGTAAGCAACACAAATGCACTTGTAGCCCCTCTGTATGTTTTGCTTTAAATAGATCTGGAACTAAAGGAATTAAGGGACTGAATTAGAAACTGACTTAATGAAAGGATGATTCCTTCTTGTAAAAAGTCACCGTGATTACCCAGTGATCTGGAATAATTATTTAATGACATCAGTATGTCAAGTAAACAATTCCACAACTAAACACTGGAGTGACCTACATGCAATTCCATTATTTATAGCACAAGTATCAACAGCACATAAAATTGTAATTAAATGTACTAGCTCATTTGTAATAGGTTAATCAAATAGCTGCTAAAATCATTGCTAATATGTCATCAGCTTGCATGATGCTTTTGTCATACCTTAAGATGCTATTTTGTGCATTCATGTCAGCTTTCTCCTAATAAACAATCATTTCCCAAATGCCCTATCAATCCACATAAATAAAAAGTCTAAGTAATTTTCTAACTTGGAGCCGTAAGGATATAGTTATACTTTCGTTATCAAAACACTCTTGGGATTATGGCTAGAAACAAAGTGACTCTAACAGGAAAAGATATGATCTTAGTTTGTCTTGTGAAGAAAATCAGCACCAAGAAATCAATGTTTGCTAACTTTCTAGTCATTATTCTCTCACTTGCCGTCAACCTGCAAAGAGTTGTGATTTGCAAACCGTCCCATTTGTGCTAGGATATGACCAAGTACAGTATCTAAGTTAACATATTGGAGTCCTGTTTGATGGAGAAAAAGAAGTTGAGATTTATGATTTCTCTGAATGTCCTGACTGTGAACACTGTTGGTAGAGTAGTAAGGAGTGCTTGTGGGCAGAGACCTTCAAATGCTCTTACTTAATTCTAAGCAAAGGTTGTTTTTTGAACAAGGTTATGATTGTCATTGTCATAAACCAGTTAGTGCCCCGTGTCTTATCTTTTGCCAAAAGTGCGATGTAATCCATCATGTGTTATGGCTCCCACATGGAACATTTGACAGTGAATTACACATACACCCACACCTCCCCTACCCTCCTCCCAAAATAATTAATCAGGGTTGACTTTATCAGGGGAGCCATGGAGGCAACAGGTTTCCTTCTAGCACAGGGTGCCATGGTGTGTGAGCTTTTGCCTCCTATACCAGAAGGACAGCAATGTAACTGTGCAACTACTCATCAGGAATATTTTTATCCTGTTAAGAAAAATGCTCACTTTTCCCATATTATTCCAGTTCCACTCACAGGCACAGGACAGGTAAATAACAAAACCAGAATTTATAATACTAAGCTCACTCTGTTTTGAATTTTTTTTAAATTATTTGTCACAGAAGTAATGGCCAGTTTAAAATTGGATGCAAGGTGCACTGTTTTGGAGGAAAGAATCTACAACCTCTGTCTCAAAAGTTGCAGAAGGGAACCAACAGTCTGTCTACCTGCAAATGCCTCCACATTTTCATAACATCCAAACAATGCAATCATAATGGAAAAGAAGATCCAGCAACCAACAGCTCTGTAACTGTGCTGTCTGAGGAGACAGAGTACAAAGCGAATGGTTTAACTGACTCTTAGAAATGAAAGAAACAGAGCAGAGTGATTTTTCCAAATCCTGGAACAGAAAGACCCACAGTGTCTAGAGTGACAAGTGATTTCTGGGCCATGCTTTCACACTACAAAGAGTTTATCTGCAAGATTTTCAGTTCCATCTCCAAGCTCACGGCATGGTGCCGCAAACAATTTTTCAGCAGAGCTGAGGGTCTGCTCTCAGCCACACGATACAATGCAGGGTGGCAGGAGGAGAAAGGGAAAGGAGTATCTAAAGCCAGTTTCCTCACTGAGCACTTCATGGCCTGAAACCATGGCTTGAACATACTCATTTTCTGATCCTTGCACTAGGCAAATCAAAAGACTAGAAAACACAAGCTTTTCTAAAAAATCAGGACCTTTTAATAACAGTTCAGACTAAACTGCCAAAGACTGACACATCAAAGTACATTAGTCACTCATAAAAAAAATAAAATTAAAAGAGAAGACTTGCTCTAGGAGTTGTTTATCTAATTCCTAAACGTAAGGTGTGCCAACAAGGGAGTAGAAAGACTATTCTTTATGGATTTTGGTCCCTCTCAGGCAAGAAATTTTGTTTTAATTAACTCCTCTGATGTATGGATATCAGTTTCTTCTTGTAGGCATTGAAAAACTCTGTAGAAAAGTGTTGGATTCTATAATAAAGCAAAGGAATTAAAACCTTCAAAACATTACTGGCAAGCCTGACCTGATAGACTTAGCTAAAGCAATTCCAGGCAGCAGCTGAAGTTACTGTGAAATAAATTAATTGTTTTGTGAAGATAGCTGGCAGAAATTATATTCCCTTGTATATGGAAAACTGGAGTTAGAAGTATTTGTAAAATACCTAGAAGCTGTGGATTAAAGCCAGTTTTCCAGCAACTTCATAACTAATAAGATTTATAGAAATCATAGGATCTCACCTATTTCTAAATTTATAACTAGAAAAAAAAATCATCAGGACTGTTTAAATACATGCATTTTCCTCAAAATTTAGCCAAAAAGCAAGGCTACTTGTTTAGATTCAGATGAAAATCATACTGAATGGGGTCCACCATAACCCCCCGTTCAGGTATCAGTGAAAAGCTCAACAGAGTTTTATTAATGTTCTTATTTTCCCCAGCCTGAGCCATGAAGCTGAGAAGGTAACTATTGACGACAGCTTTTGATAAGTATGGAGTAACATAAAATGGGTAATTTTAGTTACAGAAGCTTGGGACAATTATATGAAATGCTATATTGTTTGTTCCCAACAGCTTCAGTATCTCAAAAATTAGGGTTTGTTTTGCTAAAAGTCAGGTTGGTAGATTTTATAGGTAGGTAACTGCATATTACTACACTTTATTAAAATTAAATTGCCAGATACTAATAAGGATCCAGGAGAACAAAGAAAACAAGATGCCTAAGGACAACACTCCGGGCTGGTGTAAATCAGAATGTTTCCTGGACTTTAAAGGGTATATTTGAATCTGTATTTGCTAAAGACTTCATTCTGTAAGCACACGGATGCAGACAACGCTCTAGTGAATTTATTTTTCCCCTGAGGGTCTACATACAGATTCCTGCTCATCCCATCCATTCTCACTCACAGTAACCTATTCAATGTGATAAGAGTGGGGAAAACAAAGCCATAAATTATCTAGAATCCGAGATCAAGAACTTTGGGGAAGGAATTTTTGTTCCCATGTCTTGTTGCACTTGAGGACTTACCTATTAAGAATATTTTTCCAGTCCTCAAGTAGTGGCTTGGCAGTTTCTTTGTGAAAAGAATCCCCTTGGCTAGGATCCCGTGACAGCAGGAGCATCATTAGTGCGGGGTGCGCGAAGGCCCTCAGAAACCAGATCACCGTGCTCACTCCCCAACAGACAATGAATTGTCTTCTGAAAGGTATCAGACTGACAAAACTATAAGTCCAGATAAAAAGTGGGCTTACAGGAAAACAAATAGGTTTTCAGTGCTTTTACCAATAGCCATTTGTAAAGGTGCCTTGACAGGCTTGAGGGGCGGACACATGTGAACTGTATCAAGTTCAACAAGGCCAAGCAGTGTCTTACACATTGGCTCTGTACAGTCCCTAGCACAACTACAGGCTGGGCAGAGAAGGGATCGAGAGCAGCCCTGAGCAGAAGGACTTGGGGGTGTTGGTGGATGAAATGCTCAGTAAAAGCCCAGGAAGCCAACAGTATCCTGTGCTGCATCAAAAACAGCATGACAAGCAAGTCAAGGGAGGTGATTCTCCTCCTCTACTCTGCTCTCATTAGACCCTATCTGGAGTACTGCGTCCAGTTCTGGGGTTCCCAGCGTAAGAATGAATATGGAGCTGTTGGAGCAAGTACAGAGCAGGGCCACAAAAATGATCAGAGGGCTGGAGCACCTCTTGAAGACAGGCAGAGAGAGTTGGACTTGTTCAGCCCGGAGAAGCGAAGGCTCTGGGGAGATCTCATTGCATCCTTCCAGTACCTGAAGGGGCCTACAGGAAAGATGGAGAAGGACTTTTTTACAAGGACATGTAGTGATAGGACAAGGGCTAATGGTTTTAAACTGAAAAAGAGTAGATTTAGACTAGACATAAGGAAAAATGTCTTCCCTGTGAGGGTGTTGAGGCCCTGGCCCAGGTTGCCCAGAGAAGCTGCGGCTGCCCCCTCCCTGGCAGTGTTCAAGGCCAGGTTGGATGGGGCTCTGGGCAACCTGGGCTAGTGGAGGGTGTCCCTGCCCATAGCAGGGGGGTGAAACTAGATGGTCTTTGAGGTTCCCTCTAACTCAAACCAGTCTGTGATTCTGTGATTTTATATCTGAAAGGATACAGTGCCCATGTATATTGCCAAGGAGTAATTCCTCCCCAGTAAACACTGTAGAAGTATGGCAACTGGTAGAAACAAGAGCAGCTTCATATCTGAAATAGTTTGTGGTGCAGAGTGATGAGAAGGATAGACTGAACTGTTTCATATATGAGGTCACTTTTGGGGGCCTCAGGAGTAGGTTAACAGTGTCAGCAACTTCAGTGGAGGAGGAAAGATAAAGCTAAATTGACCTGAAATATGAGGGCAAACACTTACATTTTGTGCTCTCAAACTAGCTTGTGCAGAAATAATAAAAATATAGCAAGGAGAGTCTGAGAACAGTGGTCCTAAAGTTTTAGGGTCAGATATGTCTGTTCTAAACCCTTTAATTTTATTTGCAGACTGCCCCATGCCCTTTTATTATTAAGGTTCATGACAAGCTGTTTAAATTGTTCTGAGGACCAGATGTGGACAACGTACTACTCCCACAGTCTGGGAATGGGTTAATTTTCATCTGCTGCTGATTACCATCTAAAAATGTTTGATTTTACAGAGAGCTTATTGGACTACTTTCAGTTGTCCTGAAATAAAATTGCAGTGATGGCTTAAGGTCAAAGTCTCGAATAATGCTTTACATGATAAGGACTATCTCTACAAGGAAGCCTAGAAATGTCTTTCCAACCCCCCTCCTCCTGACCACCAGCAAGTTTGTAGCTGACGTACTAGGAATTTTATTTGCTCCCTTTGGAGCTGAGCAGCTATTTTAACACTATTGCTTATATCCTTCATCATTTTAAATAGCAATTCACTCAATTTCTCTTTAAAAAGTGTCTTAGTGATCCACCAGATGAGTCCATCAGAGAAAGCTTTATATCTCTTCTCACTTCTTTGCTAAAATGTGACAAAAGTTATTAAGAGATAAAGCAAATTCTGATGAGCATTTCTATTTTGTGATACCAACATTTCACTTCACATTTTGTGAAAAGCTAATTACATTTGCTTAATTTAGTGACTCTGAGGTAGATGTTAGAAGGGAAAAAATGCATGGATTTGAGAAATGACAAAACAAAATATATCACTGAATTTCAGTGTAAAGGGTACCAACGTCACAACATGCAGAGGAGCTTCTAGGGGACACTTTACATTCTGCATCTAGTGCCCTGGCATGTGTGTGCATCTTCAAGGTTACCCCTCATCACATGAGCGGCATCAGTTTCCACTGAGCATAGGGGCTACTATTACAGCACGCTTAAATCTGGAATAATTGTCCTCCCCCGTTCGTAAGAGTGTTTGTGCCTATCTCATAAGCTCTTTCTGGCCTAAGGACTTTTGCTATTTTACAGTCCTGGGTACAGTGTGTGCTGTACTCTGGAATATCTACTATCTGTACTTCACAAACTATTGAGACATGAATCATTCCATAGTAAAGTAAATTATTTATTACATTACAGAGTGTCCCTTGCCTATAGATTTCTTTCTACCTATATTAGAATAGCTAAATATTTTTTGGTATAATACTTCTATTAAACCTAAACCCTGCAGATATATTGTCTTAGTTGCCTTATATATTTTGTATTAAACTGTGGCATCATAATAATAAAAAAGCAACTATTTATCTTTTCTGCAAATTGACACCCCTGTCTCCCTGGAAATATCTAGATATGTAAGAGCCTTCTGAACATGTAATGATGGTGAAAGATTTTTGGAATACAAGAAGACAGTTTGAACTCTGAAACAAAATCACCCAGAAAGTCATAAATTATTGATTATTGCCATTCAAATCACACAGCCTGTTTCTTAAGCTCCAACACAGGTCCATTTATCTTTTGAACTCAAATATCTTTCCACTCCTTACTTATCATAATATATTCTACATGATTTTGGGACAATCACTGAAGTGCAATAAATTCCACAATTTGCAAAATCCTATCCTGTTTTCATGCCATGAATAGAAACACAGCAGTGGACTGCTTTTCAATTGTACTCATGACCTAGCAGCACCCAGTGCCTCTGGACATAGGGGAATGATCTAGCATTGAAGTGAAAATATAACTTTTGATACAAATTTTAGAAGGTCTGGTAAAGGGAAGCACGTTGATGTGCACTGGGAAGATACCTAGGTGAGCATGTGTTGGTTTTTGCATGATGACATTTATTTATAAAGCAAATGTTATAATTTATTATTGATACATCTTGGAAAACTTGTGGACTATGTCACATATATAGACACACTTGTGAGGCTGATAGTGGAAAGACTGAAGAACACAAAATGCAGTCTGTGCTTCTACGTTAGTGACTTAATGTGTCGGTTGGGTTTTGATACACATTTGCCTTCCTGTGATACACACCTAGCACATTGCTGGTGTTCAGACCAGTTTCCCTCCAACGGATATCACAACTGGAGAAACACAGAGGGACACTTCACATGCAGCATGGGCTCAAGGTCCTCCAGAAGCCACCTGGCACACATGCAGTGTGTGCACCATGGACCAACAAGGCTTGAATCTTACTGCCCATGAAGATGCAATGTAGGCATGTGGTCCTGGAACCATAAGAGGTCTCAGCAAGACAAAACCCAGGGCTTCCCCTGTGCATTGTGCCAGCTGCTGATAGTAATAAAGTAATACAAGTAATACAAGTAATACAAGATAGTAATAAAGTAATACAAGTAATAAAAATAACTTTATATATATATATTTGTATATTTATCTATTATATCTATATTTACATGGATATATAAATTTTTATATATATATAAAAAACGTATCTATATATATGTATATATATATAAAAGATAGAACATATACCCTTTATTTGTGTAACACGTCTTACACACCTATATGGGCCCTTTCACATAATGCAGCCTTTTCAGCTGTAAATAGTGCAGCCACCCCAAGTTTATTCCAAGACAATTTTTATTCTATAACCTCAGGTATATATGTATGCAGGAAATAGGCAGAGACTGAGCATATTACTCGAACAAATCTTGTCAATACCTGATCGTTAAGTAAAGCCAGTCTCACAATGATTTAAATGGAAGCTGAATTGTATGTATATAAACCATGTAAGTAATCAGCAACAGTGAAATAGTAATCCACTATGCACAGAATGCGTATGATTTTACATAGTATTTATCACCAATCTTAGGTATATCCTCTTATATTTCTGCTATTGTACCCAAGGATCTTATCACCTAGATGAAGATCTACAGTTCACATTTAAATAAGGAGGTGCTTTGAAAGCCAGCTGGTGAAAAAACTAAATAGAAGTTTGTGAAATTTATTTATTTCCTTTAAAAGACAGAAGAGAATACAAAGAAAAGTTTCTACAACATGTTTTGCACCAGGGTGTACCATTTCTGCCCTGTGCCAGCTCACAGATTCCACCGTTTGCATTTTTGTTGGTAAACTAATTAAAGGTCAATGAGCTGCGAGAGTTTCCAATTCAAACAAAGTGCATTTACATACGAGATGTATCCATGGTTTTCATGCGCTGCTTTGTCAGTAGAAGTTAACAAGGAGAGAAGTGGTTTCCCTGTGTAGGGCCAACATTCCACTCATACCAGCAGAGAGTAATGCTACTGAGCTTACAGACATCCCTTCTGATGTTTCAAAGCTTAAAATTGAGATACGGTTGGCAGACAGCAAAAGCCCAATATGTCTGAAAGTGCAGAACACTGATACAGGAACTTAAATTAATAAAGAGATTTTTCACAGTGAATTCATGGAGTTCCTTGTTTCTGCAGCAAACAGCTTTCAGCAGCAGAACTGAACAGACACTAAGAGTGTGCATTATGCGCTACTTTAAAGGTTTGAAATGAGTGACATCATAGTGTAAAAATCAGGAATGGGTGCAAACTACAGGTATGGATTTACGTTGGAATAGTAGGAAGATCATTTTAGCAGTAAGTTTTATTATAAAGGTTCAAAAACATTTGTCAAAAGCCATCGATGCTTGCCAAATATGGTATTGCTTGGAGAAAATACAAGCTTGGACAGATGTCAACAGAATATATCTTCAAAGAACCTGCATTTAAGGAGCACACCTGCATACAGCTTTATTCTACAGTTCTAAGTTACTTGGCAATTTTTAGTCCTTTTTCCTCTCCATGTCTACACAGACTTGGAATCAAATCTTTTCCCTGCAGTGAACTTTGTGTACATGTTTTGTGTATTGTTTTAATTTTAAGTACTTGGCTGGTAGCAAGTTCACAGCGGTAGTCACATTTTAAACAAATTAAGAAGGCCAACTTCCTTCTCAGCAAAAAAGTGAAAAAAAATTCAAGCAATAAATATAAGCTGAAATAAATTCTGCAGACTCTAGAGATACTCTTCATATGAAATTACAACTTACCTGGGGATTCAACAACCTATTCCCGTTATCCTCAAAGAGGAGGTATCTTTAATATGTCAAAATACTAAGTAAGTATACTTTCTCAAGGTGCTGCTCTCATTTTGGTGTGTGGACAGCAAATTAGGAAAAAAAAACATAATTAAAAGGCTTCTGTAATTGTCATGATAGGAGAATGCCAAGAAGAACAAGAACAACCTGAAGTCAAGGAATTTCTGAAATACATAGAAGCTCTGTCAAAAGATCATAACTTGGATTTTAGAGAGAAAGAGTACTTTGAGTACAGGGTCTAAGCCATTCTTTTAACAAGGGAAAGAAGGCAGTAGTTGTGTTGCCTGCAATAATGAGAAATGGTTCATTAAATTAAGGATTACTTCCCTGTTTTCTGCAAGGCATTGAAACAGAGAGTCAAATGCCTGTCCCTGACAATGGCTGATTTTACAAGCAGCAAAATATTAAACAAGGCTTTTAGGCCTCAAAAAAGATGCCAAAGAAGGACAGTGTTGTTCTCTGCACTTTTGGGAAAAAAACCATTGGCCTATGCCTGCCATCCTTGACTCAGGCAAGACTCCTGGTAGAGCCAAATTGTCGACCACTCTCATCCCGAGGCCCAGGCAGCTCTAGGCCTGAGCCCCTCTGCTCTTTGGGGGATCTGGTCTTCTTTTGCTAACAGGGCAAAATCTGTGTGAGAGGTAAAACATTTGCCTGGGAAAAGAGAACATTTCTTCCTGTCGTATAAATGAAGCCCCAGCAGCCAGATATCACCCTAAATAAAAATAATAAAATGCAAACTGCTCAGAGCCAAACCAAGATTAATGCTGTATTTTGGGAGCAGAGGGCGGGGAAAGAGCTAGAAAAGGACTGCAGAAGGCTTTTAAGCCTTAGCTTCTAGCAAATAATTGGCAGCAAATGTCTAACAATTTATATGAGGGAATAAAAATATTCGCTGTGTGTGTATGTGTGTTGGCTTTGAATACCATGGTCACCCTCCAGCTAAGGAGCTGTTTACATCTGCCAGCCAGCAGCCAGACACCAGCGGGGAGCTGGCAGAGCCCTTATGGGCTCATTGTGTGCGAGTCCAGCCAGGGAGCAGAGCCAAGCCTCCCGCTCGGGCTCTCCCCAGCAGCCAGAAGCAGCAGCTCCTGTCTGTGAGCTAAAAATGACCCCCCTACCTGCTGGCCAAGCCCAGAAAGGTGCTGAGCTTGGGTTCAGTCAGATGGACACTGCTCCCTGCACAGCCCACCATGTGGCTCCTGTGTCTGTTGGCATATGGTCTGCTAGGGGCTCTTTGACAAAGGCTAACAGATTTCACGTGAAACTTTTCACTGCCTTGAAGTTTCAGCCTATGATTTACAAGCTTTGAGCACTTAACTGCAGACCTGATATATAAAGCACAATAAAGTTATCAGAAGAGTGTCTCCTGCTACTGTTGCAGCAGAAAAATAAAACCAACAATCACCAACCAAAACCCTGGCAATCTGGAGTTTTTTCATATTTATTTATGGACCAGAACAGGTCTTGTCCTAGGGCAAAGTCAAAGCCTCCATCTTCAAAGCTATAGCAGAGGTGGAGAGGTGGTGGTACCAGAAGGAAAGGAAGCTCAGCTCAGCCCACCTGGTGCAGTGACTCCATGGGGCAGCTTGCTTTGATTTCCTTTCTTCTGGTGAGGGAGAGGGACCTGCTGGGTATAAGCTTTGCTGTGTGGGTGGCAGATTGTGGAGAGGGAGGAGGACATAGTGAGGTACCAGAATTGCCAAAGGGTCAGTGGAGAATAGGGAAATATAGATGGAGAACAGGCCCTCCATGCTCAATTGAGGTTGAAATTGAGTTGAAGCTGGAAGAAATGAGCTTTTTCTCTGCCCATAGGCCACCCAGAACAGCTATACGGTGTGCATGAGGTAGTACTGGTGAGGAAACTTTCACAGAGCCTCATGACCAGTGCCCAATTCCAGTTAAACAGCCCAGTCACTTCACTAACAGGAAGATGTGAAGGAATCTACCTTTTCCTTTCTCTGGGAATTTTAGAAAAACCTTGTATTTATCTACCTGTTAAGTCATCTTTAGATGTTAGCCATGGCCACAAAATGTGATTCATTAGTGTATTTATGAACTGAAGCAATTGTAAATGTATATAGAATCATAGAATGTATTAGGCTGGAAGGGACCATTAAGGTCATCTAGTCCAAACCCCCCTGCAGTAAGCAGGGACATCTTCACTTTATCAGGTTGCTCAGAGGCCCATCAAGCCTGACCTTGAACGTCTCCAGGGATGGGTCCTCCATTACCCTCTGGGCAACCTCTTTGTGATCTACCACTCTCATATTGCAGAACTTTTCCCTAATATCCAACCTAAATCTACCCTTTTCAAGTTTAAAACCATTACCCCTCGTCCTATTGCTACATGCCCTCATGAACAGCTTTCTTATAGGCACCTTTGAGGTACCGGAAGGCTGCCATAAGGTCCTCCTGGAGCCTTCTCTTCTCCAAGCTGAACAAGCCCAACTCACTCAGCCTGTCTTCATAGGAGAGATGCTCCAGCCCTTTGATCATTTTGGGGCCCTCCTCTGGATGTGCTCCAACAGGTCCATGTCCTTCTTGTGTTGAGGGCTCCAAAGCTGGACACAGTATTCCAGGTGAGGTCTCACCAGAGCAGAGCAGAGGGGCAGAATCACCTCTCTCAATCTGCTGGCCACACTTCTTTTGATGCAGCCCAGGATGCAGTTGGCCTTCTGGGCTGCAGATGCACATTGGTGGCTCATGTCCAGATTTTTATCCGTGAGTACTTTTTTTTTTTTTTCCCTTGGAATGGCAAGGGTTGAAAGGGACCCCAAGGATCATAGAGCTCCAACCCCCTGCCACAGGCAGGGTTACCAACCTCAGGCCTGGATCTACACAAGGTTGCCCAGGGCCCCATCAAACCTGGCCTTGAACACTTCCAGGGATGGGGCATCCACCACCTCTCTGGGCAGCCCGTTCCAGGACCTCACCACTCTTTCTGTAAAAAACTTCCCCCTAATATTCAATCTAAACCTTCCCTCCTTCAGCTTTAAACCATTCCCCCTTGTCCTGACATTGTCTGCCCTTTTAAAAAGTTGATTCCCCTCCTGTTTATAATCTCCATTCAGGTACTGGAAGGCTTCAATGAGGTCCCCCTGCAGCCTTCTCTTCTCCAGGCTGAACAAGCCCAGCTCCCTCAGCCTCTCCTTGTAGGGCAGGTGCTCTAGCCCTCTAATCATCTTTGTGGCCCTCCTCTGAACCCTCTCCAACAGTTCCACATCTTTCTTATATTGGGGGCCCCAGATCTGGACACAGTACTCCAGGAGGGGCCTCACGAGGGCAGAGGAGAGAGGGACAATCACCTCCCTGTCCCTGCTGGCCACCCCTCTTCTGATGGAGCCCAGGGTACCATTGGCCTTGCGAGCTGCAAGAGCACACTGCTGGCTCATGTTAAGTTTCTCATCCACTATGACACCCAGGTCCTTCTCAGCAGGGCTACTCTCAAGAAGCTCTTCTCCCAGTCTGTATCTATGTCTGGGATTCTTCCGGCCCAAGTGCAACACCTTTCCCTTGTTGTACTTTTTGTACTTGTTGTACTTTTCCTCAGGGCTGCTTTTCAGCACATCATCTCCTAATGTGTATGGATAAGGGGAGTTGTCCTGATGTAGATGCAGGACCCTGCGCTTGACTTTGTTGAACCTCATGAGGTTCATGTGGGCCCACTTCTCCAGCCTGTTGGGGTCCCTCTGGATGGCATCCCGTCCCTTCAGCACACTAACCTCACTCGCTGATGGTGTCAATCCCACTGTAAATATCATTAATAAAGATATTAAACAGCACTGGTCCCAGCACAGACCCTTGAGGAACTCTGCTTGTCACCATCTTCCATCTGGACTTCAAGCCATTCACCACCACTCTCTAGATGCAACCATCCAACCAATTCCTTATCCACTGAACAGTCCACCCATCAAATCTGTATCTCTCCAACTCAGAGAAAAGAATGTGTCAAAGGCCTTGCAGAAATCCAGATAGATGACGTTTGTAGCTCTTCCCTTGTTCACTGATGTAGTTACTCCACTGTAGAAAGCCACTAGATTGGTCAGGCAGGACTTGCCCCTTGTAAAGCCATGCTGGCTGTCTCTAATCATGTCCCTGCCTACAAGTGCCCCAGCATAGTTTCTAGCAGGATCTGTTCCCTGATCTTCTCAGGCACAGAGGTGAGGCTGACAGGTCAGTAGTTCCCAGGGTCCTCCTTCCTACCTTTTTTAAAAGTGGCCGTGATGTTTCCTCTCTTCCAGTCACTAGGGGCTACACCTGACCACTGTGACTTTTCAAACACCATGGAGAGTGGCTTGGCAACTACATTGTGTAGCTCCAGGCCTGAGGTTGTTGGCCCTGCCTGTGGCAGGGGGGTTGGAGCTCTATGATCCTTGGGGTCCCTTCCAACCCATGCCATCCTATGATTCTATGATTCTATGATCAGCCAATTCCTTCAGGACTCTGGGATGCATCTCATCAGGTCCCATGGACTTGTGTACATTCAGGTTCCTCAGATGGTCATGAATCTTCACTTACAGTGGAAAGGACTCTGTCTTCTCGGTCCCCATCTTGTGGACCATCAACTCGAGAGCAGTGAGGAGAGAGGCTGCCAGTGAAGACTGAGGCAAAACTTTGTTGAGAACCTCAGCCTTTTCTTCATCTGTTGTCACCAGTTCTCCATTGTCACTCATCAGGGTGGTATGCTTTCTTTAACCTTCCTTTTCTGGTTTATGTACCTGTAGAAGCCCTTCTTGTTTTTCTTGGCATCCCTTGCCAAGTTCAGCTCCAGCTGCACCTTGGGCTTCCTCATCTCATCCCTACACAACTGGGGAACATACCTGTACTTAGGATACCTGTCCCCACTTCCACTGCCTGTGTAGTTAATGTAAATATACATTATACCTGGAAATATAAAGCACCCAAGGTCCAGCTCTGTAAACATGAATGCTTTTTGTCCACAGATGTACAGTGTATCATAACATTCACAGGGATAGAGGGATGGATGGATGGATGGATGGATGGATGGATGGATGGATGGATGGAGTGATGTCCTTCAGTCACTCAATTCACTGATCCTATTAATGAGAAGGCTACAGCACACGTCATTTCGTAATTCAGACGTGTGATCTTTTAACCAATTCAGTGGGAATTATATTTGCATTTTGCAAGTGGAAGATGAAATGGTGGCAGCAAGTCCATAATTAGCACTCTCTCTTTTGTTTCATTCAAATTTGATTTTTGCTCTCATTTTCTTCAGTCTCCAAGAAAATTTCTCTCAAGCTCAAATATGCTGCCAGACAATATTTTTACGGTCTTGTTCATTTTATTCAGGTAAGTCCTTTGGAAGTGGGAAATGAAAAATCACCATTAAACCAGCTAAGACGTGAGGTGGGATATAGCTGAGATTTTCACAACCTCAAAAGGATTTTTCTATTTAGAAATGAAAAGAAAAACCAACAAAAAAGTCAGATTTCAGGACCGTTAGTAGAAAAACATGAGGTTTTAATGAGGGTTTTTTTTAGAGTTGCCAATTACAGCAGTCAAGAATCATGAGTCAAGCAAAAACTAATGAGATTGGCTTAAACATCGAATTTTACATGTGACATGTTGGGAATTCTTTGTATTTCTGTCTGGGTTTCAGCCTTGGGTATTCTTTAGAATGATGATGGCTATAAAATGGAGAATCTCCTGTATCGAAGGGAAATTGTGTTAGAGAAAAGCATCATGTTATGAACTTCTGTAAAAAGAAGCAATACCTAAAGCTTTGGAATTGTAAGTTCAGTGCTAGAAAATGTTTTGTGAGAAGAGATACTTTGGGCACTTCGTCACTGGAAATGCTGATGTTGGGTTTTAAAGTCCAAAAAGTTTCATTTTGAAAGTTTTGGGGTTTGTCTATAAAATAATTTTGAGGGGAGACACTGCAGAAAGTATTTAAGCTCAAAAAGGCATTGTGATTTATTTTCATCACTAACCTTAGTCAGTATGTTAGTCTAGAGCCTTTCAGAGCCCAGCACATGCTTTGTAAGTGCAGTGTGTCAAAAATCTCACGGGAGCAGAGAAGTTCATCCTGACCATATTGGAGTTTCTGATGTTCAATAACAACAGGGCTGTAAATAGAAAGGGTCAAAAACTTCACACCCTGACCCATTTTTGGGGAGTAAGAACTGTGTTGGCAGCAAGTTTCTCTCAAGTTCCACAGGTTTCTGCAGCTCCACCTCTGAGAGGAAACCCTCCAGAGCGTAGGAAAAATAAGTTTAAAACAGAAAATAAAACTCCTTGAATCCCTCATTTACAATGTGGATGGGGAGATAATGTTAAAGTACGTAGTGAATGACGTTAGCAAATGTATAGATGGAACTGGATGAGTGACGAGACAGTGAATAAGGAAGGAAGCAGTGAGTGGTAGGTGTGATTTGAAAGGGCATAGCCCAGAGCTGCTGTCTTACAGCCTTAACAGGACTCCTCAGAAAAAGATAAAAAGAAGCAAGAGAAATACCCGAGTCACCTGCAAGATCTGCTGCTGTCAAAGCTTTCACTGCCTTTCCCTTCCTTCCTTCCTTCCTTCCTTCCTTCCTTCCTTCCTTCCTTCCTTCCTTCCTTCCTTCCTTCCTTCCTTCCTTCCTTCCTTCCTTCCTTCCTTCCTTCCTTCCTTCCTTCCTTCCTTCCTTCCTTCCTTCCTTCCTTCCTTCCTTCCTTCCTTCCTTCCTTCCTTCCTTCCTTCCTTCCTTCCTTCCTTCCTTCCTTCCTTCCTTCCTTCCTTCCTTCCTTCCTTCCTTCCTTCCTTCCTTCCTTCCTTCCTTCCTTCCTTCCTTCCTTCCTTCCTTCCTTCCTTCCTTCCTCACTTCCTCACTTCCTCACTTCCTTCCTCACTTCCTCACTTCCTTCCCTCTTTTCCCTCTTTTCCCTCTTTCTTTCCCTCTTTTCCCTCTTTTTTTGCTTCCTAGCCTGCTCTCTCACTTTTTTTTTGCTTTCTTTCTCTCTTTCATGCAAGGATTGTAACAGGCCTCTGGAATATATTGCCAATCCCAATTCCAGTCTACTTAGGACTGACTTGCTTGCTTGTCTGGGAACTCATGATCTCTTTGAATAGAGCTTCTAGATAGGCACAGGAACACCTCCAGCTCCAGTAGAATAGACTTACTTATCACACAGCTCCTTAAAAGGGTCAGGCTTGTGTTCACTGCCCAATTCAGCTGGGAGAGCTGAGGCAGCTTTCACCCACAACTATCCCATCTCTCTCCTGGCAGTATATGAGCAGGACAGATATCTGAATCACCTCTGTTTACAGTTTGTCCTTTAGTCATAAACAGAAACTGGTAGTGGTTTTACGTTAATGCTAATCATGTGTTAATATATCATGCTGGAAATCACAGCAGTGGAGGACTGGGTGTCAATCCCATTTAAACATCCTTTTTTTTTTTTTATTGTGGTTGAATCTTTGGACAGGATGGGCAGCTGGGACAATGGCCACTTCCCAGCTAAATCTTCTTCTAAATATGAGTCAAAGCCCAGATTTAAGCAGTCTGCAGCTGAAGTCAGTAATACTCAGATCTTAATAGGTTTCAGGCTGGTTTGTGACTGAGGCTGTCGCAAATGACTAGCAAAGGCCACAACCGCTTAGGGATGATTTGAAGCCAGTTTTTAAAACACCCCCTGAAACCAAACTCCTCAGGACTAGTAGTGCAAAGAATCCATGTGTATTCTGCACCAAACGTTCCCATGTGAAATCTGACTTTTCTTCCCAGGATTGTTTACCTGTAGTATCATTTACTTGGGGCTGCCAAGGAGGGCATCAGTCCTGCATTTGAAACCAGTGTGGTGTGCTGTGACTGTCCAATTCTTTCACTGATTTCCAAAGTAGTGGAAACTAAGCTTGTCACCTTACACCTGTGTTTCTTCTATATTGCTGACAACCTGGAGTGGAGTGTAGCCTCCTAAATAGCTTAAGGTTACACAAAAAATATCCAAAGTGTCTAAATGATCCAGCAATTCCACTGTTGAAAGTAACACCTGCCCCGTTTGTATCTAGGTACAATTTAATGAGGTTCAAGATTTCAAGTCTTCAAGACACTTCTAGAATGAGATCTGTGTATGAATGTAGGTAATTATGGCTAATGAGTTTAAAACCAAAAGGAGACGATCATTTAGCTAAAAGCACTTTTGGGTAAGACTACTTATTTCTTAATGCCCATGACCAGCCCAGCTCTGTAATTTGGTTTATCTCCTTCTGTTGCTACCTGTAAGATTTCCACAGGTAAAGGGGAAGCTGGTAAATAGTGACCGACAAAATCACTGCCCACAGGACATTGCTTCAAGCACTTACAAAGTTTTTCTTTTGCTCTCATCTTTTGATAACAGAACAGGGAGCTATGTTATAGCAAATATAGAGAGAGGGAGAGAAAGAGCTTTTGTTGGAACACGGGGAGAAGAAGGGAGGATACCTACTAGGCTACCCTTGGAAATAAAGGGTTAACTGAACCAAAGACCAGATTAAGCAGGCATGGCATGCACGAGTATAGTATCCTGCAACATAAAAGAGGAAAAGTGATTTTTAAATGGTGATGATAAAGGAATGAATGAAGGAAAAAGATTTGCTGTTCAGAACAAAAGATAAAATAGCTAACATGAGAAACCGCCTGATTCTGAACAGAAAGATTAAATTAGAATCTCACCAAAAAAACACAACACCACAGTAAAGAAAACAGCAAGTGTTACATGTTTTGGGCTACCACAAAGCCCTGTGAAGGATAGGGCAATATTACTGCTCGGAGGTAAAGTGAGGATGAAATCGCAGTTCCTCCAGCTCTGTTGGTTGGTCAATGACCCTCCGTGATAGCAGCTGCAGGCCTTTCTGCAGAAAAGCAGAAGGAAAAACAGAGGGAGTTCTTTTCCTCACATTAGTCAACAGTGAAATTAAACCCTTGAAATCTTTTGCTTTACTGATTTTTATGACCTTGTTACCTCACCAGTGCTTACAGTAAAGAGTACTGCGTAAAGCGAAGTTCCTCTCTAGAAACAACAGCGTTACTCAGGCAAGGTGTTTTTTGTAAGAGAGCCAGTCTTACAGTCATATCACATTACAATGCATCCCCAAGTGAATGGAAACCCACAGCTCACCAAGAAAAAGGAAAAAAAATAAATCCATTCCACTACTTGTTCTTTCTCCATAAGCAAGAAAATAAAGTACGAAATAACTCTTCCAGTGACGCACAGTTCAATATGGTTGAAGTGTTATAATGTGTTACTTGAGTCATAACTGACAGGGTGCCAGCCTTACATTTGTTAGAGCAAACAGAGATCAGCTTTAAATTTCCGTGCTGTTATGCAACCGTGCTATTACTTAAAGGACTACTTGTACTCAAATAAGAACGGCCGTCTACCTTCCTGTTACAGTGCTGATATAATTGTCTCTACTACAGACACGTTTTCTCTCTCTCTCACACACACACACACATATATATTTAAATACACATGTACACTGCAGCCTTTTCACTGCTCTAAGGAAGCTCTCACGACTTGGCCTTCAAGGATCCTCCCTGGCTTTTACAGAACTTTCAGGCCTCGAGTTACTGCAGCTAGTGAGGGAAAACATGACCTCATAGTCCAGCTGATCAACTCTCTGCTGATCTCAGTTGTCAGCAGGACTTACACAAGAAAATCTAAGAAAGCAACAACCGTATTTGCTGCTGCTAGTTTCTCAAGAGCTGATGCCATTATAACTTGGCTCTCACTTTCATTAGTCGGTCATTAGCACAGTCACCGCATCTACCCGGTCTCTCTGCGCTTTGTGGGAGGTATCTGCTTATAGCACAGCATGCAGAAAAAATACTTTCGTTAATGCCATTTGGAAGACTGTTAGTGAACAAAAACACTGCATTGCCACTGAGAGTAAGCTGGGCTCCAGGTTTCATTGGGCAACGGGCTGCCTTCAAGTCTAGAAATGACAGATCCTAGGGTCTACCTCCAGGACGGCCCAGGGAATGGTGGTGTCTAGGTGTCAGCATCACGGTCACAAGACAGGCCAAAATGACAGAGCCTCCTGGAACCCGGGGAGGGCTGGCCACGGGCAGCTGCTTGCCTTCGGGTGCTGCAGCAGCCAGCTGACTTCCTTTCAGAGCTCGAGTCAAGCTAGCAGGACTATTCTAGCTTAGCTTATCAGAGCGAATCATATGAATAATGATTAATCATTCAAGTATTTATCACTTCGGTATCATTTCTGCATACTATTATTGGGGTTGCACCTTCACTGGTGTGGCTCAGGCATGACTGGAGCTGACACTTGGGGAGCATCTTTCAGCAAAGAGCTTAAAGAGCTTGAGAGTCTGAATACTGACAACAGGTGAGGCTGCTGTTGGCTTGGAAGCAAACAGAGGAACAGGCTGCGACAGCTGTGAGAGAAAGCAGAAGCCACACAATTTGATATCGTCTCCAGGCTGCCCCTTCAGGTCATCTTTACAGACCCAGGGCTCTTCATCCCCCAGGATCTGAGAAGGGAAGAAGGTTGGTGGCAGGGAATGTGGACAAAGGGCTTGAACTTGGTTGCCCTGAGGCATGTGCCACTCTGGCAGTGATGTGATACTGCTTGTACGGCCCCCAGAAATGTGCTCCCCGGGTGGCTGAGCTCCATCTTTCCACCTCACCATATGCTCCCCCATGCAAGCAGTGCAAACACTTGTCATGTCTTCTTTTGTCAAGGAATCCAAGGAAGTTTGTGCCTCACCTTCTGCAGCAAGGACAGCAGTGAAGGCATATAGCAAACTGAAAGTTAGTCAAATAGTGATATCTCTTTGAGTCACAAAGTCTCAAGCTCAGGTCTGTCCTTTAGTTTTTTTCACTCCAAATGCTGGTAGGGAGAATTTCTTCTGAGATGATTGTGTCATGAGACTTTTCCCCTTCTTCTGTTTTTGTTGGAGTGCAATGTTCACCTGTTTTCTCCTCTAGCAAATCTACTCAGGGACAGCTAATTGGGAAAATTCTGCTATCATACTGGTATTTCTGGATTTCTCTACAGCCTCTCCATCAGCACAGGAGGCCTATGCCATTTCATTTCTGTGTGTCTGTCTAGGCAAGTCAGCTGCAATCATTTCTGCAGCCCAACCCCTACTCTAGCTGCTTGTAGTGCAGGCTAGAAGACTTTTCTCCTATCCTACTAAAACAGGTTTTCCATTCCTCTGAATGGATACACTGGCCATTACCTTTTGAAAGAACAGCACTACCTTGTCCAGGTTTTTAAGAAGTGGAAACACTTGCTGAGGAGCCCAGTCCTGTGGGTATGTTGTAGGTGTGCACTCATAATGCTGAACAGATTAGAATTATGCACAGTGAAGCTGAGGAGCTGGATTTCAATCACACTTGTGAGAACTGAAGTGTTTGCAGAGGGTGAGCAGGAAACGAAGGGAGTTCCCACCAGGAAGCTTGCTGTACCCCAAATGGGGATCAAAAATTGCAGGTTTGGCCCTACACATTTGACTTTCATCATTGGCGTTGCTCCAATACCTAAACCACGCCTTCCATTTTAGTCTTACATCTCAGACTTGTAATAATGCCTTCTTGTGACTCCTGTCATAAGAATAGGAAGTTTCTACCAGTTTCTACCAATAGTAAGCTTCTACCAGAAGCTTGCTGTTGGCCAGAGCTTTGTGAAAATCTGACAACTGTAGTAGTGAATATAAAACAGTAGTAAGGCCTACTTCTTATGGTAAGAAAACAGTCATCTAGGTATAAAATAAACAAGACAAATAAAGTACCCCTGTCATGTCATCCAGTTTTAGCATCTGTCCAGGAAATCCTTGGTTCCCAAAGAAAATCTCAGCCTCATTCTCTGCTACCACTTACTGAGATCTCATCCTCATAGGAGGAAAGCAACTTGAAATCCTACCTCCTAGTCTCTCCAGAGCTGGATCCTGGCTATTAGACAATCCAGTGCCTTCCTCACTTCGGGTCACATTCAGGAAACTGTTACAAAGTCCATGTTCTCAAAGTGCCACATGATCAGAAGGTTGTCTTTTCCTTTCAAAACATAAGCACAGAGCAGGAACAGAACTTTCTGGTGTGATTTAAAGGTCAGAAACTGTCACCCTTGTGTCTGCATATGGATGCTTTCTTGCCTGAGCAAGCCAACACGATGCATGTGTAGAGCAGTGCCATGGTTACTCTTCTACTTCAGGCTACAGCTGGTGTTCAGCACCCATCAGCTGGAAAAGAACCAGTTATTTAGGTACCCAGTTATCATCGTGTCTCCAGAGGGGATCTCGCAGGCCAGCAATACAGCCTCCCCTCTTCTCTCACCCTCTCAGCATGTGATCTGCGGCGCCCTGAGCTGCCCCCATCGCACAGCCACACGCACGCACATCTGACACATGACTCCCCCACCCTGGACCCCTGCCACCCATCATTTGACCCAGTTTGTGGCATCTCACACTCAGTGATGGAAGTAACTGCACGGCCTGTACTCGCATTCTTGTGAAGACTGCTTAAGCTGGTGGACAGAATTCGTTTCACAAGATACGGTGCGTGCAGTTTCTGCTGCTCAGGGTACGTGTGCGTATCAAAATACAGCTGCCTGTAAGTGGGTGTGCGTGCTTGTCTGGGGATAACTGCGTGCAGAACCAGGGTTTGGTCTTAGGGCAAAAGTAAGAGAAGCACTGCCCAGCAGGCTTTTTTTTTTAAAAATATGACTCTTAATAAAGTGATGATAGTCCTATTTTTAATTTGGCTTCTGTGTCTGCTCCGTAACGATTTTTCATAACGATTTATTGGCCCTGGCTTTTTACTGTGCTCTTCCTGCTAACACTTTGCTTCTGAAATTTAGTGCTTTGTAGCTGTCATCTTGGGAGAAATATCAAAAAGTGGCTTGGGTTAGCCAGATTTTTTTGGCTGTCTCATTTCTGCTTGGCTCAAGGCTTACTTATTAGACATTTCCACTTTCGTCTCCCTGGCAATGGAAAAGCTATACATTCAAAAATCTGGCACATGCACAAAGATGTGCACCGACATTCACGAAACATTTCCTAAGGTTGTAGTTGCTTGAATTTCAGCTCCTTAATTAGCAGGATGCCTTCAAGAAGACATTTTCAGGGTTCTTTTCACAGTCGACTGTTCTATCTGAAAGGCTTTTCCCAAAATCAGATTTGCTGTGGGGCCTGACCTGATCTATCCATGGATTTCCAGACCAGTTGTCTTTGACCACTCAGAGTTTTTTGTCTTGGTTGAAGGAGACTCTATTGATCAGCGATCATTCTTCATGCAGAAGTCAGGCATGAAGTAAAGCCAGCATACCAGGACACATGGGCCTTACTGCATGTAGTATGCAATCAGTAGCTTACGAGTAGTCAGTCTGACACTATCAAAACCTAATAGCTTTGGTGCATGTGTATGGATTATCAGCAGGTCCGACGTGTCCCCTAGGCATTGTCCTCGAGGCACTTCTTCCGCACGATAGGTGTACAGAATTACCTGGGGAGAAGTACAGAAGCCTTCCCCTAATCCTGCCATCCTTAAAAGGCTTTGTCTAGACAAGAGAACATTTTTGGCATAATTGTTCTCTTGCATTTTTAATTTTGCATGCAAATAATGAGAGCTGTGGTATTATAATACAATTTCGAGCAGGCCATGCTACTTGTAGAGACCTGAATCACACTCTTAAAGGCCACTGGGAAAAGGAAAGAAACTAAAATGCTGACAAGTCAGCATAGTATCTTACAAGAAAAAAACAAAAGCTAACATAGTTTTAAACACAATGCTAATTAATACAGATAGTGAAAACTGATGAAGGAGTCTGATCCTCTTTCACAACACTATGCCATTAGACTGATTGACAGCAACTGGATACAAACACACGCACCCTTTAGCTTTGGAAATTATTTGCTAACACTTTTAACAGCAGAAAGTTCTCTGCATTTAGGTGAAGCAATGAGAGCTTTCAAGGAAAAAAGGAGAGGAAAAGGGGTTGTTATCGTCAGCCTGCTGTGCATTTCCTCTTTTATGCCACATGCGGTATGCCAAATAATGGCCCCACAGTGGAGTGAGGAGTTAATACAGATTTAAAAGATATCGTTTTTTCTGGGTGTTTTTCTGGGTTATCAGTTTCTCAGCCTGGTTCACTGTGCAGCTGTACAATGGGAGAGCATACGGATGGGGAGATACAGCATGTCAGCTTGCTCTGCCACAAAAATAAATGCTCATCTAAATGGGGCCTTCGTCGATTTATCATTCAAGCAAGTAAACTAGTTCATTACATTGGATGTGCTGTACTCAAACTATAAAAAAACCCTTATCTCCATAGTAAATACGCAGATCTAGGAACTCAAACTCGATTTATTTTTTCCTTGGTACAAATGCATCTGACATAATCATGTAGCTTTGTAGATGTGCTTGAAACAACCACATACACCCTAAATGGCTTTAGGAATGTAGAAATATAGGGATTCTTAGTAAAAATACAAACATTAAGACTACATGGGTAATCAAATGCTTAACACAGTCTACCTATTTTCTTGCCTACCTATTTTCTTGCTATTCCTATATTACAGAATGACTCCTCTATACAGAGTCTAATTTGGAATAGAAATTATTTTGTTTTAGGCTATTTACCCTGCTTTGTAAGTAGAGTAATTATTCTGGAACATGCTCATTTACATTTTGGATTAGTGCCTGCAGAATGGCTCAGAGGAATAATTATTTTGGAAGAGCTATTCTGATCGATTTCTGCATCTGAGGCCCTGCAGACCATATGTGTCACCAAAAGCAGTCCAGAACTCCACAAAGCACTAATTGAGGCCTTTCACTTAAAAGGCTTCAACACTATTTGATCTAATAAGTAGAATAAAATATTTCTAGTAAAAAAAAGAAAAAAAAGCAGCAGCAGCAATTATCAACACTTTTAGGGCACTATTAGTGAGATGTCTAACTAGGGTATGCAATCATTTAACGCCTAGCATAGGAATTTCTGCACAATACAGGGGCAAAGTTACTTGCTTGCAATCTGCTGTTAGAGCCTTGATGGTCTCAATGGAAAATGCTTTATGCCATGGACACACTGGGGCTTTGCTGCTAAACTGCAACTCTCAGAAGAAAGATTTGTCTGTCCCTGATGTGATCAACTGATGTGGTCAACAAGCTAACCAAAAAACCCAGACCAAGTTCTTCAACACAGTACCCCCAGGATGCCACGCCACCACCCTACCGTAGAAATGTCCTCCAGCACAGCACCAGGAAGAAAGGGACCTTCTGGACCCAGTAATGCTCCCTGGAAGCATGTCACTCAGTAGTGCAGTTGCAGCCTTATATTTCCATCAAGCAACAAGAACAGTAAGATGATTTCTAGCTTATTTGTGCCCCTGGAAAATGATAAGACTTTGTATACAGTATCTCTCTGCATTCCTATCATGGCTCACATCATTTCTTCCCACGGAAAAAAAACAAGGTAGCATATGCCAGGAGCAAAAATCTCCCAGGAGATCTTGTTGCGGAGAACTCCTTGTTCCATTGGGATGGAAGAAATGTTTGTCCTACAGGAATGGTTGCAGAATCCTCCCCAAACACTGCACGTACCAGAAACTCAAGATTTGCACCAGTAGGAAGGAGAAATCAGAACCTATTCATTAGTTGTTCCATAATAGTTTTAAAAATACAAACTTGCAAGGTCACTTACATAAAGCCTGCAATACCATATGCTCAACACATTCCAGAACACCAAACACATGAATCACTGCAGTTATATTCATAAAAATACTCTTCTACTCCCCCAGCACATCACACAATGATGTAGTTACAGGAACTTATTTTTCAGGTGGCAGCTGATACAAGAAGTTCCTGCATTTGCTGCTTTTTCCTGCCCCATAGCTATAATTGATCGCTTCCCCAGTTGTGCTAGTTTAACTCTGTGGAACTGTGCCAGCCACCATACTGGGTTTGAAAAAAAACCCAACAAAACAACAAACAAACAAAAACCCACCAATACTTTTTGTAAGTTGTTTGGAAAAAAACCAAACAACCCAACAAAACCAAACAAACCAAAACAAAAGGAACTTGGGTTATTTCAGTGATGTAACTGTTGTTTCAGCACCGCTGAGGGTGCAGTGACCTGCTGCTCCATGAGGAATGAGCAGCTGAAAGTGGGGAAGGCAAGAGCTCTTGAGAGGGATTTGCAATCAGAGACAAGGGATTGATCAAGCTGCATTCTGAGAGAACAGTGAGAACAGGGACGTAACTGAGCATGTGACCAGAAAGTGTCCTTTTCCTAAACAATTGCCTGTTTTTTAAACATTAAAGAAAATCAGTAGCTGTAGGAGAACATGTCTGCATATGAGTGACAAACCTGGGAATAACCCCAGCCATACATGTGGACCAGCGTGAAGGGGCTCTGTAGCTTCTTTAATTGTAAGACCTTCTGAAAAGTCTTTTTAAAATATGTGCAATAAAAATACTAAATCTGAATAGAATAACTCCCCATTTTATTAAGTTGTTCTAATCCAGACTCTACTGAAATGCAATTTTACCCTAGCACTTTTTAAAAGCTCTCTGTGTATATGTGTATATTCTGTGTGTGTGTCTGTGTGTATATGAATATATATATAAATGGTATGAATCCTCATCTGTGTTTGCATTGCTTGCACAAGCATTCAAACTCAATCAACTTGTGGGGGGTTTTCCCTCACTTTCACTGGGGTAAGAAAAGAAAGCCTCAGTGGATCTAACAAAATTAAGCGATTCTTAAATAAGCACTGGTGAAAAATGAAGCAAAGCCTCAAATGCATTGGTATTTAAAATGAGGTGAGTTGGCAGACAAATTTCCAATGTAACTGACTTACTAATCAATACAGAAGAACTCTCATTTGTTCCATAAAATGAATTCAATTTGCTTAAGAAAGTTAAGGATGTTCTGAATATTGAATGCAGAATACATGCGTGCATGGAGGAGATGGAATGCAACCGTGACCAGTGTGTTGGATTGGAAGTTTTTTCAAGATATTGCTTTTTCAAGAAGAGTTAAATTATCTGGGAGAAAATAAGACACAAAAAAAAGCCAGTATGGTTTTTTGCTTAAGGTTTATATATATTTATGTTATGGGTTTAAGGCTCTTGCTGTGTTGTTGCATATTGTTTTATGAAAGCAAGAATGCAAAAAAAACTCTCCTCTGAAAACTTAAATGGTACCAGGAAAGTTAAGACTTTCACAAATTAAGTTCTGTTTTAAGTTCACTTTTCACTGGAAGAGAGTTTTTTCATTCTACTGCTTTTAGAAATCAAACAACAGGAATTATGTGATTTAGTATTTTCTTTTTCTACTATTTGATGGCTAGCAGTTTCACTGTAATGTGTCTTGTAAACTGTTGTCTCTAGAATAAGGGCTCGATCATAGACACGAGAAACTTTTTCTTCTGTTTTAAAAAACTATGAGCTTACAAGGAGGGCTCACCAGAAGCCCTGTTTCAGCACACAGAGTGGAAACAACAAGATGCTGTTTCCCCATTGGCACAGCACTGTGGGCTCTGATTTAGGAGTGGGGACGGCACGGTGATGAGTGGCTGATGTGGTTAGTCTTGGCCCTCTGCCCTCCTGATTCACAGAACGGGGTTTGCTCGTCTGTATGAGAAGGTGAAGGGGAGACATTACTGCTGTCTGCAGATGCTTCATAGAAGGGAAGTTGGAGTCAGATTCTTCCTAGAGGAGAGGTGATGGATACAAGCTGTAACAGTGACAATTCCCAACTTAATACAGGAATGATATTTTTACCGTGAGGGTTGTCACACACTGGAACAGGAGTCCAGGGCAGTGTGGACAATCTACCTACAGAGATATCCAAAGCTTGAGTAAGTAAAGCCCTGATCTTGTTATCAGGCAAGTGCACTGGGAGAGACTACCTCCAGTAGTCTGCCTTGTCCTCTATCCTCTGATTCTGTAGTCAGCAGATCCTTTTGTGAAGTGAGCCTATGAGCACTGCTGAATGGTGCTAGGTAGTTGTTACTAGTTTGAATTTACCTGAGAAGTTTAGGCAGTGAACTCAGCACCAGACTGATGGCTGGAATCGAGTTGAAGGAGCTGATGGTGCATCAGAGTTGAAGTAATCTCTCCACGTCTCCTCAGTTATGCCTCCTTTCGTAGTCAGATACAGCTCAGAAAGGTCCCACTGATGTCTCTAGTCTTCATCTCCTTCTCCTTTAGGAATCTTAACTGCTGAACTGTGGACATTATGGGTATTTATTTTCAGTGTTCTTACATACAGATCCATAATGTGAATGTATATCCAGATAATCTGTGTGAAAAAAGAAAGCTTATTTATCTGTAGACACTCCACTGTCATCACTCTTTTTAGCCTCAGACCTTACTCCTGTTTGGTCTTGTGCCTTCTGTTGCTTTCCATTCATACAGCTAAAGCAGTAGTCCAAGCTCTCACTACCCTGATTGTCTCAAAGTCCTCTTCTCTGGCCTCTACTAGAGCTGCTAATATCTGTTCACAATATTGCTGCAGAGATGGCTTTGATTTATCACTATGACAACCTCATCCTCGGTGCTGCATCCCAACACGGCTTCTGCTTTCTCCATTGCTGTTGTGGTTTAGCCCTGGCTGGCAGCTCAGCCCCACGCAGCTGCTCACTCCCTCCCTCCTGTTGGGACTGGGGAGAGAATCAGAGGGGTAAAAGTGGGAAAACCCATGGGCTGAGATAAACACAGGTTAACAGGTAAAGCAAAAGCCGTGCAAACAAGCAAAGCCAGACAAGAATTCGTTCCCCAGTTTCCATGGGCAGGCAGGAGTTCAGCCATCCCCAGGAAAGCAGGGCTCCATCACACCTAACAGTGACTTGGGAAGACAAACACCATCACTCCAGGTGCCGCTGCCCATCCTTCCTCTTCCCCAAGCCCTTTATAAGCTGGGCATGGCATTATATGGTATGGAATATCCCTTCAGTCATTTGGGGTCAGCTGTCCCAGCTGTGTCCCCTCCCAACAACTTGTGCACCCCCAACCATCCTGCTGGTGGGATGGGGTGAGAAGTAGCAAAGGCCTTGGGTCTTCTCAAGTGCTGCTCAGCAATAAAAAAATGATCTCTGTATTATATACACCATTTTCAACACAGTTCCAATACTACTGTGAAGAAAATTAACTTTCTCAATTGCATCAGTAGCTTAACACTGGTCTTCAAATCCCATCTGTAGAGAAATCACTTGCTCCATTGCTGAACTGCACTCTCCTCCAGGATGGGGCTCCAGCAACTCATAACCCTAAATATCAGGTTCACAAGAGGAAATGAAAAGTTATACTATACATACAATATTAAATAAGGAACTACACAAGTGGAGAGTGTAATAGTCAAATAGGAGCTTATGTTCAGAAAAAGATTACTTGCATCATTGCTTTCTGACATGTTGAAATTTCTCACTGGCTTTTGAGATTTACTCAAATGAGAATATGGTTTAAAACATTTTTATCAAAACTTCTCTGATACTTACACTCAGAGGTACTTTACTAAAGGGAGCCACTGACTGAGCTGAATGGGGCTGCTGGAGGGATCCAGCACTGTAAGGACCTGTGAAACTCTCCACTCACATCCTGTCCTGACTTTGAAAGCTAAATGTTCTATTTCTTTCAGCAAAACAGCTTGCAACTGAGGCATGAAGGACTATGGCAGCTTCCAGCTCTGTGCAGTGATACTCATGTGTGTGCAAATTTCTGTGTTTGCCTCTATGCACCGATATGGAAGAAGGCAATGCATCAATTTTGCACGTAGCACTTCTGAGCCGTGCTTGGTAGAGTGGTGCATCTGGCTACGATTCAAGATGTTGCCTGATATTTATACTCTGTTTTACATTGAAATATGATTGCATGCTTTTAGATTTACAAAACACTAGTTTTGCCAGGAAATTCTTGCTTATAAAGCTATTTTAGGACTTTATCAGTTAAAAGGCTTTAGAGCTAAGTTTTGTCCTCACATTGACTTAAATGGATACTGCATGTGTGTATTCAGAGGCAAGCTTTGGCCTTAACTTTGATTTAATTGTTTAGCATGGTTAGAATTGCATACTTAAAAATCCAGGATGATTAATGAGACTGGTGACAGTTTGTGAACTCCTAACGTTTCTCTGATGCTCGGAAAAAAGCTCTAAATTTTGTTCCCTGACACATTATACAAACAATAACTTAAATCCCCATGTGGTTTCCATTTTTCAGAAATGCAGATGATTTAAAAGTTTTAATAAATAACTGACTTTGAAAAGAAAATTTTCACACAGCATATTTCCTTCTTTCACTTTTTCTTACCAACCAGCTAAGCAACTAAAACATTTTCAATGTTCAGAATCAAATAACTAGCATTACACAGAATATTTGAAATATACCTGTTGGGTTTATTTGGGTTTTTTCCCCTCAGAGATTTCTATTTTATTGTAGCTCTTTTGTAAAATTTGGTGGAAAATATTTACTCTTTTCTGACTGACACGGAGACTGGAGCCAGAAGAGCAAAAGCACTTGGTCAGTAGCTGCTCCTGGCAGCCATTATGAAGTTAGCAGCCCATTGAATCCCCCAGGAATCCAAGCTTTAAGTTGGGAAAATAAATACATTTCCAACCCTAACCACTCCAGAAAACACTGAAAACATGAACTGGAAGTAAATCAATGCATTGTTGCTTTACTCACTGTGCAGACAGCTTGAAATGAAGCCTGGAGAGATGGGAGTGACTACAGGAGATTACTAACTCAAAATCCTTAATATGATGATGCAAGTTTTAGCATCGACTGAATTATAACTGTTCATCATTTTAGCAGCAGAGTTCAACTGATGTGCATGCATTCCAAACCAGCTGTCAATCTCCTGTGTTTGAAGGAAGACAGAACCTCCCTCAAACCTGAGAAGTATAACATATTGATTTTTGTATCGCTCAGAAGTCCAGTCATAGAGGCCTCGTCACACAAACTGTTAATTACTACAAACAGAAAGGCTAGTCTCTGCCCTAAGGAGCTTGCAGTTTAATTATGACTGGAGTCAGTGTGTAAATACCAACAGGAAATAAATGACCCTAGGAGTGTTCACTTAAGATTTCTCCAGGGAAGCAGGTTTAAGAGATGTCCATCTTCTTTCATCTCAGCTGCTTCCTTCTAGGACCAAAGAAGTGATCCCATTTGGAAAACAATTTCTAGTGCAGGGTTTGTGGGATGTGGGGGACATTAGCCGGGACCATTTCACTTTTGGGGTCTGGTGCGTAACCTTGCGGGGAGCTAGGTCAGCAAACCTGATGGAATGGCCAGCAGCGTCCCACAAGCAGTTGGTTCTTCGTCCTGAGACCTGCTGGTGCAATGGGGCACCGCTGCCAAAGAGGACAGCAGGGTCACAGGCTCAATGAACAGCAGTGTGCTGGCTCCAGGGAAGAGCATCAGCACCTTTAATGGTGTGTTTGCAGGGTGAAACAGCAGCAGTGGAAGCACAGAGAACTTGCCTGAAGCATAACAGGTAGTGAAGGTTGGAGCCTTTGAAAAAAGAGAGGTGGGAATCAATGGTGCCTTACTACATGAGAAGACAGAGGCTGGATAGCAAGGAAATTGGAACAGAATGGAAGGAGAAGCTTGGTAATTTACATATTGGCTGTGTAATTAGCCACTGACAGCACAATGTCTTCTGACTGTGAAGAGCTGAAATTCTGTGTTATTTCACCTCAAAGCTATGAGCGTGCAAAGGAACGCATGAAGTCAAGCAGCAGCATGCTCCCCCATATTTCACAGCAATACAGGACAAATTTCAGCACCCTAGTGTACAGCAATCTGGACCCCTATGACAATGTACCAGCTATGGGACAGGACACCTTGCTCTTTTATTGTCGTACGGAGAGAGGAGCAGCACAGACTTTTCATTGTAACACGCCTGACTTAAGGGATAGCTGTTATCACAGTGACATTCTTCTGTAGAATTTAAACATAGAGTAGCTATTACAAAAGGTAGAAAGAACTCTCTTCTAAGTGTATTAACTGTACACTCCAACTGGGCCTCGCTGAATCCCCCACGTAATTGCTATGCTTTGTTCCACTTACAAAAAATCCTCTATAGACCACCACGAATTTATGGTACATGGCAGCTTTAAACTTGTTTGTAAAGGTTTAAAGACAGGAGTTGAATTCCCTGGATTAAAATTAATTTTAAATACTTTAATGGGGTGAGCTCTCTTATTGAAGACTGATGTGCCTGCAGGCTCTATAAAACACCGGCGTTCTAGGATGCAGAGATATTCTCTGAGCCAGGTTGCTAAAGGATATCACACACCAATGGCAATTACCACTCTCCCTTTTGTGGTCATATACGATGCCATAAAATGGGCCCCAGACTTCCTTATTTAATTGCCTGGTTTCTTTTCATCTCAAGAGCAGGGCAAAAGAAACGCATTTAGCTCACCCTTGTAAAACAGGGCACGTTTTCTTGCTGCTAGGCCTTTGAAATATTGCACATGACAGCGAATATTTAGAGAATTTCATGAATGGCAGAGACTTGCAAACCGCCTTGTCCTGGGGATATTTATTGG
Source organism: Laterallus jamaicensis coturniculus (assembly GCA_022605575.1). Classification (NCBI taxonomy): domain Eukaryota; kingdom Metazoa; phylum Chordata; class Aves; order Gruiformes; family Rallidae; genus Laterallus; species Laterallus jamaicensis. Next base: position 11,956,904 of record JAKCOX010000023.1, on the reverse strand, counting down.
CACAAAGCTTTGGTGGCATCATGCTCCAGTGATATTGAAGAGGTAAGACAAGTTTGTGCTGGTGGATGGGAGTGTGAGAACGGTACTTCAGAAGGGTGACTTGTCTCCTAGCCTGGCTACCAAAAGACCTTCAAATGATGTGCGTGTCAAATGTTTGCATGCTTTTGCATTGGAGTGTTTTGAATTAAGAGAGAGGATAATACCATTTTGCAGTACTAATACCACTCTAAAACTTCAATTTGACCCCAGCATGATCTTGGACAAATCACTTCATGGAAGGGACAAATCACGTGCTGAAGCCTCTGTGTATTAGGAAGAGTAGAAATGATAGAAAATCTGTCTGAAAAATGTTTGGAGAACCCATGATGAAGGTATTAAGCTAGCGTGAAGTATTTAGTATTGTTAGGTGATTCAAAATTCTTATAAAACTTTGAAACTGAATAGCAAAAGATGCAGGGATTCCTAGGCAAGTTCAGTGACAAAGACACTGCCAAGGCTGGCTATGCCATGTCTCAACAGCCACCCGGCATAAGGAGAAACTGGACTGATCTACGGGGAGGGTGGGGGGGGGTTGGCTGAGGAGGGAAAGAGGGATCACCAGGGAAGGGAGTCACAAAAGAGAAGAGGACAAGTGAGAGAATCTCTTCTGTTGCATTTTCTGCTGGCATGACCCAAAGTTGAAGTGCAGGGCAATGCAGCTCCAGCTCAAGTGGTTGGCATCAGATTGCTGCAAAGCAGTCAGCACTGCACCTTCCTTTCACCTGGCTGTGGTCTCTCTTCAGATGCAGAAAACCTGCAGAGACAATATATTCTGCCACCAGTAAAGCCGCCTTCCCTGCCCCCCTGCACTGACCCACGGGTCAATCCCCAATAGAGAAGGTTGACAGCACCATCGCATGCAACTGCCTGAGTGCCTGCCCCCCAGCACTGCAGTGGGACCTGGGTAATGCTACTTATCTTCCCCTTTCTTTTTTTGCCTACTGATGTAGCACCGAGGTGTTAAGCAGGCATTTTGCTCTTCCCACTGTACCTGAGTTGTCAGCTTCTCTCAAGGAGAGATTCTGCAGGTAGGTCTGCCTTTGCGCTAGTCAAGCAGGGAGAAATCCACATCCCTCTGCTCCCCAGGCAGCAGGATGCCAGCAACAGCGCCTACAGGCAAAAAAAATTAAAAAATAATAAAAAAGGAAAGATACCATCGTTAAGACACACATTTTCACACCTCAGAAGATAAAGCTTCAGCTGTTAGAAGTTATGAAATAGTGCTTAATATTTGTCGATAATGAGCTCTGGACTAAAAGATAAATTAAAGAAATCATTCTTTCTACCCTTTTAGCATAGCAACAAAAAAGAAGGGAAAGAGTACACCCACAGTAATAAAGTTACAGGCTTTTAAAGTCTGTAATCACTCTGTTTTGCACAGAAATGAATGAATCAGAAGCTCAATGAGATACAGAAACGAATTTCAGGGGAAGCATGAAAACAGTCCTCCTCCGTAGTTGGATAATCTCACTAGTGCCTGGAAAAATAAAACCTCCATATTCTAAGATTGAATACTTCCTTTCATATTCCTTCCTATACAAATTCATATGTCTGTTCCCTAGCACAGGTTGCTGCTAGACTACCAGTTGTTTTTCTTGTGCTAAAGAGGATTCAGAGTCAAAAGCATTTAAAAAAAAAAAAGGAAAGGACAACCAAACCCTTCAATGATTCACCGTTCCCTCTCTGTTAGCAGTAGTGGGAGGAGGTAGAGAGCCCACCTTTAAGGGCTGTCACTACTAGAGATTACTCTCTCAGACACCTCTTTGCTGAGCTACTTGGATACTTGGTCCCTGACCCTCATCCATCAGAATGAGCCAGGTTAAAGCAGAAACAGGGTAAAAAGCGCCATCACAAGCAAACCTTCAGAGAGGACAGCGGGGGGGGGGGAGGGGGCTGCCATGCATTCTCACCCTGGCATTGCTGCTGTCTGCAGAGGATGCGTGGCCAGCTTCCCCAGAACTGAAATCTGTGGGGACGTGACCTTCTTCAAAGGGAAGGTTTCTATTACAGAGCCTGTGCTGTGCTCAGCCCGGTGGTACCGAACAGGCTGGCACCTTGTGGGTGTGAGAGAGGAACGCGTGAAAGCTCAGCCATGAAAATATGACTGCTAATAGTTAACCTAGTAGATGGAAACAGAAATTATATTTCTCAGTCTAATTTTAGTGTGGGAAGCTGGGGACAGAGCTCCAGTTAAAATATAAATGCACTGAGAATGTAATTCTGCATTTCACGGTGCTTACTTAAAACAAGAACTGATATCTAGAACAATCTTTTGAGGAAGAGTTGAAACAGCCGAGGAGCTTCTCTAGGATTTTCTATTTGTTTATTTACGTACCGTTTGTCTTGCACTTCATATCGGTTTCAGAGCCTGGCTGTGCTTCGGAACATTCAGGTGCTTGAGTCCAGGAGGACCGCTTGTAGGAATACACACTATCTTTTATTAAACCATCCAGTGAAAACCAGCCAGCCTTTTGGACAGGCATGCCTTCCTCAGGCTTGAAATCAGAACTTCATTGTCTTCAGTGGCTGTCACGCCAAGGTGGGATAGGCGTGGGAAATGGTTTCTGCTATCAGTGAGAATGACAGACGGCTGATCAGCCTCTCATCAGCTAGCAGAGAGCATGCCCACAGAGCGCGGGAGGAGAGGTGAGCTCTGGAGGGGTGTGCCTCAACTCTTCCGTAAGCGTCTCTCCCAAGCAGGTGAGTGCGGTTCCCTCTGTAGGGGCATTTAGACTGCACCAGGTGCCTGGCATCTTTGAGGGTGACTTTACAGGTCAGAGTGAAAATGAAATATTACTAACATAAAGCAAGTGTTAGCTTATTTAGTGTGTCTGATGGCTTACTGAAGTGAAACACAGCTGCACTGGCTCACAAAGCCTGATTTGATTCCCATCTTCCTCACTGCAAAGGCCCTATCCTGTGAACTTCTGCACAATTTATCTTCTACCCAAATTAACTGCCCAGCCTCTTCTAACATTGGACACAAAAAGGATGCCAAATACAGGCTCAAAGCATCAAATTCCTCCAGGCTGCAACCTCCCATCCCTTCCCATGACACATGCATATGAGGGATTTTCTAGATCCGGTGGTCCAATGCTCAGGGGAGCTCCTGTCGTGGGGACAGCTCCTTGAGCACTGGGACAGAACAAACTTAAGCCAGCTGAAAGACCCATAAAAGCCACCATCAGTTATAGGTGCGCATGAAGGTAACACTCGCACTAAACATCCTTCATTGATTGTACAGTGCAGCAGCAATTAAACATTCCTTTGGCCAGTGGCAGCTGTAGCACTAAGGTACTGCCCAACAACAGGAGCAAAACCAAAGCTACTCAAACCGATCGCTTTCCCAGGGGGTTGCTGGGAGAAAAAGGACCTGGAAGTAGCGGCTTATTTTGCAGCTGGGTATGAGACAGACAGAAGGCGAGTACAATGCCAAGAGGAAAAGAGAAATCCAATAGTGTGTGCTGCCTTCAGGCAGTGCTCTTTTTTTGGGTAAACAGTGTTGTTTGGGGGGGAAGTACCCACTGAAGGGTACTGAACTGAAAGGGCATGTCTGAGTTCCTGAAAATGGAAGCTGCCACCTCCTTAGCATTACAGTGCTCAGGAGAACAGAACTTGGACCTTTTTTTTTTAAATATATTAAAAAATATATAAAGACTATATAAATTAAATTATTGATCTGTAGTTAGCTACTCCTATGATAAAACTGTCCTCTGAGTTACAAGTATCAGCATCGGGTGTTTGAGCCAATGAGCAAAACAGAGTTTCCATGGCAAACAGAAAAAAAATAACAAACCCACAAGCAAATAAATGAGAATGCATTTGTTCAACCTGTTTTGCTTTAGCAAGTTTTCAGGGAGTGTGCAAAGGAGCAACCTTGGTTATTCAAGTCCTAGTACAGTACATAGCCAACATGGCAGCATTTTCTTTCAACAGCTTAATTTTGGGACAGGACCAGGGAGATGAAACTGTAAAGATTTTGCAATTTTTAATTAAGAAATTGTGTAAGTATATGAACAGCCACATGATGAACAAAGTAACCAGACATGAAAGAGTTTATGTTTACACAATATGTACAGTAATAAAAAAAAAGTCATATAAGGAGAGAGCTACCTCCCTTCGACCTACTAGAAAATAGTGTATCCTGAATTACCTCTCACTGTGCTTTCATGAACACCCTCATGTTTATCATCATCATCATCATCATCTCTATCAGAATTACCAGTGGAGCTGAGCCATATAAAACAGCTGTTAAAAAAAAATGAGACAGCATTGGGCATTGCAAACTGCACAGCACCCTGTGAACAGACATGCTTTCTGTCAGATTAAAAACGGCCATGGTATACAGACAAGGATGGAAATGCAGACACTGCTGAAGGAAGAGCTTGGAAGTTCCTTACCTGTTTTCTTTCCAAGCCCACAGCTGCCTGCAGTGCTGCAGGGCCCGAGGGCAAGGCAGTGCCCCACATCTGGCACTGCACAGTGGGACTAAGACAGCCACGTTGATGTGAGGGTGCAATTAAGCATTAATCCACAGCAAGGCATCAAGTTGTACTCTACCTGGTCAGGCAATTAACATTTGTTTCTGAGGAAGGACTGGCACTCAGGAAAGGCACTCGTGTGGACTTGTGGGGCCCAAGACACTCCATGGTGTGTGTTTCTGTAGGAGAAAAAGTCAGGTGCCCAGATTCAAAGAGCATATCATATTTTAACTAATGAGAGGATGAAGGAGTGGTTTGAAAGCACTGTGTTTATGACATCAGAGAACTTTATACACAGAAATACAGGCTTAGATAATTACTGTTTATTGATATGACTAGACCTTCATGAAGAGGCATGAAAAGAACTTGGGAAATTCTCATCTATCTCCACACTTTGTTCTGAAAACAAAGCATTCAAACGGAGACTAATTTGCCCAGTGTTAACACGTGACTGCACACTGCAGAACTGCTGCTGCTGCCCTCTCCCTTTCCCTCCAGACCTTTTCCTCTCCTTTTAGATTCCCCTGGCACAGTGGAAGATCATCAGCCTATAACTGGGTAATGGACATTGAAGAGAAGTCACGAGAATGGAGTATATAAAAAAAGGAGAGGTAAAAAGAAAAATATGTTTAAAAGATAAAGGTTAAGATAGCATTTAAAATTAATAAATACACATTTAGAAAACAAAAACTTTTTGATAAAAACTCTGCTGCTGAGCAGTATCTTATTGAGACCATTCAGACCCCTCACAAATTATGAGAATGCTTTATTATAACTCAAACAATAGCTTGTAACTCAAGCAAATGGCTTGTGTCCTGTTAAAAGTGGCAATGACAGCATAAACTTTATTCTTTTAAAATCAAAAGCATTTACAAAGATATTTAAAAGAATTTATTTAACCTCAAAGAACAACTTGGAAGATTACATCTGAGTGACAGGACAACTCTTGGGCAGTTTTTACTCCAAAGGCTGCCATGTTGATCCAGAACTTCCTTGAATTATTTGAGGACTAATTCCACACACAGTCTGATTTCCTGCGGCATAACTGAGATCAGAACTGGGTAAGATGATTTCTTCATGTTACCTCACTTGGATGTTTAATAAACATGAGCATCTTCCCTTTTTCTCTCACCGACAATATCATGGACTGGCCTGGAATTATTAACAGGTTTCTCCAACATTAAAATTGACCAGGAACATTAATAGCATTCTTTCAAAATGCATCAAAATATATATATGGTTTAATGAGTTTCTATATAGATGCATTTGAGCTGCTGCTCTATCAGAAAGCACTACCACTGATGACAAGTGTCTGTTTAAATTTGCCCCTATTTCAGTTACTTTTAACTAAAAATGAGGCCATTTGACATTACTCAATGATATAATTAATAATTTTATAATTAAAAAAACCCTCTGTATGTGGTTGCACAGGGCTGGTAGTCAAATCTCTGCCTGTTGCAAAACATGTTGTTTACCAGAAACACATACATTGTACAGACAGACAATGAAAATCGTTGAAAATATGTAAGCAACAAAAATAAATCTCTGACATGGTTTCCATATTATGGCATATTGGATTTCAGCTGGAAAAGTGCAAATTCCTAAAAATATCCATGAATTTTCATACGCACAGGTCCCAAAATTTCAATTGCTCTTTAACAAGTTCATCAATTCAATCTTCCCAGTAAAGAAAAATAGAGTTCTAAAAATATTTTATATTATTGTTGAAACTTGCAGTGAAACATCACTGTTACTTTTCAGTCATTTAAAGAAGTAATATTTTTCTTTGGAAATTTTAAGCCTTCACTACACAGAAGCATGCCTGTCAGATTTTATTGTATAATGAACCAATTTAACTATGTAATTTTATGTTAAACCACATGTATCCTGTCTGTACATCCATGGGTTTTAAGCTATAAACTTTACTTTAACTGAGAATGGTATTACATTGACTTTTGGGTTCAACATAGTTTATTTGTTATTATATGTATATGTGCCATGAAAATATACTTTTTTAAGTTATTGTAAGAATTTAGGTAATTTTAAGGTAAGTATATGCTGTCAGTGTTACTTTTACAGTGTAATTTTAAGATAAAAGTTTTTATCAAAAAAATCTTAGCTAACATAAGAACTTTGGAATAGAAAATCTCTTCTTCAGAGGACTGCAGAAGGCAGTGCTCTTGGTTACTGCCTCTAGGCCTGACCACAAAAGAAATACAAGCAAACAGAGCTTCTCAGAAACTGCAGACTGAATTTTTCACATCCTATGTAATATTTTAAGAACAATGCTAAAATAGTGGGACATCAGACTACTGTTAAAACAGCCAGAAGAGAATGATATCTCACCTTATCCTATCCTTCAATAAGACCAATACAATGACCCACAAAAGTCATACAACCTTCTTATCTATATTTATTATTATCTACCTGACAACACTGGGTGTAAACAGACTTGGCAAGAATAGTAGTTTCACTTTTATGTTTTATTTTTTCTTGCGCTATCTAAAATAATTTCCTAGTCTTTTCTAAAAGACTTTGGTTCTTCTGTCACCCTCAACAGATCAGCCCTAATGGAAAGCAAGGTCTGTACCACGATAATCACAACATTTGTTTTGGATTGCAAAACTGCTGTAAATGCTGTACAAAAAAAAGCATCTTCACTAGAGGTATGTTTCCTTGAAAAGCTAAATGAAACTTGTGCTACAGAGGTAGAGAAATTTATATCTCACTGTGGACCGTGCTTTCTCTCCCCTTTTAAATGATTCAGTTCATCTCCGAGACTTTTGCAAGAGCAGACACTGAGGTTTTGGGTCTGGAAGGCATCCCAGAGAACCAAGACCCCAAGATCCCATGAGACACTTGGTGAACTGTGGGTGTCCTCTGAGCTGTCATCACCTCTGCTGCCAGGGAGTACATCCACCAGCCCCAGCTGTGCCCTGTCCTAAAGCTCATCTGGCTCAGTTTCACTGCTTTTGAAAAACCCTTCTTAGACCAAATGGCCCATGTCGATCCTCCCAGACTTTTTTTGGGAAGGCATAAGACAGTTTTGTCCAAGTTCATAGTGGGCAAAAAGCTTTCAAGATCATGAGGTTCTCAAACAACTCTGCGCAGCTTGGAGAGACATATCCAGGCAGAGCAACATAATGGCTTCCTACAGGTTCGCATCTTTCCCAGATCCAGTTCCAGGTCAGAATGGCACAGGCACAATTCTCTGTGTCTCTGTGGCACAGGAATCACCACTTGACAACACAGTGTTGATCCACAGACTGGCTTGTCACCCTGAGTCTGACAAGAAGTGATCCAGAAAAAGGTGAAAGAAAGCCCAGAATAAACAGGTCCAGAATAATCCAGCCATGGGGGAAATATCTAAGATCTACTTACTGGTAGTTCTCTTACACCATAAAACACCGTGGGTATATCCTGTACATTTCTTATCCTGTCTAATTAACTATAAATGTTCTTATTATCTGTATAAACGTCTAATCATTTCTTGAATCGTGCTAAGACCTTTGCCTCAGTTATCTTCTACCAATCAATCTTAATAGATAATTGCACGTTGCATAAAGATAATTTCCTTTAAACCATGTTTAAACATGTTGTTTCCCTATTTCATAGGTCATCCCCTTTATCTCACATTATGAGACCCATAAAAGGAACCTCCCAAGTCACATTCCGTTTGTATTGAAATTTCCAACATTTTATTTCAGCATTTACCCCCTCTAACTTGTCTCTTTCCTAGCATAAACTATCTCACGCTCTCACGATGCAGGAGTTTCTGCATAATCCTCATGATTTTAGCCCACTGCCATGAAACTTCAGTTTAGGCTTTGGTTTGTTTTGCTTTGTTGTTCTTAGATGTGTCTACCACCACTTGGCATGCTCCCAGTTTACATAACGATATTCTCCATCTTCTTGTCTATCTTAGCATTGTTTGATTGCTATTACTGATGTTACATTATGAGCACAGATTTTCATTACAGTTCAGACAGTGAAAAAAATGTTTTTCCTGCATGCTGACAGTCACTTTTGATTCCAGCAATCCCTAGAAGCTCTGTTTAATCCAAAATAGATAACATTATTTGTCACACATAGCAACAATTATAAAGATTTTGTGACAGGTTTTAATAAAAGCACTCTGGATCTCAGGACTGTGTGCTTTCCTATGGAGGGTGGTTTGGAATTTTTCAACAAAACAGTTTTATTTTTGGAACTGGACTTTTATTTCAAACATTCTGCCTTTCTAAAGAAACTTTCAGTACCAACCTTCCCATGTATAAGATCACAGAAAACTGTGACAGAAATAAGTGTGCCTATATGTGTGTGTGTGTGTGTGTGTGTGTGTGTGAGAACAAGGGAGGGAGAGAGGAATGTTTTTAAAGCTGAATATTCTAGGCTCTTCCACAGCATGCAGGGCCAAAGTTTAAGACTCTACTCCTAATGTTGAAATCCAGTGATGTGTGCTTGGACCTCCTGTCTACCAGGAGCTTCTGGCATTTCAACAAAGTGTTGAAAGGATCCAAATTGTCCAAACATAAATTTTTCATACAAAACGCAATTCTCATCCCATCCCTTGGAAACTGTTGTGCTGAGACTCTCACAAACAGACATTTTCTTTGCAAAGGCGGTGCTTATTTGCCCTTGTTACGTTACATTCATCACCGCATTTTATAATTCTAGTTGCTGCTCCAATTAATTTACTAGTTATTGAAGAACTGGTTTCTCTGGTTTTGATCTCATGAACATCCCTAATGATATTTTTGTAAGAGATGAAGCATGTACTGCCATCACATTACTTGGTACAGAAACCTATTTTTGTACACTGCTTTGGGTTTCTACCCTTCCTTTCTCATATAACTCAGGACTGTTACCTCAAACCTTGTCACAGAATTGTGTTAAACTTTATTTATGAATCTTTAATATTAATTACACAACATACAAACTTCTCTCAGATACTGTGCTTTTCTCTTGGACACATATTTCAATGAACATTTTAATTTTCACATGCTTCAGGGACCAAAGTAACAAATAATTTTTTTTTTTTTTTTTTGCTTTACAGCTGGCTAATTAAGCACAAAGGGGAAAATGGCAAGGTACAGTAGCTCTTGGCCATACACTTAGAGGGGTCTACATGGAGCAAAGACTGCTGTACATGTTCCTGTAAGTCTCTTCTGCCAAGACAGGGCTTAGCAGCACGAATGGTGGAACTCTGCCCCAGGCATACAGTGCTTTTTGGGAAGGAATTGCCCAGGGAAGAAAGAGTGCGAGGAGGGAAAGGAGTTGCTGAGAGTCAAGGAATTACAGATCAACAACCATGTGTGGCTCACACCATCCCTTGTTTGGAGGTGGTCAGGTGTTGCTGAAACAAACACATCTAATGTATGGACTGGGTAGATTCCCCAAGCCCCCGAAACACTCATATCTACACACTCAGGAATACTGAAGAAATTTTCTGAAGAGTTTTGGAAGTTTTCCTTGATAAATCACAAGTAGAGAAGCTGGTATTTATGACCTTACAAGGTTCAAGGGTCTTCCCTCTTTTCAAGGGGAAAGTCACTTGCTGCAAGGCCTCCATGAGTGAGAGCAAATACCAGCCCGCTCAAGGCCAGAGTCGTTGCTGACCAAGGCCAAGCCCATCAGCAATGGTCACAGTACTTCTAGAAATCACATTTAGAAGAAAAACATCCACAAGCAGCCACTTTTTGCCCTCAGAGAAGGGAGTGAGAAGATGTAAGAAACTGTGTAGACACCAAGGCCAGGGAAGGGGGGGAGCAGGCACCCCAGATGCCAGTGAGAAAGATGCCCCTGCAGCCTGTGGAGAAACACATGGTGGAGTGAGTGTCCCCACACAGCCTGTGGAAGAGGACAGGGAGCAGAGACCTCTTGCTGGAGCAGGTGGTGACATATGGAAGATGTTGTGACCCATGTTGGAGCAAACTCCTTGCAGGACCTGCAGCACATGGTGAGAGAAAGAGAGATTGAAACCTGCTTCACACTGAAGCAGGTTTGCCTGGGGGGGAGTAAAGACTCCATGGGGAACCAGGCAGCAGCCATCTAGGCCTAAGAGATTGTACCTCACAGAAGTGACCCACGCAGGGACAGTTGGTGAAGAGCTGAAGCCTCATGGGAAAGGACTCATGTTGGAAAAGTTCATGGAAGACTGTCTCCCATGGGTGGGACCCCAAGCTGGAGCAGAGGAAGAGTATGAGGAATACCGCCCACCGACTAAGAAGGAAAACAACTCCTGAGGAACTGACCAAAACCCCCATTCCCTACCCTTCCCCGTGCCACAATGTGGGGGGAGAAAGGTAAGTCTGCTAAGAAGGGATGGGTGAGGGTGGAGGTTTTTAAGGTCTGGTCGTACTTTACATTATCTGACTCCGGTTTCTTTGTTGTGTGTGTGTACTGTAATATATTAGATTATTTTTTTCTTTTTAGTCCATGTTCAGTCTGTTTTGCTCGTGACTCTAATTGCGGAATGATCTCCCCCTGTACTAATCTTGACTCCTAAGTCTCTCAATATATATTTTCTCCCCTGTCCAACTGAAAGGGGAATGATAGAATGGCTTTGGTGAGCATCTGGCCTCCAGCCAGGGTCAAACCACCACAGGAACAGGTGACGACTTCATCTTCACTGATGCTTGGCTTGCTGACCTTACCCTTGAAGGTAGGAGTAATAAAATGAAGACAGGCGAAGAAAAGCTTCTGAATCTTGTGTATATTATATGTATGAGCAGCACAAAACTTGGCTGCCTGGGCTTCAGAAGCCTACTCAGCCATGGTTTGGAACTGCAACCTGTACTGTAATCTGATAGGAACATACCGTCCTCTAACTTCCAGCATTTTCAGGTGCAATGCTAATCCCTCTGTGAACAGTAGCCAGTATGTTGCAAGACCCCCCAAATTCTGGATGCTAACCACTTCTAGAGTAGCTGGGTGTACCTAGCTTCTCTATCTTCAGTGCTAGTGGTACTTCTCAGATGCGGACCTTCTCTCTATGCTTCCCTTGGTTTTCCAGGCTTAGGAGTGCATATGACCAAGATTGGCAGAGTGCTAACTGCAATTCACCTTGCCTCAATTCCTTATGCATGGACCTTTCATGTCAGGAGTGTACAAATCTCAAATTTAATCCATGGTTAAACCTGGCAAAGTGACAGAGAAGAAAGAAAGCTAAATTTATCTGGAAATTTCTGAATACCAAAAATCTTCACTATATACACATATATTATATATATATATAATATATATATTATATAAAAATTCTTTTCATACAAAGCACCAAATAATTACTGAAATTCTTATAGTCTGACTCTTGTTCTTTCTTTATGACAGGACCTCAGAGCTTTGAGGATGAGTTCTTTCTTTGCACTCTCTGGAGCCATTTCTGGAAGGTGGGATATTACTATATTTGCTCGGGTATTTTCTGTGTACTGTCAGGGAACATGTGCTCTGGCTAGCAATGAGCATTAGTTTACTACAGTGTTAAGCAAGGCAAATGTGACAGGTGCAGACAAGTTTTTAAGAGCAATAGCTGGGGAAGACTATGGCATGAACAAATAAAAACAACTCATTTGTCTTAGTGAAATTTTTTTTTAAAAAAAGTCAAAATCTTGGAACAAATTAAACTTTTTGCTTGTTCCCACACAAGGTAGTTAAAAACAATGAGATAATGGGAAAGAAGGGATAGACATAGGCATTGATTACCAAACTAGCATGGAAAAAACCAAACCTACCATCTGAGGTTCAATTTGTTCTTCCATTCTCTCACTAGAAAAGAAAGGTTTAAATACTTGTTGGTATGGATAGAATATACTCCTGGGTGTTTTAGAAGGGGTTTATTCATGGTTTCAAATACCAGGTTGAGAGCATGTTTCAGGATCCCAAATAGAATAGGAAAACTCCAGACAGAAAGACTCCAGAGCTTTTGGACACACCACTTACGGGGCTGGAGATCCAGACACAAATCCACTTAAACAGAGAAAAGAGCAGGACCTATGCCTTCTGGGGTGTTACCAAGAGCTCTTAGTCCTGGAGAAGGGGTGAAAATCAAACACATGGAATTTTCTTTTTGCAAATAAGTAATTAATTAGGAAATCAGAGTTCATGTTTCATATTCAGCTATAATGTCTTAATGCACTTTAAAAAAATTAATTTTTAGCTTTTTGTGTCTCTCTAATTGTTTGGGATAAGAAGGAGGGGGTTTTTTTCCATACAAAATTTTTCCATAAGGTATTCAGAGCTGAAGACAAAATGAGCTCTCGTGCCAAGCTGGATGTTGGCTGGTTGTGCAACTGTTTCCTTAAATACAGGTCATTTCTGGGAACACCAGACTTCTACCATTTAAAACCAGCTACATGTCTTCTGCTGGAACAAAACATACTCTGCTGTCTTCGGTATGACCATTCACCTGTAAATATACACAATGTGTTTGTAAAATTAAAAAAAAAAAAAAAAAAAGCAATCTATCTCTTTGTCACTTCATAAATGACCCTATAGACGGCAATGGCTGCCAGAATGTCCCAAGCAAGTGAAATTTCACTGTTTATGGGTTCTGGGTGGTAATTACCAGGGTGGATAATCTCAGGCATGCCTGCTAGTTGCTTCTTGAAGCCTGGGCACTTTTACTCATTCATTGACTAAACACAGCGTGAGTCATTAACCTTTATATTTACACACGTATGTACACACACACATATACCCTGAACAGCTGGGCTTCTAAAAACTTTCAAGCTATAAACATTAATAATTAATTCGCTCCAGCAGCTACGCAGGCTATTTCCTTCTAAGTCTTGCATAACACCTCCTAAATACCTCCTCCTCGCCTTTCTCCTCAATGGGAATTGTTCTCCCGGCACACCCACCCTCCAGCACACACGCACGCTCACACACGCATACGCAAACACACGGAGAGTAAACTGAAAATGGCAAATATGCCATTCAAGAAGGCAGTCATGGAAATAAACTTCCAGGGCACTGAGCAATATATATATATATATATATATATATATATATAAATACTGGAAAAACAAAGGCTCGTGCTTTTACGTCGGCTGCCGTGCCCCAAGCCCTCCTTCGCTCGCGAAGGCAAACAAACACAGGCAGAAAGTGAATTAAGCCAGAGAGGAAAGTGAAATGACTTGTGAAATAGTTGCCAATGCAACACGCTCGTTAAAGAATTAAAATAATTATTCTAAAAATTTGGAAATGCTTTTCTTGGGGAAAATAATAAATGAACAGGCACCTGACCAGCTCCGATAAAGGTCAGCTGAGGGCCTTAGATCAAACATTAAACCTTCAAGTGTCTTGTTTCGCCTTAGGTGGTAATGCATATTCAACACGGATTAGGAACCACAGATTTAAAGGTATTTGTGTGCTTAACTCTCATGCTCTCAGGGATGCATGTACCTTAAAAAATTGTTTTCCATTGAAATTAAAAGTCTAAAAATAACTTTGAAAAAAATGTATCTCACCCTGAAGGGTGTCTCCCTGCTGACTTTAGCATCATTTCTTCAGTAACTCCAGGGTAATCAGTCTTCTTGCCAATAGGAGATGTATAGCACATTTATATGACCACGTACATAGGAGACCCAAGGAGAAGAAGAACACGAGGGGTCATCCCAGGAGGAAGGAGGTTGCATTGGGTCTCATTGCTTCACAGTGGGATGTGAAAGGGATGTGAAAGAACAGTGCTTGGACCTGCAGCTTCATCCCCGCTCCAGGGTGGGGATTGCCCTCAGCTCCTGCAGAACCTCAAAAAGCACTTATCACTGTTCTCATGCAGGTGATTCCTCCAAACCATTTACAAGCCATGTGCAGTTACCCACCTGTGTTTAGAAACTGGGAAAGGGTGACAGAAAGGGAAAGTAAACCTCCTTTAGCAGGATCCCTGCTGTCTCCATCCAGTGTCTTGAGAGACTGGCCTTATGAGGTTCTGGTTAGCCTACGGGAATAACTCCTTGTAGTTTATTAGCTTGAATTCCTCGTTCTTTTTAAACTGGTAAATGTATTAAACCGAAGAAGATGACAGTTGCACAGAGGAAAGCTTTGCTGTTTTAGCTTTCATTATTGATGCTGTAGGTTTATACTTGAGCACTAATAATTGCTGTTCTGTACTGTTTCTTTGCAAAATCCAGAGGAAAGCTCTTTCCTTTCTCACAGGGGTTGGTGGCATCTAATAAATATTTGTGTTGTGTTTTCAGCTGCAGGTTAAAATGCTGCGTACAATGGACAAAGATAGCACTTTCAAACATTCTGGGATGGTGAATGTTCTTACAGACCGTCGTTCAAAGTGCATCCTTGGGCTATGGTGGTGAATGGAAATACACAGAAGGTGTAGATGTGGCTGGAAGGAAACCCTCTGCTTTTCTTCTGCCAAAAGCGATGCTTCTTCTCTTTTACACTTCCAGATGCTACCGCTGGTATCTTTCTTTAGAGGGTCACAATGGATGCATTGTTGTAGATTTGGGTTTCTCCTACCAGGCTGCATGTTCTCTGGTTACTATTCTCACAGTTAGCTGATAGATGGAAGGAAACACAGTTTCTTCTTACCCTGTCTAACATCTTGTCTGTGCATCACCATGGATTCACACCATACACCTACTCTCTTTTTCACTTCTTATGTTAGGTAACGAGTTAAGTCTACTCTAAGATTTAGCCCAAGGGATCAGGGAGAACAGTGCTTATTTCTAAACAGGATTGAGGAATTTGACAGCCATTAAGAACATCTGTAGCTACGCTTCTGTTCCCTTCCTGACACACAAATTTGTGCTGCCAGTGGTTGCCTGGAGGGACAGGAAAGGCTCTGTGGCACACACACAGTTCACATCTGGCCAGATAACTTTCAGTGCTTTCACTACGTTGGCCACGGCAAGAGACTTGAAGACGGATAGGCAATTTCTGTAATTGCATGTTTCTGTGGAACTATTAGCCAGCGAGTAGGATTCCTGCTGCTACAAATATAACAGGGGGAAGAAGTGTGCTGTCAAAGTGAATTAAACACACCTCTGGTTTAATTAACAAAGTGGGACTGCACTGCGACTATCCAAGTCATTTTACTGAATTTGCACTTTAAGGCACATGATCTAAAAAAGGAAAAGGCCCCTTCCCGTCGCTTGTGCAAATGAACAGTCAGGTCCCAGCTGGAAAGAGCAGAAGCATGCTACCTCTGCCAGCCTTCTCAGAGACTGTATTTTACTCATCCTCACCTCCAGCCCACAACAAGGGCAACAAAGCTGCCTTAAGCAGGGAGCTGACTGTCGTTTGCCCAACTTAGTCCTAAAGCCTTGGAAAGGAGCCCCTTTGGTAGGGAGCCCCTCAGGGACAACACAGGTATTAATGGCTGTTGGGAAAAAAATTCTAACCCTGGCATGGAAAAACTGGATTAGGTGGGTACCTGTGCAACCCTACATTTGTTTATACCCTCCCCATCACTGCCCCCTCTTTCTTACTTTACCTTGTGCCTAACTGAAGCTTTGCATTTTGTTTTTCACTAGGAATAACAGGGTGTCAAGAAAGACTGCATGCATCAAATATTTTGTTTATATAGGATCTTCCCTAAAACTTGAATCGAGCATATGGGGGTTGTGGAGGGATTAGTTTTCTGATAATAATTTACTCTGACACGGTCCGATGTCATAACATGGACAGTGTTTTGTATTGCACTGTAGTGCACTCTCTAACTCACACATAGTAAGCATGCATTTTGCTTCCCTTCTGCATCCATCAGCCTGCTTTGCTATCATTACTAAAGCAAAATGTGGTAAGGCATATCACAATCAGAAAAGGTGAGAATATTCATTGACAGAATAATAGGGAGCTCAATCTGACAAGGAAAAGGTTCTGCTGAAATGAAGTACAGGTCATGTGAGCTATTCAGATTAAAATAAAATCAGTCCTTCTTTAGTTCACTACTTCATGGAGAGCAATTAAGGAGGCACAGTGTGCAAACATTCCTGAATATCATCCATCACCTGGCTAATCTGCCTGCCAACCTGCCCAGCCGTACCTTTCCACTAGCTGTTTCCTCTTTCTCTTCCTACCTGCCCTCTCTACTCAGATAATATCCTTTGCCTAGGGGGGTGGAGAGAGTGGAAGGAAACAAGGAAGGAGAAAAAAAAACAATTTAACAAGACAAGAAAATGAAGGAATAGTGCCGGATTTTCCTAACAGAGTGCAGATGTGTTAATATACAGGTATGGTTGGTGATGGCTTTTCACAGCTGTCAGTCTTATAACACCATCATCACAAATCCTAATGTTTCAATTTGGAGAAATGTCTTCCTGATTTTCTATTTTAGAACATCCTGATCCATTCTAAGACTCATTTTTCAGGACAGGAAATGTTTTAGATCACTAATGTATCAGGAAAAAATACCATCAGGAGCATTAGAAACCAACTCTGTGGATATTAGCTGCCACTTTTCCTGAAGCATCTGACATTGGCTGCTGCCTAGAAAAGAATGATCCATTTTCATCTGACAGCTTTTAAAACCTTTCTGTTTTCCCTGTGGAACAGCACCTTCACCATTTGTTTTCCTCTCTTTATCCCCAACCAGGTTATCTGAGGCAATAAATATGAAGTGGTTAATATTTAACTACAAATTCAAAAATACTCTCGCACTTGAACCATGTTGGTTATGATAAGGGGTCTGGAAGGAATCAGAGAAGGCTGAGATGCACAAATGGTTGTGTCAGTATACTCCCACACCTCAGAGAAGCATCTAGTTATGTAGAATATCCCTTTATAGACACTCTCACTTCCATTCCACAGACATCTGATAACATCCTACATTTTAGCATAGGAAATAACACAAGTGAGTGTTACAAACAATAGGAGAAAGAGAAGGATGACAAGCATAATATTTTAAGCACGTGACAATGTAGATAAACTATAGGAATCCAAATGAAGTGAAGCTTATTTTCATATTGTCTAATTGCTAACAGGACTCCTCACTGCTGTTACAAGCTAGTGACTTTCCCCAGCATCTTTGCAGAAGATCCCAAGAAGAGGCCTCAGAGAGGAACGGGTCGCAGGCAGCTTCGTGAGCGATACTGAGAACGTGTTCCTTGCACTGTTCAAAATGGGAGGAGAAAAAACAAGGACACCAAGGATGACTTTTACTAGTACACCAGGGCATTGATGACACTGGGCTTTAAAAACTGGATTTGCTTTGACTTACCTCTCCTATGGCTCTGCCAATCAACCAGGAAGGCCTGCGTGCCAGAAATTGCTTCCATGCATTCCAGGTGGAGAGCCTGAGCCTTGTTTGCCACAGTGCACGTGTAGCTGGACTCCTCTGGCAGCCTCCTGCAAGGCCCACAGCTACCAAGGGACTCTTCACCCCACGTCCTACTACTGGCAGGGCAGAGAGGAGGCAGTATGCACTATTACTTCTTATCTGCCTTGCTGAACTCTGAACTGGCATTTACTCTTCCTTGTTTTGCAGAACGCCACTCAGGCCTGGTTAATCTCTTCTTACTTTATCCAAATACCTGGCTATCTGGTTTCCTGTCACCCTTTTGTTGGCCAAAGATTCTTCTAGCCTACATAGAAATGGCACTTGATGATTGATTTAGGGTTAAGCAGGTCTGATTGTAAATACTTTTTGTCAGGTATTTCAGGAGATTTTTGGTGCCTGATAGTCTGCAAAATCTTAGCAACCGTTCCTCTTGAAATATTGGATTATCTTGTTTCCAAAGAGAAGCATGAAAAGAGCTAAACAAAACAAAAATCTTATACTGATTATCATCACACAATAAGTGTGAAAAGATAAATAAAACTTGAATATTTGTGCTTAATGGTTGAAGTAGATAAGTCTCTTCATTTGTGTTCCTGCTAATCCCTCAGGTTGTGAGGAACAAAGTTAGATGTGATCACACACCTGAACCTCAGGCAAACACCTTGTGATGATTCATTGATGCTTATCCAACTGGAAGGTAGAAAATAACGAAGGGGAAATATCAGACACCAAATTGGGGCATTTTAATTACATTTTTAAATAATTATAAATCTACATCAAAGATTTGCTTTTAAAATATGCACTAATATCTATAAAGGTTTTGCACATGATCTCCTAAAGAGAGGAAACGATTTAAACCACAGCTCATTGTTACAGTTTGCTGGCGAAAAAAATAAAGTCCATTTGTTTCTACTTCATTCAATTCTAAAAGTATCATTTAAGGAGGGCGATTAAAAAAACACATAGATCCAATGGGATAAGTTTAGTGTCCCAAATGACTTAATTTACTTTATTCAATCTTTTCAATACTGTAGGACTTTTACAAGGTATCTTCTTGGATCATATACTGCCAAATGAGAAAAAGCCCTCTGTAGATAGCTAAGGAGGTAGCTTTGCCATCAACCTTGGTCTTTTTTGGACACAGTAGGAGGCATCCAACTGCAGTGAAACCTAGTAAGTTGAGAAGAGGCAGCCTACAAGTCATGTCCATAATACTGACCCATAGATGCTTCCAAGTTCTGGGACCAAACACCAACTTTTATGCTGGGGTGGGTCAGATGCAAAAAAGCATCCCTACACCCAAATTCCTCAGAAGAGAAAGTGGGCATGGAAACTAGACATGGGGTCTACATCTACAGTGCCACATTTCAGTTGCGATGCCAGGACATTAACTTGGAAAATCTTAGCCTGTTTCCCCTCCATGAAAACAATGGATTTCAAGCCAGGGTGTGGGCCAGGTTGCTACCAGGTTTTATGTAAAATATCTGCACTGTGAGGAGTCTTTTGACTCTTCCACAGATCACACACCACCACAGAGCATCTCTCCAGCCATGCAAAGGAAGAAGTGCCATCACTGCCTTTCTATTTATCAGCAACTTCTATGCCTCAGCTGGTTTTGCAAATGACTCTTCATCTGCAGAGGTGTCACTGTGTTTGGTACCCTTCCCCTTAGCTACCAGACCAAAATTGTCAGTCTTTCCTTTTCTAACTGGTAATCTTTGTATTGTCTGGCAAAGCATCAGACACGTGCCCATTCTCCTAGAAGATTCATGGACACTTGAGGAAATAACATCTTTCATAAAGCTGCAAGATGAAGAGGCTATAAACTATTTGGGCAGTTGAATAACTGCCCAATAAGCATCAGTACCATCAGCTTGTTAGTAATTTTGCTTGAAATTAAAGGAAGGAAAGTAGTTTTTCTGAAGAACATAATCACACTGTGGGGACAGAAGATCTTTTAGACAGACTTAAAAGTGCTGTGGTTCGGAGTCCACCACGTTGGCTACTTGTTTGAACCTCCTGAGTCACGGTGCTACCAGGCCAGTACTGACCTACAGACCCACTCCTACACCCTGCAGAAGGCATGTGAGGGCATTCTGAGGGACACCTGCTTTGGCCACTCCAACCATGACCTGCAACACTCACCCTCTGTCCAGGTTAATTCAGGCATGGGTAAGAGTACAGTTTTATGCTCCTGTCTCTAGGCTGGGAAGAGAAGGAGTAAGCATCTAGCAGCTGCATTACAGCTGTGTATTTAGAGCTGTGGTTCAGCATATTGCTGGTCTGACTGCTTTTGCAAACTATTCTCCAAGGGCTGTAAGCTGCCAGAGAATTTTTCCATGTAGCAACTGTCTAGATCTGAAACCTTTCATCCAATCCCATCCAGCAGAAGTGTCTAGCTCAGGCCAGGCATCCAGGCAAGCTGGAAATGCAGCACGTCATGCTGATTCACCCCTCTTAGCCTTCTGTGGACTGACACTCTTGCAAGGTCCCTTCCCCTTCCTGTATGCACTGGATACCATCTGAAGATGTAGTGATGGCACCCCGCAAAATAACACTATTGCTCCCATTCCTGCCCTTGGTCATGAGACTGAGAAGTAGATGATGAAAGGTTTCCCTGGATTTGCAACACAAGGATGCTACTGGAGTAGCAAGTGGCTACCACTCCTCTCCAGCTTTCTTCAACATCCTTATACCAAAAAAAAAAGAAGTTGCCTGGGTCTGCATGCTCCTGCATGCCTGCCTCCTTCCAGGACTTCCCATGGTCATGCCTGTCCTTTCATAGAAATCCATTATGGCACCAAATAGTCAATAAAGGGAGGAAATGTGCTTCCAGGAACACAACATCTAGGGCAGAGAAGTAGTTTTGTTTGCCATTTGAGCAGGCAGTCTGCAAACAGAGGATAATGTGTGGGTCCTGTGTTCCTTGAAGAGAAGTGGAGAGACAAAAGGGTTCTCCATTATATTTACAGACACACCACCACTTCTAATAGAAGTCCACAGCATGGTGTCTTGTGACCTGGAGAGAGAGAGATGGGAAAGTGGGCATATGTTGGCATCAGCAGCAACTCCAGGAGTTTGGTTACTGGAGGGAGCACCCAGGAGCGTTCTGCACAGTCCCTGTAACACACAGTCCTGGGCTATTCCTCAACCTGACAGGTGGTAGCAAGGCATCCAGCAGATTTGTGACAAATCCTGAGGGGATGCCCTCACTGCAATCAAACACTTCATCTGCTGCCCCTGGGAGCCAGAATGCCTTGGCTGAATACATACATATTCCAGGCAGGGAAAGCAAAATAAGGGATCGTTGTGAGCATGAAGAAAGCTCTCTGCTCTAACTAACTAACAAGGACTCTGCTCTGCCCCTCCCAATGCTTGAAACTTGATGCTGCTCTGCCTTCCTCTGTTGGTGGTCAGCTGCCAACTGGCAACTTTGCCTCCTGTGTCAAACTGCTGGACATGGTATAGAGGTAATTAATGAGTTAACTGGTGGGCGATTCAGACCTTGACTTCACCTGCCTCTCAGAGGAGTCTGTCAGGGTAGAAAACAGTCTGTTCCAGATCTCTAGAAAGCTGTGCCCATGTCAGCTTGGGAATGGCAGAGAGGATGACCACAGGCAACAACAGGGCACTGAACCCTCGGAGGCACAGAGGGTCTGACAAATTCCTTTTCTCTCTTCCAAGATCCCTCTTGGGAAGATGGGGAGCAGAGGTTGCCTCATCCTTCCTTTGTCCACCCATATCAATGCTGCTGTAAGCAGACCGCTCAAAAGGCCACCCCAGAGGATGGAGCAGTCTCTCTGAAGAGAGACCTCCACACCAGCAACGGCAGGTAAACAGCCTGATGGAAAGAAAACAAGCTCTGGACAGTATGGTGACTGCTTTCCTCTCTTCAACACACACAGTTACAGGCAGGGTGTCACCCTTTTCATTTGGCCACGTTAGCCAGTTGTTAACAACATTATCCCACTGAGTTAGTTCCAACGCTGGCAGCAGTGGGCACTGTTCCCCAGGTGGATGTTTGCACTGCTAACTGTTTTCTTCCTCACCTCCTGCATCTCTTCCCTATCTCTCTTTATCTGTCTGTGCTTCTAAGCAGTTCTTGGCCATGCTGGCTTTCACACATTCTACCACACTGATCTTCTTACACAGTGATGGGACCTGTCAACTCAGGAGATGAAATCACCTACGCTAACCCATTTCTGCTTACCTTCAGGTATTTCATATTCATCTAAAACTCTGGGCCATCCATTCATGTGCAGTTCTTTTAGGGTTTTTTTGGGGGGAGGGGATGTTTTGGGGTGTTTTTTGGTTTGGGTTTTTTTTTTTGGGGGGGTGTTATGTGATAAGATCAAGCTGCCAGAGAAGGGATTGTGGGTTGTACGTACTGATGGCCCATCATAGCATGGGAAGGGTGTAGTAGTGATTCCTTGAATAGCTGTGTTAGTGCAGAAAGCTTGTCCCCTAAGTGCTTCATGGGAGGGCAAGCAGAGTCCTTCTGGGACTCGGACTCCAGCTTTAAGTCCCTCTGGGGCAAGGAACATGGGCAATTTGTGAGGCTGGAAGGGCTCAGCCTCTCTGTGAATCCAGCATTTGAGGCAATCTCTCCTAAGGCACAGGAGAGATGAGAGGGGTTTTTTTTCTTAAAAGTAGAAAAGAATGAAGGAGGAGTAAGAGAGACTTTTGCCTGACACAGGAGAAGAATCTAACTGCTGAGGGGTCCCTTCCCACTGTTCAGGGCTAGCTAGCTCCAACACTTATAGACTGTTCCATCCCCCAAGCAGCTCCAACAGAGCCTTCAACAAGCTTCCCTCCCACCACTGTGTCTGCTGCCAGCTCCCTGCAGTGCCACATGCAAGCAAACTAGCCTCAAGTCCCCCTTCTACTGTCAGATCTCTGCTAAGCAGCAAAAAACTCCACCCACTCACCACCTCTTTCACCTGAGCTGCGTCTATCATCTGGCTGCTACGTCCCCCTGAGCAGCTACTCCAGGGAAGACCTGTAAGGGCAGGAAGCTCACTTCAGTGTAGGGTGGGAGTGGTTTCCTGTGAGTTATTGAGTCAGAGCACATACTGATATGCAGAAATAAAAGTGATAGGAGGTAAAGGGAGATAAGGAAGACTTAAAGTAACCATGTTTGCGGAAGAGGAATAGAATATTGAGTGCTACCAGAGAGCAGCTGAAGCCCTTCCTAGGGCTACAGAAGTAATCTGAAGCCTCTCCTGGAGAAAAAGAGACTAAACAGACCTAAAGGACAATTTTTTTTTTTTAAACTTTTTTATTTCCATTATGAAGTTTCATTTCTGGAAAAGATAGGTGCATTTAAATACCTTGTCTCAGATGCTCTCCATCAGTGAAGGACCAGACAGCAACCCATGTCATCCCAGGTGTTTTGTGTGTAGAGTGTTAACAGGTTGTACAAAGTCTTGCCAAAGAAACTGTTCTTACAGTTTCAGTCTGAATGGGTTCTCCCACAACCATGCAGGGCACAGCAGGTAGCCATAATCTGGAGGGCACTGGCATCAAGGCTGTTCTTCATGGCCCTCCACCTTGCAGTGTGTTGGCCAAACACATGACTTGTGCGTGTAGCAAGGGAGCGTTTCCATCCGTGGAGGTGTAGGAAGAGCACAGACTTATGATCCAGTGAGGCATGGATATGCAGCCTAAGTGCCCTGAATGATCCTCATTCAGCTTGAAAAGATGATGCCAGCACCCCACTTACTTCATGGACAGAACTGCAGAAGACATGAGATTCCTGAGTCCTTTTAGTAAACTCTACCAAGGCATCTTGGCCTGCCTTGGCCTGGGCAACAATTGGTGGTAGCCCTTGCAGTTTAGGTGATCATAGCTGCCATGTGCTGGGAAATGGAAAAGAATGAAGGACCCTGTCCCTTTTCCCCATGGCACACACACTTCTTTAACCCCTGGATTGCAAAATTCTCACTGATTTTGCTGATATCACCTATTTGGACCATATGCAGGAAGAGGGTGTGGGAATGGTCTTGAAGAGCTTCACTGCACCCTGTGCATGGGGGGCTTGCCCATCCCAAGCTGGTAAGCCACAGACCAGGCTTTGAAGTTTGTAAGGCTCCGTACAGCTACCACGGCTATTCTGAACTCAGGTATCAGCTTGCAAAGTCCCATGTCGGGATGGCAAAGCTCTGCCTGGCACCGGCTCACAAGAGAGATTCTTGGTGGTGCTCTACAAATTTCACACCCACTTCTGGTCATCCCAATGGTGACACAGTGCCAGTAGTCTCAACTCAACAGCAATCAGGCCTAGGAAAAGCAGTTGGAGCAGACACAGGGAGCGCAGGTATCAGTTGACTCTGGCTGTCATGCTGGGCTACCTCGGGAAGCCACAGGAACCGCTCCTTGCCTGCAGCACAGTGCTGCAGACACTGTGCAGGCTATGAAGACTGAGGTGGCTGGAGCTTCATGTGGTGTCATGCAGAGACAGCATGAGCAGGAACAGAAGTGACACTTTCGTATGTTTGACCTTACACTGATAACAGCAGAGAGGAAACTGCTGGGAGCAGTGCCGTGAATCTGCATGAGGCAGATGGAGAGCGTGGTGCTTCCTAGAGGAACCTGAGATTCAGGAAGAAAAGGTCTGAAGTACAGATTTCCTTTAGAAAGCTTTGAACCACATGTGCAGTGAAGCATTCAACCAGAATAAATCATATCCCAAGTAAACTCCAAACTGCCTGTAGAGGATGTAACACAATAGTTTCAGTCCTGATTGCTTCTATCTGCCAATCCAGTCATATTACTGAAATTAATTTGCTAATGTAGCCACAGCTTGACTCTATTCCATTAGCACCATGGAGGGAGAAGGACTATTTATCGTTTCAGGTATATGAGAACAGGTAGGTATAAACTGGCTAATTAATACATTGTATCTGGAGATTAGAATGTTTCTAATCTTCAATGCAGTGAGATCCTGGAACAGGTTTCCAGTAGGAGCTGTGGCAATGAACAGTAACTAGTGTTAATTGAAGCTAAACAGGCAGAGAGGGATCGAAGTTGTGATTGACTGTAGCAGCACGAGACAATCATCCAGCTCAGGCAGAACCCTTCAGGCCCACAGTGCCACGTACAGCTGAGAAAATCCCAGGGTCAGCTTTGGAGTCCTCCATCATGGGCCGTGGCAACGGAGGTACTCACTGGAAACAAGTATACCCACCCTGCTTTGGCTGCCTAGGAAGACAGGCTCCAGGTCCTGGACAGCAGAACTAGCAGGAGGTTGTGGTAGCCTCTGGAAAACGCTTGTGTGCTCTGAAGTCATGGGGATGTGTGAGTGCCACAAAGTGCAGTTGCATCTCTGTCCCCTCTGCTAGGTTACGGTGTTGACAGACTATGAAGGGGAGAACAAAGCAGAAACAAGCAGCTCAGCTGTGTCTCTTTCTATAACCAGAATCTCTTAGGAGTTGTCATAAGCACAGTTTCAAGAGTGGAGTTTGATGAGTTGTTTGTGAAAGCAATTATGTGGTATAGTTTATTTTTAGATTCCCCCAAATCAGTGGGAAAGTCTCCCATTGATTCTAAGGGGGTTTAGCGCAATCTCAGCGTAAGTGCATGCATCACAAAGGAAAACAGAGAGTAAACATCCTCAGATCTCTGTTTATTACAGTTACCTTAACTTTCCCAAAATGTACTATCTAATTAAATTTATATAAATGATGCATATCTTTACTGTGTATATTTTTACAGGCAAAAAGCTCTCCATTTTCATTTATCTTCATTTCCTGAGGGTTGACAGAAGGAAATATGTCCATACTAGGGTAGATTTTTCTAATTTAGCAACTAGCACAAATATCTGAGACTGCTGCCCCTCTTCATTCATTTTCACAACAATGTTTAGTCTTGGCCACGCTATTTAAGATCACCTGGCTTGCTTCAAAACAGCTTCTTAACATGTGGCATCTTAGCTATCTTCACTAACGAGTGCACTTGACATCTGTCTGGGATTCACTGAGTCAGAGACAAAGACCAACCATTATATCATCTAATCCAATCATTTATATATATATGCATATATAAATTACTGAGATAGTGCTTGACAGGAAATCTTCCAGTTATGCTTCATACTCTTTTATTTTATCCTTTTTTGTCGATGGTCCATGCACAGCAGAACTAGCTCTGTTCACATGCACTTCATTAACATCTTTCCAGTTTAAGCCTTTGGGTCAAATCTTACAAAATCTTCCTACATACTTCTTACGCAGAGCTATCTTATTTTAAAAATGAGAATATTCCCATTGGCAGGATTTGTCCAAAGATTTTAAATTAGTTCTTCAAGACAGTTCCCTGTTAATTAGAGAGGAAAGAGCTCCATCTAGCTGTTTTGGGTCCAAAGGTGGAGGCTGGCATGAATTTATGCCAAAAGAACATGGAATTATTAACAACAGAAGGACAGAACATACCCAGTTCTGACATCTCATAACTCCATTTTGAAAAAAGCCCCACATCTCTTTCCAGACATTTTATCAGTGGTGCATTAATAGTAAAACAATACCAGGACTTATAAACAAAGCCATTTTAAGAAGATATTCGGAGGCAAGGGGAATCTTTCCAGCCACAAATGCACATAATTTGCTTTCATTTTAAGACATAATTATCCCCAGAAGAAAACGTACAATGAATTGATGCAAAGCAGTCCACAGCTCATTTCATTCACTGTATTTTCTTGCATCACCTATTCTACACTAATAAATAAACATCAACTGCACAGGGAATAGTTTTTCAAATGATTCAGCAGAAGTTATTAATGATTCATTATTATTTCTATTGCAGCAGTGCCCGAAGGTCCCAGTGGGGAACTGAAACCCCACTGTACAAACAAATAAGGGCAGAGCTGGTCTGTTTGTGTGGAGCCCTGACTGGGGCTGGTGCACAGAAGCCCAGACTAACTTTAAACTAGAAGGAGTGCTGTCACTATGTAGCTATGGCAGCACAACTCTCAGCTTGCGTTACGCAACCAGCTGAGAAGCTGAATAAATAGCTGGAAATGCTGCCTGCACTGGATTCTGTGCTGCCTCCGCCTTTTCTCAGGCTGTATCCGAGGCAGCTACTTCCAAGACATGTTCAGATACATCTGTACACCTTGCAGTGGTATCTCTGACTTGCAGTTACTCTTGAAGGATGATCACAGTCAACAGCAGGAGCAACCGAAGGTTTTATGGGTCTCCTCTTCTGCAGCTGCTTTTTCCTCTGTTGCTGGTCACCACCACTGTCACAGAAGCAATCAGGCACAAAGCCATGAGCTTTGCACTCTGGCATCTTAATTTGAATCCACTGCCATCAGCAGCTTAAGTGTGAACCGGAACAGCCAAGGTGTGTGGGCACATGTTCTGCTCTGCACATCCTTTCCAGGGTAATAACTTTGTGTAGCTGGTTGATGGTGGTGACATCTAAAACCAGCCCAGCAGCCTAGTCCTGCACTCCTATGCCAGACATTTTCAGTATCAGGGCAATGAAGCAGTAAAGCAGGAGAGTGTTTTTTACACAAACACCCTTTGGAGGCAAAGCATGTATTGTAGGCAACAGAGCGTCAGTCTCCAAACTTGTAAGAAATTATTTGTGTAAATAGTTCAATAAAATTACTGAATAAACTCTACTTTGAGTTCATTAATAAATAAACTCTACATAAGAGTATAGCTCCAATTTGGCTGACAGAAGCAGTCCATCCCTGCACCTTACCAATAGCTATTGACCAACCTCAAAGAAAATTAATATACAGTTGTCATTATCAAAGTGTTCCAGAGCATTAAGTGTGGCACTCTTTATTTTTATTCCCATATATTTATACACAGAGGAACTGCTGTCATCAATGCAGCTGCTGTAGAGGGACAGTGAAAACACCAAATGCCTATGAATGCAAGTGTTGCAGCACCGAGACATGGGAAAATGCAGGCAGTATGGGGGGAAGCTCCTAATAGCACAAGAAGGCAGAGATGGCAAGGATTAGTCATCTGCTAACAAGAAACATTTTTAGACAAAAGAGTTTTCAAAGTTTCAGCACAGTAAGATTCCTTTCAGACTTATGAAGGAGCTGAAGGATACAGCTGGAAGGTAGCAAGCAGTGGAGAGATGGCATCTCTCCTCTGTGACATGAAGCTAACCTACAGAACTCAGTGACAGAAACTTGAGAGGATTCAGTTTGAGTTACTTTGCATATTTGACTATGAAAAATATGCAAGCAAGCTGGTCAAGTCTTCAGCTGGTCCTTAGTGAACTTTAAGGGCATTACAGAAAATCCATAGTTTGCCATGTGGCCTCTCCCTTTCCGACAAAATTTAGATTAAACTTTGCTCTTAAAGTAGATTTCCAACAATACAACTATCCTACCCCTCTTTAGCACGTGAATTAACTATTTTTACACCTCATAATGAGTGGGTCCCTTCAAAGATTGAGAACCATGCTAGAAAACCAGTAGTTTAAACCATTAAGGAAGACATTAAGAACTTTTAGGGCCTTCTGTTTAGTCACTCTGTAAGGAAACAGTATCTTCATTAGACTCTATCCTGGCCACTTTTCCACCCAATGGAAGGACAATGCAATCTGATTTTGGGTAAGAGTATGGGATTGTTCTTCCTAAAATGTCGCAGACGGAGCTTCGCGTAATGATTTACATTAAAGAGTTCTTCTTGAAGAAACTAAGGGATTGAAAATGTACACAGGGATCATACAAATGATCCTACTGTCACTTCGGAAACGGTTTGAAATTGCTAAGAAGCGTTTGGTAGTTTATATGCGAATTCTCCCTTGGTGGTATTCATGTTTCATGTGGGCCAGAAGAAATGGAATTTAAATCATAAAAGAAACATCCTGGCTTATATGAGGTGGGTTTCCATGGCATCTGGATGCCATAGGGATAAATTATACCCACTTTGGTGCTTTCTGATATACATTCAGAACAGCACCAGTGTTATTCTGTATGTCACGTTTGAAGTGTGAATGGTGACCCTACAAATACTGCTGCTACCACTCCCTCCCCCCGCCCCCGAAAACTGCAGCTGGGAGGAGGCTGCTCATCACACAAAACATTCTTGTACAACCCTTACAAGTCTCTTGCTACTTGCAATTTATATGCAAGTGAAGGATTATGAAATTGTTTCAAGAAAAGGAGCTGGCTTTCCTGAGCTAAACCAGAGATACTTCTCATTTCCTGAAGTCACTTAATCCTTGTCTGTGCTGCTGAAATGTTTTAGGTGATGTATTTCTAGATAATAGGGTTTGCTCTGGTAAATGTCCTTCTATTCTGACCAGTATACATGCATAATAATATCATTCTTAATAACAGGGTTACTAATTTCCCCCACCACATAGCCTTTGCCACTGACTTCTAAGATCTCTCTTGTCATGCAGCATTTCCAGAACTGCTTGACAGACAGAAAGAGCTATTTAAAAGAAACTGTAGACATACTTATAACTACCTTGTTAAATTTCATTAGAATAATGTGAATGAATCTGCAAACTGTAAGTAAACCTGTAAACTTAGGACTTACAGAATGAAACTAGTGTGGTGGTTTATCCCTGACTGGAAGCCAGAAGCCCACCAAAGTCACTTTATCGCTCCCCTTTTCAGCTGGGCGGAGAGAAAATATCTATTGAGAGGCTTAGAGTTGAGATAAGGACAGGGAGAGATCATTCTGCAATCAGCGTCACAGGCACAACAGACTCAGCACAGAATAAAGGAAAGAAACTCTCTAATTTATTACCCTGCACTGCACACCCAGGAACACCAGTCAGGTAATGAGAAGTGCAACCAGATCTCAAAGCATCTCCTCCCACTCCTCCCTTCTTAGCAGACTTCACTTTACTCATGATTTTGCTCCCTTCTTTCCCCACATAGTGGCAGGGGGAGGGGCAGGGAATGGGGGTTTCAGTCAGTTCCTTACGAGTTGTTTTCCTTTTTAGCTGGAGGGGGCATTCCTCACACCCTTCCCCTGCTCCAACATAGGGTCCCACCCATGGGACACAGTCCTCCACAACCTTCTCTAATGTGAGTCCTTTCCCACAAGGCTTCAGCTCTTCACCAGCTGCCCCGGTGTGGGTCACATTCTATGGGGTGTAGTCAGAAATCACAAAATGTCTCTCAGTCTCTCAGGCCCAGACTGCTCCAGCCTGGTCCTCCACAGAGTCACAAGCTCCCCTCCAGCAAACCTGCTCCAGTGTGGGTCTCTCTCATCTCTGTGTTTGTCTCTCTCTCCACAGGCTGCAAGTGCTGGCAGAGGCTTGCTCCAATGCAGGTCACAGTATCTTCTGTACCTCTTCACCTGCTACAGTGTGGGGCCTCTCCATGGGCTGCAGGTGGGGTCTCGGCCTTTTCCATGGGCTGCGGGAGGACACCCACTCCACCATGGGTTTCTGCACGGGCTGCAGTGGCATCATTCTCTTCAGCACCTGGGGTGCCTCCTCACCCCTTCACTGGCCTTGGTGCCTGCACAGCTCCTTACATCTTCTCACTCCCTTCTCTGCGGGCAAAGAGCGGCCGCTTGTGGGATTTTTTTCTCTCCTAAATGTGATTCCCAGAGGTGCTGTGACCATCGCTGATGGGCTCGGCCTTGGTCAGCAGTGACTCCAGCCTTGAGCCGGCTGGTGTTTGCTCTGTGGGGCCTGCAGAGAGCTTTTGGCTGCTTCTTGCAGCAGCCACCCCTGCAGCCCCCCTCCTGCACCAGAACCCAGCCATGCAAAACTACAACTGCCTTCCATTTTTTATAGCTATTTTTCACATTCTACTATGACAACTATGAATCTTGTAAAAAGTTTGCAAAAAGTTTGGCTCTTTGGAATCAATTTTCATCTCCCATTGCATTATTGATTCTTTCTAAGGACACAAACCTTTATGGCCCTCTGCATCCAAATAGTTACACTTAAGTTGAAGAAAATCTTTAGATGCGAGTATCCCTTTAAAACAGCATTATTATACCCACCCAAAAAGTACGTTTAGTTTGACGTGAGTCCCTAGGCTTCATGGCAGCAATATAAGGTTCTTATGCCCAACATGGATCACAGAGCAGATGGAGGTTGTGTGACTCATGCTTATACACACCTGGGGATTTTAGAGGACCCAGAAATGCAAGGTAGGACAAGAGATGTGGCAGATTGATCTAGAGCCTCAAATACTGGTAAAAAGTTTGGGGGTTTTTCTTCAGCCTTTTAGCAGTTACGGACTCAGGCTTAGCAGTCCGCAATGCATCACTAAACATGTTCACTTTCATGAGGTCCCTCACAAAATACTTGTGTAATACAAAGATTATCCCTGTCCAAAAACAATGCTCTAGTCCTTTTTTTGTTATATAGTCTTGAGGAAGACGCACCAGTTAACTAAGATATGATGCCTTCAAAATTTTTCAACAGTATCTTCCCTATAATCCTCCAAAATAATGCTTCCTCTGAAGAGGCCAGCACAGGATATGCTGCAATTAAACCCATCACAATGACCTACAACAGCTAGCATACCAAGTATGGACACAGCCAAGACAACCAGGGGTTATCAGGAAAAGTGTTTGGTATATATTCTGGAATGCATGCACCTTGTTGTGTCTCTCCAGATTCACAGTCACAAATACTTTCCTTACCTTTGTTTCAAAACTACATCAGGTGAGGATTTTCCCTTGTCAGATGTAGTTACATGTCCTGGTTTCAGCAATGGTAGAATTAATTTTCTTCATAGCAGTTGGTGTAGTACTGCGTTTTGGATTTAGGATGCAAATAATGTTGATAACACAGTAGTATTTTAGCTGTTGCCAAGCAGTCAAGGACTTTTCAGCTTCTCATACTGCCGTGACAACAAGAAGGGGGGTAGGGGAAGAAGATGGGAGGGGATACAACCAGGACAGCTGATACAAGCTGGCCAAAAGGATATTCCATACCATATGATGTCATGGTCAGTACAGAATTGGAGGGTTGGCTGAGAGGTGGCGTAACTCAGGAACTAGCTGAGCAACAGATTCAGGTGGTGAGAAATTGTGCTGAGCGTCACTTGGTTTGTATATTCTGTTATTACTATCATCATCATCATTGTCCTCAACATCATCTTTATCTTCCTTTTCTTTGCTATTAAATTGTCTTTATCTCAATACATGAGTTTTACTTTTTTTTTCCTTTTCAATTCTCTCCGCCATCCCACTGAGGGAGAGCAGGGAGTGAACAACTGTGTGGTTGTTTTAGCTGCCAGCCAGGCTAAACCATGACACTAGAGGGAGAGAGGGTGATGGCAGCAGTCTTCTCCCTGTCCAGAGACTCCACAGGTAGGGGATAGCTCTGGGGTGTGGGAAATACAAGGCTGAAGGTACTCTCCAGTTCTGACCAATATTAGTCCACAGGAGTATGGTAACTGCAGATTCACTCAGAGGCATCAGATAGGAAGGAAAATACCTCACATTTTCACCTGTTAGAGGAGCACTCATCTGCTTGCTGGTGCACATCACAGCTGTAAGGCTCAGATTAGCTACGAGGTGGCCTCACACATTGAGGTGAGCATCCTTCCACAGTCTGCCCTCTCACATCTCTCTCTTTTCTCTGGCATATCACGCACACATCCCTTTTCGAGAAGATCCACATGAGCCTCACAGCAACCCAAACGTAACCCAGGGGTTAGGACAGGCCCCAGGAGAAAACAAGGCTTTTCAGGGCAACCCCACCCATTATGTTTTCCAGCGACCAGCTGGGGTGGCTTCTCAGCTCATAGGCATCTGCAGCCCCCCCCCCCCCCCCCCCCCCCCTCCTTTGAGATGCTTTCCTTTCCCACTCCACTGAAGAGAGGAGGAACCAGGCAGCTGGGTTGGGTCTGCCAGTCCGTCTCAAATCCAGGTATTGAAGGTGAAGTGCACAACCTCAGAGCCCTTTTGGGGTCTCAGCACCAGAGTCTGAGAAGTACCATGGGTGGGATCGGTCTCTTAGTAGTTCCTATTTTCTTCCCCAGAATCTAAAGTTATAATCTGAGTTTCAGCTAGCAAAGTACTGAAATGTCCGAGTTACCCTCTAAATATTAACAGGCTGTTGAGAAGAGGAGGCCTTGCCAGTTACCACTATAACTTCTTGGACTGATTTTGCAGTGTGTAATGCATTATCAGCTTCATGCTGTAAGTTCCTGAAGAATGGACCTGGTTTGCCAGAAAGGCAATATATCAAAATGAATATGATCTTTAAAACAATATTAAAACATTATCTACCTTGCCCATTTCTTTCTGAGGACAATGACAGCCTCCAAATCCAGTCTGTCTTTTACTGACTGCAACTTAACCTAACGTATATTAACCTTACGTCCTGTAAAAAATGCCAGAGGTACCACCCATGATGTGTGAGTTTTGTCCAACAGAACAAGAATTGTCTACAAATTAATTGGGTGTGAGGAAATAGTGAAGAGATTTGTTTGTGGGAAAGCAGCAAGATTAGCAGGGACAATTATGGTCAGCACAAGGCCAGCAAAGTCTTAAGAGAGAAGGAACTATGGTGGGCTGAATAGCCTGGCCTCACCTCCTCCTTATCATTCATTGTGCTGGAGACCTACTAGCAGAAGCTGCTCAGTCAAATGCAACAGCCAGATTAACACACATGCTTCAAATAGAACTCCAGTAATTTAACTATTTTAACTGAAGTGGTTTTGGAGCACCTACATTAGCCACTCTGGTAGCTGACTGGAAAGACAGCACAAAGAAATGGTATGCTCCCACTGCACGCAACAGCACAGGGGTGGGAACATTTTCCGCTGGTGCATCCTGATCCAGGAAATGAAATCTGTCCCCAGGCTATCGTGAGTAACTGGAAGGGTATAGAAGGGAGTGTGTTACCCTACTATAACAGTCCAGGATGAGAAATCAGGTAATCCAGAAACAAGGAGTTTTCCAAATATCCTCAAAAGATTGCCTAGTTCAACCCCTTCATTCCCTCCCCCCACCCCTGAAGTCTACTCTTGGCTGGTGTTTTTCTAACCTGCTCTTCAAAAGCTCCAGATGATTGAGATTCCAGCCCTCTTCCAGTGCTTCTCTGGCCATACCATTACAGTGTATTTCCTAGTGTCTCATCTGTCTCTCCCTTACCACATTTTAAGACCATTCCTTCTTGCTTTATCAGCCATCAGCTTGGAAGATAGATAAGTGTAGCTGCTTTAGAGATATTTAAAAACTATTAATATTTTTCCCTTCTGTCTACTCCTCTCTAGACTAAACAACCTTGGTACCTTCAATCTTTCCCCATGGGTTATGTTTTGTAGACCTTTTCTCATTCCTGTTTCTTTCCTCCAGATTTTTCCAACTGGTTCACATCTTTCCAGAAAAACAGTGCCAAAAACTGACCTTCCAATATCTGATGCTCAGGCTTGGCTTCTATGAATAACTGCAGTTTGAATGATAAGAAGTGTCAGAACCTAATAAGTCAGTAGAATTTGCAGCATGACACAAAGGTAGGTTCAAAAATGGAAATGGAAAATGTGAGTTTGATTTTACTTTTAGCAGTACAGAAGTTTCTGGTGTGTGTCTAGAGTACTGGTATGTGTGTTTGTATACATACACATGTGCACTTTTCTATCAATTAGTACAAACGTATAATTGAGGCCATAGCTGCTGTTGTTCTTCCTGTAACTGATCCAGATCAATAAACAAATGTTTGAAAAGATGAAAGATTATCTTCACAGCAGTTAAAACTTTGGCAGATCTCACTGATTGTTCACATATGTAATCATATTCAAAAAGACACTTTCCACTGCTGCTGTCTGAAAGAAATCAACTGTAAGCTATCATACTGTTTTCCTCCCAATAAGCTTACTTTGTCTTGCTGGAGAAAAAAAAATCCTCAATTAAATAGCTGAGGGGTTTTTTTGTGGGGTTTTTTTTTCCCTTCCAATTAGGAATTATTAAAACACTAAATTCTCCCCTTCCTAACTTTAGGAAGCACTAACATTGCTGTGAATGGTCAAGGAATAATGTAAAAGGCCCCAAAGCCATCATTTCAACAGCTAACATGCTTGCCTCTCTCGAAGAAGTAAGTACATAATGGGTGTGCAGGACGATGTGTACTTTTCCTTTCACGCATAGTGGGTGGAAATTCTCAATTACAAAATTACTGAAATTACATCAGACTGTAACAGTTTGTTCCTTTCATGATTTGTTGTATAAAGTTCTCATTCCTACATGTGTGCTGCTTATAGAATGTCAGTCTTGTTTGTCAAAGTGTGCTGTTTATGTAATGAATACCGTTTCTTCTTGCATCATTTTGTTTTTGTGGAATAAATTGCTATGCAATAATGTTTTATAGATCAGTAATAGCCACTTGTCCTTTAAAGGCTCTTAAGGCTATGGCTGCACTCCACAATGCAACGCCAGCTTCAGATATATGATCTATCATTAACTGATTCTCAAGAGCCTGTTTGCTGGGGAGCTGGCAAGCCAGCAAATTAGAAAGCAAGTTTGCTTTCTGAATGCCGGAGCACTATGCAGCATAGACCTTCTCATGCAGGTCTGCTCTGAAAATTGGTGCAAGTGTTCTACAGCAGTCCGTGTCCAATTCTTGGCTCCCTGGTACAAAAAAGACAGGGATCTCCTAGAAAGAGTCCGGAGGAGGGCTACGAAGATGATTAAGGGCCTGGAGCATCTCCTCTATGGGGATAGGCTGAATGAACATAGGCTGTTCAGCCTTGAGAAAAGACTGAGAGGGGATCTGATCAATCTTTATAAATACCTGAAGTGTGAGACACAGGGGAAAATGGCCAGCCTCTTTTCAGTGGTCTGTGGGGATGGACAAGGGGCAATGGCCTCAAGTTGGAGCACAGGGAGTTCCACACCAACATGTGGAAGAACTTTTTCACAGTGAGGGTGCCAGAGCCCTGGGACAGGCTGCCCAGGGGGTTGTGGAGTCTCCTTTTCTGGAGATATTCAACACCCATCTGGATGCCTCCCTGTGCAACCTGTCCTAGGGAACTTGCTTTGGCAGGGGGGTTGGACCCGATGATCTCTGGGGGTCCCTTCCAACCCCTACGATTCTGTGATTCTGTGACAGTATGTCTGAAATACTCTCAAGCACCAGATACCTACCTTCACATCCACAGTTGCACTGAAAATCCAAACACACACCTCAATCTGAAACTACAGTATAAAAGTCACTACAAACAGGTTCAAGATGGAACCCAGGTGAATGCAGTTTGGGGGTAAGGGATATGAAGGAAACGGCCTTCAGTACCAGATCTCTTGCTACAGATTTTCTTACTTCGCAGAAAATCAACCACATTCATAATATTGTTGTTCTTAAGAAGAAATTAATATCTTGAGTTTTCATGTACCGGAATATTTAGAGTCTGCTGGAGAGGAAAGAGAAGGAGGGAAACAAAACTAAGCTAAAAATCTGGGGTAAAAACTTCAAGTCATAAAGGTTTTTACAGCTTGTACATCCAGAAAATTTCTTAAGTTTGTTATGTTTACACAGGTTACACAATGTAGCATGGCTATCAAGAAGGAAAATTTAAGGAATAAGAGTGGAAACTGTATTTATGGTAAGGAAACTTCTCTACACATGTATAACACACTGGTAACTGTTAATGGAAGAAGAAAAGATCATGTTTTGCTTAAATTGCTTCCGACCTCTTTCAAAGGAAGCAATCCAACAAAAAGTAGACACCCTTCTAATTTTTGGTGCGTTCCACTACTTTTACTTTTTGATTACTTCACCCAAACCCATTATCAGATTTCTTTAGGGCACAGGGAGGGAAACAGAAACATTTCAAAGCAGAGGCAGCCAAAGATTATATGGAAAAAAGGAAACATTAGCTCTTTCAAAATTTAATATGTACTTAGACTGTGTTAATAGTCTTCATCTTCTGAGGAAACGAGATAAAACCAGAAAAAAAGACTTGATAATAATGATCCTCCCACAAGAAAAAGGGAGGAATAATAAAGTGTCATTTATGGGATAAAGTAAGCTTCTGGCATTAGTGGCCTTGCAGTTGTCAGATGTTGTATGGGGATGCTACTTCCAGGTGCCAACCTGAGGATAACGCTGCTCAATCTGGGGTAAATCAGGCAGTGCTTTTACTGATTTGATAACTCACATGATCACTAAAGTTTAATTGGGATTGGATCATATTGACCATAGTTCCTACGTGACTTCAGCTGCAAGCTGCATGAATATGTATGGAGGCTCACATGTGTCATGATTGACGTACCTGTTAACTGTTCATTCTGATTTGCAAAACCTTATACACAACTCCACTGATACTGTATCTTTGTCCTGGCATGCATGCACACTATACTTTAGTAAGCACAAAACTCTTAGCAACAACAAAAACTAGAGCCATGAATTAAGTTATTTTTTCTAAGTGCCAGCTTGGATATGCCAAGATAAACCCTTCCAGCAGGCATTTCCTGAAAAGATGTATCTACCGTGGCAGACCACTAGCCAGCTTCACCTCCATCCCAAATGAAATGCCAAGTACAGCCATTTAATACTTTTTTAAAGACATATGAAGTCTAGGGAAATAATACTTCGACTTGAAAAAGACGCAGGCCTCAATCAAATCAGAAGTTCATAAGGAAATCCCAAGAATTAAGGGGGCAAGTAATATCCATTCAAAGAATTTCAGGAGTCCAAAGTCAACTGCAGTTTATGTGACTTACAAAAGCATATTTAAAAGTTTTTGATGAAAAACTAGACCAGGAGATGAGGTACAAGTAAGGAAGGATGCAGGCTCATAACTCTTACTTGCCCCCTCATAGACTGCGCTTATTGCTGTTACTTTTTCTAAGTAAAGAACACCAAAATAATTATTCAGGAATAGCTTTATTAGTATTTTTATTTGGGTTCATTACGAATATATTAATTACATAGGGTTACAGCACATCATTAACCCTCTAACAAAAGGAACCAGACAAACCCAACCCCAAAAATACAAACATCACAGTTGCATAGCCATTGCTTCCTAATCCACAAAGCTTTCATGCCATGAGATATCTTCTGAAATTATTGGTGTTTGAAATGATTTCTGAACAGTACAGCTCCACCTGTAAACAGGAATTAGCAGCACAGATACTAAACCTAACAAGGGGTTGATCACAGAATCACAAGATTGGAAAAGACCTTTAAAAATCACCAAGTCCAACCAATCCCATTTTAAGCTAAACCATATCCCTAAGTACCTCATCTACCCTTTTTTTTTTAACACATCCAGGGAAGGTGACTCAACCCCCTCCCTAGGCAGCCTGCTCCAGGCCCTGACAACTCTTTCAGTAAAAAAATTTTTCCTAACATCTAATCTGAGCCTGCCCTGGCACAGCTTTGTGCCATTTCCCCTTGTCCTGTCTCCTGTCACCTGGCTGAAGAGATCATCACCCACCTCTCTACAAACTCCCTTCAAGTAATTGTAGGCAGTGATAAGGTCTCCCCTCAGCCTCCTCTTCCCCAGGCTAAACACCTCCAGCTCCCTGAACTGTTCCTCATAGGATTTGCCCTCCAGCCTCTTCACCAGCCTGGTTGCCCTTCTCTGGACTCGCTCAAGGACCTCAATGTCCTTCTTATGGTGAGGAGTCCAGAACTGGACACAGCACTTGAGGTGCAGCCTCACCAATGCCAAGTACGGGGACACTATTACTTCCCTAGACCTGCTGGCCACACTGTTTTTGATACAAGCCAGGATGCCATTGGCCTTCTTGGCCACCTGGGCACACTGCTGGCTCATATTCAGCCTACAGTCAAACAACAGCCCCAGGTCCTCCTTTTCCTGACAGCTCTCCAGCCAGTCTCCCCCAAGCCTGTAGCGCTGCATGTTGTGAAGGAGAAATGTCTGACTTTTGACTTGCCATCTCAGGGCTCCCAGCCAGTTGCTGGATGATGGTACCATGATCAGCCACTTTACAAAGGCAGAGGAACAGGATTTCTAAAAGTACCAGGACATTACTGTGATCAGTAGCACTATGGATATCCACCCCCACTGCACACAAGAAAGTTTCATGTGTGTATTTTGACTGTTTCATGCACATATGAGAAGTCTAATGACTACATGTACGTAGGTGCAAACACACAATCTGTACGCAAAGCTTCAAGAAAGGAAATACACCTTAGAAAATACAGGCACAAGATTATGCAGAGTGCCTCTAAATGAGATCTTGCAATGTACGCTGGAATAATTTAAGAGGTTATTACTCTTAGCTGCCTGCCCACATATCCAGGAGTTACTGCCCAAAAGCTAAGACTTATTGCTGTTTCAGTGAATACACCAAGCTATGACCTCTGTAGCTGAGAGAAGGGTATATCACCCTTTCTGCTGCCTCCACTGCTGGGGTAATAATGTCTGGCAGAAAAATGGAGCAGGTATTTTAAATCACTCCTGCGTGAATAACCAAAGTTCATCTTCAGGTACCCTCAGTAAGGCCAAACTAGAAGACCAATGTCCTTACAGTTATTTGCTTCCCTACACCCTTGTCTGTGGAGTCTTTGCAAAGTTCAGAACCTATCAATTCATCCAGTAAAGCCTTTAACAATGATAGATGCATTAAAAGGGGCAACAAAATTTATACCTTCTGCAATTATCCAGGAGAGGAAAACCAGGGACCAATAGCTGAATTGTGCATCCAGCATTAAAGGGAAATCTCATTTTCTGGATAATCTTCCAGTTTTCAAATTTGTCTGGAACATCCAACACATCTCTTTCCAACAGTGGGGTTTTAAATAAAGAAATGCTCTAAACTAGAGCCATAACCTCAGGAGATCCAACAGACATAACATAGGTCCCATTTACATGCTCCTGATTGTACTCAGTTCTGTAGTTCGGGCTTCTTATCTCTGTTAGTATAGCTGCAAATTAGCACAATATGTTCTTTAACCAACCATGTCAGCAGACCCCACGTTGCTTGCCAAATAATTATCTCCAAACTTCAAAGTCACCCTTGGAGGCTTTTATGTATAGGACTGTATCTTTTAAAAATAATTTTTTTATATATTCTGAATCTAAGCAATGATTAATCACCAGCTGATAGAGTTAAAGAATGTCCTCATGTGAATATACCCACCAAAACAGCTTGCTTTGCAGAAGCAGGGTGATGCCTAGATGAAACTAAGAGGTGAGAGCATTATTTTTCATTCAAGATACTGTCAGAGAAAAGAAGGAGCTTTTTTCTGAGAGAGACAGTCGACAGACAGAAACCACCCCTCAAAACACAAGGCAACACGCGAAACACAGGCAACACACAAGGCTGGTCAGAACTGAGACAGTGATAATACCTGATGTGATGGTAATGGGGGTAAAATCAAAAGAATTATTTGATTTGTCATAAACCAAGAATTATTCCTGATATTTCTTGTTGAAGTGAAGGGAAACCTTCAGAAACTCTCCACGTGTTGCATTAAACATTTCATTCACTCAGTTCTCTCTCAGATGTTGACAATAAATAAATTGGAGTGAGCCCAGAGGAGGGACATGAAGATCATCAGAGGGCTGGAGCACCTCTCCTGTGAAGACAGGCTGAGAGACTTGGATTTCTTCAGCCAGGAGAAGACTCCAGTGATAACTTATTGCAGCCTGCCAGTACCTGAAGGGGACCTACAGGAAAGATGGAGAGGGGCTGTTTGTCAGGGAATGTAGTGAATGGACAAGGGCCGATAGGTTTAAACTAAAAGAGGATAGATTCAGATTAGACATCTGGAAGAGAGTCTTCCCTGTGAGGGTGGTGAGGCCCTGGCACAGGTTGC
The DNA here is from genome assembly GCA_022605575.1 of Laterallus jamaicensis coturniculus. Lineage (NCBI taxonomy): Eukaryota > Metazoa > Chordata > Aves > Gruiformes > Rallidae > Laterallus > Laterallus jamaicensis. The sequence continues at coordinate 11,916,470 of JAKCOX010000023.1, read as the reverse complement.
CCAGAGAAGCTGTGTCTGCCCCCTCCCTGGCAGGGTTCAAGGCCAGGTTGGATGGCACTTTGGGCAACCTTGTCTAGTGGAGGGTGTCCCTTCCCATGGCAGGGGTGTTGGAACTAGATGGTCTTTGAGATGCCTTCCAACCCAAATCCTTCTGTGATTTTGTGATTCTATATTTCTATTCTAATAAATGCAAAGAAGATGCTAAGCTGGAGTCCTAATACTGGCAGGAGGATGCAGGAAAGGAAAATCAATAGGGTTTAGGGCATGTGCCATGTGGGAGGAAAGATACCAAGGCCCCAGCCACACTATTGCCTGAACACCTACCAATACAGATATGTTAGAGACTCAAAACTGCACATTTTTTTTCAGAAATTATATCAAGAGGTCATCTGCTTCATACCAGGTGACTCAGGTGTTTCTGTCACACATGGGTGATGTAGCTCCTGATGACCTCAGTCCGAGAAGGGAAATTAATCCGAATCTGCGGCAAGTCCCCTAAGACCTCTTCTTCCATGAGGTTTGCCTCCACCAACATTAAACCAAACAAGCTAAACCAAGACTTTCCTGATCATCCTTTTTCATCTTTCCCACACTGAATTTTGTCCCTATTTTTGCAGTATTCCCAAGACAACTGCACACACATGTCATGAGTCAGGTGTCTGTCATAAAATCAAATGATCCCCCACTTCTCCCTGGAGCCTGGAGATACACACTGTCAGGATGAGGATGGGGAGGGAGTGGGGAAGTACTGTCTGATGGAGGAAGAAATGTGTGATTTATTGTACTAGCAGGAGCACATGGAGATCTGATGGGCAGCAGCCAGCAAGCACCAAAGGTGACAGTTTATGCTGAGGATGTGGCCCTGGCATGAAGCCCAGCAAGAAAAGCTCTTTGCATGGTGCACTGCTGGAGCGTACTCCCAGCAGCACGTAACAAAATCAGTTCCCCCTTCCAGTTCTTTTCAAATACATGGCAATAAGGATCTCATAGCAGTTTGTCCTGTTACCAGAAACATCCTGCACAGCCCTGAATAATGACTAACCCTTGGTGACAAACAGGACAACACAGTGAACCCTGGAGCATGAGTAAGATCTGTGCTCCCCAGGACTGTTACACATAACCGGCTCACCAGTTGCCTTTGCTTAGGTAAATGTCACATGTGCTAAATAAAGGCTGTGACTAATTGATTTCTACTGGGAAGGAATGAGGAAAAACAATTGTTTTGTTGTTGTTTTTATTTTTAATACAACCAGTTACTGTAGACTAGCAACAGTTGCCAGGACAAGCTGTTCCAGTTTCATTCCCGGTGCCAGGGAAACAGGCCATTTTAAGGAGTGGTTCATATGGGCAAAGAAACAGAAATACCCAAAAAGCTGAAGTGTCAATATACAGTAAAGCATGTTTAAGAGAGCTGGAAAACTGCTTGGGATAAAAGCCCCTGAGAGGCTGCTGAAGTGAATTATGCAGATTTATTGTGGTTCTGAAGTTGCAAACACCATTTGAAATCCCAGCAGAACATCAATGGGACTTATCTAAGGGGTCTCCACAGAGACCTAGCTTCCTCTGATCACAGCTAAATTGTTGAAGTGTTTTCAGACCTACCCTGAATTTTCTCTGGGCATGGCCTAATAATTACTTTCTAAACCACAAGCAATAGGAAATTATTTCATGTATAGGATTCAGCTGGAAAGATGCAGAGCCCTGCCAGACCAACTTCTTAACTTCATGAAGTAACAAGAAAATTCCTGCTAAAGAAGAAGTTCTGCTGTTGCATCCCACCTTCCCCATCATCCACAGGGCTTCATTTGGAATTTCCACAGAGCCTCTGTGCATGAAACAAGAAACACTCAGTGCTGCCCTTAGGTTCTGGATGGAAAAAGGTGGTTTGTAACCCAGAGTATTTGCAGCAGAAGCATTTCAGTTGTAGCTATTTATGAGTTTAGTCATAATAATTATGAATATATATTAATTATGAATAATAATATTGGATAATAGATCTAGGCAGGATTTCATTGCTTCTTGAGTTCAGAATAGCTGTCTCAGGCCAAGTTTTCCCTAAGGTTTGAAAAATTGTATTAGGCAAACACTGCTAAAGTAAGCAACCATATATTTATCTCAATAACCTTTTAGAGTCAGCAGAAGTTGAATGAGCCTGCCAGGTTATAATTCTTTAAAAACCAGCTACAAACTATTAGCAGTATTGTCAGCTCCAAGTATTTCAGAAACAAGTCTCCTCTCTTCATCTTTCAACTACAAATCCCACACCCTTCTGGCTCCTTGATGTCTGTTTGGCATGGAGACAGTACCCTTCCACAAGGCAGGCAAAACCAATGGAATTAAATTGCCCTGTGAAAATTTGTTGTGAATCTCTTTTTGGTGAAATATTTCTATTTCACTGGGAGCCAGTCTATTTGATGTACATTCATCTCTGTAAATAAGGTTTATTGTTTAGCTTACATCTTCCGTGAGACACCACACGGTTTCCGCTTAGCAAGAGACGAGATTGCATCTGTGGGACCACGGTTCAGTTCAAGAAGGGGAATTACACACAAAGAAGAAAGAAAATCCCAAACAGCCTCAACTATAACTTTTGCAAGACTCCGCAGTGGAATATCTGAACTGAAACTTGTTGTCAGTTCCTATCTGAAAATAAGACAGTTCAAAGCAACAGTTTCTTGTGAATTTTTCTTCTTGAAAACCCGGCTTTCTATTGGAAGCAATTTTGAAAATGTATGACTAGTCATCTAAGTGTCCCTCTAGGCTTTTTGTCTAAATTAGATAAACTCTGCAGTCAAAATTACATGTCCTGTTTGTTCTGTGTGGTGTTCAGAACATTCACTGTTTCCCATCACAAACGCTTTACCTTTTAGATGAACAAGTGCAGATATCTTAACTTCTGAACAAAAAAAAAAACCCTGTCCAACAAGACAGAACAATTCCTTCCTTCACATGATGGCATATGCCAGCTAATTAGCCACATGGGACACTGAACACTGCAGGAGACACAGATGGCAATTTGGGGATGATAGTCCTACAGCTATGGAACAGCACATTGTTGTTGGCAGAATATATTGCCATTTTTGTGCTGATGTCTGTGGAGTTAGCAAGCAGCTCTTGGTCTTGGTAGTTACAGTTTTGCTCAGAATAGATTCTTATGAATTTATTTAGTATTACTTTCTTTAAAAGTTCAGCTTCATGATAACAAAAAGTAAATACACTACAGCTGCATAAGAAATGAAGGGAAGATTTGAGTACTCTTCAATTTATGGATCTGCAAGGTATTTTGGCTACATATTAGCTCTATTTTGTGAAGAGATGCCCAGTTTACTTTCCTAGTCCTTTTATCCAAAGACGATGTAAAGGACCGGGCATGTGAGCTAGATGAGCTCTCCAACTATGACACCAGATTAGATCATCAAGAAACCATGCTGCAGGTTACTCTATGACACAGACCAACACAGATTACCTATTAATTTCTTGATAGTATAGCAAAATAATCATGAATTCTTTCTTTACCATTTTGGACCTAACTTCTCTAATCCCTCTCCATCATCAGTTAACTCATGTCTAAATATTCAAGGTCCCCACAGAAGTGGACTATCCCTATGATGACCCTGTCATATATTGTGGTGGGTTTGGCCCTGGCTAGAGGCCAAATACCCACCAAGCTGCTTGCTCATTCCCCCCTTCAACCAAAAAGGGGAGAAAATATATATTGGGAGGCTTAGGACTTGAGATAAGGACAGAGGGATCGCTCTCCAATTAGTGCAATGGGCAAATTGCACCTCAATGGACTCAGCACAGAATAAAGGAAAGTGATTTATTACTACTACAACTAATACACCCAGTGAACCAGAATGGGATAAGAAGCGGACAGGTCTTAAAGCACCTTCCCCCCACCCCTCCCTTCTTAGCAAACTTAAATCTCATCACGATTTTACTCCCTTCTTCCCCCCCAACATGGCGGAGGGAGGGGCAGGAATGGGCAGTGGGGTTCCAGCGATCCCTCACAAGCTGCTTTTCTTCCCCAGATCTCAACACTTCTACTTCCCCCCACCCCTCGCCTCTTCACACTCTTGACCTTAATCATAGATTTTCTCCCTTCTTCCCCCCCATCGCAGCACAGGGAGGGGCAGGGAATGGGGAATGGGGGTTTTCAGTCCGTTCCTCCCGAGTTGTTTTCTGTCTCAGCTGGGGGGAGGGGCATTCCACACACATACCCCCTTCCTCTGCAGCGCCGTGGGGTCCTACCCACATGAGAGTCATGCCCACGAACTTCTGCAGCGTGAGTCCTCTCTATCGGGGAGCCATCTCCTCACCACAGGCCTCTCAGCAGGACTCCCCTCCATAGGGTGCTGACATTTGGGTCCAGACTCCCCGGCCTGGTCCCCCGCAAAGTCACAAGTCCCCCGGCAAACCTGCTGAGGCGTGGATCAATCTCTTGATAGGGCATGGGTGACTCTGCTCCCCGTCCTCATCCATGGGCTTCGAGGGGACACCCGTTTCACCACAGTCTTCACCATGAGCTGCAGGAAACTTTCTTTCCCATTTCTTTCCCCTCTCCGCCTTCAGGCCTGGCCTTGGTGTCTGTGCAGCTTGTTACATCTTCTCACTCCCGCTCCGGTGGCAAAGTGCGCCTGCCAGCAGGTTTTTTTCTCCTATATGTGATTCACAGAGGAGCTATGACCAGCTCTGATAGGCCCAGCCTCGAATTTGACCTTGAATTGACCAATGTTTACAAAATATGGGGCTTGGAGAAAGCTGTAACTGTGGCTTACAAAAGCCACAGAAGCAGCACAGCTACAAAAAACTGCAACATATATATAAAAAAAATAGATTTATGTATTTCAAACATTTTAAAAATCATCATAGTGCTGGCACCATCCCAAGGTTCTACTGGTGACTTGGCACCCCTGTCAAATCGTCATCATCACTCTGATAGGGAAAACAGGGAAGGACCAGCTCTATGCTCATCCTTGTGCAGATTTTAGATGCTGGTCCACTTCTTTCCAGGCATAGGGGAAACAGGAACACCTACACTGACTGGAGACATCCCTTGAAGGTTTCACATGCATTTTCAGAGCTAAAGAATGCTTCGAGGATTTATCTGCAGCAAGTCACCTTTCTCCCATTTGTTTCTGAACCCCAATGCAATTTCATGGGTTATGACTTTTCTGGGAATCTGAACAGGACCATGGACCAGCCACACTGTTGGTAAGCTCCCTAGCATTCCAACTCCTCCTACCCAGTATTCAAGCATGACTGAGGAAAGAACACAGAAAAAGGCCTGCTTCCAGTGGAGACAATGGATAAGAACAGCTTGTTTGGATGAGAGAAGAAAGATTTTAGCCCTACTGTGTCACCGCCGCTAGCTTGGTGGGGTAGAGAACACACTCAACTTTTTTTTTTAGTGGGCTACATGTATCCTTCAGGACCCCCACCAGATCTAGCTGAATAATCCGTTTGTTCTAAATGTACCAACAAAAGGCTGCCTAATGCCTTTAGGAAGATGGGCTTAGAGCTTGCCTGCTAGCCTGCTCCCAAGCATAAAAACCCTTTTGCTTTCTGGCCCAGGGCCCTGAGGAGAGTCCTTGCATTGCAAGGCTCAGTCTGCTCCTGCCCCCAAGCCAGAGTATGCATCACTCCCTTTAATACCACTTCATACTTCTCTGCCAGGCTTCTCCCTTCTGGAAACACTTCTCCTCACAATCTCTTTCCATCACACCCCTGATATTCTTACAGACCTTCTCTCATTTCCTGGCTATTTTCCCCAAGCCTCCATTCCTCTGTACCTCTTCTCACATCCTTTCATCCTTTTATCTGGCTCCCCTTTCATTATTCTGGTAGACAGATTATTCCTGGGCCCCATGTTGCCAACAATTTCCCTTTGAGATTGCGTTCGCCAAAATTTCCTGTTATTAAATCCTCAGTCAGAGGGCTCATAACACCAGCCCTTAAGAGGTAGCACACTTGAGTAGGATCACAATCTTAGATTGCATTGCCACTGTAAGCCTGGAAGATATGCCCTAGGAAAGAAGAAACAGCTCACTTTCTGCAGGAGACTGTATGCTTAATGGCATACAAGGGGGAGTAAAAAGAGGGCACCAAAGCCAGACCTAGCACAAATCTACTGCTGTGCTCATAAAAAGAGGAAATGTTGTTAAATCGGTTTCAATGAGGTGTTTTTATGGCATGTTTGTTCCTGCAGCACAGAAAGCAAGCTAGTTTTCCTGGAGCTCTGAGCCATAAAAGGTTACCTGCCTCCTCCCACCAGAACGCAGAGTCACATAAATGGTTGATGAATGCTTTCCAAATGCTGTGAAAGTAGTTTGATTAAATATATTGAATTTGATGAACAAAACCAATTTAAAACCTGAGGTAAACAGGTGCGAGCACCACAGAAGCTTCACCTGCTCACACAGGTTTTGAATTCAGTACTCTTTAAGGAACACTTCATAGGACAGCAGGTAAGTCATTCAAGCAGTAGATTAAATGGAAACCTATATTTGAAGACAGGAAGGCAAGTGAAAAAGTATTTGCAAATAATTTGCTGCTACTGGGGATTTCCAAGAGGGGACAATCCTGAAATGTTATTACTAGAGCTTGAAACTCTTTGGACATAAATTTTAGGCTTCATAAGTGTATTGAGGGGAAAAAAACTTCTGTGGACTTGAAAAATCCTGTGTCTGGAGGGGAAACTTCATTAAGAATTAATTTTGTATTCTTACTGTTACAGGGAAGGGAAGTAGAAAGATTTACTCAAGACCTGACAGACATTTACCATTTCCAAGGGAAACGTGGGCACTCTCATTAGTACCTCTCACTCCCTTGAAACATGCAACTGCTTTTCAGATTCCAGAGGCCAAATATATTAGTGAAATGTCATATGCCTATAGATCCTGTTACCTTTATTCAGCACCCTGCCTTCCCCACCTCCCTTTCCTCCGTCATTACTACTTAGTTTGTACAGTACATCCAGGACACAGACCTCATTTCCCACTGGTGCTGAAAACAACTTGGAACACAATTAGTCTTGTCAGGCCCTTCACTGGTATGCCATATAGGGCTGCCAGCTTTCCAAGCAATTCAATAATCCCTAGAGCACTGCCGCAGGGTCTGCGATTAAGAGAGGTGTTTACATGTCTGAAAATGTACCAGGCTAAAAATAGAATTCATTTTCTTAGCATCCTGTGATGTTGGATTTGTTCTTTTCTCTTTCTTTCCATTTGCCAGATTGACAAATAAAGCGTGTTTGCTTAATTCCTTCAACTGATACAGAAGATCAACAACAACAACAAAAGAACATCACAGTTCTGTGGTGGTGGAAGAAAACAAATCCCAAATAAAAATACTTTCTGTTGCAGTCCAAAAGTAGAAAATAAACCCAAGAGCACTAGCAAATTGGTCTCTGCAGCACAGAGCACAATTCCAAACTGGGGTGTTCAAAGAACGGGGCCAAAGATCATGCTCAATGTCCCCATACAGACATTTTTGGTTTGAAGGTAAGGCTCTGCTGCTGCACAGAGACAGATGAAAGGCACTCACAAATACCAGGAGTGCTTCTGAGCTCCTGGTGTGAGAAAGCAAGTAGGTAGGTTCATATTTCACTTTGGGTGGATCATGTGGGATAGAGACTTCCCTGGAAAAGAGTGGTGTGAAGAAACACTACTCCAGGAGTTCCTGAAAGGCTGGCATCTCTAAAATCAACACTTACATTTCATGTACTCTTTTCTGAAGGTCAGTTTGCTAGGGACAGAGCTGTTCTTCCTCCCTTCTCTTGGGAGTCACAAACACAATCCCTGCTGCTCAGCAAGACGATAAATGAGTTCAGTGCCTGGAGACCTGGTTGTTCCCACTGGAGCGGTTGTTTCGAATGGTTCCCATTTGCCCCAACTCCTGGAAACCCGATCGGTCCCACTGCTTGGCTGTTGTTTCAGATGATTCCCATTTGCCCTCTCTAGGGCAAATAACACCTAGCAGTGCTAGCTCTGGATAGGGTGGACATAAGCCAGTCTGTGAACTTAGCCTTGGGCTGAAGACTGGCTACTGAACCTCTTCTTCAGTAGAGATTCAGCCAGACCCTCTTCCCTGTGGCTACCTGTTCAGTGGCCACTGCTGTGCTGAAAGCTGCTCCTGTGAACATCAGGTCAGGTTTTTTTTTCCTTGAAGCCAGAACTCTGAAACACTTAGAAAACTTGTGCCCACTTCATGTCACAGAATGGGGACATAAATCCATGCTCATCATGAGCTTCATATGAGTGAAAATAGCAATTTTCCCTGAATGCTTCTTTACAGCTTGCCACCCTACCGAAATACTCAGAACGACTCAAAAATACCCATGCTAGATTCCTATGCGGGAAGGAGTAAGTTGGAGTAACAAGTGAATGGTATCACAAGGGTGCTGGAAGGGATGAAAGCCTATTATTTCTCACTGACTGTAAAAGGGGAAACATAACCCCCATTTTTTGAAAGGGGGAAGGGTAGACCCAGGGAACTACAAGCTGGTCAGTCTCACTTCTGTGCCTGGCAAGATTATGGAGCAGATCCTCCTGGAAACTAAGCTCAGGAACATGGAAAGTAAGGAGGTGATTGGTGTCAGCTAACATGACTTCACTAAGGACAAATTGTGCCTGACAAATTTGGTGGCCTTCTGTGATGGGGTTACAGCGCTGGTGGATAAGGAAAGAATGACAGATGTCATCCACTTGGAGGTGTGCAGAGTGTTTGACACTGTTCTGCACGACAGTCTTGTATCTAAATTGGAGAGACATGGATTTGATGAATAAACCTCTCAGTGGATAAGGAATTGGCTGGACGGTCACACTGAAAGAGCTGCGGTCAACAGCTCGATGTCCAAATCAAGACAAGTGGCGTTCCTCAAGGGTCAGTACTGGGATTGGCACTGTTTAACACCTTTGTCAGTGACATGAACAGTGGGATCGAGTGCATCTTCAGAGAGTCGTGATCAGTGGAGCAGAATCTGAATGGAGGCCTGTGACTAGCGGTGTTCCCCAGGGCTCGGTGTTGGGTTCAGTCCGGTTTAATATCTTCATTGACGACATTGATGAGGGAATAGCATCCACCCTCAGCAAGTATGATGATGATACAAAGCTGGGAGGGGTGGCTGACACGCAGGAACACTGCGCTGCCATCCAGCGAGACCTGGACAGGCTGGAGAGCTGAGCAGGGAGAAACCACATGAAATTCAACAAAAGCAAGTGTAAAGTCTTGCACCTTGGGAGGAACAATCACATGTATCAGTACAGGCTGGGGGATGACCTGCTGGAAGAGCTCTGTGGAGAAGGACCTGGGGGTCCTGGTCGACAACAGGTTGGCCATGAGCCAGCAGTGTGCCCTGGTGGCTAAGAGAGCCAATGGGATCCTGGGGTGCATCAGGAGGAATGTGGCCAGCAGGTCTAAGGAGGTGATCCTCCCCCTCTACTCTGGCCTGGTCAGGCCCCACCAGGAGTATTGTGTCCAGTTCTGGGCTCCCTGCTATAAAAAAGACAGGGATCTCCTGGAGAGAGTCCAGAGAAGGGCTACGAAGATGATGAAGGGCCTGGAGCATCTACCTTACGAGGAAGGGCTGAGAGAGCCCCTGGGACTGTTCAGCCTGGAGAAAAGAAGACTGAGGTGGGACCTAATCAATGTCTATAAATATCTTAAGTATGGGGTGCAGGGGGAATTGGCCAGCCCCTTTTCTTTGGTCTGTGGAGATAGGACAAGGGGCAATGGCTGCAAATTGGAGCACAGGAAGTTCCGCACCAACATGCAGAGGAACTTTTTCCCAGTGAAGGTGACAGAGCCCTGGCACAGGCTGCCCAGGGAGGTGGTGGAGTCTCCTTCTCTGGAGATATTCAAGACTCGTCTGGACACCTATCTGTGCAGTATGAGCTGGGGAGCTGCTTTGGCAGGGGGGTTGGACCTGATGATCTCTCGAGGTCCCTACCAACCCCTACAATTCTGTGATTCTGTTTGATGCAGTTGACACTGAAGGGAAGGGATGCCATCCAGAGGGACCTTGAAATGCTTGAGAGGTGGGCCCATGCAAACCTCCTGAAGTTCAGCAAGGCCAAGTGCAAGGTTCTGCACATGGGATAGGGCAATCCCAAGCCTAACTATAGGCTGGGCAGAAAATGGGTTGAGAGCAGCCCTGAGGAGAACTTGAGAGTGTTGGTCAATGTAAAGTTCAAAATGAGCTAGTAATGTGCATATGCAGCCCAGAAAGCCAATCATATCACAGGTTACTTCAAAAGCAGCATGGTCAGGAGGTTAAAGGAGGGGATTTTGCCCCTCTGCTCTGAGATGGAGTACTGCATCCAGCTCTGGGGACCCCAGTACAAGAAAGATACTGAGCTGTTGGAGGCAGTCCAGAGGAGGGACATCAGAGGGCTGGAGCACCTCTCCTGTGAAGACAGGCTGAGAGACTTGGGTTTCTTCAGCCAGGAAAAGAAAAGGCTCCAGTGATACCTTATTGCAGCCTGCCAGTACCTGAAGGGGACCTACAGGAAAGATGGAGAGGTGCTGTTTGTCAGGGAATGTAGTGATTGGACAAGGGCCGATAGGTTTAAACTAAAAGAGGATAGATTCAGATTAGGTATCTGGAAGAGAGTCTTCACTGTGAGGGCAGTGAGGCCCTGGCACAGGTTGCCCAGAGAAGTTGTGGCTGCCCCTCCCTGGCAGGGTTCAAGGCTGGGTTGGATGGGGCTTTGGGCAGCCTGGGCTAGTGGAGGGTGTCCCTTCCCATGGCAGGGGTGTTGGAACTAGATGGTCTTTGAGGTGCCTTCCAACCCAAATCCTTCTGTGATTCTATGATTCCATGATTAAAAATTCACTCAGTGCACATGTCAGAAACAATGAGGTACCAACATCTACAGGTTTCTAAAATGACCAAAGAGCCATGGGTAATACTAGCATGAGATAGTTGATGACAGTTGAAAGTCACCGTCCAGGTCCATCCCAGCACAGGGTCTAGAGTGATGCAGTTTCTGTCAGCTCTTAACTAGGAATTGTTCAGAGCCTGGTGCTGGATGACTTGGATTTTATCTATCCTGGGTCATTGTAGCCAAATTTGGTTTGACCACAGGAATTGCCCTGATTTGGTCATCTACAAACTCTTGTCACCTTTGCAACTTCAGGCCTATCTATACCAGGCAATTTAACTTCATAGATCTTAAATGAGTTGGTTCTTTACCTGCTATGCTTGTGAAATCCATGAAAGGATTCTAAAAGGCTACAGACGTGGATTTTTCCAGAAAATTTTGCAGATCCACCTAAGGTCTTTATATGCTGCATTTAGCATTTGACACTCAAAGCTGACTGAAATGTAAATGCAGACACATGTCAGGCGGTTACTATAGGTCATTCCACCATAGGTTACTGTAGGTCACTTCACAATTAGAGCTATTGAAGAAGCTCCTCCTGTTCAGTATAAAAAGAATATGAGTGTCTTTCAGGCTGTAGGTACCCCCTGCACACATTCTGAAACACAGAATCATCTTGGAAAACTGGAACCTTGAAGAGGGGCAGAGGTGGCAGGTACTCTTTTAATCACAGAAATAAAGAAAAATTCAGGAAAGCACAGCAAAATGTTTCCCAATGAACTCATTGCTTCCAAATGTCCAGGGCTCAACCCTCAGAGTGCTTTAAATTGTGCTACATGGGGCAAATTCATAGTGAAGTCAGTGTAAATTTTATCCCTGTAAATTATTAATGGAAGAGGACTTATTTTACCTCCAAATCACAATCCACTCTCTATCTGTTTAAGTCATCACTTCATCTTTCCCTGAATCTCAGCACAATTGCTCCCAGTATAATGTGATGTAGAAAAAGATTATCTGAGGATTCTTTTACCCTGTGATATCATTAATAAAAATGCCTGGCTGATTTTTGGTTCCAGACTTCAGTGCGGTCATTCTTCTTGGCCTCAGGTGTTTATCAAGCTTAATATAAACAGCCTGGTATTGGAAGGTTGTTCTGTCCTAGGTAAAAAACCAAACAAACCACAAGTATCTGTAGTTTCTTTACCAGTATTTGACAGAATGGCCATGCTGTGAAGCAGAGGTACATTTTGATACTTTAAAAGCCAGTGTTCCTTCTGCTGTTTTTAATCGCCTCAAGCCTGCCTGGTAACAGTAAGGCACCAGACCCAGACAGGTTTGTTCCTGATCAAGCTCTCCATCAAAACATGTATCTTTCTAGCTAGTACCTGTGGATAGTTCATGTCTCCACCAGCAAGACTGGGACAAATTAAGACGATGAGGATTTTAAAATATGCTACAGGGAGATCTCACATTTTAACAGACCAAGTTTGTAAAATGACCCCTTCACTCTGGCATCTTAACCAATTATTTCTGCCACTCAGCAGCTATGCCGTAATCGGGAGAATGCTTCACCCACCAGATGAAGGAGTCACGTGGAGGTGAACACGCAAGGTCTGATTATTCACTGTGGTATGTGATGGGACTAGTTTTCCATCCCCAATATGAGCACAAATTCCTCCTCTTCAGATGAGAGTGTTAATTTTATTTTGTCCTTCTTTCCTTTCTACAGGACTGCGTGTGCAGTGTGCCTGATGATAGTCACTCTGACATGGTTAAAACGTGGAGTAAGAGTCACATCCACACTGTTAGTGTGGCTTATCAATAGCTGGGCTTCATACTGTGCAAGAAGAGAGATACAAGTTGATTGAAGACGGTCCTATGAAGAATATAATTTTCTGTTCCTTTTCTTTCATTTCCGTAATTTCTTCCCCTTTCAGACAGCTTAATAGATCTTTCTCATGCTTGTAACATTTCTCTTTATCTAAATATATTATCCGCATTTTCGATAGATTGTTAAGAGGATCAGAGAGTCTTTCATCTCTCTGTCTCCAAAATCTGAAATGTATCTTTCATTTACTGAGTGCCAATCATAGGAATGATATCATGCCACCAAAGAGATGTGATCCCCAAATATAATTGCTATATGAAAAACTCACTAAAGGGGTCACTTTAATGGGTGACCTATAAATGGTAGACAGACAGCTCTGGAACGAAAATGTGGCTATTTAGCCATTATGGCAAAGATCAGCAGTTCACAACTGTGGAAACACTGAGGTAACTCAGCTTTCCTAGATGGAAGTGTAGTATAAAGGAATGGGAACTTAATCCTGTATTTATAACCCCTGGCTGAAGCTCTAGACATATGTCCTCTTCCAAATCCATCTAGGTCAGCTGAAGATAATATCAGCTCTCCTTCCCTCGTAGCTGTTTTCATTACCACAGCATGGCCAGCATGAGGGGTGTCCTCGTACCTCCCTAGTCAGGGCTGCCTCACAAATTTGAAGGTCTGCATACAGTACAGGCTTTTGAATGTCTTTGTCCTGACTTTCTCAGTCCTACATAGCTAAAAATCACTGGTGAACTTTGTGACTCTATATCATATCTGCTGTTAATGAGGGTGGTCAAATTCACTACAAAGCTGATGTAAAACCATGGAAAGCCGGTACAAAAGGTCTGACACTTCCCTGAGTTCAGCTGGAAAATGGCTATAATAAAGAATCTTTACAAGTATCTATGAACAGTAAAATAAATAAATAAATAAATAAATAAATAAATAAATAAATAAATAGATAAATAAGTAAATCACTACTGTGTTTATTTCAGTCCTGAGAGAACTGAATTCAAGCTGTAAAATCAGGTAGATTGTCTGTCCCCATGTTGTCACTTGGCAGGAGGGAAGCAGACTGAGATGGAACCCAGGACTGTACCTCTCAGGCTGGTTTTGTTCCTACCTTAAAAACACGTAAATATGATGCCTCGGTTTCTTTCTTTATTATTTGTTTTTCTCTAAAGCCATTCACACTTAGGGAAGTTGTGTATTTAAGACCATGATAAATGAAGCTGAACATTTTGACCTATGAACCATATTCAGTGGGGAAGCTCTTAGGAGAACGTGCATTAAATATGATATTGTGTGAGAAGTAGTGTAACGACTGTGTGAGTTTCAACCCCCTTTAGATTTTATTTCTGCTAAGGTCAGATTCCAGTGTATGATGTGTACTTGATCGAAGTTCAGTGATTTATAAATAGCAAATGCTTTCAAGGTTTACCTTACTGATTTTGACCTTATTGAAATCCCTGTTGTATGCACGGAACATAAAGAGCAAGCCACTTGACTCACAATCCATCACAGTGTTCAGAAAAGTGCTTTGCAAACAAATTGACAGGCCCATAGTTGGTTCTTGTCTGGTTTTTAGTTTTTGTCATTGGACAATAACCAATACTGTACGGGTGTACATTTTAAAAGTGTTTTGTGTTATATATATATGTGCATCAAAGATTTGGTCCTCCACTTACTTTAAAATTGAAGTTATCCATAATGTAGTGTATTACCTCTTCATATTACTGTATGAATAGAAACTGATGAATATTTACAATGTCATGTCTCTTGAGAGATACATTTGAAATTATTAATAGCAGATAGTATAATTCATTTGGTCTTCTTTTTAAGAATATAAGTAGAGCTAATTCTGTGTGAGAGCAGGTGCTGAAATACTTTTCTGGAGTGCTAGCAGTATGGCACTCAAGATCATTCTGGTACATATTTAGCTCTTCAAAACCCATACAATTTGTTTGAAGGAAGCAGATGAAGATCTCTTTTTAGTCACACCATTACAAGCCATTACTACCTTACCTGAAAAGCCAGCTACTAATAGTATGTGCAGAAATAATCTGTGCTCACCTTGCTCTCCAGATAGTGCATGTGTTATTTTAAAAAAAAACCCAAACAGTATGCACCTTATTTTGCAACCAACATCACATGCTTCTATCATGTGAATAATGGATTGCCTAAGTAGCAGATTTCTGGGAGTCACTAAGCCTCAGATGGCAGGGTATCACATGTGTGCCATTTTTTTTCTATAAATATCATACTCATCAGGGCCTCGGAATATATGTCATATTAAAATGGTCCTTCATCTATTTATGGCCTAATTTGCATAGAAAGGTCCTTGTCTCCTCAGAAGTTGCCTGCACTACCATTCTTCTCCCTACCAAAACCTTCTGCTGGATTGATCCTTTTTCATGTATACCTTGAATTCTTCCTTCCCTTCTAGTTAAGATTTTCATCTCATGTATGAGTTTAGCAGTAAACTTCTCCAAAACGTCACTTTAAATGTACTGGGAAGATTTAGGCTTGAATTTATCTCCTGTTGAAACATAACAAACAGTAACAGAAAATACTGCATTACTTCATCCCTAGAAACATCTCTGATAAATTCTGGCTAACTGTGCAGGGCCTGGGATTCCTATAAGGGAATTCCTAACCTTTCAATGCTCGGAGTATCATGAAAGCCCAGGGCTAAGACTTTCCATTTGTTGTAGAGCCCAGTCCTTTCTCTCAACTGTCAACAGTTTATCCTAATGTAAATTCCTTTATGAACAAGCAGTGGCACTCAGAAGCATATCACTTTTTTTTGGAGATAAAGCTGTAGGGAACAAAGTCAGAAGATATACAGAAAGCGGTATAAATTATCCTTAAGAGCAGTAAGAAATATTTAGGCTAGGCTCAGCCATTGTCAGAGTCTCCGCCATCAGTTGAGTGGCAGTAATCCTCTGTGTGTGTGTAATCTTATAGCAAATGTGAAGTAATTGGATTTAATTGAGCCCGCAGTAATAAAGAGTTAAGATAAGCTGAATTATCTTGCATTCGCTGCAGACTAAGAATGTACAAAGGCGACTACCACGCCAGCTGATGTGCTATAGCTAGTTAAGCTCTGGAAACTAACTTCATTGTATGCTTGAATCTGCTGTGGTCGCTCTCAAAAGCCACTGATAGGATTAGCTCCTGTGCTAATAGATCTACAAATGGAAAACAAAGCAGGGGGGAAAACATTAAAAAATGAACCCTGAAGCAGATCTGCACTGTCCTGCACAGGTAGGGGAGCAAGAGCTGAAGGCAGGCAGGACAGGCTGAGTACACACCCACCCAGTGCAGTCCTCGGGCCCCCAGCAGCCCTAGGACAGTCACCAGGGTTTGGAAGGGTTGTGGGGTGGGGACAGGCCGCAGCCAGGCTGGGATGTTGAGTCAGCCATGTGGGTCTGGGTCAGAAGGCCAGGCTTGGGTACTCCAGCAGGCACCAGTGGGCCTGATGGAATCCCCCAAGTTGGCATGTCACAGCCCTCTCTGCCCTAACAGATTCTAAATTGCTTCCCAAGCATTTGCTAAAATCACTGCGTTTGGAAGGGTAGCAAACCCTCAGTGGACTCGGTCCATGTGGCTTGAAAAGCAAATGGAAACTCTGAAACAAAACCCACGTGGACAGCAGAGAAGCAGCATGGGACAGGAGAAGGAAAGCATGCATATGTCCTTTCCTGGCTAGCCACAGGCTCAGTGATTCAGGGAGAAAAGTTGTAAGTAGGTATATAACCAGCATAAGGACATCTAGAACATTGCAAACAATTCAGAATAAAATGGAAAAAAATGGTCTGGACGCTATTGAATCATATTTATGAGATCTTGCAAAATCTGTCAGAGGCAGAGAAATAGTCTTCAAAGACCATGCTGCATCCACAACAAATTACTTTTTCTCCTTCTTAGCATCCTTTCTGGGAAATACACGCCTTCAGAGCTTTCATTATACTTATTTTCTTAATATCTCCCACACATATTATCTTAAATGCTCTTTCCCCAAGTGGTGAACAACATTTCAATCAATCAGAAACATGTAAATAAACACTTAGGTCAATATCCCTATCTACATGCAAAATAAGAAATAGAGGTGGCAGTACCAGTGAGACACAGTTCTGGGGTTTGTACTCTGAACCTACAGAGAGGCTGATCCCATCCCACAAACTGGGATGGCTTGAAGTTAACAGTAACCTGAATTTGGCTCTCTAGGGCTGAGATGTATCCTAAAACCAGGACCATGTGTCTTAGAGCACAAAGGACTCTGCTTGTTTTAGGGAGTCCCTTACACACTCTTTTTTCCAGTTCTTGCTTGACTTTGCCTCTTGGATCAGCACATATATGCAAAGCAACTAGAGTCAGACCAGGTTCCTCCCTCTCCCCTTTTCTTGTAAAGATCCACAACACCCAAAGGTGATGGAAAGTTTCTAATCTGTCTGCTAACCTTGGGTTAGTCTTAACAGACAGCACCTTCATGGCTGCAGGTGGACGAGGAAGAAGGTATACCTCTGATGGGTTGACATGAAGAGAAACTGCCTGTGGCGCTCAGATTTCACCACATGCCAGCAACGGGTCAGAGCTCACACAAAGGCTCTGAGTGACTCTACACTTCTCCATCTTTTTAGAAATGGCTCCTCTTTTCCTCTTGCACAACAGTGCTACCTCTCCCAGCTCCCGCGCTGAGTTTGGGACTGTTTTTGGCACCTGGCACAGCTGGCGTCCGAGTGCACACACCCTGGTGTGCAGGCTGCCAAACGGCTCGCAGCCCAGCCACAGCAGCCAGGCAGGGCCCCATGGTCTGTCTAGACCTCTGCACAGCAAAGGTCTCTCTGAGCAACCCAGATTAACCATACAGAGTCCAGGAGAACAACTCAGACCATGCCATGCAGCTCCGTGCTCTTTACAACCCGCTGGGATGCAGCAAGATAGCTGAAATCCCAACCAGCATTTGCCTTTAAAGCTCTATATTCTATTAGCAAATGGTCTATTAATTATACCCCAGTGACTAGTTGTAGCAGCAGTATCCAGTGTCTCTAGCTAAAGTAATAAAAATAACCTAATCACTTCTCTGGTTTTCCCACTCAGAAAACTGCTGTGCTTTAACACAATCCATCACACAAAAGATTTCATTTTGTTTCTGCATTTCAGCCCTAAAAGGAGGCTGTCAAGCTTTTATGATAAAAAAATAATTACCTCCTTCGTCAGTGGTCCCATTTAAATGGATCTTTTAAAGAAACATCTTGGGTGTATTTTTCCTTTCTTTCACCTTGACAAGAAGAAATGAAAGATTTCTCAGCACGTTATTCCCTCCCTCCTCCAAACTCACATTAAAAAAACAACAAAAAACTAAAGCTGGCCATGTTTATTGCCTCTCATGTCTTATGAGCTGTTGTTTGTTCAGTCAGAACTTGATACAAAGCTAATTGAAGCCAGTATGCTTTCTGAGCTGTCTTAATTAAGTCTTGGGTGAGGTGACACCAAAACACAGTTTCAGTGTAACATATTTTACTAGAATATTCAGTAGCTGGTGAGATGGTGTTTTAAACCAGTAATTATTATTTTTTCCCACGCTAGGTGGGATTGGTAAGAAGGTAGCCTGTCGCTTTCCATGATATTACCCTTAGCAAGGCTTCCCATTATAGGATTTGTCTACTTCTGACTGCATGTACAAAAGTCTTTAGGTCGAGGCAGACAACGGACACTGAATTTTTGTGGAAAATTTGACACAGAAAGGTCCAGCCACCCACAAAGCATGGTGTTTTGTATGTTTTTGAAAACCCATTCTCAAATCTAGAGATTCACAGGAAATATTTGAAATCTAAGGGGGAGCCAGACATGAGTGGCTAACATGTAAAAAGCCTTCTGCTTTTTTCCATCAAATATGGTCCAGTCACCTATAATTTAGAAATCTATAGCTAATTGTCTAGAAATGGCACCCTTCCTGCACATGTACTGGGTGGAAGCTGCAGAGGGCAGAGTAAGACTTCAGTTTTACCTGGGCAAAGCAGAAAAGGAAGCTGAAGCTGGAGCAGCCAGATCAGGGAAAGAACTCGAGGGTCAGGATGGGAAGGGGGCTGTGGCAGCAGGAGAAGGCAGCTGAGGGAAGGACCTTGGGAGCCAGCACAGGAAGAACAAGCTGATGAAGGGAAGCTTTGGACCTGGCTGAAGAATGGAATAAGGGGAAGGGGAAGTGGAAAGGGGAATTTTGGAGAACGAATCCTGGGAAGGAGGAGGAAACAAGAATGGTTAAGAAAAGAAGTGAAAGATGGGCAGCCTAGAGGCTTAGAATGGCTGGATGAAGAGGCCATGGGCTGCCTTTCCCATCAGATTATAAGTGTATTTTCTAGCAAGTAATAAAGCAATAATGACTGAATTCATACATTTGACTGCCAAAACATTAAAATACCAATTGACATCACTAAATTTAGAGGAACAACCCCACATCAGTGGGATAGAAAACCATTCTCCAATACGGCATTCAAAACGAAAAGCCTCATCATTCTCTTCACCTTGCCTCTAAGACTCTTCTCCCAAACATTGTGTTTCCTGTAGAGCTCCAAAGCCATCTTTACCTAGTGTCTCTGAGGTGGAAAAACTCCCTTTCCCTCTTACCCTTATCTAGCACTGTCTTAGCTACCATTAGGAAGATAGCAGAGGGAACCAGCAGACCCACAGTGAGTACACTTGCCCACAGCTAATTCAGCCCTAAGCACTCTGTATGCTGTATTAATTGAGTGGCAGATCATTATAAGAGAACCTTCAAAGAATCACAGAATGGTTTGGGCTAGAAGGGACTTTAAAGGTCATCAAGTTCCAACCCCCTGCCATGGGCAGGAACACCTCTCACAGGCCAAGCTGCTCAAGGCCCCATCCAACCTGGCCTTGAACACCTCCAGGGAGAGGGCATTCACCACCTCCCTGGGCAACCTGTTCCAGTGTCTCACCACCCTCGTAGGGAAGAATTTCTTCCTAATATCAACTCTAAAGCTACCCCTGCCAGTTTAAAACCATTCCCTCTCATCCTATCACTACATGCCCTTCTGAAAAGTCCCTCCCCAGCTTTCCTGTAGGTGCCCTTCAGGTACTAGAAGGATGCAAAATGTCTCCCCACAGTCTTGTCTTTTCCAGGCTGAACAAGCCCAGGTCTCTCACCTTGTCTTCACAGGAGAGGTGCTTCAGCCCTCTGATTATCTTCATGGCCCTCCTCTGGACCTGTTCCAACAGTCCCGTGTCCTTCTTATGTTGTGGACTC
Organism: Laterallus jamaicensis coturniculus; assembly: GCA_022605575.1. Taxonomy (NCBI): domain Eukaryota; kingdom Metazoa; phylum Chordata; class Aves; order Gruiformes; family Rallidae; genus Laterallus; species Laterallus jamaicensis. The sequence goes on along the minus strand of JAKCOX010000023.1, from coordinate 11,896,549 downwards.
CAGAACTGGACACAGGACTCCAGGTGGGGGTCTCACGAGAGCAGAGCAGCGGAGCAGAATCATCTCCCTTGACCTGCTGGGCATGCTCCTTTTGATGCAGCCCAGGATATGGTTGGCCTTCTGGGCTGTAAGTGTGCATTGTTGGCTCATGTCAAGCTTCTCATCTACCAGCATCCCCAGGTCCTTCTCTGCAGGGCTGCTCTCTATCACATCAACCTTGCAGCTACCCAGTCGAATAAGGAGCCATAAAATGTGTTTTACAGGTCTCAGGGGCTGAGAAGGGAGAATTGGGGCTATTACTGCCAGACACAGCAGCGTATACCACCCCATCTGTATTGCTTGGCCCTGGTGCTTTCAGAGAGTGTCCATCCCAGCAGGTGTTGTTTCTGTGTGCAGCATCTGTGACTTGTACTTTGAGTCTGTGTCACAGATCAGGGGGTGAGTGAGATGAGTACGGGAGTTAGCCAGTGGTTTGAAAAGGGAGGGAGGACCGGAGTTCTGTGGCAGGGAAGGGTGTCCATAGACTGAGCCATGCCTGGGAAGGCTGTCCAGAGAACAGAGCATGAGAGTGGAGAGTTGTTCTGTGGAAAATGGGGAGGGTGTCAGAGCACAGAAGGTGAGAGGGGCTTGAAACAGGGGTAGAGAGGTCTGGTTTGGACACTCAGAGGGCACATACCCATACCATGTGCTGTGGTTCTTTCTGGAATTTCCCAAACACTGTAGTATACACATATGTCATATATTCCAGTATTTCTGGTTGGTGACCAACTGGACAGAACTTGCATAGAAAATCTTGATTCTTTCCAGAAACAGGTATGCATCTCGAGTGTTCCTCACCATAAGAAGGACATTGAGGTCCTCAAGCAAGTCCAGAGAAGGGCAACCAGGCTGGTGAAGGGGCTGGAGAGCAAATCCTGTGAGGACCAACTGAGGGAGCTGGGGATGTTTAGCCTGGAGAAGAGGAGGCTGAGGAGAGACCTTATCACTGCCTACAACTACCTGAAGGGAGGTTGTAGAGAACTGGGAGATCGTCTCTTCATCCAGGTGACAGGAGACAGGACAAGTGCCAAGGCAGGTTCAGATAAGATGTTGAAAGAGTTGTCGGGGCCTGGGACAGGCTGCCCAGGGAGGGGGTTGAGTCGCCATCCCTGGGTGTGTTTAAAAAAAGGGTCGGTGAGGTACTTAGAGATATGGTTTAGCATAGAATGGGAATGGTTGGATTCGACGATCTTAGAGGTCTTTTCCAACATGGTCATTCTGTGATTCTGCCTTTGGGATTTTCAGTAAAATGGCAGTGGTTGCCATTCCTGTGCAGTAACTATGAAATAAGAGACAAATGTGCGTGAAGAAAGAACAAAGGACAGACAGTGTCTACTTGAGAGGAAAGACTTTGTGTGGCAACAGCAAACTAACTGTCTTGACATGGAGTGTCTGATAAGCTCAAATGGCTTTTGCCATTGAAGACTAATGTTCTCTTTTTTAAATAAAATACATTTGTGCCACTAAACAGCAGAGAATATAGTGTTAAGAAAGCCTCATTCCACTATTTCAATTATTCATCTAGCATGTGAAATCCTATTTCCACTACTAATACAAGACCTTGGTTTAAAGGCAGTGGTACTTAGTGTAATATTAATTGCAGTGCATTGCCAGGTAGCCAAGGTAAAGCTCATATAAGTATTTAGATGAGCAATACAGCATAACCGTAAAAGGTAAATACTCTACAGCACTGACATAACATATCACCCTTATGTTAGAATTCCCAGCTTAGCTACATGCTAGGAAGAAAAGCAGAAATACCATGTGATAGCTGTATTCCTTTCCACTTTCAGCCTTGTCTTAGACTGTTTTTTATAACCTGCCCCTGGAGATATCACTTGAGGTCATTTTAAGTAGCTAAACAAATAGCTATGGGTTTTATTTTACTAGCAAGTGCCACCTGCATTGCATTGGAGAGCTGCAGAAGTAGAACAGGAGGAATCAGGGGAATAGCAACTATGAGGGATTCAATTCACCCCTTGCAGCCTAGGACATTCCTGTAGTTTTTGAGGTAATTAGTAGTAAACGAGCTTTTGCTTTGAATGATGAATCTTATGTGCAGTTACTCTAATACCAAGTAATTCCACAGAGATATTTTTATATCTGATGAGCAAATACAATTAAAAACTAGGAACTGTGCAAAATCACAGAATGTGTGAAGTTGGAAGTGTCCTCTTGATATCTAGTCCAGCCCCACTTCTCCATCAGGGTCAGATAGAGCTGGTTTCCTAGTTCTGTGTCCAGTAAGGTTTAAATATATCCAAGGATGAAGACTGAAGACTCCACAGTCTCTCTGGGAAATCCATTCCTGTGTTTGACAACGCTCACAGTCAAACATCGTTTTTGTTCTCATGTGTTCAGACTGAATATTTTAACTGGTGCCCATTGTCTCTTGGCCTGTCATTAGGCACAGCTGAAAACATCCTGGCTTCCTCTTGTTCATGAGTATTTATACACATTGAGAAAATCCCCCTAAGCCTTCTCTTCTCCAGACTGAACAGTCCCAGCTGTCTCTGCCTTTCCTCATTTTTGTGGCCGTTCATGGAACACTTTCCAGTATGTTCACATGTCTTCTACCCAGAACTGGACCCAAACCAGAACTGGATCCAGCACTTTAGATGTAGCCTCACCAGCACTTAGAGGAAGGAATATTTCCGTCAACCTGCTTGCATTGCTTTCCTTAGTGCTGTTCTGTCAGCCTTTGCCATGTGGGCACATTTCTGGCTCATGTTCAGCTTGTTGACTCTCACATACTTTTCTGCAAAGCCGCTTTACACCTGGGTGGGCCCCAGCATGTTCTGGTGCATGGGGTTATTCCTCTGCAGATGCAGGACTTTTTTAGCTTCACAAGGTTCCTCTTTGACCAGTTTTCCAGCCTATCCAGGTTGCTCTGAACAGCAACATTCTGTTGTATCCACCACTCTTCCCAGTTTTGTGTTGCTTGCAAAGGCACTGTGGGTGCACTCTGCCCTGCTGTTCAGGTCACTGATGAAGATGTTGAACATTATTGGTCTCAGTATTGACTCCATGGAGTACAGTCCAAGTGATTTGTCTCATACTGAGTATGTCCCATTGATTATAATCCTCTGGGTCTGGTCACTCAGAGAGTTTTCAATCCACCTCACTGTGTACTTAATTACCCTGTACCTTGTTAGCTTGTCTATGAGGATAGTGTCAAAAGCCTTAGTAAAGTCAAGTTAAACAGCATTCACCATATTGCCCTCATCCACCAAGCTAGTCCCCTCATTGGAGAAGACACAGGTTGGTTAAGCATGACTCCCATTTGTAAATCCATGCTGACCAATCCTGATCATCTTTTTGTCCTTCAGATGTCTGGGAATGTTTTTCAGGATTATTTGCTCCATCACCTTCCCAGGAATTGAGGCGAGGCTGACCAACCTGTAGACCCACAGATCCTCTGTCTTGCCCTCCTTGAACATAGGAGTGACATTTGCTTTCATCCAGCCTTCAGAAACATCCCTCAGGCACCATGATCTTTCAAAGATAATGAAAGGTGGCCTTACAGTGACATCAGCCAGGCCCCTCAGCACCTATGGTTGCAATCTATTGGGTTCCATGGACTTCAGTATGTCTGGATTAAGTGCTCTCTGACACCATTCTCTATCACCAAGGGTAAGTCTTTCATGGTCCAGGCTTTACCACCGATCTCAATGGAGCGAGATATTTTTTATATTATTTATGATGAACAAATATACAACAGTTATTTATAATAAATATTGGGTAGATTCTCAAAGCCATGTAGATGTTAATTTTTTGTTAAAATTATCCACTTTAGCCAATATGTATAAAATAATAGATAACACTAGGATATCTTGGTGGTGGACTTCTCGGCTCTAAATCAGTAATTTGGTATTCTGTCGAGTAAGGAGTCACCAAGAGATGGGCTGCTGTAAATCTTAAAGGAGCATCGGGGAAGAAGTCTGAGAAGATGAGTAGGCTGCGAGAGGTAAGACCTGAGTTTCCCTGCACTGGGAAAATAGTGAGACCTTTGTCAAGTATCTGATATGAAAAATGCTGAGTACATTAGTCTGGCATTTCATGGTAGCAAATTCAAAAAGCAACCTTCAGTCTTAGAAAATTATTTTCCTATCATGCAGCCTGAGCCACACAGTAAAAATATACACCGTTCCACAACCCCACTGATTTCAGCTGAGGTTTTTCCAAGGCGCTAGAGTCAACTCACATAAGTCAAACAGCAAGATCAAAGCCAGTGCTGGAAAGACTCAGGCTATCAATTATGATGGAGTAGAATAAATGGAAGACCCAGTGACATTTCATTTTATTTCACACGTGTAATTGTCAGAGCTCAGTGACACGATGCTATCAAAAAGTCATGTGGCTGTTCCAAAAAGCACAGCTGCTGATTGTTTTTCCCCCTTGTGAGTTGTTGTATCTTTCTAAAGCCCCAAGCTTCCTTCTGAGGCATCGTTTCCCCTCCCAGCATAAAAAGTAGTTTGTGGACTGCCCTTTTAATTAGAAAAGCAAGCCACAGATGTTCTTGAAAGAGAACTAAATTCTGTAACTAAGCCACTACTCACTGAAAACATACCTCACTTGGAAAGGCTGAAGGAAAACTGTGCCATGGCTGGGCTGTTTATAAGCATCCCTCCATTCACTCCCATTTCTGAGACCAGATGTGACAACAGTACCGTATGCTGCTCACCGTTCTCCAGTTGCTCCCAAGGTCCTCTCTCGCCACTTTTGAAGTTCAAATCTGTGCATGTCTGGCTGTTGCCCTGGGACACACTAGGTTGTCCTCACAGCATTGGGGAATGCCTCATCTTACAACTAATCTTTTTTTTCCCTTTTTTTTTTTTGTTAATTTCAGAGCAAGTTACTATTAATATGTGTCAATTCATCTTGAATTCTGACACGCCTGGTCAATTTGAAGAGCACTGTAGTAATTTCAAAGAAAAAAATGGCAGTGGCAAATTCAGGCCTAAAAAGAACATATGTTTAACACAGATGGTATGTATTCAAACACTTGTACAGTTGAATCCACTTTTAGAGTCTACAAATATAGCCACCTTTTACAGATACTGTAAGAAAGTCAGATTCCCAGATTTCCATTTGCACATCAAAACAGTTATATTATAGCCAGGCGTCATGCATACGATGAAGTCGTTCTGTTTAAAAACAAAACCAGATTGCTCTAATAGGATTCCATTGTATCTGTGAAATTAATCTGTCTTAATACTAAGGAATAGCATCTGGTTTTAATGGAACAAAAATACCTCAGCCAGTATAGCAAATAACACTGTAAACTTTCCAGACTTTCCACAGAAGGGATTCCTTGGTAAAGGTGACTTAGGCTTCCCATGTTTCCACATTGAAGGCTGTGATTCAGACATATTCCTAGGAGGGAATAGTTGGATGGGCTTTGCATCGGCAAAATGAAATGTTAAAAAAAACAAAATGCCAAAACCAACTATGTGAAAGCAGCTTTAATTTAAACTTGCAAGGTTGAAGTGCTGGTGAAACACAGCACAGAAAATAAAATATTGAAAGAATTTCTTCTCTGATCCCTTTATAATACCCTTTATCACAGCCTTTTATAAAACTGCACCCATGGCCCTTGGTAGCACAAAACATTGCATCATTACAGACACACATCTTGAAGAACATTTGTAACCCTAGGATTACATCAGGTGTCATCTCACCACACTCCATACCATCTTCAGAAGAACGGTTACATCACCATGAACAGCAACTATCTATTAAGTTTGAAAGACATTTTAATGATAAAAGAATGAGAGATTAAAAATCTGTTTGGAGCATTTACTGCAAGATCAGTTTACTTAGTTTCTTATATAAGAATCTTCTGATAATGGTTCCTACACACACCATGCAAGCAACTGAAGTTCCCTCAGTTGGGAAGGGACTTTAGCAGAAGTCGCCACTGCTAAAACTGTCAGGCGTACCATTACTCATGGGTGTTGTCCCCATGAAGTAATTGTGTTGTTTCCCTGAAGTCAATTAGATCACAGCAATTTTTGTGTCACATAGAAGCATTTGCAGGATTAGAGACTGCTGATAGTGGCAGGAAGACATGTATGGTGGATGGCAGTCATTTTAAGTGGCATCTTAAATTAAAGATGCTTTAAAACAAGCAGACTATTTTTACATACTTAAATGAAATACACAATTGGTTTTCAAATAGAGTGCACATCTAACAAACCAGCAGAATTTCCCACTCTGGGCACTTGCAAAGATTTCAATGTTTTATGAGTGTGGAGTTATTTCTAAACATTTTTGAGTGCTTGAGATATTTTCTTCTTGAAAATGGAAGTGAATTAAGCCGTGTGTTCAAACAGGCAGTTCAAAGACATATTGAAACCATTTGTATCAAACAAAAGGCTCACAATGAAAGGAGCAGCCAGTAAGTATAAAAACACAAACCATTTAAAAACAAGGCACATGGAGCCAATGTTTTATCATCACTTATAGACAATCAGAAGGAACTTAAACGAGTGCTTCCTTTTACTGCCATTGTCCATGGTTTGACTAATCTCCCCCGTGACATTGGCTGTAACAGCCCTTTTCTCCTTTCCCTTCTTCTATCCTCAAGCCTTTGTCTCTGGAGTGAAATGTTATGAGTTATACCACACAGGCACACTTATCCTGGAACTGGTTTACCCCAGCCTCCTCACAGGCAATATAACCAAAACTGGAAAATGGTCCCAGAATAAAAGTGCTTGTACCACTATAAAGTCATTCAGATAGAGCCACACCACTAATTACAGGGAAAAGACTTCTTTTCTTCAGTAGACCAGGCCTGAATCTTCTTGGTTCTTCTTCTGGAACTAGTCCTAGGCTTCTGGAACTAAAACCTAGTCTGGTTTTAGATGTTTAGAAGCAAGATGTTATTCTCTCCCTTTGTAGTTTTTTTTTTTTAAAGTATGTCAGAGAGTATCAGCAGGTCTCCCCTAGTATTGTCTTGAGTAGCATTTTCAGATTACATGGCTCACCTTCAGTAGTAGCCTGCTTGTATATACACCTGTGCAGGTAGTGATAATGACTAACTTGGACTTTGCATCTGTATGGGAATCATATCAGGGTTAAAACAGCTAAATTTAGGAGACCCTGGAAATCATCCTAGAGGCTCATTCTAAAATAGACATCTAGGACCCAATTCAGGTGTTTCAGATACACCCCTAGACAATCCTGCCCAGCATCCATTTCAGAAGTATGCAGGTATCTGAAACATCTGTGTGGGCTGGCAGATGTAATACAGACCTGTTTGCTGTCCTTGTTTCAGAAGAGGCAGCTGTAGGCCAGATGGTGCAGCCTGGGGCATCTCATCTGGCATTAGATGTCGATGTTTAGACAGCTGAATCTTGCCCCAAGCAACTTGTCTGCTGAATTTCTCTCTGGATTCCATTGACTAAACCTCTGTTGACAGTAGTGGGAGCTCAGACGAGTGGCCCATATGTGACACCTACATACAGTTACCATAAGTTAGGCATCTTAGACTCAAACTGAATCCTACCTATCATTTTAGGGTGAGATTTATTCCACCCTTCAGTTTGATCTTGAATGCTAATACCGTATGGACTGTATGCCCGTGCATCTAATCAATTCCCGGTAGTCTCTGTAGTTTTTGCACCTTGACCATGACATTCTGCTGCTTAAGTGAGCTTGCCGCATCTTTCCTGTAGTCATATCTCAGAAAACCTTTGTCCTGCCAATTCCTGTCTTGTGCTCTGTTCAAATCCCAGCTACAAATAGGCCCTTCAAGAATAAAACAGAATCCGCAGAGGTGTGAAATAGCACCAGGGAACAATCTCAGCCTCTTGAACTAAGCTGGAGTCACTACCCACTGTTCTGGTTTTGGCTGGGATAGAGTTAATTTTCGTCCTAGTATCTGGTATTTTGATTTGCATTTAGTGAGAAAATAATGTTAGTGAAGCACTCATGTTTTAGTTGTTGCTAAGCAGTGCTTTCCAATTAAGCCAAGGACTTTTCAACTTCCCTGGCCCTGCCAGCAAGGAGGCATAAGCCTTCTGCAGGAGAAGCACAAGAAGCTGGGGGGGACACAGCCAGGACAGCTGATCCAAGCTGGCCAAATGGATATTCCACTCCATATGGTGCCATGCTCAGTATATTAGCTGGGCAGGAGTTGGCTGGGGAGAGCTGAGGTTTGGGAACTAGATGGGCATCGGTGAGTGGGCGGTGAGCAGTTGTGTCGTGCATCATTACTTTTATGTACAATACTGTTAATATTGATAGTATGCCCTTCCTTTTCTGGCCTATTAAACTGTTTTTATCTCAACCCACGAGTTTTACTTTTTCCCTGACTCTCTCTCCCATCCTACCAAGGGAGGAAGTGAGCGAACAGCTGTGTGGTTGCTTTAGCTGCTGGCCGGGTTAAACCACAACACCCACAGATGCAGAAAAAGTGTGGTGAAGCCTGGCCTCTGGACAGACATTTTGCTGTTGATATAAACATGTGGTTTTCACAGCAAAATCATCCCATTCAAAAGCATAGTAAACATTACATTTTTCTGAGCTAAGCGGTCTGAAGTAAATCACAATGTGTGGAAGCAAGGGGAGGAGGAAGCAGTGGCAGTGAATATGTTGCTGACCGCTGGCTTGTCTTTGATTTAGTATTTTTCATACAACAGTTGTCAGCTACCTCGCTTTCCAAACATGTCCCTTCACCTTCTAGCCCTAAGACCAGCAGAGACTGAGTTTTGCTGTTGCCTTGCCTTCTGGCTGCTTCTCAACACCAGACTCTGCAGCCCCAACACTACTCTCCATTGCCTGGTATAAACTGTTCTTTCTAATTTTTATTCATTACTCGGGTTTGCGGTTCTGACCTCCATGCCGCCATACGCTTAAATTAAATCTGCTAACCTGTATGCATAGCTTTAGTAGAAAGATACATAGAGTCAGTAAAGCCTAAAGAGGCATTATTTCCTCTGTGCTTCCACCAAAAGCATTCCTTTCCTTTTCCCTTTTCAAATCAGGCTTCAGGCCTAATCTTGCAGGCATATAGGCACGTGAGAAAATGTAACCGCATCACAGCTCTTATTTGGAATCAAAGAGATCATTTGCCACATTTGCAAGATTACATTTTTCCAACCTCTTATTGAATCAGAGAATCATTTGGGTTGGAAGAGATCCATAAGATCATCCTTGCCTGGGTTCACCTTCTCATAAGTCTGCAGGATGCTAGGTGCAGTTGGAAGGCTGTTCAGCACCTGCAAGGTTTGTCTTCTGAAGCTGTAATCAGTGGAAAGGCCCTTTAGCTGAGCAACAGAAGGTTAACAAGAACACAAATCAAGATGCAATAGTTATTTCTAATTGGCCCTGATGTGAAGGAGTGAATTTTATTCTCATTCCTAGCAGTTGGCAGTTTCACCTTGTGACTTCGTGTCTTATACTGTTAGCAGAACAGAATGGCAGCTCTACTTGCGAAGTTATTGTAAATGTTATTCATAACAAGCTAATTTGTTGTTCTTCTGCTAAACTGGAACTCCCGTTTCTCAAGGGCATTTGCTCATTGTGATTGTGAACTGTTGCATTCATGTTTTATGTTTGGTTAATCTAGTGAGCACTGTAACCTGACTTGTCCTCTTTGAGAGTGGTGTGATCATAACCCAGCCCTGAAGGGTGGGGTTACAGTCTAAAGTCTCTCAGAAAAGAAAAAATGGATGGTATTTTCCCTGGGCAAAATCACTGGTGTTACTCCACTGAAGTTTGGCTCAGTACCAAACAAGTCAGGAAGAAAAGACTCCTGGCATAAAAAGACAAAAAAAACCCCACAACAAAACACCTCTTGCTGATAATTCTGTGTGCGTTAACATACTGCTGCTAACAGAAAGGCAAAGGGGGGTCGTGAAGATGTTACAAATACCTTGAGAGTTTCTCTGTGATCTGAAACCAGCTGCCAAAGCTCCAAAGCTGTTTCCTTAGCAAAGTCTCGAACCCTGTAAGAATAAAATCTATTAACCTTTATGCCAAAAAGGGGCTGCTGCTCAGCGATTTTGCCAGCCACATAGCTACATAAAGCTAGCATGCATGGCATGGTGTGCCACATGACTGGATGGTTTAGAAGCAAGAAGTGAAGCCAGAACAAAGGAGAAAGTGGGGAGACACGGCTGCAGAGCAAGGAGCTGCACCCAAGGCTTCAGGTTCAGGCCCTAACACCGGAGAATATGCTGGATGAGAGTCTACTCCAGCCCTCCCTTATTTCAGCAAGGTTCTTTCTCTGTGATGGGTTTTTTCGGTCCATTTCAGCAGAGGTCGCACAGCAGTGGCACATCTCCCAGTGTGGGTGGCCCCTGTGCACTCTGTCACACTGAGACACCAAGATTATCTGCAGCGTGTTGTGAACCAGCAAGAGAGGCATGACTGTCCTCACGCTCGCTAAAGACATGAAGTAACTGAAGGCTAAATAGCTAAGCTCACTAAGTTAACTTGCAGCCAAAAAAGCAAAGAATAATAGCAGGTATTCATTTAACCTAAACTGGTTCGGGGCCCAAGGAATTGGCATTAGAGAAATCATAAATGTTTATGTCCTGTGACAGACATTTCAGGAGTGTCCAGACTGCACGTAGAAGTGAGCTAACTGGCCAGGCTAGCTGCTAAAGTTTAGAAATAACCTGCTTGCTCCTTGCTCCCCCATCAGAGCCAAGGGCTTGACAAAGTCTTTTTTCACTGCGCTTCTGGGCTCCAGCCGACAGCAGCCCATTACACGAACCTGCATGTAACTGGTTTCAGCTGGCTGGTGGAAAAGTCCCGTTCCCAATACTTTCTTCTTCCAGCTCAGGATAACAGAAGTGACAATGATTGCATGACGCTAATGCGATATTTATAACCAGTCTGTTAACTAATCTAAGTAGCAGCACGTGGTTCTTGTGCACTTCCAGCCTGTTTCCTGGGCTGAGGCTGAAGAGTAGGATGGGTTTGGCGTGAAGAGTACATTGATCCCTAAACTCACCGTTAACCTGAGCCCAAGCACTCCTTCCTCACTCCCCCAGCTTGTCTTCAGCCCATATCATGGACACAAGGCAAGGCTGGGCTCACTGTGTGGTTAGAGCCGTGTTCAAACAGCAGTATGCGAGTAATCTACTAATCTTTGGTGTTACATCAGCTCTTACTTTACATAGACCCAGGCTCACCATGACTTGGAGAGCTGTGGACAGGTTGGCCATAAGGGGTCCTGGGGTGCATCAAAAAGAGTGTGGCCAGCAATCCACCCCCTCTACTCTGCCCTGGTCAGGCCCCACCTGGAGTATTGTGTCCAGTTCTGGGCTCCCTGGTGCAAAAAAGACAGGGATCTCCTAGAAGGAGTCCAGAGGAGGACTACAAAGGTGATTAAAGGCCTGGAGCATCTCCTCTGTGAGGAAAGGCTGAATGAACTGGGGCTGTTCAGCCTTGAGACAAGAAGACTGAGAGGTTATCTGATTAACGTTTATAAATATCTGAAGTGTGGGACACAGGGGGAAATGGCCAGCCTCTTTTCAGTGGTCTGTGGGGACAGGACTAGGGGCAATGGCCTCAAGTTGGAGCACAGGACTTTCCTAGTGACGGTGACAGATCCCTGGGGCAGGATGCCCAGTGGGGTTGTGTAGTCTCCTTCTCTGGAGATATTCAAGACCTGTCTGGACGCCTCCCTGTGCAACCTGTCCTACGGAGCCTGCTTTGACAGGGGGGTTGGACCCGATGATCTCCGCAGGTCCCTTCCAACCCCTACAATTCTGTGATTCTGTGATTCTGTGATTTTCATGCTGCAGCCATTCCTGTGTCTGTTTAAAGTAGCAGGAGGGAGCAGCCCAGCCTTCAACGGTACCATTTGTATGGAGCCCAACCGCCCTGTCTTTTCTAATCAGTATTTTATTTTCTATCACCGTTTTCTACCCAGCTGGATTTTTTTGCTTAAAAGTGCGATCCTTTCCCTCCACCCAAGTTCACATCCACGAGACTGTGCCCCACTGTCCAGCTGTGCAGGCCCACTGGCTCTTCAGCACTAGGAAAAGGATTCACAGTCCAGGACAAAATTGCACTTGGAATTTAGTGAAATGAAATGTCAAGCAAAAGCAGGTCTAATTCCTACAATCACCTGGTTTAGTTGTAGTGTCTTTTAATAAGATCATACCCTTGGAGTGAGAATAAGATTTTGCAACAAGGACACTGGTATTTTTTTCCATCCAACATAGTGAAGATCCAGAGATCTTTTCCAGCCCTATGCTCCTTAACAAAAGAATCTGTCTCCTTTGCTCCAGGATGCAGACTTTTTCTGTGACATCAGCATGGGCTCCTTCACTTCACTTGGCTTTTATTTTTGGCATCCATGACAAAACGTAGCAGATTTCATCAGTGCAAAACACAGATACAGAATGAAGCACTGTTCAGCAATTTGCCTTCCAAATTTCCAAGACAGTTCAGCCCTGCTGGTTTTAGCTCCTTCATTCTGCCACTCACGAGTATTTCAAGCAGGTAAAATATTTTGTCTGGGTTTTGTGTTTTTTTGTTTTCAGAAACCACTGGGACCCAACTAGTTCCAGTGGTGTACACTAAGGATTCTTAAAGGTATAGCTGAACTCACCCAAAGAGACCTCTGATTTAATAGCACGGACCCAAACATGATGGACCTTGCAGTTTTTTAGAAGTCCCTGTGTTACTGCATTTAATAGTCATTAGTTTTCCACAACTAATAAAGTAACTTTCCATAGTAGCTTTTGAGTAAGGAAGCAGTTCCAGGGCATGTGTGGGTATAACTTCATGGTTTGCAGATCAGTGCAAATGTGTCTTTTAGAGACACAACTTCTTTTTTAGCACGTGCCTGGTGTCTGAATTAATACAAGCCAGGTGGCTCAGCTTTGTTGGTTATCTATTTGTCGGGGTGAAGATGTACACAAGCAGGGGCTTCATGAGCAGGTTTTAGTTCATTTATTGTCTGTGCCTTTTTTAATTACCTGCTATAAGTTTTTTAAAACTCTGCCAATATTCGTTTTCCCCAGAAACTCACTTATCTAGGATATGAAAGCAAATGGGCCCAAAGGGGTGGGAGAAGCTTCCCTTCAGGTCACATCAGTGCTGGGAAAGTCTTCAGGGAAACTCGTGAATGTAGAGGCTCTGCATTTAGACGACTCCGAAGTGCTCTGTTTTACAGTAGCTAGTCAGACTCAGGGGTTAGAGGTGCTTCTTAAGCTCTGCTGCCACGGAGATGTAGAAAGGTGCTGTAGCCAGGCGCCTCCTCTGTGCTGCTGTTTCATCTCCTTTCAATGATAATGAGATGCAGCTCAGGGCTGCACAACAAGGGTTGATGGGGTGCTTGTTTCCAGCTCGTGCATATTTCCTTCACACCGGACAGGACATTCATACACCAGCACTTCTCTTTCAGGCATCTTTGCAGGACGAGGGCAACCCTCTCTTTCCCACAATATTTGACTTCAAAATCTCATTCAAAACATGGCTCTGTGTGGTTGGATGTTAACAGCTTCTCAGTGTTCTCCTCAGAGCCGTGGGCTTACCCCATACACTTTACCACAAATAACAACACCCTGAACAATTGTTACTGTGAGCAGAAATTTGTCAGCTCTTCACCATTTTCTCTCCTGCCTCATCCTTGCCCACTGCACTTTGTCCAGTTCCTCAGAATGACAGGAATCTGCACAACCAGCTAAATGTGACATCTCTGAAGCCCACACTGGGACAGTTCACAGGCAGAGAGCTCATTTTCTGTTAACCCCACCCACTGAGTTTGCACTGCTTGTGCGTGCAAGTAAAAGTATGGATTGGATGAATTCAGCATTCTTCCCACTTATTCCTAAACAATCAAGAAGCATTTAGGGAATTTACATCTGCTTCAGAGGTCGGGGCCAGAATAGGTGACTGTCTTCACAAGCCTGGTGCAGGAGTTTCCAAGGTAGAGTGGGGAATAACTGTAGCTCTCAGAAGTACGAAGGGTCTGAAGCCAGTGGAAAATCCCTGAGAAATGGTCTTAAATTATAGCAGTTCCTGTATCTGCTGTGGGTTACGCCCAGTGATGTGTCAGTCGTTGGACCGCGGTCAGTAATGGAGTGAGCACACCTTTCCCAGCCTCCCCCTGCTTTCTCATTTCTCAGAAAACCCCACAGTCTCTTATTCTGAACCTCTAGCGATAAGTTAATGAAAATAAAGACCAATGATTAACTACACATGCTAGGTTTTACTTAGTGGAGCATTTAAAAATGCTGAGAGTGCAATTTCTCAACCTGTGGGTTGAAGCAGTTGATGGGGAGGGGGTGCAGCAGTGACAGAGCTGGAACGGAGCAGCACAGTAGGAATGGGAGCTGCAGAGAGCTGCAGTAGTCACACCATACTGAAGGCATCGTTCCCCTGTGGGAAAGCCCAGGCCTGCAGTATAGGCACCGGGAGCTATCAAAGCATAGCATGTCTCCATGCAGGAACAATGGTTACTGTCTTTCTATGTTTTTTTCCTGGAAAGCTGATGAAGAAAGGAGCCCTGGGTTTTGCAACGTGGACCCCAGTTCTGTAAGGAAAATATAGTCAAGCTGCAGAAGGAATGACAGCACAGTGCTATATCTTTGTATCACTGATCAAGCCAAGGATGTGGTAGGAGGGTGAGATCAAAGGTGGAGGGTCTTCAAACAATGTTTTTATTTTTCAGAGATCTATATTCTCTGTTCCTGTGTCTGTTCCATTTACTCTCTTGCCATGGTCCCTGCACTACCTTTAACCAGATATCAGCGCTTCGACAGATAACTAAGAGAAGTATCTTGGTAACTGGGGGCTCAGGAGGGCTGTGGCACCAGCACTGTGGCCTAAAGCTGTGAGTCCTTGGGATCCCACAGATGAAGGCATCAGATACCACTTCTGAACCTGCAACCCATTTCTGTGAGCCATGATGCTGTCCAAGTTCAAGGGCCTTTGAAGTACCCCGGCTTTTATATTCCATCTCCAATGTACTCAGGGGACAGCAGTTAAAAAGTGACAGGGTAGATGTTGCATGCAATTTGAAACAGTGAGGTTGGGAGGGACCTCTGGAGCTCACCCTGTCCACATGTCAGCTCTACTGTAGGAACTACCTTAAGAACATTTAGAAAGAGGGCTTCACTTTTTCAGGTGGTGTCAACAAAGGAATGACATTAACCATTTTTCACAGGAGTTTGAAATAGTGTGACTAGTTACGTCTGGGTGAAGAGTTAGGTAAGGTAGCTACAGACACCTTAAAGTATTACTAGAAGGTGATGATAAGAGACTGCCACATTAGACCTCATTCTGATGGATAAGCAAATATTCACTGCTGATTTAGCATAGTTACGCTTGCCTGTATATTAATGATCATGATCAGGTTAAATCCATTTGCCCACAGTACTGCTACTAACCAGCATTCTATTATATCAAGCTTTAAATAGTCATTTTTTTATGTTTAAGCTAATTGGCAACATTACAGACTAGAATGCATATAGAGAGCAAGAAATGCTTTAGAAAAGCACAGGAGAAAACGTTTAAGAACTTTTTCTTGGATGCTAAATAAAAAACTGTGACTGAGCAACCACGAAAAATGCAATGGATGAAAAAGCAAAGGATGCAGAGTGATAAAGAAATCCTCAAAATAAATATTTAGAATCTGGGTAGGAAAGGAAAATGTCAGTGATGATAGGTTTTAACTTTAAAAAGGAAGGAGATAGAGGAAGCTGTGAATCAGTGAAATGTCACCAGTCACAGTGAATGACCAATAAAATCTAAAATGATGACAGGGCTTTAAAAAAAGAATGAATTAGAAACAAAAGGTGCTCTTTAAGTCACAGTCAGGTCCATTACAGGATACTGGTGGTGATCTGTAAATAGTGATGGAAAAAAAGCAGAGCTCTTAATTTGGTTCTTTGTTCCATGTTTAAGAAGCAGTGTTGAAATGTTCTGTTGACAAAATTGCCATTCACAGTAAAAAATGGGCAAGAGCATCTGCTTTATTTAAACACTTTTGAGTCAGTAAAGTGTATGCTAATTTATGCCAGTGGTGAAGATGCACAGGTCTGGGCTACTGTCCACAGCCAGGATTTATCAGCAGTGTCATTGGATGGGAATTGCATCACAATGGGAGGAATATTCTTCATGCTCCTATATCTAATATTGTTGGTTGTTATCATGGAATCATAAAATAGTTCAGGTTGGAAGGGACCCTGGGAGGTCCCTTGTGCACCCCTGATCCAAGCAGAGCCATCTGTGGGACCAGATCAGTTTGCTCAGGGCTGTGGGGTGCCCCAAAGCTATCTGTGTCTCAGGCTGGATGGCCCCTGTTGCCCCAGCCTCTGCTCACAGGGACACCCTCCAACCCTGAGCGTCAGGGGGTGAACCCACTCCAGGTTATCCACATCTTTCTGCATCAGGGGGCACGGAACCAACCATGGCATCCAGGTGTGGTCTAACAGAGAGTGCTGGGCAGAGGGCACAACCCCTGCCCCCAGCTCCTGGCTGTGCTCCTGCTGATGCAGCCCTGGGTGCTGCTGCTGCCCCCCATCTCTGCTGCCAGGGCCCACTGCTAGCTGCCCCAGAGCCCATTGCTCGGTGGATAGTTCCCAGCCTGTATCATTGCAAGAGACCCTTCCTTCACAGGTGCAGCACTTGGCATTTGGTTTCTTGAATGTCATGAAATTCCTGTTGGCCTTCCAGCCTGTCTAGGTTCCTCTGACCAACAGCCCTTCCATGGAGAGCATTGACTGTCTGTCCCAAGCATCTACAAACCTAATGAGACTGTGCTTCACAATCTCCTCCAGATCACTGATAACATGAAACAGGTCCCATGACAGACCCAGTTGCACGCTCCATGCAGAAAATAGTCCACTGACAGTGACTCTCTGAGTCGGACCATCCAACTAGTTTCTTACCAATCTGCTTTTCCACCTATCCAGGCTATAACATTCTAATTTGGACTGTGTGAGACAAGCTCAGATGTTCGTTGTTCACATAGCTACGCTTTTGGTACTATTTCAGACTTTTACTCAGGTCATTGCTTCATAACAGTGTTTAGTAACAACATGGTTTCAGGTAATCCAGGTACTCTGCTTCCCTCATATTGGCTTCTGAACGGAAAACTTCTGGTTCATGGTTTTGGACTTCAAATACTTCATCTGCACCAGAACCTTAGACTTCCATGAGCTAAGGTGTCATGCATCTATAGCAATTTAGGACTGACCTTTTTGGTAGTTCACACTACACTGGCAGTGCTCATACCACATGCTTAGCAATGGCATGCTCAGACCAGAGGAGTTTTTCCATTTTTCTCAATGACTTGTGTTTCCTCACACACCTTTTTCTCTGCAGTATTACATTTTAGCCAGAATTCTGGTACTTGACCAGAAATCCAAGTCTTTTCACCCAGTATACCTACCAGTCATTCGAAGACATTTGTGATTAAAGATGAGGACTCCAGTAGCCATGTGGCACTAAGACTTGATATTAGATGGGATTGAACAGAGTCACATAAAAGAAGACTTGATGGATGTTTACCTTGTTAAGGGCATTTTCCTTGGGGAGTATGTCGAGTAGTAGTTGAGTTGAGTGCACTGCCACCTACAGATTGCCAATCCAGCACTTCCAGGCAATGCAGTGCTATTTTTATTTTTTCCATCACCGACCCTGGCTTCTGTTCTGTTTATCTGCTGTCCATGAGTATCCCTTTGGGTAACGGGCTTCACTGGACTAGATTTATAGTGGCAGGGGCCTACAAGTCATGCTGATGGAAAATTCATTACGGTTTGGGATTAGTTGCTAATCTTTGGGATTATTAAAACTATACCACTTGGACATTCTTCTTTTTGTTTTAATTGCCCGTGTAATGAACAAAGGGCACAGCCAGTCTAGCATCTGGTGCATGTGTATGACTTCTTATGAGCACTGACAGACAAATAAATACGAGCTGTTTTCAAAGTGACCTTCTCCTTCCACCCCTATTAGAATGTTCTGACAAAATTCATAATTGACTGAAGTCTTTTTATAGCAGCAACGAACATAATTACCAGGGACAGAGTTTCCAGGCTGCCCTGTCTCCACTCAGCTTCCTGTCATAGCCATGGCTCCAGTTGGGCTACATACGATCGGGGTAGCGCCTTTACTCTGGCAGCGTGCAAGGGCTCAGCAGCCTCCGCCGCGGGGATCTGACTTCACAGCGGATAACATTTCTAACTGGAAATAACGATGATTTGGAAGTATCTGGTAAACCCCAGCTGGCCATATGTCCTATCGTTCACTGAATGAAATAGAGATTAAGCCATCAGCAGTAGTCTACAGGCAATTTGTTCCTAAATTCCAGAAAAATCCTGTTTGTTCTCTCTATAGTACACTACTAAATTATATTGATTTCAGTACAGGTTGCAGTTCTCGCTTCAGCCTATGGTAAGACAAAAAACCTCAGGGTTTCATGACAAAGACTTGAACTATACTGTGAGATTCCTGCAGCAGCACCAAAATTGAAACAGCTTCTTGCTACTTGGCTGCAATGCAAAGCCCTCCGAGCTCCTGCAGGCAACAAAATCGCTTCTTGCCTTTCAGCTCCTGAAAGACTAAACAGGGTAGCAAGAACCTCAGCAATCTGCCACAAAGAAAGGAAGCTAGGGACAGCTAGCAGTTCAAAATTTTAACTTCTTTCTGCTTGAAAGATGCCCAACATATCTTCATGTTACCCTGAAAGCATCTGAGGACCATGTTTGTGTCTAACAGGGTGCTAGCATGGGAAGGAAAATTTGACTCATTTAAAAAAAAACTCCAATCACCCTTCTTGGGCAATACGCCAGCCTGAGACACATCACTGAGTGCAGTCACTTGTGAAATAATTAATGCTGGCAGTGGCTTGGTGGATGCGATAGTTTGACTGACAAATGTCACTGAATTCCTAATGTACTCCGAGTGACCTACGCATAGACACATATCAAACAACACGTGTAAATCAGGCATTTCACCAGCATTCAGCTACCTCGGCACAGAGGAAGAACGTGGAACAGAAAATGTGCCTTTAATGTCAGCTGTGACTGACTTCGGGGTAGTTCTGCAGCATGGGTCCTTACAGAAATGTAGCGTTATCATACCCTCTCTTAAGATGCTTCACTGTTTCAGAAGGAATATTTTTATACAGAGGGTAATGGACAGTAATTACGGACATGACGACAGCAGTGAGTGTGGGCCTGACCTCACAGTAGGCACTAAGTGCATGAAGAAGTCGAGCTTCTGCTCCCAGCCCATGGCTTGTGGGCGTCTTTGCCTCAGCTCCTCCACCTGTGAAACAGGGATGATCAATCACATTGCAAAAAACCCGGAGCAAATGGCATTATGTAAGGTTGAAAGCTTGGCATTGGATGACATTTTTGTGTTTATAGTCCGCTTTGATGTGGCCACTGAGAAAGGCCGAGAGCAGCAGGTAAGGAAGCAAGCCAGGTGCTTTCTCAGGACACCCAGATGGCAGTGTGCACCATGGCAATGATGTCAAGGGAACGTGTATTTCCTGCTTCACGGGAAAATCATTCATCCAAACAATTTTTGCTCTGTGATGCTCAACCAAAGCCTGTTTTGTTTACAATGTAAGAAAATTTCTTTTGTTACCAGGTACAATTATTTATTTTGAGACCATATCCCAAGAAGTCCTCTTGAATGTATGCACTTGTCATGTTTCAAAGGACTGCTGGCAATTCGTGTCCATAAAGTAGTAGGTAACAAGCCAGAAGAAGACCTACAAACCAGAATGATTATAAGTAGTTCTTAGAAAACTAATCGACTTTCCTATAGACGAAAAAATTTCAGTGGCAAGCTTTTCACGGATAAACCCTTGGTGAAGAGCAAAAGGAAAGAAGCCCTTTAATTGTGCCAGGAAAGTTAATATTAAAAGGGACACACTGAAAGCTAGGCTGGTTTTTTTTTTAAAGTAAAGGCTTTAGTTGTTTGTTCTTGCCATTTAAACCTTTTCCAAGCAGACTGAGAGGACAGAAAATGAATTAATCAGAAGTTTAGAGCTTGCCCTTAGAAAAGGGGCAGACTTCGTGTATATGTACTAGAGGAACATGAGACTATAGAGCCTTACTCAGCACCAGAATTCCTGATTTACCGTAAGAAAGGAGGATATATTTGCGTCATTTTGTGGAACAATTTGCTTGTTCTTGTGCTCCTACCCATCAGCTCTTGTTACCTCATCAAAAGAGGGTTCCTTTTGTTGCAGGAAATATTCTTGGGCCTGTTGTTCCCAGAATTAACTTCTAAGCAAGACCAGGTGAGGATGCCCCCCTACCATCGACACACAGACATTACACCACTGTGAGGCAAACCAAAGGGGTAAATGCTACATGGTGTTGTAGTGTTTGTTTCCAAAGAGTCTGTGAAGGTGAAGGATGGGGAGAGACAGATGCTTGGGCGGACACGTGGGACGTGCTGAAGAGAACTACACTCTGTTGGGATTTTTTAACTGTTATATTGATAACAGAGAGCAAAGGTCAGTTGGCTGAAAAGGAGCAGGTCTCTTCAGTTTGTTTCCCTTTCATTGGGAAAACACACTGTTTGTGCAATCAGCCACAGCTCTCAACAATAGGCTGGCTGGAGATGAGTCACTAAAATGAATAATCCTTTTTAATCTCTACGAAAAACATCCTGTTAGTGTTGCCATATTCTAGGAATTGTTGTAACAGGAGCAGTGAAAGGATTAAGTGCTTAAACCTGTCCCACCAGTGCGAGTTTACTGCAGCAGAATTTCTCTGCTGGTAGCGAGCTTCCACTTCTCCTTAAAAAAAAACCCAAACAAACAAGAGAATTTCCCTATTCTTTCTCTGTAACAAGTCCCCCAGGACCCACTAATAATACAGCTAGATAGAAAAATTAAAATCTAGATCAACTCACAGCATATGCTGAGGATGAACTAAAAGTAATGCTCACTGGTTCACCAAGATGAGACCAGAGCCTGCTCTCAAAGCCTTTCACTAAGACTGTTACGCTTCTGCCAACAAACCCTCCAGAGAGTAGGAACTGGTCCAACACTGTCCTTCCTGTGCTTTGCAGTGCTGCCCCGCTTTCCAAAGGTGAGCGATTCTAGGAAGTGATTAAAATATCTAGGGTAGTCTTTGTAGCATCAAGCTGAAGCCTGTGCTTTCAACAGCAAATGCAAAAAGGCTGTCAGCGATAAAGAATGGAAAAGCTATCCAGCTACCTGACAGGAACGATTAGTCTCATGAGCTATGAAAATTGCTAGAGGAGGCAGATGACTGCTTTGTTTTCCCCACAATACTTAAAATGGCAAGAGCTTGCTAAAATATTTAGTGTTAATGAAAACTGATGACAAGCTCTTACTGGTCTCCTTTCCAGAAATGAGAGTTCAAGAAGACCGCCTCTTTCACTCGCTCTGTCACATTAAGGGATCCAAAAGACATTGAAGATGATACAATGCAGCACCCAGAGAGACATCCTCTATTAATCTTGAATAAATTACAAGGCTTTATCATCCACAGGTGGACTAGCGGTGTTTGTTTTGAACCCTTCTCTTTAAATACATCACAAAGGGTTCTTCAAGGTGCTCAAGCTTCACCAGCTTGGCTCCCACAGACTAACATTGACCTGAACAGAAGCAGAGTGGGATGGCACTAGACACACTTGCATGATGGGGAAATTGCTGTGTTTGTAGATCACAAAACCTTGTCCATGTCCCAACCCCAGAGCGAATTTACCCCTTGATGTACCTGCCAGTCCCATCTCACTGGCTGCCCACAACATGAACCTTCTGGAACAGACTGCCAGCTTGTCCTCCCTTTCCTGTGCATCTGGGCTTCTTCCCAAAAGCAAGCGGGATGGAGACGGAACATTCTGCACCTGTATCTCTGTTCAAGGTGGAGCTGAGTCAGAGCTAATATTCACACCTAGATCTCTCCAGCTCTTGGCACATCTCCCACCTTCATCAAGTAATTAAAAACTACAGAGCAGGACTTCTCCTCTCAATTTTAGTAGTGTCTTGGACGAGTAGTACAGGTGATGGGATAGTAGATCTTAGAAATAAAATATATATAAAGTAACTGTTGATTTTATATATATATTTATTTTTATATATATATATACATATATATATATATAATATTAATAAAAATCCCCCCCCAGAACACAGAAAGGTAGTATCTGACAATAGGGAACTGCTGTGTGTTTCTTTGAGGGAAGAGCCAACACAGCTTGGGATGGAAAGCGTCTCAGTTCTTCAGTCCTGCCAGCTCAGGCAATCCCCCCACACAACTGTGCAAGTTTGTCAGGCCTTCACACTTAACCATTTTTTTGCACCTACATTGTTACTGAAGAAACAGCTCTAAATCTCTCAACTTTGATGGTTATAAAGGACTCTTTAGGCTTTATTATTTTATGGTCACTTTACACTCAATTTACTATATCCCATCTCTACTAAAGAGGAAGTTTTTATCCCTCTCCTTGAAACTGAGGAGTTTCAGTCTTCCAGTCTTGGCACAAGGACTGCTAGGATGGATGGAGGAGGACACTTAAGAGTCCATATGTCAAGGTACCTGGTCATCCAGAACATCCTCTCCTGGCTGCCATTTCTCCTTCTGTACTGGCTCTTCTAGGAGCCATGAGGAAGCAAGTGATATGCTGTCTTTCCTGGGAGAAAAAAAATCTTGCCTCAGTTCACCTCCCATTAACTTGCTTCAGGGGCTCTACTTTGGATATCATACTTTACGGATTTTCTTCTCCTCCAGGGAAGTGACTGAGAAGATGGGAAGTGACTCTCACCAAGTGCTGCCTTTGATGCTACGTACAATACCCACATATCTGATCCAGCTGTCCTTTCACAACTACAGCAGCTCTTTTGCTTCTGTAACAGTAGCAGTTCTGACAAATGCAATGGGATATTCAAAACCTAAACAAATATTTCTTTTTGTTGTTTTTTTTTTCCCAACACTGTTCAGGAGTGCCAAACACTTTGGGCCAGACCATGACCCAGCAGGGACAGACCCGGCCCAGGGGTTAAGGACTGATGGCTTTCCTAACTAACTGCATGCAATTTCATTCCCATTTTCCCTGCTTGTGAAGTGGGAGCAGCAACATTTACCTGCAGTTGTAAGCAGCATAGAAGTACACGAATCAAAAACCTTGTGTATCCGTTTGTATTCTAAGTAATGGTTGAAGATAGTTACTACTGAGCTGCTATGATTTTACTTCATAGCTGTGTACACAAACATATCCCTTTGCTTCAGTTTGTGCTGCTTATACGTGATTATCTGCCGTATCTTATTTGACATATCTGTCTTACAGGAAGAACTAAAAAAAATTGGTGGTCACAAGTAAAACCAGATTCACCCCATGAGAGGGATGAGAACGTCCCTTGCTGGACCTCAGTGCCTCACAGAAGAGTTGGCTGCATGTGAAAGGAGGTGGATGATCTTACACGTTCCCTCTCCTTGTACTTGCTGCCACATGGTGAGTTAATATTTGATTAGACAGTGCTGTATCTATGACACCTGTTCACCAGGGAGACTAGGCCAACAACTGATGTAATCTACCTTATTATATACTTAATGATAGAGGAGAAGTGCTGCTTTTTCAGCTTCCCACGTCTGCTTTTCATTTCCTCTCCTACACATTCCTGAGGGGTCATGCTCAGTGCCTTGCAAGAGCAAACAAACAACTACAAAACTTCTCTCTCTGCGACTCTCTGCAATTTGCCTGAGAAAGAGGAGAAGCTGGTTAAAAATTTCCACTGCAATGTGTTTTTCTGGAAAGAAATCTACTTGCTAATAGTTATTAATATACATATGTTGGCTAGATGTCTCTGACTACAACTGATCAGGACAAAACATACTGAAAAATGAGCTGGTACTAAAGACAAGACAGAAGAGCTCATATTTATCGTAACTGTCAATCAAGCATGTGTCCATACCTTCCAGGTCCTCTTCACAAATGTCCTCTGAGACAACATCAGGCCTTGACTAGTAGGACCTGCTCAAATTTTTTAGGTCAGTTGCCTGAGCAGCTGTGAGTGAAACCGTGCAGGGATTCCAAAGCACCTCATCAAAGCAGAATTCCAATTATTTTCCTGCGCTCCCCAGGTCACAGTACCTTCCTCTAGGAAATGCCGTGCTTCTGGTTTGCACCACTAGCAACTGCAGTGATCTCTGGAATCTGAATGCAATTTTTATTTTAAAAGGATATAGTTGTGTTCAGGTGAGTCTGCTCATCAGTGCCATTCTGTGTTTCTTTCCATTTGGCCTTTGTAACTTCCATACCTTTCCTGTTAAGAAATACCCTTCTTTATGGGGAATCCCTCAATTTCCCTCATAACTGTAGGTGTTTCTGGCGTTTTAGCAACTGGTATGGTGGTATAATGTAAATATATGTTATCTAAAGAATATTTTCTCAAATTTCCATTTCAGATTTTTCTTTCCTGGTTTAGAGAGTTCACCATCTTTTCTTGAAGTTAAGATTTGCCTTTGGACAGAAGAGGAAGAGAGCTGCAGTGCATTTTTGTTGGGGTAAAGACACTTCTCTGTGTTTTTTGTTGGCAGAGGGAGGGCTGAGGATGTGGTGGGGTGCATCTTCCACTGCCCTGGGCTGAGTCCTTTCCTTAGTTCAATGGACAATGCTAAAAGGCTTGGATGGGATTATCTTTAAACGGAGGCAGTTGACAGTTCCCAATTGCTAATCAAAAGATCTGTGGCCAAAAAAATCAGTGAAAAATCTGTAATCAGTCTAAGTGGAAATGGGAGCAAATGGTCATTTCATTTGTAGATGCACCTGCTGAGCTACCAGGAGTCCTCATTCGCTTCTGTCTGGTACTCACCTTCTTACCCATCGCAGATGCCGCAGCACATCTTCCATGCTACGCTATCTGGAGAAAGATCTCAATACAGCTATAAAACAGCTTACTGAGATGCCCCAGGAGTGAGTGTCTGAGCATCACAGCTAGTGTGGGGATTCCCAGATGCGTGTTGGGAAGTGGCACACAGAAACAATTCTGGACATGTGATTCATGTGATTTCGTTTCAGGTCCCTACTATTTGGTTCCCACTTTGATCACATCTCACAAACAGGTTCATGTCCAAAATTAGTCTGGAAAAAATGCTGCTGCAATTATTTAGTGGGAATAGGAAGAGGGGAACATCTTCCACTGCCAGCTACTATGTCCACCAAGATAACAAAAGCTTTGGCAGGAGATATGGCATGTGCTAGCACTCTCCACTTTGAACCTCTTCCAGGAATCAATGGTGAGAAATAACTGCTCCGGCGTGAGCTTGAGAGGAACCTTCTAGAAAAAACATACAGTGAGTTACATGAGTCTAAAAGCTGCACGTTAAGAATAATAATAAAAAGGTTTGATCAATGCTCTTTAAACTGTTCTGCAAAGACTTCCTCCCCTGCCCTGGCTGTTTTACGTGCTTATTTACTACAGTGTAAATCATACTTCATGGAGCTGAGATGACAAATGAAGCCTGCCACAATTCTGCATGAAATGTAACATGTTTTCTTAGATGAGACAGGAGTTGACAGACCATCAAATGATCATGTTCCATCTATAACTTTCAGTCTGTCAAGTCTTCTGTCCTCTGCACACCAATTATAATAAATAAGGCTGACTGCATATAGCCAGAGGAAAATGAAGGCAACTCTCAAGCATATGTAAAACTAAAAGATTCAGACATTTGTAAACCTTTTCATCATTTACCTAAAAGCAGTACTCTGTTCTCTCTGGTTCGAGGACAGTAAGAAGCTCTAAAGGAGGATCTCTTTAGAAATCAACATTGAAACAAAAATAAGAATATTCATCAGAGAGTAACATCCTCTTCCAGTGGGAGCTGAAGGCAGAAGGGAGTGTCAGTAAGCCTGGCTGGGTGAAACACCTTTACCATAGGAAGCATTTCTGTGGTCATGAGAAGTAGTAGTGATTTGTCCTCATGCAGGTACTAACACCTCAGAGACACCACAAGAGTATTTTTGTAGTGAGGGGCCCAGAACTGGACATAACACTCAAGGTGCGGCCTCACCAACGCCAAGTACAAGGGCACAATCACTTCCCTTGGCCTGCTGGCCCCACTATTCCTGATACAAGCCAGGATGCCATTGGCCTTCCTGGGCACACATCCAGTTGTCGGTCAACCAATACCCTCAGGTCCTTCTCTGCCAGGCAGCTTTCTAGCCACTCTTCCCCAAGCCTGTAGCGCTGCATGGGGTTGTTATGTTCCAGGTGCAGGACTCTACACTTGACCTTGTTGAACCTCATCCATTGGTCTCAGCCCATCAGTCCAGCCTGTTCAGATTCATCTGAAGAGACTCCCTACCCTCAAACAGATCAACACTTCCTTCCAGCTTAGTGTCATCTGCAAACTTACTGAGGGAACATTCAATCCCTTCACCCAGGTCATTGATAAAGATGTTGAACAGAACTGGATCCTGGACTGAGCCCTGGGGAACGCCACTTGTGACCAGCCTCCAGATGGATTTGGCTCCATTTATCACCACTCTTTGGGCCCAACTGTCCAGACAGTTTTTAACCCAGCAGAGGCTGTGCCTGTCCAGGTCAGTGGCAGTCAGTTTCTCAAGCAGAATGCTGTGAGAAACAGTGTCTAAGGCTTTACTGAGGTCCAAGTAGACCACATCCACAGCCTTTCCCTCACCCACTTAGCAGGTCACCTTGTCATAGAAAGCGATCAAGTTAGTTGGTAGGACCTGCTTTTCATAAATCCATGTTGACTGTGCCTGATCACTCTGTTGTCATGAGTGTGCTGCATGATAGCACCCAAGATGACCCTCTCCATGATCTTCCCTAGCACTGAGGTCAGACTGAAAGGTCTGTAGTTTCCTGGATCCTCCTCACTCCGACCCTTCTTGTAAATGGGTGCAACATCTGCCAGCCTCTTCCCCAGTCTGCCTGGACGGCTGGTAGATGATGGAAAGAGGTCTGACATGCATGCCTGCCAGCTCCTCAGTACGCAGCTTCCTCAAGTGGAACCTGGCCAGCACCATAGACTTGTGAATGTCTAATTGGCCCATCAGGTCTCTAACCTTTTCCTCCTGGATCATGGGAGTTTTGTTCTGCTCTCCCTCCCTGGCTTCTAGGTCATGAGGATGAATATCCAGGGCACATCTCACCTTACCAGTACCTCAGCCTTGTTTTCATCCTTTGTCACTAGTGTTCCTCCTGCATCTAATAAGGGCTGGAGATTGTCCTTGGCCCTCAAAGGACTACTCACAGTCTGAAGGAAGAGAATTGTTTAGGAAACTTATTCTTCCAGGAAATTATCTTTTGAGGTTGTTCTGATTGTTAATGTGACTTTCACATGTGGCACTTCTTGCTCAGCTGTTAGTGATAGATGGAAGTTTGCATGTGTTTATTTGTAATGATCCCTGCTCCCCCTAAATATCGCAAGCTCACAATCACATCATACTAACCAACCCATAGCTAGGGGATGGGTGGTATGATTTCCTTCCCTCTACACTCCGACCTGTGTCTGAAAATAGAGGCTGAACACTTCCATGTGGCCCCTGGATAATTCTTCTCCTAAAAACGAGGAGCATCACTGGTCTCAGCACCAGCCCGAGCCTGACACATACATTTAAGACTCCACGCTGGTCTCTCGTGTTCTCACCAGGTGATCTAATTCAGAATGCAAAGACTGTTTCTGTATGAAGAAGCAGAAGTGCAGCGGGCAGCACATGGCTGCTGTGATGTGAAGAGCAGAAAGGAAGCTCCGTCACAGCCACAAAAAAAGGTGGCTGGACTCCTCCTGAGTGCAGGCATTGCCAGGCAAAGCCATTAAGAGCACGGGATGGAGATGCAGCAGACACTGAGACACTTGCTATTTCCCATTGTGGGGGGACTGAGTCTGTGGCCAGGTGCCCAATTTTTAGATTACTGGGTTGACTGGGCGCCCTGGGGCCCGTGTGCGTGGCCTTGTGTCTGAGTTCTGCCTGGTGTAGGTGGCACAGGTTACACAGGACATGTGAAACGCCGAGAGGTAGGAAGGGAAGTCTCAGAAAGTCAGGCAGCTTTAGGATTTTGGCCATAAAAAGGGATTGCTTTAATACAATGGCTTCTCAGGGAGCCTAGTACGGAGTTATTGCTCACACAAGTCCCATTTCATAGCAGAAAGTGTGTTTCTTCAAGGAAGTCACCAGTGAGAGAAAGAGAACAGATGTAACTATGAGCTGAGTGCTCACCTATCAGGAAAGGCGCAAAGCCTAAGAGATCCCTTGTTTCAAAAGACACCCTGGGATATTCAATTATATCCTGTTTTTATCTTGCCTCTGCACAGAACTATTTCTATTTTTTTTTAATTCTTATTGAAGACTGCTCCACTCACCTTTCAGAAGGAGAAGGGCCGGTGACTACCACGTGTCAGGATGGAGACCAAGAGGTGGGGAAAAAGAGAGCCGTGAGGCTGCTGTAGGCTTTAGTTAGGTTAGACAGAAAGGCGACTTGTTTTTGTGGTGTTAGTACCGATCTCACCATAAAGAGAGCGAGGGCACCACCTGCTGTTTTTGAAATGTATTTATTTGGGTCACGAAAAATTACTCTTCAAGTACTGCATTCAAGAACAGGCCTACGAAACAAGCCGTACTTCTTTGGGAAAGCTTTCTCTTGGCATTTAAGCTTAGGCAAGACAATTTTAACAGACGATGTTTGCAGTTCACACAATGGGCTGTACTGACTGAATGTGGGGTACTTAAGAGATTTTTGAAAGCAAGAAAGTGTTTCACACTTCTTTTCTGCTCTAGTACACAGGCTCTTCATCACCCAGGGCATCAAAATCTAGTGTTCACAACATTTTCAGCAGAGCTGATTGGCATTTGATAACCACCAAAAAGTTTACTCACTGCCTGAAGTAGAAATGACATCTTTAGAATGATGATAGCTTAGGTCATTTTTTGAGCTGGAGAGGTTATGGACTAAATAATTGCTTCTAGCTGAGCAAGACACCAAACTATAGTTTTAAAACAGCTTTTGAAATTTTTCAAAGAACCTTGTTTCCAAAATGCTCCCAGTTGAGAAAACTGGGGTCCCTACCCACCCAGCCGCAGCGAGTGGTCCCTTCACTAGCAAACCAAACTGTTTTCTACGCACAGATTTGATTTCAACATGCACACGGGCTTTGTTATATATTGCCTGGCAGTTCTAAGACAATTCGGACCAAGCAAATCAAGCCCAGAACTGACCAGGAGATAAGCTCCAGAGAGCAATTTAAAAGCCTGAACAGCAGCTTGGATCTTCTCAAGTTAGAGGCGGCTGAATGTTGGTTTAACTCTTCCCAGATACCAAAAGGAATCAGCCTATAGTCTCAGCTTCTCCTGAGTAACAAGGGGCACTGTGGAAAACCTGTATCAGGCTGATCAGGCATAACCAGGCTCTTGTATTTTATGGACTGGTGAGGGACTTTTGTGAGGACTGGTCATTTATATATAGAATCACTGAACATCCTGAGTTGGAAGGGACACAGAAGGACCATCCAGTCCACTGCCAAATGAGTGCTTGTCAAAACTGCCACCAGAGTTAAGAATCAGCTCTAAAAGCAACGGCCAATTCCTATGCAGGCGCCTGCAGTCACTTGGCCAGCTCATGTCCTGAAGGCTTCTAAGAGAAACTGAGTTCAGAGCAGCAGCAGCAGCCGCCTCTTCACAAATTTGGAAAAGCACCAGAAAGCATTAACAAATGACATGCTTTTGACAGGGAAAAAGATATCACGGCCCATTTCCTCTTCATACGACAGAGCCAAGATTCGCCTTGCCCAGTTACAAGCAAAACTGTATGAGACACTTTAATTTTTATGCTGTGCAATTCAGTTCTGGTTTGGGCATGAAAAAATTCAAGGGAAGAGTGAAAAAATGTGGATAACCTGATTCCTTCCCATGAGCTCAGAAGAAGTTAGCAGAGTTGTGTTCACATGAAACACATTTCAGCAATAGATGCATAACCCACGGTTTTGTCCATCAGTACCAGCTCTTACAAGGTAAGAACAGAGGTATCAGTGCAGTCTCTTGTTTTCCCCTTCTGAGGATGCTTTGTACATCTGAAAGATGTGCAAAACAAAAATCATCTAGGATTGCATCAAGCTTGTGCATTTATTGGTGGCTTATTAAAAATTAATTCACTGCTGCAAATGAACGCTAATAACAAATTATTAAAGACATCTTCTTTTCTTCTGTTTGGTTTTTTTTGGTTTTTTTACACAAATAGTTTTATTACAAACTTGAACTCTTAAGAAATACACATGTAAGAAATTACACAAAGGCCTTGGCATTTGCAAAGATCTTTTGGTATTTGCATGGTAATAGTCTATAAAACACTTTCGGACATGGGTGTGCTCAAACAATGGTATCATTGCATAGAAATTCTTAAGAAATATTTCTGAGGCCCCTTTGAAGATATTTTTTTTGGCACAATGTTACCCAAATTAAGGCCTTGCACTTTTCAAAGTCAAGTCATTCAGTGTGTGAGTAGCGTTTAAAACCCTGAAAAATATTAAATACAGAATAAAGACTATAAGCTCAAAGCAGGATTTACTATCATAAACACATATAGCTATTAACCTGGGTTCGGTCTCTGCAACTTCAGCATTGAAATGAGCTATGTAAAATGAACATTTCACATCATACTTTGGCATTTAACACCTAATTCATGACACTGAAAAGAAGAAAACTTTTGTAAGCTTCTTTTTCAAATTATAAACTCAGAGCTTGATTTGCCTAATGGTTGAGATCTATATAAATTACTAAAATATTTATATATATATTTTTTTCTTGACCATTGCTGCATCATTCTTTATTCCACAGGAAAGTTTGTTCTACTGCATAAAGAAGCTGCATAGTACCAACATAGCAGAAACACTTACTTGCCTATTTGGGAAAACCAGTTTGGCAATCTCTTCCAGATGTAGTCCCATTAAAACCAATAGCACTAAAGACTACAAACAGAAGCAAAGGTTTGCAGGATGGCACTCTATGTTGTGAAAAGATGGTTATGTGTTGCTAAACCACAGTCTGTAATCCCAAACCTCTTTACATTAGTATTGCTTTGTACAGGAAGAATAAGTACATACCCAGTCTGGGATTTTTGAGACGCTGATATAATGGTAACAACAAACTTATCCGGGGAAGAAAAATGAATCTAAATATATAATACAAGACTGAGAAAGGGGAGTCAAACAGTATAAGGCAGAACTGCATACCTCCTAGCACCTTTGCATTTTTTCTGGATAAATGCTGACTTTTTATTCTATCAGTGCATTGCATTTATATAAAAAATACATGTATTTTGATCAAAAGTGCCATTTGGCATGTCAACACTTGAAGCTTATCTTTGTTGTCTCTTTTCTTCTTCAGCAAGGACAGGGCCAGTAAAGCAGTGTGTGTTAGTTATGCAAGTTCCTAAAAGGCACTTTACTGTTTTCATATTGGACAACAATGAGGTACATATGATATATGTCTAGGCTTCATTGCTGTTAAACGAATAGCACCATATTGTGTGAAATTAGTTGAAATTCAAAAGTCATTATGTTTTTCTCATACAGACTTGACAACGGCTAACATTGGAGCGCAGATCCCCTGCTTTCAGAGTCGAGGGAGTCGGTTTCCTGTCAAACATAAATAAAAGGCCCATTAGCAACTGTTGTTACAAACAGTTTCCAGGTTTTTAATTGACAACGCAAACTCTACATGCAGCCAAGTGCACCCCTAAGTTCTCCCAGTGCATGGTCACTGCCAAGCTTTGTCACTGTCTATCACTGTGGGGTTAGTTTTAAACATCATCCACTTCTGGTTACTTCAGAATTCAGTTCTGTCATGAGGCTGAATGTTTTCTTAACTAGAAGACACTACCTGTTTAACTGGCAGTTTGAAAGCACGCTGTGATTTGGGCAGTAAGAAAAGTTTCAAAGAAGCCAAGGACATTTGACTGGGCAGGAGTTTCTGCCAACTCTTGGGACTTTGCAGAAAAATGGAAGGCCAGCAAAAGAAACTCTGTGATATCATATACAAAGTCAACCCAAAATGTCTAGTCTCTAATCTATCATAAGGAGTTCCTCCTTATAAGGCATTTTCAGAGAAAACTGTGCTTACATTCCATGCTATTCTTTAAAAAGGATTATGACTTTTCAGGAAAATGAGGAGTATTTGTGAATTATGATTGTAGGACAGGTGCCCTGATCCCTGGTTATCTTATAAATTTGAGTTACAGTTTGTAGCCAGAAATGTCTCTGGGTGGGACTCAACGAATACAAACAACTGCAGTGCTGACTCCTCTGAACGTTCCTCTGACCCACTTTCCTCTTCCCTACTGAGCCAGTGCTTACCCCAGTGTTGGCAAATGGGCTCTTTCAGCAGTCGCTTTTCTGGCTGATGAGATTATCACAGCCCCAGTTATAATCAGTCTCAGTGCTCAATTCTTCTATCTATTCGGCTGACAACTGTCTTATAGACAAACAGGCAAAACTGGCTAACCTGTTTCATTTTGACCAAGACAGGTTAAGGAGAATTCATAGATCTAGAAGACATTGAGAGATGAAAAGTACCCAGTGAAGGGTACCAGGTGACGGGTACCAGGAGCACCCTGCAGTGGAAGAGGATGCTTGCCTGCACTCCAGAGGAACACCTGTTAAACAAGCAAGCTCCGCAGATCTCAGAGCTGGTCTATATGCTAAAATATTAATAAAATTCATATGGAACAAATTAGGTTGTGCTGAAAAATGCTTATGTGCAGGAGACCAGAACTAAGCCTACTACCACTTAATTCCTGAAATAAGAACCTCAGCAGAACTGAAGAAATGCCTAAGGCCTCCACCTTCAGATGCATTTTATTCAGATGCATTTTATTCAGACATACTCCCTCCCAACATTAGGGAGAGGTAAATAATTGTTCAGCTCGCTTAGTTCAAACACCTGCACTAATTTCAAGTGGTTTCTGGTTAGGTATTGACATCCACTAGGAAGAATGTTACATTCTAACCCAATTTCAATCAGTACCTCAGCCTATCCCAGTTACGATTCAGTGAATACAATCACATAGTGGAAATGTAACCATTGTTAGATTATTCTGAAAAGCTAAATACCAGGTTCAAATGAAACACTGTAAACCCTAACAGAAGATACATTCATTAATCCCCTCCAAAAGCTATTATAATTTTTCTTTTTGCTAAGAAAATCATTAACTGCACACACTAACCAGGCTGGGGAGCAGCCAATATCGAACCATGTATTATATTCAAACAATACTTCTCCCAATCAGCAACAAGCCTTGACCAAGTCTCACATACCAATAAATAAATTCCAAACTTACTTGAACATCTCATTATTCTCTATAGTGGCAAGCCAGAAGCTGTAAGCATTTGCATAATAATTGCAGGTGCCCCGGCCATGGCATTCAATGAAGGGAGCGCTGCGAAACTCTTCTAGGCAGGAACCAGGAGACGCCAGGGCCTGGCCAGAGCCCTCTGCACCAGCGCTGGTGTGCTAGAAAAATGCAAAAGCATCTGTCAAACAGGGAATCTTTACTTCTGCTGCATCACCTACTGACTCTCTTGCAGAAGGATTTCTTCACGCCCCTCTCCTTGTCCTCTGTTGTGTCCATCTGCTGTTTTGTCCCTCCGTTCAAGAAGGTGCAAGTAAGTGGAGCTGAAGGGCTTCAGAGGTGGCACTGGGTTCTCTCACTTAGTGGCTAATGGTGGCATAACCCACAAGCAACACCAACTTTTGGGCAGCTGTATGCACAGAAATCCTTCAGGACTGACAGCAGGACCCAAGCTCTCTCGATGGGTCAGCTCTCCAGACCAGAGGTAATACAGACCCATATGTTTTGTACCTGCAGAACTTAACCCAACTCCTGCCCCACATCATGATGGTCTCTCTCCCACTGCTGAGGAGTAACAGCTCTGGGTCCATCCTGTTTCCCAGACCATGCCCAGGCCCTGCCTGAGAGAGCGGCTGCCGATAACAGCTCTGAACATGACAGGAAGCAAGCACGCTAACAGCTAACCACTATGGAGGACTACAGAGTGGCTCCTCAAGGCCATTCCTTGGCCCTATTTATTTTACTAGTATAGATACAGCTGAGGAAACTGCATACAAGGTCAAAAATGCCATTAGAAAACTGAAGGCTAATTTGTCAAAAACTAGGAAGAGGACAGGCACTGGTGTGCTCCTGCTCTAGGAAGCTACTGCAGTATTGATATAGAAGGACAATGGAAAATGTGTTACTTATATCATCATTTATTCAGCACTCAGATCCTGTGCTGGAGCTGCAAATGAGAGATCAAGCTGTGTGCGTTTCCTCAAAAGTTAACAACTAATTGCTACTGCACTATTCTCATTTAGTAATTATCCAGAATCTTTTTAAAGTCACCAGAAAGGGTATAGAGGTCAACTTCACTCTCCTAAGACCTGAAGTGACATAGCCAGTTAATAAATTTCCCAGCAGGAGTGTAGATCAGAGCCTGAAACAAAGGCTCTCCTCACCTCAGTGTATGGCTCAATCGTATG
Source organism: Laterallus jamaicensis coturniculus (assembly GCA_022605575.1). NCBI lineage: Eukaryota > Metazoa > Chordata > Aves > Gruiformes > Rallidae > Laterallus > Laterallus jamaicensis. The sequence continues at coordinate 11,862,049 of JAKCOX010000023.1, read as the reverse complement.
TCACTTACCATGACAAAGGAGTAACCAATCCAAAGTGAACTCCAGCCTTCAGGACACGATGGTATTTGAATTGTTTGACTGTGAACCGCTATTACCATAGCAGGAGCTTCACACACAGAGCATCTAGAAAGACCAAGATATGAATGAGCTACAAGGATTAATACTACTTCTTTTCTTTTTTTTTCCCCCCAGAATTTACTTTCTTTAAGGAATCAAAATTAGAAAAATGTTGTCACCTTCAAAACCAAAGGAAAATCAAAATGTTTCATTTTGAAAAAAATGTCAAATGGTCCTTTCCTTCTATCCTTTCCTCTCCTTTCCTCCTCTCCTCTCCTCACCTTTCCTGTCCTTTTTCCTGGCCTTTCAATTTACTTAGGAACTGCTTAACTACTGAAGTCTTACTCCTATTAGCTTCCCTAAGAGCAAAAGGCAAGAGATCTCTTATCTGAATATTTAAATATATTTGTCTTTTTCTAGTCCCATGTCTACTGTAGTTTCTTTAAGTGTTCAACTTCACAAATGTGAGAGGCAAACAGCCACGCACTGTGACTCAGCAAGTATCACTCAGAAGTGATCCACTGTGATCAGAGACAAGTAACAGCAATCCATCATCCTATACACAGCCCTGAGCAACTTCCAGAGAGAAAGTCATCTCTTCTGGAAAACATCTTACAAAGTTAATCACTGCGAATCTAATCTAATGCAGACTCTTCCCCCTGCATTTTCCTTGAATGTGGCTTTTATTTACATTTGTGGCCTTTATCTACAGCAAGAGATTTCTAGCAAAGCACTTTGAACAATGAACTTGAAAGCAACTCTGCAGAAAGCTTGTGCAGTACCAGTTCTTTCACTTCAGATAAATTCCTCGTGTCTCAGAACTGACCAATCCTGCCTTTCCCGGAGAGTCATAAAAAAATGTGAGTTGGGCTGGAAGTTTTAATATGGGAGCCTGTAATAAGGAATTTGGTAGATATAATCCATTTTTTCCTTGTACAACTCCAAAATTGGCTACTGTGTCTGGCAGTGATGAAAATGATTCAAAACAGATACTTGGAGCGAGACGGTCTGATTCCTATTATCAGAGCGGTGAAAAGAATCAAGTGCGAAACGGATTAAGTTGGACTCTGGAAAATGCTCAGAAGGAAAGGAATTCAGAATGAAAGCCTTCTATTTCTGACTTGTGAAGTCTGCTTTCATACCTACTGCCTTCATCTTTAGTGCAGAAGCAAGACAGTTATTTTAAGAAACACATCAATGAAAGGGTAAGTTAAAAGAAGAATGTAAAGCTGCCTCTATTCTTGGAGCTCTGTTTTGCTTCAAGAGATTCCTGGTATTTCAGTGCAAGGCTGTACATGAAAAGAAGTCCCCTGACCCAAGGCAGCAAGTGACACTTTTACACCTTTTCAACTTTTGGACAGGGAAAACTGTTGATTTAAAAGCCTCAACTAATAAAATAAATTGAAAGAACAGTCTTCTCAGATTCCTCGCTGGGTAAAAAAATGTGCATTGCCATTACCTCACTCTCTTCTATGGCTAAAAGGAGAACAAAACATGTACACACACACCCATATGCATACACACACGCAACATATTTATGGTGCTAAAGCTAATATATATGCATAAGGTAAGGCAAAATGTGGGTGGGTACCTCCTTGAGAGAGAGTTTAAAAATGGATTGTTAAGGGTTATTTTGGGTGCCTGATCAGGGAACATGAATTGTAGAGGTTGGTCATTTGAATTCTTCTGAAAAGCAAGCCCCTTCCACTCACACCCAAAGAGCAACCAAAAAGGTAAGACCAATGAAACTGATAGTCTCTCTTGAGAACCTTGCCCTCGATCTGCCCACTCATTTTCAAGGCACACCAATTTCTACTGGTATACTCTGCCAAAAGTAGAGTACAGCGTACAACTGCAGACACAAGATGGATTCTATTATGTAAAATACATGTCAGTTGTTTTGCAGCAGAGCCAAATACTTTTTCTGAGCATTCCAAGATATTATCAAGACTACAGCTCTCTGGTGATTTGAACGGTCCATTCTCTTGAACAGCATATACAGAAAAACCCAGCAATGGCAATCTCCACTCCCATTCATTTCATATGGCAGGAAGAGGGATCAGCAAGTGCTCATACAGATTAGAAGCAATGATAGGAATCATAGCAATGGCTCTATATAATGTTTATCATTTACACTCTAAGTTGGGAATTCTCTAGTCAGATTCATATCCAATGACAGGTGCGCAGCTCACCACACTCTTGCTCACACCTATGTCACATATTATGACTAGATAGTTTTTCCTAGTGGCATAAACATTTTAAATGGACCAAGAGTTCAACATGTTGGATTGATCCACAATAGTTATGCCTGATACAAGTGCTAGGTTTTATGCTAGCTGAGAATCTGGAATTAAAAAGCAGATGATTGATTTTGAAACTGTTTCCTTTAATTCAGGCAATAATGGCTGTATTCAGGCAGTATGTCCAAAACAATGGAAGAAACCTGGCACTCTACTGTACAATAAATAATGCTACCAATTTCCAACAAAAGGAACTGAGCCCTCCAATGCCTCTGGCTAGTCAAAAAAAAAAAAAAAGAATTGTTTTGGACAAGAATTGTGAACAAATTAAAACCTTTTTCCCCTTCAAAGTACATCAGAGTTTTTGCAAAACATCTTTTCAAAGTAAATCTTTTCATTTCAATTAGACTCAAAATAGGCTGATCTATTTGTTTGGGTTTCCCCAAAAATGGATTTCTTTTTGATCAAAGTCTAAACTGAAAGCACACACACTTTGAAACATTTCATCAAAGGAACTCAAAACTTTAAATTTAAAGGCAGGAAATAAAAACATCCAGATTAAAAGCCCTTCCCCCCAGAAAGATCAAGCACCGTACACACTTTTCACAGGCTTCTTCATTTTACAAGCATAGCAGAACTAAAACCATTACCTGCTGATGAATGGTCTTATATTATCACCAGTGATAGGAGCCATACTCATTGGCATGGGTTCAGGAGTGGACAGCCAGTAGGAATAGTCATTCCTTGATGCAAAGTTACATACATTGTTGATATTGCAGAATAAGAAAGGCATGGTACTAAATTTACGAAGACAGCTTCCTGCTGTGCCTGAAATGTTAAGTGAAAATTACTTGTTAACCCATTTTTATTGAATTATTGCAAATTGCCAAAGATATAATTCCTGGGGCAGCTAAAAAGCAGATGACACTTGCTCTGGAGAGCAGAGTTCTCTTAGAGGAAGTGACTTCTCTTAGATACATAAGGAACAGGACAAGGCAAGGAGTAGCTCAGTCTTGTCTGTAGAATTATGGAATAATTAAGGTTGCAGTAGACCTGTATAGGTCATTCATCCTATCCTCCTGCCAGTTACGTCAGGTTTCTTGGGTCCATGGCCAGTTAAGTGTTTACTATCTCCAAAGACAGAGATTCAACAACCCTCTGGGGTTCCATTTCAGTGTTTGAACATCAGCACAGTAAAGATTTTTTTTATGTGTTACTGGAATATCTCTCATACTTGTGTCCATTGCATCTTTGAGCTTCTCTGAGAAGAGTTTGGCTCCATCTTCTCTACCCTCCCTCTAGATAGCAATAGAAGTGTCCCCCTAAATTTCTGTTATGGCTGAGCCGTTATGACCTAGTTCCACTAGACTGTCCAGACCCCACTAGTCATCTCAGTAGCTAGCTGTTGTATTCACTGTGGTATATCAACCTCTTTCTTGTTCTGAGATGCCCAAATCTGGGCACAATATACCTGACATGGTCTCACAACTACCAAACAGGGGGGAAGAACCACTTCCCTCCATCTGCTGGTTGCGCTTTTGCCAATAGAGCCCAGCAGGTGGGGTGGTGGGGAATGGGGTACCTGTTGCAAGGATATACTGGTAATTCATGATCAGTGCTGCTCACCAGGAATCCCAAGTCCTTTCTGCAAAACAGCTTTCTAGCAGTCCGTACTGCTGCTACTGGATATACCAGTCAATCTCCAGTCTGTTCTGCTGCATGAGGTTATTTCATTCTAGGTGTAACCCTTTGCATTTGCTATTACTGACCTCTTGCTTGGCCTTCTCTCTCTGAATGACAGCTGTGTCCACTAGGGAATCAACCATTCCTCCCAATCTGGCATTACCCACAAACTTGCTGAGAGTGCACCCTATCCCATTACCCAAGTCTTCAATAAACTCATTAAACAACATTGGCCCAGTATTAATTCCTGAGGGACATCACTAATCAAGCACTGCCACTCAGACTTGGTACATACGATCACATCCCTCTGAGCCTCATGGACCCACCATTTTCCCACTCACCGTATCATGTACTTAGCCAGCCCATATCTCACTAATTTAACTTACAAAGATACTATGGATGGCCATGTCAAAGCCTTTGTTGGAGACATTCCTAAACTAACACTGCTTCCACTATACACCAAACCATTATTTGTACCACCCTAGAAGGCTTAATAATGCACCAGGTAGCTAATAATAATTACACAGGTTTCTTTGATACAGTTCTATAAATGAAAGAAACATTTGGTTTGTAATGAATTCTGAGCTTTAATTTGGTGTCTACTTACCCAGATCTTGGCCATGTGCTCTTTCATTGCCTTGTACGTAAAGCAAGGAGTAGCCATTGTAAATCAGCCTTGTTCCAAATGGACATGTTGGGTCTTCAGTGGTTTGACTGTGTCTGGTAACAAGGAAGCCATGAGCAACAGATGGTGCACCGGGTGGACCCATAGCCCCAGGCAAACCTTCAGGGCCAGGTGGACCAGGGAATCCTCTGGGCCCTACAATACAGAGAATCTCCTTTTACCTCTACAGACAGCAGTACCCTGCTAGATAACTAAAGAAGTATAATTAGATACATTCACACCTAAAATCCTATGTTAGTTTTCTAAGAAGGCATCATAGAATTTTATTTGAAGAACTCCTGGGCTTACCTGGGGGACCATAAGGACCAACTTCTCCTTTTTGCCCAGGTTTACCATCAAACCCTGGACTACCAGGTGGTCCAGGTACACCTGAAGGTCCTGTCACCCCTGTTGAAAAACAAGCAATAATTATTACTGGATATCACTTCATGTTAGTTCTGACTTTTTGACTTTTAATACATTCGGGCACAGGCACACCTCTGCATAAACTACCAGCATGCAGATTCAGTGTGTACATGTCAATATCTAGAGCACATATGTGGGTTACTGCAGGTGAAGTGTTTACAGAGAAGAACAGAGAAGTAAGCAGGGAATGTGCTTTTAAAATAACTAGTATTTGCCTGTAATATGAAAAGGAAGAGCAGTAATGTCTTCCCTCTCTACTTTTCATATAACTCAATCAAAAATAAACCATAGAATAGGGTCATGAACTCTGGGAAAAGCAGTATTCTCTTAGCTCCTTCCCTAATGTGTTTTCAAAAGTATATTATGTCTTTGCTTTGTTGATTTCTAGGTACTTTGACTCCTACATAAACTCAGCAATGCTGACTTGTGGAAAAAGATGTTTACACCATCACAACACTATACCAATATTTCTGTGGCACATCAGAAGCTTTAGATAGCCACAGCTGTCCTGTTCCTGTTCACTCCAAAAGCAATATTGTGTTCATGTATTAAACAGACTACTGGAGAATTAAACTGACTACTGGAGTGACAGATCCCATCCAAGCAAACCCATGTTGTGTTCAGTCACAGAGATTATTACACAGCTATTTTCCTAAGGGACAGCAGAGTTGTAACCCCACCTTCAAGAGCACACTTCCATAGCTATTATAGTAAATAGAAAGAAGATATTAATTATACTCCACCATAATTCCCCATTATCTTCTCATAAAACAATCAAGAACAAAGCTTTCCCTTAGAATCTTAACAGTTTAGGAACACATCTGAGCTCCCACTCTCCATGTCCTGTCATTCTGAAGAACATGTGTTTTTGTGCCAGCATTTCATTTGTCTTACCCTCTGCTCCATTCTCTTATCCCCTAATAAGTTTAATTTTTGCAGTTCCCCTTTACTTTATAAAAACTGTCATGTCTGGACTAAGAGATGAAAGCTAGGACTAGGGAGTAAGCTTCCTCAGGAAACACTTTCCACTCCAAAGATCAATGTGTTTTTCCTCATGCTTGTCTTCTCCCAGAGACACACAGTAATTAAGTCTGGATTCAACATTGGAGACAGAAGACATCCTAACAAACACATTCTGGGCAAAGGATGAGCAGAATTTTGCAAGTCATTCTGTTTACTGCTGAGCTCAGATACTGATGTGATGACTGCAGTGAGAGTCTATAAAAATTACTAGAAACACATCCATTTCTGGCATTCCTTCAAAAAGAAGGACTCTCTTCCTCATTGCTGAGACAATTTAGGTGACTTATAAGAAACTGGATAATATTATGGTAAAAAATCTTACAGTGTCTAGCCTACCATTTGTCTATTTTTACATTACTACTATTTCTACTGACAAGTTAGAAACTCTCACCTTGCTGTCCTTTGGGACCTGGAAGTCCTGGGAATCCTTTGAGACCAACTGGTCCTACAGGGCCAGGTAATCCAGGATCCCCTTTAACAAGCTGAAAAGCACCTGGTGGGCCTGGTGGACCTTGTAAACCTGCCAAAGTGAACAGAGGAAATCAGCACATTTAATATTGCACAATTAAAAAGTGAGAAAACAAGGTTACCTTACATGGACATTTATGTAGTCAGTGAGCAGACAGAGCCCATAGCTAAAAGGTATCAATGTGCCCAAGAGTTTATATGTGCATTGAGTAGGGTCATACCTCTTAAGATGTCAAACCTGAAGTTAATTGAGGGCAGAAGACAATGGGGGAAACAATGTGGGCTATAGATAACCCTCTGGTAACAGCTAAGTAGTTGCACGTCCTGCTGCTGAAAACCACATCACTACCTCCTACATTCTATATCTCCCACCAGTCAGGGCAGAGCAGGCCCACAGATGTAGCTCTGAGCAGAAGCACGGTGACCAACGTGTGCAAAGAGGGAGAACTGATGGGGGTGGTCTGACTGGTGGTCATGCCAACTAACTGATGGCTGCGCAAGCCTACTTAGAAGCTTGAGGTCTCATGGGAATTCAAATTTAAAAGATGGCATCTTTCAAAAACAATACCATTGTTAAGTAGACTCTTTCTAAGAACAATAAGGAGACTGTGACCTGATGAAAGAAAATAGTGTCCACCACTGCAACATCCAGGCTCTGGCTGAAACCCGGATGAAAGCACTGCAGCCTAACTATGCTGATATCTCCACCTAAACAAACCTCACAAGGACTGAAATAGCTGTTCAGCCCTTAGGTTGCATAGAGTTCCCTCAGAAAGTCTGCAGATGACACCAAGCTGAGTGGTATAATCAATACACTGGAGGGAAGGGATGCCACACAGAAGGACCCTAACATGCTTGAGAAAAGGATCAATGTGAACCTCATGAAGGTCAAGTGCAAGGTCCTATACCTGGTTTAGGGCAATCCCCAACATCAGTACAGGATGAATGGATTGAGAGTAGAATTGCAGAGAAGGACTTGGGGATACAGGTACATGAAAAATTGGACATGAGCTGGCAATGTGTGCTCACAGCCCAGAAAGCTGATCATATTCTGGGCTACGTGAAAAGAAGTGTGGCCAACATGTGGAGGGAGGTGATTCTACCCCTCTACTCTGCTCTGATGAAACAACACCTGAAGTACTGCGTCCAGCTCTAGGGTCCCCAGTTCAAGGAAGACATGGACTGGTTAGTGTGGGGTCAGAGGAGGGCCATGAAAATTATTAGAGGGCTGGAGATTAAGATTACATACAAAGAGGACACTTTTTATAATGAAGGTGGTGAGCGATTGGCACAAGTTGCCCAGAGAAGCCGTGGCTGCCCTCTCCCTAGCAGTGTTCAAGGCCAAGTTGGATGGGGCTTTGGGGAACCTGGGCTAGTAAAGGGTGTCCCTGCCCATGGCAGTGGGTGTGGAACTAGATGGGCTGTGGGGTCCCTTCCAACCCAAACCAGCCTGTGATTCGATGGTTCTAGGATTCCATTTAAAGATTCTGATAATAAGATAACCTCATTACTGATTTTTCAAAGCAAGAGATAAATACATTCACTCTCTACCAAATATTTATATCTAATCTGCCCATTCAAATGTTGATACCATGATATCTGTTTTCATGTTCTACCTTTTTAAACTGAAAAAAAGGGGGAGGCAGTTATCCATTGATAGTCACAAATAGCCATTTTAACCACCACCTGGGAAAAAAATTATTATACCTTTAGATCCAGGAAGACCTTGGTCACCTCGTTCACCCTTAATGCCTGGGAAGCCAGGAGTTCCTTTGGGACCTGAAGTAAAAGGTAATATTTACATGAAGGTTCAATAACTTTTTGATTTGGAAGGATATGTGCAGAATAATCCTGTAGGACCCCATGATCATGTAAGGGCAATGACTTTATATACAAGTACTCTTCAACTGCTCACAAGAGCAAGATACAAACAACTAAATTGGCCAAGTAAAAAAACACACAAAAGGCTAAGAACCTTGAGGAAAAATTCAATGTTCTAGTATGCTTTTTGAGGCAGCTTTCAATGTCCTCTTTCAGTAATTTGTAATAGAGAGGCAACGTTCTTTGAGCACCTTTTCTGAGAGAGGATGGATATGAAAGAGACATCTTTGCATACTTTTAGGAATATGGTAAATTTTCTTCTCACCTGGGATGCCTGGAACTCCTGGAGGTCCCAGATCACCCTTTTGACCAATATCTCCTGGTAAACCAGGACTACCCTGTATAAAAGAAAATGTGAAGTATAGTTATCCTACACTATTGTGATATGACTCTTAAGTAGGTTGTGTATTTTTGGACACCTATGAAAAGAAATTAATATGAGAGAAAAGCCATTAAGTTTAAGGAATGGTTATTCTCCACCATGATTAGATGAGAAGCTTCTCTTACAGGAACAAGCATGACACCTGAACTATTTTTTTACTTACAAAGTTGCTAGATCAGAATAAGGTCTCACTAACAGCATAGCTAATAAAAAGGTTCTCAACCATAGAAATACTGTTATGAAAAACATCAGTAAGTATAAGTCTCAGCAAATACTAATTTCAGCGAGGCACAGAAGGTGGTTATTAGTTAGAAAATTAAATAGGGTAATTATAGGCCACAGCAGACCTGAAAACTTCTACATTCACATATGGAATGAAATGTGCTCAACAATTTATAATCCACTGGAGATTTTCACTTTTCAGCTGGCCTAAAATACTCTAAGAACTAAAACACTTCAAACACAATGTGAACTCCTTCTTCCTTCTTCACTATTAAAAGATGCTCCCATTAAATTAATGGTAACAAGTTAATTGTGGTCTCACTTCAAGGAAAAGCAAGCACATATTTCAAAAGAGACTGCAAATCATCATTTAAATCACTGTCAATTTCCTTTTCTTCTTTTGCCATTTGTATATCATCTGCTAAAAGCTTGTAAGTATAGTTTAGAGTTTCTACTTGGCCAAACAATATGGCAGTGATAGTCCCCTATATAATAAAATGTGGAACACAGGTGGAGGAAAGAAACAAAATCCCTTTGCTAAGTAACTTACCAACCAGAGGTTGGAAATGGGAATTGAGTACTCAATGAAAAACCATACCAATAGTAGGATTCATCTCATCATACTTGGAAAGAAATAGATGCACAAGGAACTGAATTTTTCATTAATGTAAATTAGATGTCTATATGGGGGTGAGAAGAACAACTCCCTATAAACATCTAATTCTTTACACTGATTTTAAAGGGAGAAGAGATGATAAGCTCAAAAATGGATGTAAACAGTGAGACTTGCAAAGTTAAATAAAAGAAATGCTACCCTCAGGGTGATAAGGGGAGTATTAATGAAGTAAGATTCCCTAGTTTCCTTCAGTCACATAGTCACAATATGCAAGATTGTTTAAAGAAATGGTCCTCTCTTAGTGTCATAAGATATAAACTTCCATAGAAGGAACCAGGAGGGCTAACATCCATTCAGAAGACAGTCATGAGTCAGACAAACCCAATTAAAAGAGGAGGGTTTTATATAACACTTTTTTAGGTTATACTTATCAAATGAAATTATTAGTAAGAAGAGTTAATTGTAAGCTTTCCATCAAAATACATTTTCTACAACAGTGCAGTTTCTTAAACTTTTTTTTCCCATCAGATACACCTTGGTAAACAAAATTTTGGGTTGGATCTGTTCCAAACAAAACAAATTATTTCAGTTTGTGAAAATGATGAAAATGTTTGTTTTCTCATTTCAATGTTAAAATGCATAGAAAACCCCACAGGATTTGTATTTCAGAGTCTGATCTCTGCATTCAATGTTTTGGGATAGGAATGGCTGTCACCCATGTTGTAATAAAAACTCCTTTTTGATATAGGTTACCATGTACCTGTAGATCTGTATGTGCAATAGAGCTGTAATCAGGGCAGGAGCCTGTCACACTATGGAGGATAAAGACATTATCTTTGTATGTATCACCAGAGGAAGCAACCCTCACTGGAGCATTTCACACTGAGTTAACAATCCAGTGTACTGTGGCTCAAGGATAGTAAATGATTTTCTTCCAGGTGAAGGAATCAAAATCCTTTTACATTTTCCATTCTTGATAAACAGTCTTGGACTGGAATATCAACCTGTGAAAAGCTTTAGAATTTCCTGGGGTATAGGAATTCATCCCTTCTACGGAAGTGATGCAAATTCTTAAAATAGGCAAATGGGAATGGTTTATTTTTGTATTTACTGCCTTCAAAGCTGGGATGGGATGGGATGGGATGGGATGGGATGGGATGGGATGGGAAGGGATGGGATGGGATGGGATGGGATGGGATGGGATGGGATGGGATGGGATGGGATGGGATGGGATGGGATGGGATGGGATGGGATGGGATGGGATGGAATGGGCTCAAAGACAAAAAGGCACAGCCAAGATTTAGCATCAGAACACTGAAGCAAATCCTTAAAGTCTCTGTGAAGTGACTCCTGGATGCAGAAAAGGATGCGGTAGATATCTGCTTTATCATGAATAATGTGGATGTTTGAAGTTCACTATCAGTATAGTGCTTTTCACATCAAGACCCTATTCCCAAATCTTCCTTCCATCTGTATACTAGGAATTGTTGAGTCATACCTACCTACTTTCTTACCACTTCTTCCATAATTTTTATTATTATTTTCTTAGAGGGAGAGAGGAAATGGTAGGTTAAACTACAGAGCATGTATGTCAGTATGGAAAGAGGCAGCAGATATTCCAAGAGAAAGAGTATAGAAGACCAGTTATTCTGTGTGACTGTCCTATTCTACTTCATTCTCTCCAATATTTCAAAAAGGGACTTGTTTAGATCAGGGGAAATGAATAATATATGACAACAGTGTATTAATAGCATTGCCTGTTTGTAGTTCTAAATCAGCAGCTGTATTTCATCACCGATAGCATTTGAAAGTGCACTTTATTTGAAAGGTTTCGTAACAAAACCAAACAGTTCAGGTATTTTCAGAAGGCAATTTATCTTGAAATATGCAGCCTTTAAAATTAACTACTAATGCACTTGCAGGATTTATGGATGTGCTGCAGCCATCCTGTACTGTTAATACACTGTAAATTATATTCTGGGTGTTGTATGTTACCACTCGCTATCTATAAATTTCTAATAAGTTCATTAGCTCACTGTGGTTTATTGGTAGGTAGCCTGTAAAAGGAGTGAATTGAAATGTTTTCAAACTGACTTTACATCAGCAGCAGTGAGTCCAAAGGCACTTTGAGCATAAAGCATCATTACTTTGAACAATAAACATCTATGATTAACATATCCATTAATTACAAGAACTGGCTTTCAGCGAATCTGGAATGTACTGAAAGTAACTTACTGGCAGTCCCTGGTAACCTGGATCACCTTTGACTCCTGGGCCTCCAGGAGTGCCAGGCCAGCCACTGCTCCCCTGCTCTCCCTTGTCCCCTTTCAGACCTGGGGGTCCTGGTGGTCCTGTTGGACCTGGTAAACCTAGAAACCAGAAGGAGAGAGTATTTAATGGCAACATCTGTTCAGAGCGGTACCTGATGAACTGGCTTAATCTACAGACGGGTGGAACCAGAGTAATTATCATAACATTTCATGCAAACAAGTCAGAGAATCTGTTGCCAGGAGGTCTGTATGATTCCCCATCTGACCAAATGTCATTTATCAGTATGTGGCTGATGGAAAATAGTGAAGAGTTTTCTGCACATATAGAACGAACAGTATGTTCTCAGGTATGAACATATGAGAGACATACCGCAGCTCTGCCCTACTATCCTCCTTAGCCTCTAGCACAGGGAACCCGACAAGATCGTTTTGAAACACATGAACACTGCAGGACACAGAAACACACAGCCATGGATGCCTCAAAACAGTAAATAAAGTCTGGAGGGAAACATGGAAATGGGAGGCAAACTTCTCAATGTCATAGACACTTCTGGACAAAACCAACAGCCAGCGGACAGAAAATCAGCATGTTCTAAAACATAATGCCAAACTGCCTATGAGGGCAATCTTTTCTCTGACATGCAGTATTCATTAGGTTATTAAATAGTTAGGTGAGCTTTGCTTAACAGTAGGATATTAATACTAAAGTATTACCTGGAAGGCCAGGTTGGCCCTGAGGTCCTCTGTCTCCTTTAGGGCCCTCAATTGCACTCCCTGGTAGTCCAGGAAGACCTTGGCTGCCCTTCGGTCCAGGTGGACCAATATATCCTGGTTCTCCTTTCAGGCCTGGGATCCCTGGGCTTCCTGGGGCTCCTGGAAAACCCACGTCACCTTTTGCACCTAAAATTTGAAACAACAAATCCAAAAATATGCTTAGAGAAAGGATCACAATCACTGAAACCTTCTGCCTTACTAACCACTCAGAGTAAGCTTTATTCCTTAAGAAAACTTTGTGCCTTTATATGTCTGTGTAAAAATTGAAAACTTTAAGAAAACTGGATTATTCTGCACATTGAATTATGACATAAAGTATGAGGGAAACAGTAGTTTGATTGGTGTATCTTCTCTTAGCTTAACTGATCATTGGGCTATTTTAATTCACTCTAAAAATAGATGAACATTCAGCATCACCCCATCAGTCCTTCTGCAAGGAATACAAAGCCCCCAAACCCTTACTCCATTACAATTATTACTGTCATAGCTAAGTAATGGATGTTTTGCTTGACTAAGCACAAAAGGACTTGCTCCTGGAGAAAAAGGGATTTTTTTAAAAAAACCCCTAAGATCTAGATTGAAACACTTGGTACTTACTTCCAGGCTTGAACGAATCGTTAACGTTTGCAATTCAGTTTAATTTTATATTATGATTGAGCAAAAGGAATATAGATTAGCTGGTGTGAGTGCAATAATAAGAGGAATGAAATGTATGAATAACACTATCCCTGGCTTTTTGCCTATACAGAACAGGGTCTTTAATTCCTGGACTTGTTTTATTTTTAGAACTACAACACATTTGGAAGACAAATTAGGTCAGCTGGCTATCTTTTTACTCTAACATCAGATATTTTTAAATGAGCTGTTCTGACAAAACGAGAGAGATGGGTGAGGTGAGAAAAGTGCTCTCTTAACCTAGCATTTTACATGCCTTACTGAGCTATGATTAGAAAATGTGCTTATTAAACTAAGTTCCCTAACATTAGGGCTTTCTCAGCAATTAGTGACTGTTCATTACTCTGAGTTGGTAAATAGACAATATTCTAAAATTCTGGTTTGTTACTTTTGACTGTTCACACAAGTTTCCTGTATCTATAGAATCAATGAATGAGGTAGGGCACTGACATTTCAAGCTATGGAAATTCTTGAATATCTGCCATGTCATGTTTATTTCAGAGATGGACTAGTTGAATCTTTGTTTTCTGAATGCTTAAAATTGAAAATCCTTTAATTGTACACAATGTCTTTCAGCTGCAGCAGTTTGATATTTCCTCACTACTGTATCCTATGCAATCTAGTGTCTAGGACATATTTATTCCATAAAATGGAGCATGGCCCATTATAGATACCTTGAATAAGCACTGACACAAGCCATTTAAGTTGTTCTTACAGCACAGTTTAGTGACACACTTCGTGAAGACCACAAGTAAGACCACAAGTGGTCTTGAAACTGTGGCATCCCTGTGTCTGTACCAAAGCTAGTGAGTCCTGAGTCCAGGTAATGCCTGTTTTCAGTAAGAGCTCATTGGGTCCCTGCCACCTTTTGCATCTTGGCATCATGCTCCTGTGCACAGCTTAGACGTGCTACTCTGAGCTACAGAGAGTAACTTTTTTACCAACTAATTAAATTGCTTCTGGGCTGCATAACAGACTCAGGTAAAAAAAAATTACTGCAGTGTCCTGACCATGAAAATACTGTCTTTAGGTGTCCAGTGCACAGAGCCTCACTAGACTTTGATTCTTGCAAAATTAGTAGAAAAACAGAAATACTTGGAGTCAAAAGCACAGCACACAAATACAGGAGTTATTTATATTACCTCATCACAGCACAGCTTGCAGTAAATTCCACACTATGAATAATTACCTATTTTAGGGCATATCTAACTCATCTCCAAGATGCTGCCACTGCAACAGAAATTAGTATTTGAGGCTCTCAGAGTTTCTGCTTGCTCTGAGAAGGTATAGCACGTAAAAGAATGAAGCACAAAGTACATCTGAATTACAGAATGATATTTAAAGTATTTTGGGAGGGATGTTCACTGCTTGTTTAAAGGAGTTTTACCTTTGTCTCCCTTTGCACCGGGAAATCCTGGAAGTCCTCTACCTGGAATACCTGTAATACAGAGGCAGCAAAAAATCAGGTGATGAGACAGTACTTAAGTTTAACCTGTAATGAACAGAACTCTATTAAGCAAATGTAAAATTTAAATAAATAGTTTATGCAAGAGCTCTTCAGGGCAGAGACTTTATTATGTACTGGTATTGTATCTAGCACAATGGGTCGTGTAGGACTGACAATCCTACCCTAAGGAAAGGCAAGCCTGCTCCATTATTTCACAGCTAAGTTGCAGACTGAAGTGAATTCCAAAACATACCAATTCTTTAAAGTACTGCCAGCTTTTGTGGGAAAAAAATAAATTAAAAAAATCTTTCAAGATTACACTGATTAAACACAGTTGCTCATCTAAATGAGCAGCTCTACAGTGATGGCTGATAGTAGTTTTCAAGACACCAGAGTAACTTTATTTTCTAAGGTTCCCTTCAAAGTACCTCAAACCCAGCACACCCCTCTACCAGCTACTCTTGTGTAGCGTGTCTCTGTCCATTTTCATACCCCATAAACTTAACAGTCACAGTACCTTGTTCACCCTTTGCGCCAGCTGCACCTGGAATTCCGTCATAACCTGGTTCACCCTTCTGTCCAATGGAGCCAGCAGGACCAGGTACTCCAGGTTCACCTGAAAAATCATCACCATTTTCACTTCATGTATGAATCAGACCTTTTTTTCCCCTACTTTTTTTTAATTTCAATAAAGGATTTGCTTATCCTGTTGCTCCCACAGAGAACAAGCAGATACTGCTCAACAACTGCAGCGTGACTTCTCTCTGAAGTTCCTTCTGAATTAAATCAGAGTGAGTCAGGAATCAAGTATCACAGATTTTAACATGGCTAATCTTGGGAATCTCAGTGACTTCAGAGTGTACAACTCTAGCAAAGACTTGTGAATAGCACAGCCCATTGTCCAATGAGATGATGTGTCCCGAAGCCAGTAAACTAAGAACACGAGGCTCCAAGTTCAAAAATGTTGTTGTAGTCATAACAGCAATGGACTTGCTCCCTACTCCATTCCTTCTCTAACATTTGTGTAACCATGTCAACATGGAGATTCATGTCTGGGGCAAAGGATCAACTTTACTGCTTTTAAATGCACCTAGAAACAACAGAACTAACAGCTATGGCAACCAGTCTGGTGGAAGGTGGTAAAATCCCTTCTGCAAACAGTGCAAAAGAAGTACCAGTCTCACACCACGCTGACTCAGATTAACCTCGGAAACAGCACCCTAATTTTTCACTTTTGAAATGACCAAAGGCAGCAGGAAATATCTGACACTAGCTGAACATAGAATGTCACAGTATTTGTTTTAGCCACTGCCTGTAGGTAAGCAAAACTTTAAGTAGCATTTGGTGATTTCTCTTTCTCTCTTCCTTACCTGGTTCTCCTTTTAAACCTGGAATACCACTTAAACCAGGAAGTCCTTTTTCACCCTTTTCTCCATGGAGACCAGGACTCCCTAAAGAAAGGAAGACACCATGGGTTTACATGTGGCATATTTCATTTAAGTTTCACATTAATTTTGTAATTTCTGTTTTATTGAAGGATAAGCACTTGCCTGGAAATCCTGCCATGCCAGGGGTTCCTTTGGGACCTGGGGCACCTGGCATTCCAGGAATTCCTGCATTACCCTTTTCACCCTTATCTCCAGATAAACCTGGACTACCTGTTCTTCCTGGTTCTCCCTAGAAGAAGCAGCACACATTATAAAATCCACACATTAATTCTGAAACAGCTTTTTCTGTTTGCAAATGTACGTCACCCCTCTTATCCATCCAACTTATAAAGGATTTAATTATTTTTCTATTTAGAAACAAAGTAATTTAGGATTAAATTTGGCATTAAATTCCACTATCAAAATTATTGACTTTTCTAGCAATTACTTCATCATACCAGCATATTAAAATTAGCAGTTTTCTATTCTTTTTTATTATGGTTTTCAGTGTCTTTTTCAAATTAGCCTCTTAACTTATTTATTACACTTAATCATCTTCAAAAGAAAATCTTTTTTTAAGTCTTCAGCAAGTTTGCTACCAGATTAGTAAGTTTTATTTTAAAAAATTTTACTTATAAATTAATGATCATTGTCATTGAATAGCTAGGAAAAGGAATGTGAAACAAATGAGAAACCTATTAGAATACTGAGATTAAACTAACTTTACAGACAGCAATAATACAGTTCTCCTTTCCAGTAATATATGAGCATTTTACAGGTTTTTTTCAGCTTCCCTCTATCCCTCTAAAAATACAGAAACACTACTTCAGAGTGATTATTTGCTCCATTTGTAAGAGGCCCTTCTCACTATATTTACTTAGCATTTTTAAAAGTTCTTCCCTGGAGATAATGGTCCCATCAAACAGAATGCATCTAAACCTGCGCATATGCACACTTATCAAGTGTTTCATCAGGTATTTAAATGAGCATAATACAAAATATAATTAAGTATCTTAAAGGCCAGTAGCATCTTTTCAAATTAAGTATTTGGTAGAGACATATAATTAAATCCTTAGGGATGTAAATACCTTCTCACCAGGAGACCCCGGAAAGCCAATTCCAGGAAAACCTGGTGGTCCTTTGTCTCCTTTTTCACCTTTTTGCCCAGGGAACCCTGGTGTGCCTGGTGAACCTGGTACTCCGGGAAGACCCTTTTCTCCAGGTGTTCCTAGTAAGAGAAAAGGAAAAATGGGTTTATCAGAATGAGTGGTACCCTAGCAGTGTTGACAATGTATTTTCAGTGCTGCCTTAGCTCTTCAGAGCTAGAAAAGCAAGGCATCTTGTTAAAACAGCCAGTAAATTAACTCTGGAGAGTCACTCTCTAACAGGGACTTCTTATGGGAAGAGAAGCTCTCCTCATCAGAGAAGGTCGCAATCTTGATTCAGAGTAAACAGAATTCTTGCTAAGAATATAATTTGAATAAAAGTTTATGTTGATTTTAATAATTTCCAACAGAACCACAGTGATAAATGGACTCTGCTGTAGCGAATCTTTCTGTCTCCCTTTACCATTTCAGTCTTTCACCTTTGATTTCCTAAATATGACAGGCACAAAGCCATCTAAACAGAGTTTAGAGAAGTTTCTGTGTTGAGAGATAGGTTCTTCTCTTGACAAACACAGCTCTTCCCAGACCTACAGCCTGTAATTAACATACAGGGGGGACCTAATCAATGTTTATAAATATCTTAAGTATGGGTGCAGGGGAAATTGGCCTGCCCCTTCTCTTTGGTCAGTGGAGACAGGACAAGGGGCAATGGCTGCAAATTGGAGCAGAGGAAGTTCCGCACCAACATGTGGAAGAACTTTTTCACAGTGAAGGTGCCAGAGCCCTGGGACAGGCTGCCCAGGGGGGTTGTGGAGTCTCCTTCTCTGGAGATATTCCAGACCCATCTGGATGCCTTCCTGTGCAACTTGTCCTAGGGACCCTGCTTTGGCAGGGGGGTTGGACCCGATGCTCTCTTGAGGTCCCTTCCAACCCCTACAATTCTGTGATTCTGTGATTCAGTGATTTTCATGCTGCAGCCATTCCTGGAACAGGCTGCCCAGGGAGGTGGTGGAGTCTCCTTCTCTGGAGATATTCAAGACCCGTCTGGACGCCTATCTGTGCAGTATGAGCTAGGGAGCTGCTTTGGCAGGGGAGTTGGACCCGATGTTCTCTCGAGGTCCCTTCCAACCCCTACAATTCTGTGATTCTGTGATTCTGTGATACAGTACACAGCATCTTGCCAAACTTTTAGAAAGGGGAAAATACACAAGCAGTTTAATGCAGTTTACACACTAACAGAGGCACACAGACAGACAAATCACTTGGAAAACTGCCTGCCTGCAACAAATACATAAATCCTACACATCCAGCTACTTGAGTATCACAATACAATTGAGAAAGCAATGTCACAAAAGCCTAAAACACAGACACTGTGAGTAGATCCCTCATGTTACAGATTAACTTGAGGTTTTCCTCAAGTTTTCCAGTAAGAGGAAAATTTCCAGCAGTCAGTACCTGGCAAACCCATTTCACCAACCGATCCTTTTTGTCCTGGAATTCCTGGATCCCCTGGGAACCCTGGGGGGCCCTGATCACCTTTTGGTCCTATGGACAGCAGAAAAATTTGAAGTCCCATTAGTTTCTGTGGCTTAAAATTCCTGATGAACAGTCTCTCTGTTGCTAGCTTCAGACATACCTGGATGTCCTGGAGTACCAGGTTCACCATCTTTCCCTGGAATTCCTGGTTCTCCATATTCCCCACGTAACCCTTTTTCTCCGGTTGCTCCATGGTCCCCTGGACACCAAGAAAACAAACACAGTGAGAGTAATTTTATAAATATTTACTGTAATGTCATATAATAATCCTTCAAGACAATTATATTCACTGTTGCTTCTCTCTGCTGAACAAGGATATGGTGGAATTGCAGCTTCATACATTGTAGGGGAGAGTCACCCCTGAGTAGAATACAGCTCTCCAGTCGCTACACCAGCGCTGAGGAAAGGTGCAAACTATTACAATTTTACATGTGTCTGTGAAATTTCAAGACAAGTGATATCTTCAAGAGAAATTGCAACCAGACGTGTGCCTGACTTAGATTAATGAGTGACTTCAGAAGTGCCAGACAATATCAGGTGTTAACAGAAATGGTTGATTTGACTATTCTGCTGTCTAAAAAAGGTACATGTGAACAACCAGTTCACAGCCAGAATTTGCTGTTTCCTCAGTTCTACCTAATGTTAAAACATCCCCACATCCTCACCATTCTACAAGGCTCCACCTCCGATTCTGTGGTGTGCCTCTTCTCCAGCTTTAAGGACCACGCGTTTTGGTCATAAACCTTTCTGATAGCATTGCATATAGGTGTAGGATCACAAATACTGTCTTTTTATCCTGATTCTGGGTAGAACTAGGACACTTTTCTCCATAGTTGGTAGTCTGGAAGCTTTTTAGAACATTACTGTGATATTCATGTCTAGAGAGAGGAGGGCAGCTAATAGATCGGCAGTTATAGAGAATAACTAGAATATTTTTCTCTGCTGGTACTAAGGATCTTTGGGTTGTAGGAGATGAGATGGGCAGAATAAGAGCAAAGATTCATAGGCTGGGGTCTGTTTGGAACTTATCCTTCCAGGATGTGTGAGCCAGGTTTATCTGCAGACTGTGTGTGGTCAGGAAAATGTAAAACACACGAGTTTGCAAGGATGCATTATTCGTGCTGGATAGATGAAGTCAGAAACCGAAGAAATTAACCATTTGAATTTCTCAGCAAAGACTTCTTTATATGCATGTAACCAGTGTGCCTAGTTTGGATTTCCAGAAAAGAAAACAAAAGCCAATTATCAGTCAGTCATCTACAGGCCAGTAGCTGATAAGAAAGTAACGAAAAACAACCTATGTGGATTTGTTTTAAGTCTTTTCATACCACCATATATATCAAGATCAGAAACAAATGAGAAAAACTAATCAAAATGAAATCTTTATAGGCTGGGAGCCTCATCAAATTGGGAAGTGCTCTCAAAAGCTACATCTCAGCTTAGAGGCAGATGCACTCCAGAACTGTTTCTGCCCTCCCTTGCAGTCCCTGGCTGTCCATGCTGGAAGAGACTCCCTATCCACGTGCCCAGGTTTCTCTGAGACCCAACCAGGACACACAAGGCCATATCTCATTTCAACAAGTAGTCAGGACATGGAGATAAGAGAGAAGTGCATGGACTAGGAAACTCTTCAGTTCAAATAAAACATGGTTACTGGTGATTCCCTGACAAAATAGAAATGGGTTCCAGCTCTGACCTGGGCGCAACAGACATTAGTTTTAGAACAGAGGACAACAGTTTTAGAACAACATTGAGGACATGTACAGATGACACTGACTGGAAAGGCCTGAAGACAGGATTAGATTGCAGAAGGATTTTGAAGATTGGAGTAAATGTTGAAAATCAACATCAGGAAATTCAGAAAGTGTAATAAACCACATAGGTGGTAAGTAGGAGTCAAAAGCATGCATAGAAAAAAGAGAAATTGCACAGGCAACAGTGCAGAAGTAAAGGACCCAGGATTATAGATAATCACTAAGTCAGCTGTTGTTTCAAGGAATGGAAATTTCATTCTAGCAGGGCCTGAGTTGAAGTACTTCACTTGTTTCCACAACGTGCTCTCTAGCAATGATGCAGCTCAATTGTGGAGAAGTCAGAAAGGGCAACAAGAATAATTATTTCAGAAAACATGATGTACAAAAGGCTGAAGGATTTGGTTGAGGGAAATGGAAGACGTGACCTCAGTAGCTCTCTTCTAAGCCCTACACTTCTACTTTAACTAAAGCAGTTATTTATTTTAAAACTCTCATGGGATTTTTTAAATAAAAAGTAAATCACAACAGAAAAGGACAAAGAGTAAATATATATATATAATATACATTCTTTTTTTTTTCTTTGAAAAGAAAACCAGGAGAGAGAATGATCTTAAACAACTAAACTTTCATGTAGCAGTAAAAATAAAAATCCAACAAGAATGGAATGTCTAAAAAACCTAGTATCTCCACCACCATTAAGTTTCTAAATAGAAAGCTGATTGGTTTTCTCCTGCGTATTTCCAGATGTTTCTGAAATGACCTTTTGGTGGCATACACATGTGTCTTTCCTGAAATATCTTCAGGTCACAAAGATGTGTGCCACAAAAGGCTGCATGCTTTTTCTTACAGTATCAGTTGGCCTTCCACTACATATTTTACATGAAAGGGAGCTTTTTTCTTCTGGAAATCTCTAGATTCTATTTATAAAATTTCTCTTCTTTTAACAGAGTCTTCTGAAAAAAGAGATAAAGTAGATTTTATAATGGCAATTTTAACATCTTCCATCCTAACAAAATCCTTTCTGTCTGTGAATAATCTTTGTTTCTATGGAATTGAAAGATACCAGAAAAAATATTCACATTTACTGTTTGAAATTCTTTAATCTTATTTTAAAAACTCTGTTCTAAAACTAAGATACAGCTGAACTCTGAGCATTGCTGCTTGACAGTATATGAGTATATTCTTAATATAATAAAATTAATTGCTTATCCAAAGTCAGAGACTAAAGTTACCTTTTTCTCCTTGATCTCCTTTTTGGCCTTTGAGACTAACCATGTCCATGTTGTCCATTGTTCCAGGTTTTCCTGGGAGACCAGCTTCACCTTTATCTCCTTTCACACCAGGATCACCCTGTGGTCCAATTCCACCTTTGAAACCTGGGCTACCTGTAAAGAAATAGCACAGAATATTATAGTGGAATACAAAGCTTTGCAAAAATATTTACTGGATAGCAGCAAATTAAATTAGTTATTTATTAAAAATTTGAGCACCCAATACCATGCTCTGCAACATCTCATTTATCTTCTGTGAAGTTTTTTTATACCAGGACTTCACAATAGCCCTGTCAAAAAATTGACATATTTTTCCGGCTACACAGCCATTAATTTTAGACTCTCAAAACAATAAGGACAGGAGTTTGGCAGTAATATAGGGCATTATTTGAAGGATTTAATTAAGACCTTCCTCATTGGTTTTTATAATTTCAAACACAGTATTTTCCTTGGAGCAGTATCTATGGCATCCTCACACCTGGCAAACCCTTACACTGTTGAAGAATGGATCCAAAATCCTGGTTTGGTGCCCAAATATTTGACTGGTCCTAGGATACGGCTTTCTAAATTATACTACTCGTAACATATAGCTTTCCAGGGAAGTTACTTAACATAAAAAATTCCTTAGGCCAGGTATACTTCTTATATTTGGTTCTTCCAGATTAATCTTCTTTAATGAGAAAGGTGAATTTTACAATTTTGATTTTGAGAAAATATCTCTCTTACCTTTTTCACCAGGATACCCCTGGTCTCCAGTTGGTCCAGGAGTTCCTGGCAATCCAGGAGTTCCCATAACTCCCATTTCTCCTTTGGCTCCTGAAACCAAATTGAAAGAGTGAGTAATGTAAAGAAGTACAAGAAATCAAATTATTTACACCCTATCATATTAGGAATTATACTACTTAAGGAAAAATGGAACAAAAAAGATGATTAATCTAGAATAGCCCAATAAAGAAAATAGTAAAAAGTGTTATGCAAAGCAGAATAAAACACAGTTTTTAATGTTATTTTTTAGATTCTTAAAACTTCCTATTACAATAAACAACACTGTCATTGACAAAGACATTATTAAAACCACATTCTGTCACAGGATAATCCTCTTTCAACATTACAGGCTAAAGGCTAGTTCCTGCAAGTTGCTGGATTTGATCCAGCAAAGGACTTGAGTAGCAGTTCGATTAGACATGCATAGAGCTGCTTTACTGACATCAGCCCCTGTGGTTTCCCAAGTTTGGGTTCCTTGATGGATCAAATCCTAACTAAGGGAAAAGGTGAGCTAGCACAACTTAATAAAATAATTGTCAAAGATGCTTGTTTCCAAGGAGGATGTTTACCTGCTGATCCTTTCAGTCCAATGGCCCCCTGCGGACCTGGCAGGCCAGGTAACCCCACAGACCCTGGTACTCCAGGCTGGCCCTGGCTACCTTTATCCCCTTTTGGTCCTGGCATATCTAGGCCTGGGATACCAGGGTAACCCCTGTCTCCTTTTATTCCAGGAAATCCTAGGAAAAACAGAAGATACAGGATTAGTCCTTAATGGAGCATAGGGAATACCATTAACAAGAGTATCTGATAATGTCTACCTGCAGTAGATGATTGGAGGAGACCGAAAAAAAACAGCCTGACATGACCCCCAATGCACCCCCAATGACTTCACACCACAGAACAGTTCACAAGCAATGCTTTTACCAACACCAATATCAATTTATGCCACAAGCCCACTCCTAAGCACTGTGACAGGAGTATTTTCCTCTCACCTGGTGGTCCCTGGGGTCCTGGCTGCCCAGCAGGTCCTGGCAATCCCTGCGGACCCAGCCCTGGAGCACCCGGAGGGCCTTGCAAGCCTTGCAGTCCTGGGAGGCCGGGCTCACCTACAAGGAGATAGAGACATAGACTGAATGTCCTCCAATGTTATTTGAAATCTTCTTTGCTGAAGATGGTGCTTGAGAAGCACTTGGTCAACTAGACCTCACTTCAGCCTCTAGTACCTCCTGCCTGGGCTTGGAGGAAGGGCTGCTCTTTGCTGTTCATATTTGCTACCAGTGGTTGGTAGGAGAAAATGAGGGGAAGGAAGAAGGGCAGTACTCTGAGATATCAGTAGGATCTCTCAGTGGTGAATAGGCTTTTTGCTGCATGTATGGGGGAGTCACTTTTAGAAAAGAAATAGAAATGCAGAGCTGTAATTTTATGGTGAGATTACCTCTGAATCCTTGCTGTCCAGGTATGCCCGGAAAGCCTTGCTCACCACGTAAGCCAGGAAGTCCTGGATTTCCTTTTTCTCCAGGGATGCCAGCTGGGCCTGAGGGGCCTTGTGATCCCTTAGGTCCAGGGAGACCTACACCAGGTTCACCCTAGCCAAAGATACATGAGAGATTTGGAATACACACATTAGAACAAGTAATCCCTTCAGTGACCTTATTTTAAATCACTCAGAGGCAAAGAGATATACGTGCCTTCTGGGGAGAACCATAAGCCCTTTAGTGTTAATTTCACATTTCTTTGTATGCATAGTGGGAAATATATGATGAAAGACATCCTGGGCATCTTGTGTGTTTTGGGTTTGTTTTTTTTCCAAAAGAGCAGGATCTTTGCACAGATTCCTGTTTGCACAGGCACACACAGGTAACAGTAGCAGCAGCTGACACTTACTTTTTGCCCTTGTAAACCTGGTACACCTGGCAAACCATCCAGGCCAGGCGTTCCCGGAGTCCCCGGCAGACCAGGCGAGCCAGGCTGACCTTGGAAACCTATAAAGCAAAACAAAGCTCACATCATGACTGTGTCTGCCTCTAAGTGTCCTCTGCTGTTTCTGCAGGCTTCTAACTGAACTATTCAAATTTTCACAGGAGCATATAAAAAAAGTCTGTGTAGTCTTTTATGCCAAACTTCTCGGGATGCCAGCACCCAGAAGTCTCAACAGATATTCAAATGCTGAGCTTCATGCAGCATTTGGATTCTGATGGCAAAGAACCACTCAGAATAAATAAACGTCAAGTGTCTCCACTTGAATGAATAGCTTTGTGGGTTCATGCCATTGAGAAACATCTGTCTACAAAACTGGGTTCCCAAAGTCTTCTTCAGAAAAAGCAACTTAATGCCTGTGGCCTCAGACTGAGTGATCCACTTGTGAATCAACATCTTTTGTTCAGCATATGTTGCATGGCATGTCCTATATGCACCACTGAGGGTTACACACAGAAGGTTTCTATGCCACAGCTGGCCCATGCATTGTGGCCTTGGGAATGCAGGAAGGAATACCTACAGAAGTTGGCAAATGACTTAGATGGGACTCACTCAACACCAGCACATGCTCAATAAATTGAGATGAAGCTCCTCTCCTGGGCAACAGTCTCAGGAATTGGAAAATCCATTTTTTAGGCCAAGCTCCAGGAAAGTCATTGGGCAAAGCTGAATTCAAGGAAGGGTCCTTGAATGAAATGTACTTGATATGTCATTCCTTTCTTGCTGGCACCAAAGAGGATACAGCTATCTTTTTCCAGACGCAATGTGTCTCTTCTGTTCAGGCTTGTCCCATGCCTGCCTTAGAGGAACCAGAGGTGTCTTTGTGACCCTCCCAGTTCTTTGGTGTGTGGAGTCATAGTAAACGAAATAATAATGAAGACACAGAAGAATTTGGGGGATTGAGATGGCTGCTGAAAGCTCAGACATTGAGTTCTAAATGAGTAGCAGCACTATGAAATACATCTCCCAAAATCCAGAACTAGAATATGAACATTTAGACTCCCTCTAAGCTATGTGCATACCCTGACCATGGCCATGCATTGAAGATAAAACTCACGCTAAGCAAGCCAGTATTGTAACCAAACCACTTGGCCACCTGGAACACAGCAGAGCTGCTAGGTCTGGCCCAAAGATGTTGTTATGTCAGCATATTCTTTCACCAAGCACGCACAGTGTTTCTCAGAGAAGCCATCTCATCTCTCAGCAACTTCAGTTGCTGCAGTGTAAGATGATGTACTACATCACTTTTTATTCTAGCAGTAGCTTTGACACTGCCTGTATCTGCATCACATCACTGCACAAAGCAAGGGTGTGTTGAAAGCATGCTTATTGTGGTGCTTGTGGAGTTTCTCAAGGGGTGTTCTTCAGCTGCCTCTCATGCATCTGTGTCTGGTAATGCAGGCTTCCATCCACACTCCAATTACATCATCTCTGGAAGATGAAGTTATTCATCTTACCTTTGGGTCCTGGAGGTCCAGGAAACCCTATACCTGGCTGCCCAACAGCACCTTTTTCTCCTGGAAGGCCGGGTCTACCTGGAAGCCCGGGATTCCCTTTGTCACCTTTGGAAGTGGAAACAAGACAAATGTTAATACAAAGGCCGGTTTCTGGGGAAAACAGCCATTAGAATCATCAGACAAAGATTAACAGCCTACTGTACCTTGGAGTCCAGGGAAACCAGGTGGCCCAGGAAGACCATCTGCCCCAGGAGGTCCAGGGAGCGATATAGTTCGTCCTGCTTCACCCTTTGCTCCTGTGAATGTAAAAAGGTATTGAGTTCAGGAACTGATGAAATTAAACAAACGAGTTTCACCAAGCCAGAAATATGAGTCTATCTACACTGCTACAAATGACTTGGTATTAAGTATTTTTATAAATGTTTTATAGAAAACTAGCATGAACTCAGACAGGATGAACCTAAACCATCCTGCTTGGACTAATAAACCCTTCAAGAAACCTCCCTCAAAGGAGGTTATACTGCTGAAAGAAAGCATGATTGAAAGTAGAAAATATTTTTACTTCAATCTTTCATTCCAGTGATCCTCTAAGTTGTACCAAATAAAGGGCACACTTTTTTAATCTTTCTTTTTTTTTAATTTTAAAGCACACTATAGCATTACCTGGAAGGCCTGGTAAACCTGGAGTTCCAGCAAGGCCTCTGTCTCCTTTTTCGCCAGGTAATCCTGCAGCACCTATTCCAGGGGGGCCAGGAAAACCTCTTTCACCACGTACTCCAGGGAATCCAGGTTGGCCAGGGGGACCACGTTCTCCTTTCAAGCCAGCTGTACCCTAATTTTTGCAAAGTGTAAGTGTATGTCTTGCCTGATTGGCAAGAAAGAACATGTTATCCTCTCTCTTTATTTATATCATAACTTGGATTTAGCACATGTATCTGTAATACTGAATAAAGTGGATTTTTTATCACTCGGTTCAATGGAAACATAACTGGGTTCCACATGAAATAGTTCATGGAAATGTTACCCAGTGTGCAATGGAGCTAACCAGACCATGTAGTCTATGTTCCCAGTGCTGGATCTGGGAGCAGATGTGAACACTACATCTGTATCAGCTGAACTTGTTATCAATGAAAAACTTTGAAGCGTTAGTTTCCATAAGAAGATAGGTATGCTAGAAGAGAGTTGAACCTTTAACAATCTCTAACTGCATTCCTTCAGTCATCTTCAGGTATCAGTTAAACCATCCACATTAGGTCTCACTATCAAGATGTGAGAAAGGGAGAAAACAATGAAACTACTGACCATGCGTGGGACAACTCAATGGGGGAAGCAACCATGCTTTATAGCCCTGAAATTAGCAAGCCATGCTGAATATAACTGAGACAGATCACTTATATGCATGACATGTAAAAAGAAAGGGTCAAAATCTAACTCTCAAAGTCTGTTGTTGAAGGACCGTTTTCTTCCCTAGCTCCAGGGAAACTGGAGTCTTCCTCTGAGGAAGAATGAACTACTCAAAGGTAAGAACAAGACATGGAACAATGAATGAGGCCAATAAATACATAGCATATATAGGGCATAAAAGCATGTGAATTCTGATCTGAAAGACAGAATGTATAGGATAGTGTGTAAACATAAATAAACATGCAGTAGGACAATACATAATCATAAAGAAACACACATACCGATGCTCCTTTTGGACCCTGGAGACCTGGTAATCCATCTTTTCCTGGTCTTCCTTCTCTTCCAGGAGTACCTGGTTGTCCTGGGAAACCAGGTTCTCCCTTTTCACCTTTCAGGATAGAATCATAAGAAAAATCTCCGGGTTCTCCTTTTGCACCAGGGCTGCCCGTAATTCCTGGAGTGCCGGGGGGCCCCTGAAATTTCATAAATTCAGATGTCATCAGTTGCCCTACTGACCCTTCACCAGATACAAGAGAAAATAAATCAGAAATTAAAGAGTAGACCCAAATCTAGTGAGCCATTATGCTTTTGATCAAGAGAGGTGAGAATATTTTCCAGGACACAGCAGTGTCTGTAAGGTATTAATGCAAATATTTTGTTTCGACCATTTTGGCATCGATCATATGACAGGTGTATGTTCTCAGATGGTGCTTATAAACTTACACCACTTACAGAAGTGCAGACCATGACACCAACAAAATGACTGAATTTTCAACTACCTACTAGATTTCAGTTTTGCATATTTATACAATATCAGCACCTGGGTAAATGAATCTTTTTAAAAAGGCATTTCAGAGTTCAAGTGTCTGCCCCAACTTTTAAATGATGAATTCTGTAACACCGTGGAACCTATTTCCCTGACACAAATGCAACAAAAGGATCTCTACATTTCCATGATAATTTACAATGCCAGCAGAAGTATATGAGAAGTACTACTCATACAGAAAAACAACACACTTCCAGTATGCAAAGACAAACTCAGCCAAACTTACAGGTACAAAATTGCTTATGCAAGCCACACCCATGATTTTATTTCTTTCAAAACTTTTAAAATCAACTATATTAATCCCATATATGGATTGTCCTTGAAATTAAATTGTCTTATACAAAACTCAAATGTTACTTGCACAAGAGCTCATGTTAACTGAAGGCTGAAAACTTCTCCCTTATGACATTTAGCTGACACCAAATGCACGTTTCCCTTCATTACTAACATTAATTGATTTTGTACAATTTACAATCACAGTCAGTTGGTACTATCAGAATACTACACGCATGCTCAGCGAAGCGTTTTGTAAGCTTCCCTGGGAAGAAGTTAGCTACCTAATAATTCACATTTGGACTTCCAGAAATCCCATTTTCCCCTAAATATTTTCTAGGACTTACACACACTTTTCTCATAGAAACAGTCTCTAATGTCAAGAGCTACCCACTAGGGTAGTAAAGAACAGATTTCACAGGCAACGTCCACTGCTTAAGGCTGACGTGCGCCCTCCACTTAAACATGAACCAGAACACGGTCAAAGGTAATCTTTGCTTGAGCTCTGGTGGGTCCTGGATCAGACTCTGATGCTCTGGCACGCCTGTAAAAAAAGTGAGCTAGCAAGACTGTCATCTATATAGTTTTTCCAAGATAAATATATGCTGGATCAACATCTGGCTGAACTTTGTGGAGCAAAACAAGCTTAAAAGCATTCAGAGCAGCAGCCAGTCCTCATCTGATGAAAGACATGAGTAGACTTAAAAGGCAACAAAAGGAAAACACAAAGGTGTGGCAAAACAAGTGCTGAGAACAAATACCAGACATTAAAAAATCTTGAATACATTGGGATGCCTCTTATTTTACTCCACTGTTTCTTTCATGTAGCCCATTGATATTATAGTAAATTCAGTTGCTGTGTAATACAATTTTACTTATCATGGTGGAAATAGAGCAGATGTTCACTGGCCAAATTCAGGCATCTAGGTTTTATTTATACTCCAGGAAGAGAAATAAGATTCCTTGAGTAAGGAATTCATACGGGTGTTTTGCTGTTTTTTGATATCAGAAGCTGTTTTGCTTCTGATATCCAGTCTTACTCGCCAAGAGCTGTGTTGCACCATGTCAATGTAACTACAAGTGTTCATATTATCTGGATGGTAGACAGCCTTTCTCTGTTTCTTCAAAACTACTTCACTTTCCTGCTAACTAATTGTGTTTTACAGAATATACCACACACATCTCCCAAAATTCAAACTGTGAAAGTCTATTTCATGCCAGTACTAGATAGCTTACACTGCACTAGATGGCACTGTCTCTCTCTCAATATATGGACACAACAGCAGAGTTCTTGGAACGATTCACAAAAAGGTCAGGCCAGATCTGCATCTGTTTCCTGTGAAATCCTACTTTTTACCCATCTCCTCTGCTTAGCTTGATCATCCAGAAGATCATGTGTCCTGCTGAGTGCATATGATGAGCAAACACAGAAATATAACCCGTTTCTGACAGCTCTTTCTTCCTTTCAGAGCTCAACCACGCTGCTTCCTAGTTTATTTTGCTAGGCACTGCTCCTTGATTTTATTGTATCACTGTGCTGGTCTGGTTTTAAACAGAAGTATTACACAACCACTGTGATGATCAGAAGTTTTTCGATGACATGTTTCATAGGACACATAGCATTTGTCAGGGCATTACTTACAGGTACCCCTGGAAGGCCATCAAGTCCAGGTAAGCCTCTGTCACCCTTGAAACCTGATTGTCCTGGAAAACCTTATCAGAGAGACAAAAATGTAATTCTGTTTATTACATGCTTTTACAAAAAACTCATTGTATGTGAATTCTTTGTGATCTTCCTCAAAATATCTCTTTCAAACCCCAGTTTTATCAACATAATGCTGCTACAGTCAGTGAAGTTGTCTGGATGCATGTGCTCATGTGTCTGCATTCATCAACTCAGAAGTTGATGATTCATTTGACTTAGGAATGAGTTCACCTTACTATTTAGACCTATCATGTAACCACTGCAATCTTGAAACTACCTAAGCCATATTCATTTTTCTTAACAGCCACGAGAACAAACACCACATATAATATTCTATTTTCATGTGGCACTTCTCTTGCACAGTAGCAGAAAAATAATTAATATTTTGGCCACAGATTTTAAAGCTAGGATTGAGAATGTACCTGTGGACCACCATCAGGCAAGTGCTTCCCTCATTATTTTTCACTTTTGCAACCTTCTGTGAAAATATTTGGGCCACAGATTGCAAGGACCCTCCACTGTGGCCAATTTCTGCTTCCTTGGCAATTCTTGTTGCTTGCATTGGAAATTTGGAAACAGGCAAAAAAAAAAAAGAATATTCAATCGTCTTTTCAGTAGTTTCCCAAATAATTTGAATAGCGGGACAAGGAGTAATTAGTTTTACAATATATGCTGCAGTTTTAGAGTTTAGCCTATAAGGTTAATTCTCAGGTAGTTAATGAGGTTTTACCTGATGGACCTGGTGGTCCTTGTGGTCCTGGAAGTCCAGGAGGTCCTTCTTTATCACACAAGGCACAGGATTCACCTTTTTCACCTAAAAAACCAAGCCAAACAACCCAACAAAACTAGTGAATAACAGTATAAAGATTTAAGACAACTGCAAGCAGGGGGATTCAGGGGCAAATGCCAATTTACATTTCATGTTGAAAGAATAAAAATAAATGTGCTACTTCTAATAATATGCTTCGAAGAGAATTTATCAGCAAACTGATATTCAAGATTCTTTAAAACTTTTAAAGGAATGGCATCAACTTCAGTTTTTTCCTAGGGATAATACTTAACAGATCAGTTAAAAGGGACCAGGTTGAAGAGGATCAAAAAGAAGAAAAGAAATATAAACTGGGCATAGAATAAGCAAAAAGGTTAAAGCAGAAAAAGGAAAACCTCTATAGGCACTGCAGTTTTGCAGTTTTAGAAGAGCAATGAGCAGAATGAGATTAGGAAGGATCAGCCATCATGTAAATGAGTGCAGCTCATTTTTTGTATGTCCATTTAGTCCATGCTGCTAAACCACATGGTTGACAGTCCTATTTATAGGTGTTACAATTTTAGCTCCAATTATACTCATGGCAATGATTCATAAACCATTTGCATTCCAAATGCATCTGTCCTACTCTAATTCTTCAGCCCAGAATTCACATCTTAAATTGCCATGAACAGTTCAATTTACACTTAATGGTGCTATACTCAATCCATTCTTCCCAGCTCCTCTTTCAGCTCTGCTCCATCTTTTATCACTTTCCAGCAATGTGTAGCCTAAGTGAAATGTAAATTAAGTTTGTGTCACACAACTCAATGCATAACATCCTTCTTTCACTCACCACCGGCTAGAGAAACACCTTCCAAGTCCATGAAGTATTTAAGTATACTTTCTCTGGATTCAGCTGAACTCCTTCACCTCTTTACATATACAAGCTTGAGGGTACAGAACATTAGAAAGCAATCACTTTAAATAACTTTACCTTTCTCTCCCATCTCTCCTGGAAATCCATCTCTTCCTGGGAGTCCAGGAGTACCTGGTGCACCAGGTTCTCCCTGTTGGCATTGATCAATTCCATCTGTAGTGGAAAAGCAACAAAGAATACTGGTTGACAAGTGCAAGTTTCCATTATAAGGCTGCATTTATGAATCTCACCCCCCTGTGGATGGAAAATTACTGGTTTGATCCTGAAGAGAACTGAGAATATTTGTGTTCTCATGAAATTAATTTAGTAGAGTCTTTTTTGTACCCTCACTTTTGTTTTCAATGTTTTAGGAAACCTTCTAGGCCAAAAGCAGCATGTTAACATCTATTTAACTTCTTCATTCTGATCAAGCTTCCTGAAAAGAAGAAACTTAGTATGTTAGGAACTGAAGTGGGTAACAAATGAGAATATTTAGCAGGCGTCGTACAAGAATATAAACTGTGCTCGCTCTGTTAGATGATACCACAGAGGTTCTGACTCAATACAGTATGACCATTTTGGCCACAGCCAGTAGTCAAAATGTTAACATGAAATTTGGAAAAAAAAACAGTTAAAAGAAAACAAATTGTTTCCCATTATACACTTCATGAAAGCTGAAGAAGTGCCTGGGGAATGAGCAGAATTAAGCAGTGATCAAAGCCTACTGCATGAAAAGGAGGTATTTTTAGGGCAAGGTAAGATTTAGCTATGTAATTCCATGTGCTAGGTGCTGGATTTTTCACTGCTTCATTGGCAAACAGAACAACAAGTAACCAGGCATCTTCAGCTGGTTTTGAACCAAGTGTTTTGGTTTTGAAATTCAATAGATAGTAGCATTTCTTTCAGTAGTTTTGGACTAACTCAACTATTGTAATAGGGATATCGTTCTTTATGTTGGAATGACAATTTTATTTCACAGAATCAGTATAACCTACAGCAAAAGTTTTCCTTCAATAACAGAGTTAAAACAACAATTGCAAAGAACTATTAAGCATGGGCCACTTTCATATCTACTTTTTTCACTGCTTCATTGCAGTGTGAAACCAAAAGCATTTTTCTGTTTAAAACTGCTTCATCAGAATCTAATTATACAGAGCTGTGGGATTTTGTATCATTACTACTAATATTATTGTGTATTGGTCACAGCATTACCAGCTTTTCACAGACCTCTACACAGCAAGTCTTGGCGTCATTCTCCTGTTAGGTAATTTCATTTTACAGTAAATACTTCTAGCAGACTAATATCTTGGTCAGCAGCTCTTACACCTCCTACATAGATTGGTACTGCAGAATTGCAAATTGTGATACTGAACAGCTATCTTTATGCCAACAGTATTAGTACCTGTTACTTCTATAACTGAAAATACATACATACCTCTAAATTGGCACATTAGGACTCAGAGGAAACTAGTATTAGCATCAATTATTTGGTTATATTTTCACAGACCACAATGTACTTCTGAAAAAATTTTAAAAACACTTAGCAAAGAATCCTTGTCCCAGTAAGAAAACAAGCAGCTTGATGCATCATGGAACATGGTCTATTAACAACTCAGATACGTTTCTTCCACAATGTAGTTATATTCAGACATTAGCTTTTATAAATTTGTCTCCTTATCATTTTTTATGTGCATGCAATGTGTATTCTTGAGTCTTCACTGTGAAAAGCAACCAAGTACTTTACCTACCTGTTTTTCCCGGAGGACCAGGTGGGCCAGGCAACCCCGGGGGACCTGGAAAACCATCTCTTCCAGGGGGTCCGGGCAAAGGGAATCCTGGAGAACCCTTTTCACCTTTTTCACCTCTCTCCCCGGGGACACCAGGTGATCCAACCCTGTCTGGAAGGGGTCGGCCTTTGGAGAGAATGAAACATTCATGAAAAAAGTTACAAACAGAAGGACAGTAACATTATCAGCACATTAGAATCATAGGATATAACGAGTTGGAAGGGACCTATAAGGATCATCGAGTCCAACATAAGCTTCCATTTCAGAGAGAAACAGAAAAATACTAGTGGAAAATAAAAAGGGACAGTATTTTTATTCTTGGCTATTTATACAAAATTGAGGTTACATACACACTACAGGTCAGGATAACTCACTTTGATTAGATCCCTAGACAAACACTTATTTTGTACTAACTTCCTTTCTCAGATTTAATCAACTTTTCATGTATAGGAAAAAGTGGAGACATGGGAGCTAATTCAGCTATTACACTTGGAAACTATTGTAATCTTCCTTATTTCATAATAAAGCAAATCTTAACACTTAGAAAGGGACAGTTTGCCTATGCACTCCAGTAAATAAGTATTTGGCAAAGCTATCAGATTTCAGGAATGCTAAAACCAAAACTCTTTGTAGGAATAATAAACAAACAGCAATCAGTAAAGAGCAGTTAAACAGCTAGGAAAAGCTACTTAAGATTTCCTTTTAGCTCACTCACAGTAGTTGTCCAGTCACACAGGTCTCGATACTCGAGTGAGTTATTTCAGTTCACAACTAATCGCTAGACTCATCACTAAACCATTCTGAGACTTCTGCAACATTGCAGGAAGATACAAAATTCACACAAATCTCCATTTCTGGAGGGTAATGACAGACTAAGAGCTACTATTATTCTTGTCTTGTCACACAGAATCCTTTAGGGACTATTACAGCCTGCAGTTGATAGTATCTCCTCCCTAAACTGTGAAAATTTTCCTGGAAACTGTGTGACCCAGGCTCACATTAACTTCATATTTAGCTCACTGTCAAGCTAGAAAATGTGAGCAAAGGAGGTAATAGCAGTGTCACTGCAGGATGTGCTAGGCCCAGGTGTCCACAAATGATTTGCTTAATTTTTAAACAGCAAAAATTGTAGTTTAGTTCAAACACATGTACATATACATCTAAATATAAGAATAGTGTGGCCATGGATGTGTAGACTATGAAAAAGGTAACATTTGCAGGCAAAAGAAATAACTTTTACTAGATCAAGTGACACAGTCAGAAAAAACCCACCAAAACAGGAAGCCTTCAGGAATGACTTTGTTCTAATAAATATTATTATTTCTCCCTATGAGCCTTGTTTTATTATATTTATGCAAACACCTATAGGGCTGAAGCGAAAGCAAGACAAATCATGTCAGTATCAGTATGCACAGATAGGTACATCTGCACATATCTGTGCCCATGCTCAAGTTTTACAGCCCTTCTTGCCCAACGGAGCCATACTCTCTGGGCTACCTCTGATGACCTGTGCACAATAGTTCTTCAATTTAAGTAGAGTTATCAGGGCTCCACATGAATAGCAAGGCTGGATCACATCAAAGACATGGAGAAAACAATCTATAGGAAGGGTCTAGGAGGATGATCAGAGCCCGGGAGAGGCCACTGCCTGGGAGTTCTCTAAATCAGGCAGTAACTGGCAGCAGCTAAGAACATCTCTCAGAACTCTTCACCCAAGAACAATACAGGAAAAATGTGAACAAAGTCAGTGGCCATAAATTCATACCTGGAGGTCCTGGGATTCCTTGTATACCAGGGAAACCTTTAGAAAGAGAGGTTTGTGGTTAGGCAGCAATCAACTTTTAACACAGGCTATTTGGATACACATTGCAACCTAGTACGCCCTGAATGAAAGCTTAAAGTTAAATAATCTACAGATATCTGCAAACAATACACCTATGGAAAAGGCCATGCTGTGTGGCCTCTTCTCCACCAATCTTTCCCTGTAATGGGAAAAATGGAAAGGGAATGCCTGCTGTTCCCTGTTTACTGAAGAATTTTGGAAATTATGCAAGACAATTTTAAGGTGCAAATTTAGCTCTGAGGACTCTGAGGATTCTATGCCTTATTATCCACTTTATGCTCATGTTGATTTCCATCTTTCTTAATCTCACTGGATTAAGATTAAAACTAAAAGTCACATTTATATATGATGAAGTGTTCTATATACTACAAATAAGTGTAATAACCTGGAAAAAAATTAATAACTGGAACATTTTACTGTTATGCAGAGCACCTGCGCTCACAGATAGTGATATTTTAATTTCATTTCACAAGAAAGCCAAAAGCATAACTCAATCAAAAAGATAAGATACAATACATACCTTTTTCACCTTTTTGACCTTTCAGTCCAGGTAAACCTGAAGCTCCAGGCTCTCCTTTTTCACCAAAGGTATCTATCGGTCCAGTATCTATAACCTGGATCACAGGCCAAAGACTAAAACACTAGAAACATACAACTGTGCCCTCATTTGTGTCTCCCCCATCCCGACCTGATGCCATTTTGCATACATATTTCCTATTACACAAAAATTCCTTCATGTCTGTAGTAGGATTAATTGGAGAGCTTTATAACAGCTTTTTGAACAAGAATGACGTCAAGTAACCTTAGCGTGGTCTAAGAACTGACCTACTAGGGTTGTATTACCTTAATTTTTAAAATATTATGTTCTGGCAATTTCTGCTAACATTGATCTGAGCTTGACATAGAGGAGACTAATATTTGCAATAAAATATTCATAAAGTGTGCATAATTTTCCAAATCAGATTAGCAAGTATTGGGAATTTTCCCCATGTTAGGGAAGCAGCACCATCAATGATCTATTTTTTGCTGACTAGCCTCATTTTTTATTTGAAGTGTTAAAAACGTTATAGACTGCAAAGCTGACAGACTTATTCTTTTGAACTCTCTTTTGGATACTTTACATCAATTACCAATGACTATCATTTTTGTAGTCCAGAATATGTGAAAATCATTGTCTGAGAGCTCCTTTCCCAAATGTTAAACTTACTTAGAAAAACCGTATCCAACTTTTGTTTTCATTAAGAAAAAATGAGGACATGACTGATTAGAATGAGATCAGACATGCAGTCTCTTTTTTTTTCCCTCATTGCTTGAGCACTTTGACTTCCACAAAATTTATAATGTCAAGAACAAAACAAAAATTTATTTTACTTACTCTTCCTGGAGGTCCTGGAAAACCTTGTTCACCCTTTTCACCCTAAATCAAAATAAAATTTACATTTTAAATCCAGCTCAGATTTTCTTCCCCACAAAATATGGTTTCCTTAGCAACTGAAGGCTTTGATACAGACTCATACAACTTCCAAATGTTAAGTACCTGGACTGATATAACACACAGTTAAGTAACTAGTTAGTGGGCCTGTACTGTTTTACACTATATTAAAAGAAACTGGGATTTTTAGGAAAATGCATTTCTATATATGCTGTCTGGGCAAAGACCTTGTGAAAATAAAGCCTGCATTGATCAATTCATATGAGAGATATAAATCAGATACGTTAATTTTGACTTTTTCTCTGAGTGATGACTTTATAACTTTGTAACATCCATTTAACATTGCTTTGTGTACATTTAAGTTTTAATGCACATCTATGATCACCCCATGCAAGCTCTTAACTCCTCATTCTGTGTGATGGGAAGCAAAGGCAGCTACTACGCACCTTCGCGCCCGGCTCCCCAGGTCGTCCTGGAATCCCAAATCCACCAGGCAAACCCTGTGTGTAGAAAACAGCAAAACCAAAAGAGACAGATACAGTTTTTATTTAGCTCAGGCAGCATCAAATTTTTTAACCAGTCACTAATTCACCAAAACTTTGGACTAAACAATCCAGACAGCTAGAAAATTTAAACCATTTATAACACACAGTTCTTCGTCTTGAATGTAAGAAACAGCACTGGACATTCAGTAGAATACATACGTGTTCTCCTTTTGGTCCTGGTTCACCATCTTTTCCAGGCTTTCCCTGTAAAACACCAAGTTCCACTCTGCTTAAACAAATAGCCACATATATGCAAATTTTAAATACGGTGGGTGAAACACCAGAACAAAACAATTACTACTGTAATGAATTAATTGGCGTGCTAACACAGCCAACAGCACAGAGGATACAAAGCAGGCTAACTGGGACTGCCTACAGCTTATGCTAATCAACATCCTACAAACTGCAGATTTAAATAAAGTCCTGCAAATCTGTTCCCAGATCCAGGAATAACACATGGATTTCCCAGTTAAGGAGACTTCAAGACAAAATATATCAACAGCACAGGAAACTGGAACTAGACCCAGAAACACTTCACTTCACAGCAATCCCTTTATGTATATATATATATATATATATATATATATACACTCTCCAGCCTCTCAAAACCTATATTCATAGACATTCGGTGGCTCAGTTTCAGCAGAAGGCTTGGAGAGTACAAGATCATGTGGTAATCTAGTAGTAAGGAACACTTCCTCCAAACTGAAGGACATAATTTCAAATCATAAGACAGATGATAAAGTAGAATTCAAGACTCTCTCCTCCAGAGCAAAATAATTTGCTATTAGACCACTGTGTTATCCTACAGAGGGGACTGGATTCCCCTGAGGTAATCAACAGGTACATGATAAATGACCTAGATGGATTAACCTACTTTCCAGTAGCCTCTTCTTCCTATGGACTATGAAATTACTGGCACCTAGGTTTGTAGCTTAATCCACTGAAGGTTGGATCTTAGTTGGTGTCACAGTGCTTAGGTTCTGTGCATATCATCAGCAATACGGTCATGTCCCATAAACCCAAGAAAACTGAGCTATGAAAGGTACAGCCTGACTCATGCAGAAGGTTGGATGACACTATGGTATAAGTCAGACTAGGCAAATGTAACTGACCTTATGGTCCTGAGCATCTAAAATCAAGCAGGAAAACAGCAAGTAAATGTATCTCAGTCATCTAAATTTTTCACTACATTCCTGTCTTTTTAAGAAATGGTACCTTTCAGCTAAGCTGGCTTATTTTGTAGACTGCACAGAGAGTATTTTAAATAAATTTCAAATGTTCCATTTAG
The DNA here is from genome assembly GCA_022605575.1 of Laterallus jamaicensis coturniculus. NCBI lineage: Eukaryota > Metazoa > Chordata > Aves > Gruiformes > Rallidae > Laterallus > Laterallus jamaicensis. The sequence goes on along the minus strand of JAKCOX010000023.1, from coordinate 11,823,158 downwards.
CTGAAGTCATTCCTACAGAGTGCTTTGTTTTGCTTTGCTTTAATTCTACTCTACAATTACTTAATCTTGCTTCAGATGAGATCAGTGGGAGTCTTGCTTTTCCCTTCAGCACTGCAAGCTAATGTTACATCTTTGGTTATCTGAAAGCATCTTACATACTAATATTACTGTATGTTACTACTATCTTGACTTATAACACCAAACTAACCTGTTTGAAATAGACCAAATTTACTATTTCATTAATTAGCTAACAGAAACAATGCAACAACTGTAATTATGGTATTGATAAAGTTGAGCATACTTACCTGTGGACCAGGCTTCCCAGGTTCACCCTTTTCTCCTTTGAAACCTGAACCTGGTAATCCCTGGAAAATAATTACACCCCAGATCAATAATATTGTCAAATCCTCAAGTAAAATTCCTTTTATCAAATAGCTATAAAGATATTCAGGGCCATGATATTATTCTTCACAAATTTTATAGTAATTAAAAAAAAAAAAAATATGCAATACTCACTGGGTTTCCCCGTTCACCCTTTAAACCTGGATCACCCTAATGAAATGATAAAAAAAGGAGATTAGTCAGCAAAATCTTAACCATTTTTCAGTTGAGTTATAAATCATTTCGTTCTTCATGTCAGTAAAAAGCATATTTTCTCTACTTCAAGAACTATCCCTAATAGCATGACGTGGAGGGATTTAGACAAACACAAAATGGGAATCAATTAAGCTAGTTTTTTATATGTATTGCTTAGACTGCCTAATTCAGTAATTAAAAAAAATCATTAGACTCCATTAATATGATAATGTATATGAAAAGTTCAGTGTAAGCTATGTAATTCAATGTTTTAAGAATATTTAGTGTTTACAGGACTACACTTATCAATCCTCCTGCCTCAGAAAGTCCTCTGTTGCATACATTACTTATTTAGACATCATTTTATCATGTATTTTTTAGGGAAACTTCTAGAAAGATAATGAAAATTCATCCATTAAATTAAACAGGGATTTTGAAAAACTGTAGGTGACGGAATATCTTCCTTTTATTTTTTCTAATTCCTGTTGCTAAGATTTTCAGAGAACTCAAGATAAATTGTTTAAGGTCTCACCTTTTCTCCCTTTATGATTTCACTCCCTTTTTCTTTCATATGTGGTGCTGGTCCTGGGAGTCCTGGGGGTCCCCTTACCCCCTGTTCTCCCTGTCAACACCAAATCCAGAATAATCCATTGAAAAGAATACTGACACTAAGAACAACCATTAAGACCTATAACATTAAAAAGAAGTACCATTCCTTTTAAAAATATAGATTAAAAAAGAAAAAATCAGCAAAATCAGTTAGAGAAAGGGATACATACATAGCTATAGGAGACACAACTGTATAATGGGTCACAGAATGAGACTGCCATGACAACAGATCTCCTTTTAGGGTGAAGACTAAAACCAAATATCAAGAACATATCCAATTAATTATTATAATAGTACAAAAACTTTTTAGTTCCTTCTTTAGGAGGAAGGAAATCAGGAAGAAAGAAATCAGGTCTATCAATAACCATTCTGTGATTCTATGATACCTGGAAGAAAAAGTTAGTTAAAGCTTACAGTGTTCCATCAGCTTTACAACTGTCTGTAAAAGCCAACTTCGAGGTGGTAACTGTGGAAGTTCAAGGTGATAATTCTGACCCTGCAATGTATGTGTCCATTGCAGGGTCAGAATTTCATGTCCTTATATAATGCAGAAGCACTGTCATTTACTGCACACCACCTCTAAAAAGGTTTGATACTTTTCTGTCAAGTAGTAATGCCTTGCAATACCATTTATTTTTTTGCTAAAGACAAACATGAGGAGTCCAGAAAATCTCCACATAATTCTATGGCCACTGATTGATTCCATAGATTGATTCCACCAGTTTCTTTATTTTAAACAAAGCATCAAGAATGTTCCTGGCAGTTGTTATTTAGAGGGTTTCAAGAGACTTACCTTTTCCCCTTTAGGACCCTGAAAGCCCAAACCCATGTAGCCCTGAAAATAAAAATTACACATGCTTAGTCAATTTTTATCAGCAATGCATATGTGGATATATGTGTTTGTGTGTGTATGTGTGTGTGAAGGTATTTTGTACATGGCAAAAGTAAAGAGAGGATGTAAAAGACCAGGATACATTTTTTAAATGCACGTATGAAACAAATAATTATGTCCCATATATCCCTGCTGTTTAGGACAACAATTTGTGGGGGAAAATTTTATTTTTATTTAATTTGATTGTCAATATGCTCTTTTTTCCCAACATTTTATTGAAGAGATTGACATTTTTAGATGAGTTCAAATAATCACAGAATGTTATCATTACTGATTTGATCAAGTGAGATAACAGCTCCAAATGAACTTGTTAAAAGCTTTAAAAATGTGTTAAAAAACTCTCTTTATGATGCCCATTAAGGCATATAAAGTGTAAAAACCTCACTCCTTTTGAACCATTCTTTCAAGCTTTTTGGGGAACCAGTATGCAAAAAAAAAAAAAAAGAATTGATCTTTATAATAAAGAGTCTTACCTTCTCTCCTGGGCGTCCTGGTGGCCCTGGGGGACCCTACAAGACAGTAAATTTTAGCATGTATACATACATAGCACACTAGTTGGAATAATGCCTTACTCTATAAAGACAGCAAAAATGCAAATCTTTCCATTAAATCATGATACAATTTTCTGCTACTGTCTGTAACTCACAACTTAGAATAAATAATAAAACCAAACAGAATCTGTGCAAGGTATCTCATCAGACCTTGCTTTGCATTTAAATGTTGGACCTAATCAGCACCTAGACAACTGGACAAGAGACAATCAAAAATAAGTCTATGGTACTGCACCGTACGATAACTTTTTAGCAGAATTTTTTAGGTTTTGCAACTTTTCATGCTAAATATTAGTCCTTACCTTTCTTTAAATTTATTTTCAATTAAATTTAAATTAATTTATTTTAAATTAAAATTGTTCTTTTTCATATCAGCAAGTGAAAATCCTGACTAAACTGTAGTACTATTTTCCTTTACATCACTTTTGGTTTTCTTCAGAAGGGTAAGAAATCTCATAAAGCTCAATTTAACAGCCAGAAAACACTGGGTGGACTTCAGCAGATGAAAATAACTCAAACCTGCTAGTGTTACCTGCACTCAGTACAGGAGGAGAAGATATGAGGTATATGTTAGACCTGTCAAAACGTCAAATAGCCAAAATGCCTTCTCATTTGGCAATTACCATAAAAAATACCCCAGTTAATATCCAGATTTCCTACTTACTGTGGATGCCCATAAGAACAACTTCAGCAAAAATTTTGATTCAGACCTGGCTGCTAATTTATAAAAAGTAAACCATAAAGCCAAGTGCAGGAAGAGGGGAAAGAAGGAATAACCATTCCAATACATCCAACAGAAAAATATCCTCCAAGCCTGCAAAAAGAAAACATGGCCATAGGAGCAGCTGCTATTGAAAACCTATGTTACCCAGTCATTCCTACCATGGTAGAGTCCAGGAGGATAAAAGTGAAGTGTGGGACTACAGGTTATCCTTCCCAAATCCCAACAAACAGTAGATATACACACCTTGTAGAACTTCCCTATAGTAAAGCTCTGTAAGTAAAGTGCAAATCACCGTGAGAGGAAACTTACTGGTTCTCCTGGAGGCCCTTGTGGCCCCATTGGTCCCTGAAACCCATGAGTTCCAGGTGGACCCTATGGAAAATAAAAGCGGCATCATTAAAAAGTGGCATTTATTTTGTAATTTCATGAAAGTGATAAAATTTTAATTCAAGCTCACTGCTATTCAAGCATCATTTAGACTTACAGGTAGTCCAGGTTGGCCAGGAAAGCCTTTATCACCTTTTAGTAAACTAGGAGGTAAAAGACCGATCACTTCACCTGGATCTCCCTATAATAAGAAAAGAAAAATACTTGAACATCCATTCAAATACATTCAAAACCATGAATATTGAGATGAATGTTGGAGCTATGTAAAGTTCAGAATCATCTGGAAAGCTGACTTAAAGAAAGTCACCTTACATCTCTTAATTCAGCTAAAATATAGAAAGAGATATTAAAAGTTAAGATCACCAACTGTTCTTTAAAGCCACCTGAAGACATTCCAGTACCAAATCTTCCTTCATTCCCTAATCTCCTATACTGTAATGGATAATCGGAAAGATTTTGCCCCCAAATCTATCACTACTGCAGTATCATCACACAACTGGAGCATTTGACCTGGTTGCTGAGAGGAGTGGTAATCTCACAATCCCTTTTCCAGGCTCAGATCTTCAGTCATCTATCTAATTTTGACATAAAAGCAATTTATGGCATCCTTTTTCTTCAGAAAAGGAATTAACTTTGTCTTAATTTAGAAACTTATTCTGATCATTATCTAATTCTTTAAATCTTTCTTTCCGATAGCAAAAGATCCCACATTTCCTGTGATTTTGTACAAAGTTGCAATACTTGAAGTGATTTTTTTTTTCAAGAGTTGTGTATCTGTGCATACAGAGATGAAACATTTGAGTACTCTGGTGTTTCTAGTCTATGTCATTTCACAGAATCACAACGTTGGAAAAGACCTCTAAGATCATCAAGTCCAACCATTCCCATCCTGTGCTAAACCATATCCCTAAGTACCTTATCTACCCTTTTTTAAACACATCCAGGGAAGGTGACTCAACCACCTCCCTGGGCAGCCTGTTCCAGGCCCTGACAACTCTTCCAGTAAAATTTTTTTCCTAACACATAATCTGAGCCTGCCCTGGCACAGCTTTGAGCCATTTCCCCTTGTCCTGTCTCCTGTCACCTGGCTGAAGAGACCATCTCCCATCTCTCCACAACCTCCCTGGTAGTTGTAGGCAGTGATAAGGTCTCCCCTCAGCCTCCTCTTCTCCAGGCTAAACATCTCCAGCTCTCTCAGCTGCTCCTCATAGGATTTGCCCTCCAGCCCCTTCCCCAGCCTGGTTGCCCTTCTCTGGACACACTCCAGAACCTCAATGTCCTTCTTATGGTGAGGAGCCCAGAACTAGACACAGCACTAGAGGTGTGGCCTCACCAACGCCAAGTACAGGGGCACTATCACCTCCCTATACCTACTGGCCACACTATTTTTGATACAGCCAGGATGCCATTTCTGCCCATGTAAGAGATAAAGAACAGGGCATTTTACAACTTCAGGTAGTCACACCAAGTCTGAGATTAGATTTGCACTTATAGTTACCTTACAGTTACAAACTACAGCTGTTCATTTTAAAGGGCAAAAGCTCTCTGTTGACATTCAGTATTTCATTCTTCAGCTCCCAAAATGCACTCAGATACCTACTTAGTTTAATTTTTTTTCTTTATGAAAACTGTTTAGGATGTGTTGGATGCTTCTCATATTGCAAGTTATGTCACCTTCCTCCACAAACATTATCTAGTTGAAACTCATCAGATAAATGAAACGTCAATATCAAAGCAAATGTTTGAACCTATCACAGTCTTTATGCACAATTCACACTACTTACACATAATTAATGATATATACTATTTTCTTCTTGTTGTAATCCATGTAGTACTTACACTTTTAAAACCTGCATGGAACAACACATGTGTTCAATTGTTATTAACTGGACATCACCCCACTGCCGTTATTTAGTGGGGCTGCAGAACAGAGCACAAAGTGAAACAAGCCAGTACAATTTTTTTAGTCCTTAAGTAATGACTGCACATCTTAGAGCATATAGAGTTCACCCTAATTCTTATTGTTAGAAGTAGGATATGAACAGACTTAGTAAAATGTACCTTCATTCCAGGAGGTCCTGGGGGTCCCTGAGGAAAAAGACATATTTGGTGTTATTTTTCCTCAGTATTGTATATTTTACATCTTACATTCTACACAATTTCATATAGTTCTATTTGCGTTTAAAGAATCAGAGTTAAAACAAGCAAATCAAGCATGAAACAATCTACTTACTATGCTCCCAGTCAGGCCTGGTAAACCTGGGGGACCTACTGGACCTCTTTCACCCTAAGGGGAACAGAGAAATTGGGGTTTGTTTAGGGAACATATGCTTCAGAGATGTTTTTATTTCAACATGGAAGTGCTGTTCTAAACACATGTAAATGTCACCTTTGTGCCATTACATCCTGGAATTCCAGGTGGACCAGGAGGGCCATCTTGTCCAGGAATGCCCTGCATGAAAAGAAAGTAATGAGATTAGGAATATTAGCAAAAATCCAGGTCTAATGTCACTATTAAAACTTCAATATTCTTTCTAAAAATATGTATTCTTCATACATACAGGAAGGCCTGGGTTTCCTGGAAAGCCTGATGTTCCTGGGGGGCCCTGCAAATGGCAAAAACATAAAGTGAGATGACAAACCCACAGAACAACAATAACAAACTGCAGCACAAATCACATCTCCAGTGGTAACAGACAAAAAACAAGTAGCAGTTTTTTGCAAATTTGCTTGACAAAATACCTCAAATCTTCAAAACCTCTCAAACATGGCACTGTAGCAATCAATAACTGAAAAGAACTTTCTGTATTTCTTCAAAATTTTAAGCAACAATATGGATTTCCTTCAACAGGAACTGGACCAAAACCTTAGGCATAGGAAAAAAGGAATGCAGAGATCCTGTCTTCTCACAGTCATTGTTCTCAAAATGAAATATACCGTAGGCACCACTTCATAGCAGAAGAGGATATTAATGGACTGTAAAGATGCTTCTCTATCTTACATACTCCACATCTGTGCATCAATTCATCCTTACTATCAAAAAACCTACCAGGTTGAGATAACTCACTCTCCTTGAACAGGTTTTTCCAGTGTAATTAATCAGGAGGTGAATTGGCACGTCATTTTCATCCTACCAGCTTATTAATTCCTGCAGTATTTCCTAACACAAGTATTGTGAAGCAGAAAATATATAGAGGAATCCTGTGCTCAGATAGTATATTGGCATCTTCCAAAACTTTATAGTTGCTATGACACAGTCTATTTGCACTGCAGCACACAAACATATTTGTCAGGAGATGCCAGTTCACATTAACACTCAGGATACCCCAGGGTATTGTGAACATCAGAGACTGAAATAAGGATTTCTTGATCTAGCAGAACATCCCCTCTCAATAGCTCAGAAACTGCTGTTGATTGTGTAAACTCTACGTGCTGCAGCAACTGCAGAGAAACGGGAGAACAAAACTGAGGTGGCGTTTTGAAAGCCTGTGAATGAGAGGGTAGAGCTGAAAATGTATTCATCATTACTGGTGAAGTCATTCAGATCTTCTTTCATCATCACACTGTGAAACATGAAAATGCTCAGAATGAGATTGGCACCTCACGAAACCCCAAAAGACAGGGCCCTAACATAATGGGCTAAAATAAGTATTATATAAGCACCACATTAAACAGAAACTACAACAGGGAGGTTACACGCATATTCAGAGCCTCTTCTAGCAAAGTCAAGAGATCTCTATCCCTGACTTCAATTTGTCTCTGCACCTTGTGCACATTTTTAACATCTATGTGCTCATGGGTGTGTCAGCTTCTCTGCTGGAGTGTTTCAAGGAGGTTAGATGGAAAACATAAAGGAGAATTTTGCAAGGGGTAAGAAGGTTGTTTCATATTCATCCTGGAAAAAAGCCTCTTGGTATGTCAGAAAGATATCAAAAGCATATTCAGACCAGTGCTGTTGATGCAGTGGTAAGTACCAGGTGAAAATGCAAATGGGCAACAGGACTGACTGCCCAACACAGGAAGAACTTCAAAGGCAAAAGCAAGATTTTTTTATATTATTATGCAGCACAAGGGGATGCCATTGATTAACTCAAAGAAGAGACTAACCCCATCTGGCATTTGAAAGCAGCCATGGAGAGTTAAAGACATATAAACCCACAGGCATCATAAATGCAAAAATGTAAGTTAGAACTCACTCTTGTTCCCTTTGTTCCTGGCAGTCCTGGTTCTCCAGTATCACCCTACAAAGGAAAAAAGATAGATTTGTCTTTCCTAGGGACAATAATTTAGAGAAATCTGAGTAGTTTAAATATTAAACCTTAAATTCTTACCTTAAGCCCTGGTGGCCCAGGAGGACCTTCAGGTCCTTGCATTCCAGGAAACCCAATCACACCCTGTAGTCCAGGCAACCCTCTTTCTCCCTGTGGAAGAAAAAAAGACTTATCAGCAACTAAACGACTGAAGCTGCTTCTACAAGCAACCCACATATCCCCTGTTTCTGTGCTCAAGAAACCTGTTAGGTGGTAAAAAGCTACATGTGACTGCAAACATTTCATAATGGCATTTGAAAGAAGGATTATTCTAAAGAAAGATATATTTCTGGCTCAATAATAGGTTGGCAGATTCTGAGTGTAGCATAATAGAAAAGCACTCCTTGAATGTCAATGAAACCTTTTTTCTGTCTCCTTAGCACACTTCATAGCATGTTTATATCTCAGGGATCAGGAAGGCCACTTCCCCTCTAATAAGACTTACCTGCATTCCTGCAGAGATACAGCTAAACCCTGGTAGAAAATTTAACACCTTAAATCACCATTTAAGTTCCTGAAAACTGCAAATATTGTTCAGTCAACACCATAGGAATAGCCAGCATCACGCCTCTTGTGTATCATTCACAATAGCAGATTCTGATGACCAGGTGTCACTTTGTCTTGAGTTTCAGGGTAGCTCAGAGCCTGAGGGCTTTGAGACACAGGATTTTCCAATGAAGCTGAACACAAAGAATGTATGTGTCATTCTTTAGGTTCTTCTTTAGTGAGTTTTCTGTACTGTCTCTTTCCCTACAACCCTAAATGTATTTAAATCAGATAGAGGCAGAAAATCTATCCAGACTCTAGATCAATATCACAGCTATTACACTTTCCCTTTACTTGGACTCCCAGTGAAACCAAGAGAAACACTGCCTGAATAAAGGCTGCAAAGTCTACACATAGGAGAGAGGGAGAGAAATTATGCATGTCAAAGCCTGAAAAGAGTGAATCAAAAGCCATAAATTCCTCATAGGAAGTATCTAGAGTTGTCCTTTCATGGTGTGGTATGAAGTGGGGAGAATCACTTCATATTGTCCAAAAAATGTGGGAATATTGGATAAATAAAACATTAGTGAGCAATTGTAAAAGGGACATGTTTGGACCACAGCTAAAACACACAGCACCTGTTTTACAAACTCAAGACACAGACAAATTTTCAAAGGATACCAACAAAGAAATACAATCAACAAGGTTCAAAGCACACAAAAAGAAGCTACAGAAAGATTTGGGTACTTCCAGCAGAACAATGAGAGATGAGATTGCTATTTTTAATTAACAAACAATTGAGTATTTGGATTTTAGGATAGTGAATAGCAAGAAACCATTCTCCTGTTTGGTCATGACAAAGATTCCCAGCTATACGCTGGAGTAACTTGCAGGAGTCAACTGAGGACTGAGCACACAAGAGAAGAAAAACATCTGAGTCTTGGAGAGTTAAGTCTTCAAGAATAACAGGGGCATTTTGCAAAGAAAAAGTTATCATATGCAGGCAGAGGACGTCATGGATGACCCACGGACATAGTGCTAGATACAGTTTCAGAAGATAAGAAGTATTTGAAGATTTGTGGAGTTACTGCATTGATGTTGGGTTTTTGCTCCTTGGCTGGGAGAGTGTTAAGAAGATGAAGAGACAAAGAAGAAAAGTGATTGGTGGGTAAGAAGAGCAGGGAAGGCAGAAGGAGGGGAGAAAACTGTAACTGGGATGATAAGGACATAATACAGTCCAATCAAAATAACATTTATTTATTTAAATTTCCTGCCAGGAAAAAATCACATTCTGCCTCTCTTTCCTCCCACAAAACCATTTTTTCAATATAGAGGTTCCTTCTGCGGCAAAGAATTAGTTCTCCCTAAAGTGCCAAAATGGCACAATCTCCTCTGTTTACTCCCCAGTACTCTTTGTTGTGGTTTGAGAATAAAGTTTGCTAGCAACCCAAATCCCAGGCAGTGTGTTAAGACCACAAAGCACAGCAAAAGGAAGCAAACAGAAGAACAGCTGAAGAAAGATATTTCTAGGTCAGCTGTAAGAGGTACAAGGTCCAAATTCTAAAGTAACGAATTCTTTTGAAAAGTATTTTAAGAATGTATCAGGATCCAGGTCCCTGAATAAACTTTGAAGTCATTAAAAAACTGAGGGCTATCTGCAATGCTAAACAGATTACTGAGGTTAATAAACCCATACTTTGGCTGCCTAATGGGCACTGCAGTAACAAGTGTATCTCCACAAAATCAGATGTCACTTCAGACCAGGATTTCACATTGAACATTGGGCTGGTGCTCTCATGACCAGCTGGGAGATTGGACTAAGGTGGGAGAAGACGCTCAAGGACGTAGAACAGGGTTTTCCATTGCTGAAGGAAAGGACAAGATGTGCAAATGAGAAGAAAACAAAGTTATTCTGACATCCATGGGGAAATATGAGTCATGTGTAGGACAACTAATACTTTCTGCATTCAGAAGCTCTGCCCTTTTGAAGATTTCAACCCACTTTGAACCACTGCACCCTGCAGCATAGGGAAACAGCCTTTCCTCCATTCTTAAGGAAAGATAAAACTGAGGTTTACAGGTTGGATTTCCATTTCATCTAAGGCTCCCTTAAGACTGTTCTGGCACCATAAAAGAGCCTTAACATGCTTGTAAATCACTCACTAAGGTAATGACCACTTCAGCTTGCCAATGAGGTTAACTCAAGGCTTGAAATAAATAAAAATTTCAGCTCCCAAGGCAAATATAGTCATTCGTCTCAAGACTGTCTTCAACCTCTCAGGCTGCCCTGTCTGAGGGGTAAAACATAGCTGCGGGAGCAGAGCTGAGACCATACCAAATTACTTCGAGCTAAGATACACCCAGGTTTCCCTAGAGACATTTTATTTGACTGACTTGAACTGTTAGGCCAACAAGAAAAATAAATGGCTATTTGTCTAGGACTTCTGGACATCCAGTCAAGCTGCTGAATGTCCCAAGGCTTAGAGAGTGTAACTCCTGAGCATGTGGAGGGCTGTACCCTCCCAAATACTGCAGACTCATGGTTTCTCATAGTGGAACCAAGCTCATCTTTTTGCCTGTGATTTGCCAGAAGGAAGTAAGGAGACATAAAGATGACTGCATGTGAGAGCTGCCAGGTCCCTCTCTGCAGGCAACCTGTCACTGTGGCCACTTATTCTAATAGGGGAGCATGGAGTTACACACTGCTCAAACCTCAACCTTCCCATTTGATTTTACTGCAAAATAAGGTTGGGGTAACAAGTGAAAAGTAAGTATTGGGTAAGAAGCCCATACTTAGGCAGTCTCAGGGTCTCCTGTTAATGGGACTCTACTCTTCCATGACACCCACAGAAACTCAGAGAAGTTAGGACAACCTATTCCACCAAAACCCAGGGACCTAGGGATGTCTCATGGGTTCCAGTCACTTGCTTTAGTCCAGCTATCAGACTGTCTCTTTGCGAACAGTGTGCCAAAACTTGTAAGGACAGAAGCAGCACTGATGAACAAAGGTCTTACTCCAGTAATCCTGCTCCAGTTAGTACCAACTTCCACCATGAGATGTATTTTTTTTTGCATCAGTGAAACTTCACTAAATTACAGTAAAGTTCTATCCACCTCTAAGAATCTACACTGAACAAGAGAGTACAAAATCACTAGAACCTGTAAAGTTGTGTAAATGCAGAGTTCCATGCATCCTGATGCCACTGGGTAGATTAGACCACAGAGATCACCAGGGCAGCAACATTTATACTGCTGTGTTCCTAACAAAAGTGGCTCATTTGGAATTTCAGGCTCAGATGAAGCTATCACTTATTGTGCTGTGCAGTACATACATAAGCATGTCCTGAAGATGCCTTGCATTGCAAGGAAATACTTGAGCAGCATCCTTTCCCTGCTTGCTTGCCCAGTTCCTTTCTTCACTCAATGTTCCAGCCAAACAGCCCAACAGCTCATGTTTGCACTACATTTCTGCTGCAACTCCTGAGGCATCCACACTACATAAATTGGCAAGCACCAGATCACTGCTGCTACCCCACTTATTTTTCCCTCAGCACTGAGATTTCTAGCTGCAATGTGTGTGAAGAGCAGGAGACACTGACTGCAAGGGCTATGTATTGTTCAAGTTCCAATATTCACAGCTGCAAAATCTTGGCAAGTAATCTTGAAAGACCTTCTGCTTTTTACACATCAATTCATGAGACTCTAAAACAGATGTAACCAAGTCATCTGTACCTCTGCTGATTCAATGCAAACTGTCAGAAAGCACAAAGGAGAATTCATTACTCAGCTCACAAAAATGAATGTTCTGCCACTCAGCTGCTGGAAATGCAGAGGAGCTCTGTAAAAAGACAGCAAGGGCTCAGTCGCTGGTGCACTCATTTATTAAGCAAGATGCTTGTGTTGGTCCAGCTTTTGTGAAATGCCTCCAAATGCCTTTGTATGAGATGATAGTTCAAATTAAAAGCAACCAAATGGACTTCTAAACAGAGGTGAACCTGTTATGAGCCTAAGTACATGGGCTAATAGTTTTTCTGGCACCCACCCTTCCAAATTAGCCATGAAATGCTCTTTGACACATGGAACAACTGTAGATTGCTAAGCAGGAGTCTCACATGAAGTAAGAATCACAGAATCACAAGGTTGGAAAAGACCTTTAAGATCAACAAGTCCAATCAAGTCCAAGAAGATTTAGAAGATTCAGCTGTAATAAATTAATATTGAGGGGGAGGAAATAATCACCACCCCATTATAAAATATTTCCCCTATTATTTTGTCTAGGGACTGATGGACTGGGAGATTTTAGACTTGAGACTGGTAACATGGATATAAATCATACATTTCCAGAAGTGTGGGCTCATGGGCTGTCTGGACCCATATGAATATTATGTTCTCAGGCTCTCCAGAGACTCAGCCATGTGGTGAATAACAATGTGCAGATCTTCCCAAAGCCATCTGAGACATGCTTCTTTTGCCTCCACCAGCAATTGCCCTGCAGCTGAGACCGTGGGACAGACACGTGCCTGCCCTCCAGCTGAAAAGGCATAAAATGAAGTCTCAAGGAGAGCTGTCAAAAGGCAGCTGAGCTGGTCTACTCAGCAAAAGTGGCTCTTCTCCTCCTCTTCCTTTTAAAGGGATGGTGATGCCTCACCTGTCTTTACACCATTGGTACGATTCCCTCAGCCTCCACTGCACCACTTCAGGTCACTAAATTCACTGACATTTCTTTAGCGACTGAGTATGCTCCTGCCCTCAGGGAGCTGAGGAGCTCATCAGGTGGTCAAGTGGCTCCCAAAACTGATTCAAGGCCATAGCAATGTGGGACATGGGGCAGAAAAGCAGCATGAGCAGTTTTCCACTCCAGTAAAGTGGAGTTTGCTGGACTTCATCTACCAGAGCTCCTCAGATGTGACTTGGCTGCAAGAGGAACTGAGCTGGGAGCCAACAAATGCTTGACCTTGCCAGAGAAGCCATCTTCAGACCAGTGTTGTGGCTGACTCCAAGGCCGTTACAAGCTTAGACTTGGTCTCTCACAAACACACAAGCTCCCCTCTTCCCAAAAGCTAATGCTCATTGAATTGACAAGGGCACGTGTGCAAAGAAATCCAACTGCTTCACAATGAAAACTGAGGATGCAGTTTCCAAAAGGGGAGAAATAGTGCCTGACAGTTCCATATTATTTTCTATTCTTTTCTGATTTTAGAAACAATCTCAAACATTGCTTTTTGAAAAGAATTAGTTTGAAGCCCTGGTGCAACTTAACAAGAAAACCTGTCACACAAAACATTCATCACATTTTGATGCTGCAGTGTGACCTTGCAAAGCATACAGCGATGCATGACAGCCTTTCAATGCCCTAGATGGTTTCTACCTGGACTATCCCAAGCCACATGAATGCATGGTTTGCATTTGCTCCTTCAATTGATGTAACTGTGAGTGCTCAGGTGAACTGGCTTCAAGGTGTCAGACCAGGAATTACACTGCACAGTGGGAAACGCTACTGTGTGATCCGAGTAGCACTCTCAAGCCTCCGTGTTTCTCTCCACACTCTTTTAAGCATATGTTAGAGAATCATCACTGTTAGGTCAGTGAAGAGATGGAGGTGAGGAAGGAGGAATTCTTTATCAGACGGAGTGTTGCAAACCACCAGAGGGAGCACGGGCCCTGGATATCTTTCAGGATTAAAATAAACACATGCAATAAATATCATCTGTTTGTCCTCAGCTGCACTTACCATTTTCAGTATTTTATCAAACGTGTGAAGTGGGTATCAGTCAAACAGAATTACTGCTATATGCTCACAGGGCAAGTGTCCTCAAATGCACTAAGGGTCCTTAACATTACAAAATTCCCACTGCACATTCTTCAGCGCTCCAATTTATCTGTGCTATAGCTTCTGGAGCCACAGGAGTAAGGAGTAATTAATTACACAAACATAACAGCAGAAGCAAGCAAAGAATCTGTGTAGGAGCTCTGTAAAGATCTTGGCTCACCCAGAAGTTTTGGGGCTGAGTCCCTGACAGTATATGCAGGATGGAAGAGGGGGCTGGGAGGATAAGTGAGCAAAATCTAGATCCTTGCACTGCCGGGAAGCATCTGAGAAAGCTCACTCATGTGAAAACATGAGTCCAGTGTTTCTAGCATGACTAACAGAAGCAGTAGCCATGACAGTTTTACATCACCTTCACAGCTCCCCATCCAGGCTGGCTGTGGGGCTGAGCGAGTCCCCTACATAACTTCAAGCACTACCAGGGCCACTCTCTACATTATACACAGATAACATCAACAAAGGGCTACCCCACAGCTGCTGGGGGACAGCGCTGTCTGCCACCACCTTCTCTCTTTGCTCTCTTCATGGTGACGTTCACTGGTGGGACTCTCAGTCCCACAGGTAAAGGAGCTCTCAGGCTGCATTTTGAGGTTGGAACACTGAGAAGTGCCCACTTAGGGTGCCAAAGCTGGTGCCGTACAGGTTCATACACACAGGGGCAGCAGCTGCACTCTGATCATCAAATGATGGCATCTTCCTCTCTCAGTGCTGGTTTTTCACTCCCCAGATCACTCTTCCTGCTATGAAAGCATCCATTCCCAAGCTTCATAAATATGCAGCACTGGGGAACGCATGCAGTTTGATACAAAATAAACCCAACCTGCATTAGCGAATCTATCAGTACAAACATTTAATTAGAGAGCTGTTCAGGTTTACAGTTCAGGGACTGAGCCTGTGCCTCATTCCTGATATGAAAGAATGCTTAGACTGAGCCTGTGTCTCCTAAGCAAGAAAGGCTGCTTAGACTGAAAGCATATTTCAGCGTCGCCTCCTGGCTGCATAGAGCATTCCTCAGGAAGCTGCTAAGTGTTTCCCAGGAGGATAAAAATAGAAATAACAATCTTTGATTATCCTTTTCTCTACATATCAGTATGTATGTGTTTAGTTGGTGGGCAAGTAAGTGAGCGGATACACAGTGTGTCTGAATTTGATTTAGAAGCTGTACAAGAAGTAAAATAAGCTGAGTGAAGTAAAATTAACATTCAAAAGTCAGTCATGGCTACAGACTCAGCCTCCATTTAATTAGTGACTGCTTGCCTATCAGCATTGTACAATTTCAGTGAAACCAGCTGAAATGGTCCCTCCCTATACAATTTACCTAGCCTTAACATATCTTCTTGCTTGTACCATCATTATTCCTAATTTTCCAACAGCAGCAGTTTTTTTCAACAGATGTGCCCAAATTCAAGTTTTTAAGACATCTTGAGCCATGTACACTCAAGGCCTCAACGTTTCCTTAGATTTGTCCATCTTTGGCTGATGTACTTTTTTTGTGATATCTGACTCCAGTGTAGATAAATGTTACAGATCCAGAAATAGCTTGGATGCTGAGGACAAACATATTTGTACTGACTGCACCACATTATTTTGCTTGTTTACCCTCCATTACAAACAAAAAAAGAAGAAAAATGCACTGAAGTTTAGTGAGGTACATGCACCTTTCATTCATTCATTCATTCATTCATTCATTCATTCATTCATTCTCAAAAGACAGCTTGCATGACCCCTAGTTTGAACAATTTATAAGCCAGGAGCAGTCTACCTCAAAGCACCATTGAGGGCATGGTAAATGAGGGTCAGTAATACAAAGACAAGACTGACAGGTAGCAGAAGCCAATAGACAGCAAGTGAATTTGTTTTCCAACTGTGGAAGTCTCCCTGCACAAAGCCTGGGCAGCTTAGCACCAAGGTATGCAGTTCATTGGTTTTATGTTTGAACTTTTCTTCTTGATTTTTGAAAAAAAAACCCAACCAACAATAACCCCACAGAACTCATGACGTTTCACGAACAGGTCACACAAACTTTTTACCAAAGGTATGCATGGATTCTTCCAAACTTTAAAAAAAAAATCAGATGTGGGTCAAGAGGCCTCTTCCCATCAGTTAGAGGTACCCAAAGAACCTCAAAGAACCACAAGAGAAGAGGATGTTTGAAGGACAAATGTCTTTGCGGTGTAAAAAGAAGGAAATTCTATCACCTGGAGACAGGTTGAATCAGAAGAGTGCTCTATTTCCCACCCCTTCTAATCATCTGTTGAACTCATTAGGTGTGAGTAACTCTTCCTTTGTTTAATTGCACATTGTGTGAAATCACTTCCAGTGCTGAAGGTCCAAGAATATAGTGGGTAAAAATGCTCTACGCCCTTCCTTCTTCATTAGTGAAAATTATTTAGCATTTGTTTGCATTTGGCATTGTTTAAAGGCTCACATTTAAAGATGAAACAGCAGAAACAAAAAAAAAAAAAAAAAAGAGGTCTTGAACTTTTCAGGTTTTTTTAATTTATTTTTGTTCAGATTCTAGACCTGGAATGAAATGTGACGTTACATGCAAGTTTTATTCTCTTGCCAAAGGTTTGTCATGGACATATTTACAGAAAATAATCTCTTCCATAAATAGTAAAATCATGGGCAGCTGGTCCTAGGCAGTACAGACTGCAATAAAGTTCTCATAATGAAGTAGCTCATATCTTAGACAGTACATGTCAGACAGTACTATTCCAGACAGTGCTATTCCAGCTGCTTTTTGGGGCTAGGTTTGACATGGCATTTCTAAAGTTTTAAACATTCTGGAAGTTGCATAGGAGTAAAATATCTTTCCAAAAAAGCTAGAGCAAATATTCTAGCTTCTGATTTTTTAATTGTGAAAATACCAGAAAGCAGGCAACAAACATTGTGACTCAAAAGAGCAAATCAGTGTTTCTCCAATTTAATCTCCAGAGTCTTTTGACTTAAACAAAAGCACTGGAGGACAGAAGCTACAATATAATTTTTTTTCTAGTACTTTCAGGATTGTTCAGCCTAGACAAATTACGTTGTCAAAGATGTGATAATGGTTAATAAGAATGAAGAACAAATATTTTCCTTATTTTTGACAACGTAGAGAATATCAGCATCACGACTTGTCAGTGAATGCCAACCAGAAGTTGTAAAACAGCTTAGTAGGTGTCTTTAAGATTTAAAAAATAAAAATAATTAAGACAGCAAGGCCGTGTAAGGGGGCCTTGTAAGAGGACGTGATCTCGGTGATGTATGACTGCCACCCAGAGGAGCCCGTGGGGAAGTGACACAGCCCCGGGATGAGGGATGCGCATGGACAGCTCTCCCCTCCGCACCGCTCGCCCCGGCACGGCTGATGACCCCTCTCCTGCCGGAAAGCTGGCTGTGCCCAAGGGCTGGGAGGATGAAAAGGCAGGTTTGCTATCAAAATCCGGTGTTGTGCCTACATCTGGAGAGTTCCAAGCACTGTCGTTTTCTTCTGAGGAAAACGATGTCCCCCAGTTCCCATGGCTTGGCACTGATATAAACTTAGAGCGCTTAATACCTAGAACGTCCTGAAGAGATCCCTTTGGAGGTGTTTCACAAGGCTGCCTGTGTCCTTGCTGTATTTCCACCTTCCACCTCCACATTTTCAGGCAGAAATGAAATTTGACTTGACAATTTGCAGCCTTAACTAGCCCATCTGGTTCACGGTGCTGCGCACAGCCAGTAGCAGCAGCACTGGCTTCTCTCTTTGCTGCTCCACTCTAGGAGCATTTGGTTTTCTTTCCCTTCCTTCCCACCTGAGTCCTGATGCTGGAAACAGCCGGCACTTTAGGCTGCACCTCTGTGCTGAACCCCCTCCACCCCATTACTACTACTTAAACCAATGTATTGTGCAGTTTTGCAGCATCGTTTGGTCTTGGCTTGGCAGTGAAGCAAACTGCTCTAACAAAATTAAGGGTCACCAACCCTCCTCACTCCCCCCAGCACTTATTATTGCACTAACTAGCCATGAATACTTCTCTTGCATCCGTTTACAGTCAGTAACAGTGTCAAGTGAGAAGAGTGAGAAGACGTCTGATTTGATGTCAGTGTCTGTGTTCACTCACTCAGCTCAGTATTTACTTTAACTGTGCACACTGATCTTTGACACAAGCCTTAGTGAGAATTATTTTTGTTGGCATTTCAAAACATTTAAAAATGTTCCAGCTGAACTCCACTGGAAGCTGTCACATGCTTTCTTTAAGAGCTACAAAATTTATGGGTAGGTTTTGCCATTCTAGTTTTCAAATATTCTAAGAAACACAGTTCTCCAGATGGGAGTCTAAGTTGCTTTTCCATCAGCTTTCCCTTAATTTTGAATTTCTTCTGTTAAAGATGATATAGGAGATTTTACCTGTTACTGAAAGCTAGTAAGTTGCCTATGACTCAATTTACTCGCTGTTTTGTAAAACACTCTCAGGTATTGTACTTACCTGAAAGGAAATTTAAATCCTTTTTACTCTTTCCTAAAAAAGCTTTTGCAGCTGTTCTTGCTCTTAATATTAGCCTTCTTTCCGGGCTAAACTAGAGAGGTCCTCCAGCTGGTTAGGAAGTTGCTTGCGTGATCGAGTGTTCCAGTAACAACTTTTTTAGCAGCTACTTCAAGTTTCATCTTTGAAAAATCCCATTTTCATGCTGCTTCTTACTGTTCTGTCTCCTTCCAGGCATAACATGGTTACAAGTCTCACTATTGCTTCTGTTGGAAGTGTTTTTTGAGAATTTTGTAGGAAATTTGGCTTTTTTCCTTTCCCTACTGAAATCCAAACTTTAAGAGAATTCAGACCTGCTTTTTTTCAGAAAGCCAACATGATATGGCTGGATGTTTTCAATGACTGCTGTATGTTATGTTACAACCTCTCACTGAAAACACACGTCTAAAATTTGAAACAGGAGGTAGCTGAGCAAGAGAAGCAAACAACTACCTACCACTAGTATGAGATCAGAAAACACACCTAAAACTGAAACAAAATCCCCAAGCTGCTTTTTTCTTTTTGGCTAGAAAGACTAGAAAGTGACTTAAGGAGATTATCATACTACTCTACTTCCCTACTAATAATTATACACGCCCAGGTGCTTCTTGTGAATATCACTACTGATTATTAAGTGCATCAAGTATTAAATTCTTGTGTGGGAACTGACATATCACAGAACTGTCAAATATAATGGCAGGCTTGATTTGAGATCCCCAGCAAGCATAATATCAATTGAATGGCAGAATGCTTTAAAGCTGCCTGAGGGGCAAACAACAAGATATAGCTACTGCTGAACCCCAGACATTTCCTGTCCCAGACTTGTAATCCACACTCACAAAACCCTGTCTGCATTGTAGTGAACTGATGCACAGCAAGATGAACATCCATCCACACAGCCGAAGCAGACTGCAGGTGCTGTCGCACCATATGACCAGGTATGAAATAACTGCACGCTGGGACAGAAGATTTAATAATCACTGTGTGGTTGGCAGACACTGGAACTGTAACTCTGTTTGCATGGACAAAATTTTAGATTTGGGAAGATTCCAAACTGTATTTGGGGGTTGCACAGGTGCTGGGCAGCTCCGCTTCCTGAGAATGCGGATTTTGAAGGAGTGGAGATTCTGTAGGCCTTTTCTCACCTATGCCATCACATCTGAGAAAATTTACTGACCTCCTTGGAGGCTTACATGCTTCAGATCAAAATAAGGCCCTGTAATCATTTGAGAAACCATAATGAAGACATAAACTAACAAGAGTTGTAGAAATATAAAATTTGTATAAATATATATTTATATAGCCTCTGCAAGGCTATAGAGCATGGTTTATTCCATGAAGAAATGCCTGAGATTATACCAACACCTTTACAAGCAAAGAGATGCATCTGGCAATAGCTGCTTAAAAGGCCACATGCCAACTGAAATACTACTGTGTGTAAACCCTTAGGAAAGCTCAACACGAGCATACCACGTTACAAACTATTACTGGAGTATCAGCTTTTATAGCACTCTTTTCAGAAATAAATTCATCAGTGTAATCTACTGGCCTGTGATAATCAAAGATAAGTATCATACTGAGTGCAAAAATGCATCTTCATACAGAAAAGTTGCCAGCGACATTTGGTTCCATTTGGACAAAAGGTACCAATGAGTCTATTTCAGATCAAGAAAATCTGATGGCTCCACATGCCACTTAGCAGTTTGGTCTGCTAATTGGGAAATGGTAGAAAACTTCCAATACTTAGTATATCCCACTCAGTATTATCCAGGTCTTTTGGTACCTCATTCTTTTCAAGAATAGCAGCTTTGACAGTGTACTCTCTTTAAAATACATAGATGTTCTTTTCCCCTGACTTGAATGGAAAGGATTATTTTACTCTGAGTGACATAAAGAAAGGGTAAATCAATAAAAATACACTGCAATCACTGCAGAATTGACACAGACATTGTGGCAAGGATTTGATTTTCAAAACTATTTATAAACCACAAGTGTCCTTGAAGAATATCAGGCCTGCAGCTGATCAGTATCTTTGCTTATTTTATTACAGCCTTCAGATTTCCCTCCTTTCAGGAATGATTAGATGTTTATCTATCAGCCCTTTCCAGGCTGCAAACACAGTCCTTCCTCCCACACTGCCCATCACCCTTCTTGTCAAGTTTTATGTCCTTCTCTGGGATGTATAATTTAGCTGTGCTTGCCTTGGTGTTGCCAGATCACAGTGTTTCCAACTCAGGTATGAAAAGGTGCTGTACATGAGGTAAGCTTCTACAGCAGCAACTTAATAAAAACACTTAGCAGTAAAGCCAAACAGCAAATATTGACATGAAATACGGCCAATGAAAAGTGTAAAAATGAATATGCCTGATTAAAAAAACCTGTCTGATGTTGCTAATACAGGTTGAATATGAACAATGCAGATGTAGTGGTTACTGATTTGATCCACTGCTGGAACTGCTTTGTTGTCCTCTGCTACAATTTAGAGGAAACTCAGAGTACTTAATACCAGTGTTCCCACTAACTGCTGGAGCATCTCTCCAACAAGGGGTTTTATATTATTTTAACTCACCAATATCCCAAATATTTTTTGCTCTATCTTTTGATACCTGCAATTAAAAAAAAGCCTGAAGGCCCTCCCAATCTAGTTAACCTCAAAAGAAAAACATATTACATACAGGGACAGTCAACTGGAACAGAGAACTCTTCATTACCTAGAGAAAATGAATAACCACAATTACCTGCAGATAGGAAAGCCCTGTGTGACTTTTCAGATTTTATGAGTGTGCAGGAGAGAAAAGATTGGTCACTGCTTCTGTTGATGGGGGACCATGGAGATGCCCCAGTGACTTGCAGGCAGCTACCTGGCTTCCAGACCCAAAAGGGCTCATGCAAAGCCAGTTTGTGTACTTCTGCATCACACTCAGTCCACATAGGGATGATGCACCCATCGAGGGAAACAGAGAACTAATTTTTATGTAGGTATGATAATATGGATGCAGACTCGAAATTAGGCAAACAAAAGTATGTCAATGTAAAATGATTTGCTCAAGTTTTCTTAGACCTCAAACAAAACCCCTCAAAAGCAGCAGTTATTAAAGAGTTAATTCTATTCTTATTTTCTCTTTTCTTTCAGAATTTCCCAGCAGAGACTTTTTTTTCTCTATTTTTGAAAGTGCAGTACTTCATGTGCAATGACAAAGTCACATTTGATATTCTTGTGATGCCAACTTTTAATGGGTAATCCTGAGGCAGGGCAATCATCATAAGGGATTAATATTAAAGAACGAGACTTTATACTTTAATGCATTCCAACTGATAAGTGTCAGAAGATTAATCACCCTGTATTAGTTACAGCAAAGTTCCAGTGTCACCTCCATTTATACATGTTTCTCATATGGAGTAAAATGAGCTGAATTGGTCATGAATGAGAGAATGGATGTTCTTGGAAAAAGTCAGTGCACAGAGAATTTTACTGGGCTCTATAGTGTCTTTGTTCTAAATGGTAATTAAATGCTTAACATGCTTTTTCTACACACATTAATGGCTAGAACTTCTTATCTCCACAGCTGCTCGAAATCATTCTCAAAATCTAGGTAGGCATGAAAGAGAAAACATAACTTCTGTCTCGTTCTCAGTAACCCAATAAAATGTAGGCAAGCATTCAAGGCTCTAATCAGTTTAAGCAGATCTCACACTCTAGCGAGGTTAGAAAGAACAATCAGTTATTATGCAGGAAAAAGTGTAAGAGGAAACAAATGAAGATGTTTTAGGGTAATCTAAGGGAAAACAGTAAGGGATTACTGTATTGTTTCAGAAATATTATGCTTTTTTACAATTTCTGCACCTTTTGTTTGGTAAATACTCAATACTTGACATTATTAAAATAGCAGCCTGGTGATCAGCGTAATAATAACAGCTTTATAGGAGAAGAGCCATCTGCTGCAATTACACTCACTTTCTGAACTTTTCCAAAAGGGTTGAAAACCCTTAAGACTTTGTCAATTATATGCCCTTGATGAGTCATCTTAAAGGAGTTTGGCACAGCGATGCAATCTTCATGGAAACAGTCTAATGAGAGAACATATTGAATGCATTCCAACTATGGCCAACCAAATCGTCGTATCAATGAAAAGACTCTCCAGTGAGAGAGAGGGAAATACTGCAGTGTAATTTACTCTTCTGTGTCAGAAATGGTGTTGGGCAATATTTCTTAGGCATTTCACAGCTCTTAAGTAATATTCTATTTCCTGCCCTTTTTCTGGTGAGATTATTAATATGATTATTTGGACAAATGTATTTTAATTAACCCTCATCCCCAAATCGTAGGGTCTGGAACTTCTTCCCACACTATGGTAGGAAATATCCCTCCAGATGTTAATAATTAAGGCATTAAAGGGTAAACCCAACACTCACTTCCGCAGCTGCCGAAGCTCCCACAGCAGTAAACTGGTGTGGTTACATTGCTGAAGAGTGTGGGTGGATTGGAAAAGGCCCTTCAGCGTTTGTGCACTTCTGCACAACATGGAAGCCAGATCAAAAGGGTTTCCAGTGTAGACAACATGCTGGCTGTGGATGGTGCAGGGCAGAATGGTTATGTACTTCCCACGCAAATGGCTACGTGAGACGTGGAGAGCAGATGTTCTCTAACGTGGTCTCCTGGGGTACCACAGGAGCTGGGCATGGCGGCTCTCCTCTGGCTTGGATCCTGGCTAGGATCAGCCTTTCTAATCAGTCCTCTGATCAAGCACGATTCACGTAGATCTGAGCTAACAGGTAGCACAATAATGTGTGCATCAAAGGCAAATTAATTTAGCAGAGACATGTTTCAAATCCAAATGCCTTGGTTAGAAAGACCATTTCTAGAAATATTCCAGAGGCAAGCAGGAAGGATGCTTCCCTTGCTTCTCCTCAACAACTTCCATCTTCTGCCCTGGGACTGTATAGCAGGCCGTCCTAGTTCTAGAGAGGCATTAAACAAAGAACTGGGATGAAAAACTGCACTAGACTAAACCAAGGGTGGAAGGCAGATGTTTTTAAGTTACATTCAGTTTTCTGTTCAAAATCCTAAGTACACATTTAAAAGCTTTTGAGTGTTAACATAATGAGCAAGAATCAATAAATATTGATCTGAATTAACTTATTTTTAAGTGCATTCCAAAATACTTTCATATGTCAGTCTTGAGCATTGTTTTCTATGTATAATTATTCATTCACCTGTCTAAATGTCTCTAATGACCATAATTAAATTTCCTACACAGCAGTAAAGTATGTAAATATTTTACTACATATGTGTTTAAAGTCAGAGAAATTGGTAATGGAACCCATCAGGAAGAGCACAGAGTTCACTAAGTTGCTGGGCAAGTTTGCAGAAGATGTGGAATGTATTACTACTTCTGTTGCTATGGGATGATATTTTTCTCTCTTCCACAGGTTAAAATACCATATATTAATTCGAGGTTGTTTTGGCTTCTAGCATATCAGGCAAACACCTCTTGCTTTCCAAGAGAACTTTTTGAAGACCATGGATTATGCAAATGAAAAATGCCAGCAAGAGCTCTAGCAAAGACAGTCAGGATTGCAGCCAGAAATAAATGAAGCGGAAACTTTAAGACAATTTTTTCCCCAAGCTCTCATTTTTTAAAGTTTTCTAGTTACAAGATGCTGCCATACTCTAGGAACTGAAAAGTAATCCCTTTCAACTAGAGAGTTACAATGTAATGTTCTTTCATTCTACCATGATTCCTTTGTACTTGTTACTGAAAGATAAGATCAAGATATCACAGAATAAATTCAGAGTTCTGAACCGGACCCAAATCTATGCTTGATTTTTTAATATATAGCTGACATTTATTAAACAGATATTAATGGCTCATTAGAAAAAGGAGACTCCATCTAAAAGATTGACATTTTTCATCTGGCTCACAAATTAATCTATGTTCAGCTATCTTTGCTTGGTCCTCCAATTAAGTAGTTTACATTCTTTAATCTGGAAGTCACCAAAGAGAAGCCACCAAAAAAACACTGCTAAAACCCTCATCTGTAAATATGTACCTATCACATGTGTGACAGTATAGAACACCATCTGTGTATTTATTCAAAAACAAACAAAACAACCTCCTCCTGAAATAAAACAAACAAAGCCCTCCCCTCTTCTAAGCACTTCTTTGGATGACCTAAACAGCTTACCTCAAAAAACATTTGCACTGCAATCACAGGATGGTTTGGACCAATTGGAAGACCAAGCAAAGATCATTTTCTTCAAATGGTTTACACTCATTTATAACGGTGGGTACACAGTACATGTGCAAGAACAACAGAACACATTGTAGATTAAAATCTCTACAGGAAAACTGGATGAGATAAGGAGAGTGACTGAATGTCTACAATATTTACAAAAGCAGGTAATTTGCAGGAGAATTCTTGGAATGCTTAAGTATGCCATATTTTTTCTTCACTGTTACTGCTTTAAAAGAAGCCTTTAAAGTGCCTTTTCTGTTTCATCCACAGAAAGTTGGGATAGTGAATGGGAACTTTAAAACTAATTTGCAAGGTTCTCTCAAAAAAAGTTTTAAGTATTACTTTCCTTTTTCTTCACCTGCAATGTTCTCTGTATTTTAGTTCATTATTAACCTCCTTCCTACTGCAGGTCATTGCGTCCCAGGGCTAATCCTGACCAGGGTAAATGCTTATGATGCATCCCAGCCTTCCTGGAGAGCAACCTGCAGAGCGGGCTGAATGGAGCGTTTCTGAACTGACCTGCTCACATTGCTTCCAGACCAAGCCAGGACAGCTGCTACCCATGGAAAAGACTGGAGGTGATTTGCAGGAAAGGTGAGAGTGATGGGTTTGCATCCAGCTTGATGTAGAAAGAGGGAGGCCATGGCAAGCATTGGGCTAGGGCCTTCACCCTGTAGTGAGGGCTCCTTCCCACCCCAAGCTGTCCTGTCCTCTACTGCTGTAGGCACTGAGCTGGATGGTTTTCAGAAACTCTGATGAAGGGCATGCGGCCTTGTCAATGCCCTGTGGCAGTGCCAGTGTTCATGGAAAGCAACGGCTCACCTGCCTCCCAGTAGATTATACACCACCTGGTTTAAATAAGCAAGATAATGAAGCAGAGAGCGATGACTTACTCACCTTTTGCCCTTTTACTCCACTGCAGTCACATTTTCCACAACCAGAACAGCCCTGAAAATAAAAAAAAAATAAAAATATTGAGAATTGAGCTGAACTGGGTGACAGCAGAACATACCACAGCAAGGCAGGGACATCAGCAGTACCACCCTGACTGCAAGGCTGGTCAGCATGGGGAATGCTCGCTAGATCAACGCAATACTTTGTTATCTTTATATAGATGTACACTTCTGGTTTTACTCACAGTCCAGTAAAAGTTGCCTTTGTAAGAGAAGAAAAAAAACCTGCTACAGTTTTTAATCATTGAGAACTCATATATGATATCACTTCAAAAATCATTGTCTTTTGGGTCACCATTTTAAAAAAACCAAACTCATTTTTATAAAATACACACATACTCTGCATCTAGCAATATGAACATCTGCATTTAAAACAAGTGGATTCCCCTCTAGGATTCTATAGTCACACATTCAAAGACCCACAGGATATTTAAAACAAAATCAATCCAGTTGTAGAAGCATCTCTTTAATATGTTTGCTAATGGCTCAAATTCTGCATAAATACTTAGTCTCTATGAATGTGTGCCATTGCTTTGAGGAGAAAGGTCAGCAGCAACTTAAAGATTGGGATCATAGAGATCTGCCTAATTTTTGCAAGACATAAAAGATTATATGTAAGAGAAGTCATATTAACTGATGGACAGGTAAAAGCTTACAGGTATTCTGTGTTTGTGAAGTATCTCAGTGCACCCAAGTGCACCTGGGCTATTCCCCTCCTTTTCCTCCTCATAGCCATGAAGTAACCAGTGAGTTAACTCAGCAGTCTATTGTTTTTACAGCTGTCATGCCCCTCAGAAATTAATGAGGCGAAAAACATGCAAAACATTTGTATCACTGAATATTCCACCAGCACACATGAGATCCTTCAGCTGCCATGTTAAGCAGTAATCAGGAAGCAGTCAGAGATTACACCTCTCCAGAGCCAGCTTTCTGCTTGGATGCTGGGAACCTGTCCCTCCACAACTGCTGACTCTATGGGGACCTTAGAATTTCTGGGAAGTGTGAGCAACGTATTTAAACCTCTTCACATTTGCAAAACCCCCAAGACCAATAAACATAATCACTCTAGTAAGCTAAATGACACAGTGACATTTTTACATGGTAAATACATTGTCTTTCAAAGTACAGCATAGAAAAGAAATGGGGGTTTAATGCTGAAAATAAAATTATCAAAGGCTGTCCAATAAAACTGTAATACAGGTCCTGAAGTATCTGGCTTTTGTTGAGATATTTTTTTATACATACATCTACTAGATTAGTTGTTTGAAGTCAAACTTCCTCCACATTCACATAAAGCAAAACTATTCCCATTTCTTCTCTTACATTATAATAATATAGCATGGTAAAATGTAAGCACACAGGAAGAAGAAAATGAACACTGATGAGGATGAGTAGGAATCCTAGGCTAAAGAAAGAGAATTAGATCTGAAAACAACGCCAACAGGAGCTACAACGCCAACTCTGTACTGACCCAGAGGGAAAAGTGCCACCCACTGAATAATCCGCTTTACTCCTCGCGGTACACGGTTATGCCTGGAACAACATTGGGCCTCCCGTTTCAAGAAGTGACCCAGTGTGACCTCTCTTAGTTTTTCAGACCTGATGAGATCACAGCTGGAGGACGCATGCTTGCAGCTCATACTTCCTCCTCCAGCATCATGTAGAATGTTATCAGTTTTATCAACACATCCCTTAAATTCAGAAGTCTGTTTTAATTACATCTGGTAATGTAATTAAAACACGTCATTGAATCAGTATAAACATCTGTTTTCAAGTTAATCCCTGCATATTTCCTTCAGCCTGTTATTTAACATGCACCATTTTAGGGGGGGAAAAAAAAATAAAAGAATTGTTATTTAAGTTGAGTTTTGTTCTTAAGTTTAGCATGACCAGAAGAACGGACTTGTGCTTTTGGGTCTCTTTTTGTGCTCCCAAAAATGATGCCATTATATTAAATTTTTGCTGTTTCCTAAGTCTCAGATGAGAACAACCAAAGGTGAAGAAGGTAAGTAGGTAGTGAGCATCAGGAAGCAGAGCTGCACAGGATCCTATTTGCAGGCAAGTGCTGGAGCCTGCTATGCCAGAACAGGCTGCCTGCCCTAAAAAACTCTGTTTATTTTACAGCAGCATAGTCTCCTACTGTCACTGACTAACCTTTGCAGGTGGGTGGAAGGTTGGCCAACAATGACTGCCACTACTGCACAGCATTATCTGCAACTACTACAATGTTACTTTTGAATCGGAGGGATGTGATAACATTCTGCACATCCTAGGAGGAAGTATGAGCTTCTTCCTCTTGGTCCTCTGGGAAGACAGGAGGGACAGACTGGAAAAAGCTTACTGATCAAAGGTCAATTTAAGGTCAAAGTGTCATTTAAGAGATGATGTACTGGGAGAGAGGAATACGGTTACAGCAGGTACAGGAATAAGGGTCTGGGTTCACCTAACCCAGTGTAGGTACAAACACTTCTACTAGTCACTGCAGCCTTCCTTTTTTTAATAGCAAGAATCAGGCACTTCTGTGCTGGGACCCATCTCACCTATTTTGGATGCTTGCTTTCAATGGAGACGAAGCACACCTTGCAGGACTAGGCAGCAGAGAATGAAATAGGCAGAAAGGTGTATGGGTTACATAGGAGAACAAGGGGAGAAATGGAGAGAAAAGCGGACACTTAGAATGAAACAGAGGGCCAGAGGTTACAGACAGAATGGGACAGAGAATAACAACAGCTTTTCATGCCTCAGAAATCATTAGAAATTTGGTTGACTATTTTTCAAACCATGAACAAGGGGATCTGTTTTTCTGGTACTCATTTAGGAATGACTTAAGAACCTTACACAATCGAGTCCTAAGTGGGAACCTTCATCCCAAAGGAATAAAGACAATCATCACAAGGTAAATAAGTGGAAACTATACAAATTATTGCTAATTTCTAAACTTGTATGATTTTAAATCAGTTTCATGATATGAAGAATCCAGTTCATGATTTTCGGCTGCACATGACTAGACATAAAGAGACAAATGGAGAGAAATAGCTTTGTCCTATCTCCCAGACATCCTCTTTGAAACAATGCCCTCCCCAGAAGCTGCTTGGAGCTTGGCGCAATCGCTGCTGCCTTCCAAATGCCAAAACAGAGAAGGCATGGTGCTGGGCAGGAAGCGTAATCTGCGGGGGGGATGAAAAGGCAGCCTCTTTATCCCCTGTCTAGGAGCCAATTACAGACTAATCCAAAGATTTTGGCCAGGTGCACCGTGATACCTCACTTACTCTGCACGGTAGGCTAGCAGTTTTCAAATAGCCATACATAGCCTCCTTGCACCACCAGCCAGCCTCTCATACAATATTGGAAGACATTCATTTTATCTTCCTCCTCCCACAAAATATCGGTCATCCCAGAAGCAGAAGCTCATTTTAGCAATACAAATTGCTTCATTTTTTGACAAGCATTTCCGTTCCGCCTCATTCCCCCAGACTGTCTGCAACTGATAAGCTTTTTGAATCACGCTAGTAAATCCGAATTAAACTATAAAAAGACTTCGATCCTCCAAGATCACGCCTATGAACTGGCTACATGCAGTCTGCTAGCCTAAAGGACAGTGATTCATTTGCTATCTTATTAACATATAGAAAAAAGTGCTGCTAATGAATGGGCATCCTAACCCAGACCTCTAACTCCATGAATCACAGATCTTTATAGGAGTACTAAGCCCTGTCACTGACAGATCTGAAAAAGCTGCTACAAGTTCCTGCAGCAGATGGAAGAAGCTCTGCTCTGCAGTTCAGCCTGTAAGACATCTGCCAGATCTCAGCTACAGACTTTGGTTATGTTTTGCCCTGTTTTTCCATGTCCAGCTACTTTCCTGGCATTTGAGGACTGCTGCTTGGAACTCACACAGGAACGATGCAAACAGCCAGATGAGCAGCCTAGGAGGGAGACGACTGCCGTATTTGGAAATGCACCATTTCTGGAGGCTACAGAGATCTCCAAAAAAATACAAAGGCCGAGTCAGTTTCTTGGATAATCCACTTTCTTACAGAAATGCCTTTTTCAAAACAAAACGTACTTCTCTTTCCCACAACATCAGTTCAGATTCTGCTTGCTGAGTTTCGATTGCTGAGCTGGCTACCAGCTTAAGACTAACTGCATAGATATCAATTGAGTTCAAACCCTACCCTGTTAAGCACATGTGTAAGGCAGAAATTTAATAAAAATTTGCACTTAAGTCTGTTCATGTTAAAAAAATCTCACTCCTGGGAATGTAGCCAGTTTTCCTACCCAAAATGCAATGTCTTGCACACTCCTGAAGATCCTATGAACAGGTAAGTGACTGATGAGACTACACAGATACCAGAATTCTCTGTTCACTGTGTTTCTAATTCATAATTGAAATTCTTTAAAAAATACAATCATAATTATTTCATATCATGATTCATTCAATCTAAAATGGCATTGCTGTTTAGACATGAGAATTCAGCTGATGATGTCTTCTGATGAAACAGTGTAGATTTCCCACTCTCAACCCCAATTAATTCAAACCCCAATTTGAGCTGAATTCCAGTACCAGTTTCCAGCTGAAACGCCAAGAATGGCTCTGCCAATTGGATGGCTGTTCGACAGTGACAACTTTAAGTCTGAATCTTGTCCCTCCATAACATCCACTCCCTTCCAACCTTGGGCTAACCTAGTCACAATGGGGAAGGCCAAGGGAGAATCATCCCTACATAGCAGACCCTGCCCTTCTTTCTAAGCATACATATGTACGAATCATATAGATGATGAGAGCTGGATCAATAAAGTCATTAGTTTCACATCCCACTAAATACAGGAATAGGGAGGTGATGCCAACTGCAGGACACTTATCTCGCATTCCTCTCATACTTTCTTCACTCTTCAGAATATCAAAATAGCTCCCTAGTTGTATTGCTATTCTTGTTTTTAGCCTTTAGATATAACTGCATAGAATTAGTCAAACTACTCTTTTGTAAGTAAAGTACCATTAGAGGAAATCACTGTTGTATTTCACTTTAATGATTTTGCAGTCCATTAACAACTTAGGGAAAAAAATGTTGATAAAGGTCCAAATTTCCACTTATCTAAAATGAAAAAAAAAAATAAAATCAGACTGTCTTAACAAGTTAGCAAGACTTAGTTATTTGCCCTTGTACTATTAGATTTACTTTAGATTATGGAAATGGATGACTCCCCTTTAGCAGTAAAACATGATCTATTTTTTTCTTAACCAAACACAGCAGGGTAAAAAGCTTTGGTATTTCTATATCTGACCATACTATATTTTAAACAAAAGGATAAAACTGGTGATTTGCAAGAAACAAGAATTCCCATCTATTAAGAAAACCATGAATGACAGCTGTACAAACTTCTAGTTTTGCTTAGCCAACAGTAACAAGGGACAAATTAGTATTAACCCATGTATTAGCTATAAGTACATTTTGAAGCATTATTTCTGAATGGCTAAGTTCTATATTGATAAACCGGATGATGGGAACACTGTGGAGGTAAATTAAATTTGTCCTGCCTAAAGTAGGGCTTCAAGACATATTTATAAAAACACTGGCAAAGTAAA
This sequence comes from Laterallus jamaicensis coturniculus, assembly GCA_022605575.1. Classification (NCBI taxonomy): domain Eukaryota; kingdom Metazoa; phylum Chordata; class Aves; order Gruiformes; family Rallidae; genus Laterallus; species Laterallus jamaicensis. The sequence goes on along the minus strand of JAKCOX010000023.1, from coordinate 11,791,529 downwards.
TTGATCGGTCAGTGTAAATACATCATTCTTCTTTGCCATAATTAAAAAGCCAACCCAACCCCAAAACCTCAAAGTCACTCTCTGCCATAACGCAGCTTTGCATTAAATGTTTGCCCCAGCCCTATGAGTTCTAGTATAGGCCATCTTTTGCCTCAGAGGGCCTGAGCTCACTGGTCTTAGGAAGAGGAAGCAGGCTGTGCTGTGGAGCATTTTGAAGGCAAGACTGACACCCTCTCTCCCATTGAAATAATTTCATTTCACGCAAATCAGGCTGAAATCTTATTAGATCAGAGATGGGAACCTGAGCATCTTCCTTCCTTAATGGAAGTCCAAAGCACTGGAGTATAAAGGCATTTCCACTCGCTCTCATCCTGCCTCCACCAGAGCTGGGCAGCTGGGCACGGAACTGCACTAACCAAGCGTGACAGCAGATCTCCCAAGCACCAGCTGGTAAACGGGTACTCACCCACAAACCCAAGAGTGGATTCAAAGCCCCTCACTGCACTGAACAAAGGAGTCTTTAAAATTCAAGGAAGTGGCCATCAGGAAAAAGCAACTCCTTTGTGAGTCCAAGTTTTTATTTCCTCTGCTCACAGCAAATGAAGAAAAAATAACCACCAGAAAAGTAAAAATGTACTATTTAAGCATTCCTGAAAAATGTATCTGAATGTTTTTCTTAATAACCTTATTATTCTTAATATTTTATCTTTGACTATTTTGTTCATAGAATGTGGTTCAGAAATTTCTTTCAGCAGTTCTAAAGTCTTATGTTCCATCAAATCACTAATTAGCTGACAAACTCACTCATTTGTGACCAAAATGTACCAGCTAAAATTTTTTAAAGGTTAAACTCTGCCACCATTAGTGTTTGAATTGGTATTTGAACCTGAATTGGAATTAGGTCCAAATTGAAATTTCAACTGAAGCAATGTAGAGGGGTAGGTCATCATGGTTCCCATCTGAAAACACAATCACTTTAAGGGCAGTGCCTAATCAGAAACCATCACTTCAAAATTAATAAATTACTAGCTAGATTGAATCATAGATCACAAGGAGAAGGAATTGGCAATTGCAATTAAGACCTCAGTGCGAGCAGTAGCACAAATACTGTGGGATGCACCAGAAGGTGACCTGTGCACAGATGGATTTTAGCAGGGCTGCTGGCTTCCCAAAAGCCAGAAAGGAGAAGAGAGCAACTTGGTGCACTGTCCCTTACCCTTGGTCACTCCCATGCCCTCTGATGGGAGAAGGGTTACTGATGTTGGGAGATGTCTGCGTTAAAGAGCTGGCCTCGGTCAAAGTCCTGAAGAGTGGAAGTCTGTCCCTTATGGGAGTTGATAGAAAGCCATGGACTGATGATTTGAACTTAAACCCTCAAAATGAAATGGTTCAGGAAAAGGAGCATAGGCCATGCCTTCATTTTCAGGACTTAAAGGAGAGAACAGAAACTGAGCAGAGTTCTCATTTCATTTTGTAAATCCATCAATTTCAGATGTTTATGGACAGATAAATAACAAACAAAAGGGAATGTTTTACAATTTCATGTAAGCAAGCTCCAGCCTTTTCTCCTATCCCTGAGTCCTTCTTCTCCCCAGTAAGACAAAAAAAGTTGGCAGCTTATGTTCCTGTCCTTTTTTTATTTTCATAACCAGCAAATCATGGGTAGACTACATCTATGAATATTCAGAGAATTTCCTGAACCAAGGGGCAGCTTATTGGTTTTACAGTTTTCACCTTCTAGGTCACCCAATTAAGTTCAGCTCTAGTCAGCGATCACTGGAAGTTTCTGTAGTAGCTATTGAAGTCTTCAGTTGAGTCATTTCCATCTTCTGTACATCCAGTATTCACGGAGTGCAGAACAGTGCCATTCAAAATGTCCTGTGGGATACCAACTGCTTCCAGCTGGCAGGCCAGGTGGCAACACCTCTGCCCTAGCTCCCTGGTCATATCTGCTAGACCTACGTAAATACTTCAAATGGCACCAGATGCCCATGTTTAAGTGTTGGAAATTATAACCATGGAATCATTAAGGTTGGAAAAGACCTTTAAAATCATCCAGGCTAAACAACCCCACCCAATTCCTTCAGCCACTCCTCACAGTACTTCTTTTCTAGACCCTTCCCTAGTTTCACTGCCCTTTTTTGGATATGCTTCAATGTCATAGTGGAACCCAAAAATCTCCAAAGGATCATTAAACCTCACATGGATAAGAAGAATTGAAATATTCATTCTCCTGAAGACTTCCTTTGACTGATGTGCATGAGTAGGATAGAAGGAAGCAGAAGTAGTCCCCACTCATTGCCCTGTCCATGCAGAGCTGTTCTCCTAATATATCTAGGGATAGCTTTAACCCAGATAAAAAATTTCCTGGAACAAACCTACACAGTGGCAAACCGTTGCACTTCATGGTCACCGGTATGTCAGTGCATCCATTCAGTATCCTTGTTAGCCTGAGGGAAACTTTAGGCAAGTCCCAAATGAGCATATAGATAGTACCTGAACTGTCTGAAATATCACTGTGCATGATGAAATTTGAACTAATTACAACAATTCAGCTCTGGTTTTATATAAAAACCTTGTACAATTTCCACAAAATCAACTGATTTTAAGAAAAGCTCTACAGAATACAACCAGAAGAAAAGACATTATCGCTCAGGACACAGGGGGGCTGTTTGTAGTTTTTGGCAGGGTTTTTCCTGTTGGTTGGGGGGGAGGGTTGTTTTCTTCTCGTTGTTTTTAGTATTACCAGAATCCAACAGGATGTTCATACAAAAATTGCAGACAGGCCACAGATTCTTATCAGAGATCTCCAATGTATTTTAGCCACTCAAGGGAATATTAGTTAATTTTTAAATGCTTAACATTAATTTTTTCTGAAAATATTTATTTTGTAAATTAGCATCAGTTGGAAGTACTTGACTAAAAAGATGTTAACAAAAGAGGGTCACATCTTCTTAGTCAAAAGAACACCATAGTGCTGGAGCTGAAATATTTTGTTGCTGGAACCTCATTTTTTACATTCTTTACCAAATTCCCCAGGGGTCTGTCCTGGAGGTAGGGTCATGGGAGATCCCTGAAAGCTGCTCTGTGAACATCACTTCCCTGCTGGTTATACGGACATCATTTTCACAAAGCAATACAAATCCAGGGGCTTCCAGTTAGTTCACAGGAAATATAAAGCTATTCCTGTTGCTCCATATTTGGAAAAAAATGACATTTAAAGCAACTGTTTCCTCTAAGTACATTCTTTTATAGGAAGCTCTGGCAACAACCAGAGTATTTGCTTACTTAGTGAAATTTTCAGAATATCACATTATTTGCACAGCTCAAAACAGATAACTGATTTGTGAATACTAACTAATGGCATTATCATTAACATATAATAGCTCACATCAGCATTATTTACTGGCAGGTTTATTTCCAGACTCGCAGATACTGCTTAGCCCCCAGCAAGCAGAGAACACTGTACTTACCAAGTGAATATAGATCCAGTAGGTTCTCTACCTTTTTCCTACTTAAGAACTCCACTTTCAGTTATATTTTCAAAAAAGTGAGAAAAATTCTAAGTGCCAGTATGATCCACTGCTGTTACTTTACCATCAGACAAGGATTACAGAATAATCCAGGATTTTCTGACATCCAGTAACAAGTGCTTTCAGGACCACATTTCAAAGGGCACCACCTTTTCTAAATTCAGTTATGGTAATCGTTACCAATATTTTCCACCCTACTCTTCTACTTTGTGAATGGGCAAGCTGGAGACAGGTGATAGAAGTGATTTGTTACCTCCTTCTAAATTAAAAAAATCTAAGCAGAGGACAGGAAAACCTGCTGCAGAACCACCACAGTTGTTGCAGAACTTACCACCCACCTCACACACAACTACTGTGGAGTATACAAAGCAAACTGCTTCTTGTCCTGCATGACAGACATCACAGAATCACAGAATGACTAGGTTGGAAAAGACCTTTAAGATCATCAAGTCCAACTCTTCCTGTCCTATGCTAAACCATATCCCTAAGTACCTCATCTACCCATCTTTTAAACACATCCAGGGATGGTGACCCAACCCTCTCCCTGGGCAGCCTCTTCCACGTCCTGACAACTTTTTCAGTGAAGAACTTTTTCCTGACATCTCATCTGAGCCTGCCCTGGCACAGCTTTGTGCCATTTCCCCTTGTCCTGTAATATACACATCCAAACACCCTGCTTTCTAACTTGACTTTTCAGCGTAACTAGTATTAGCAGTTACTAGCCATATAAGCAGAAGGGAAACCAAACCTCAAATTTCATTCTCATCCATGAAATGGTAAAATTACAATGGTGTCTCAAAACTGCTGCTTCGGCCAGTGGTGGCCAGGGATGGCGGAGGGACTGGCGGCAGGCTCCTTGCCCTCCTCTCAATAAAGCCATATCCGCAGGGCTGAACTGCTTTCTAGAAATGCCTTGGAGCTCCTAAAGCCTCTGTGCCTTCAGCATGCAGAGCACAACTGCCATTTTCACAAGCACAAGGGTACCTGTAATAAGCCTGAGTATGCGGGCTCACTGTAGTTGAAAGCCTGCCCCAAAATGGCTCTATCGGGCAGGCAAAATGCAATGCCACCAAAACTAAGCAGAGGTGGAGGGAGAGGCAGTCAGCATGGCAGTTGATGGAGCTCCTGTTGGCCATCCTCCACTTCCCACTGCTCCCCTGACCCAGGGAAGAGGCAGAACCAGGCTGAGAGGAAACTGCCATGGAGGACTGACCCCCTCCTCCCCTCCTCTCAGAGCAGCTCTCTCTAAGCAGCTCTGGGGAACACAGCATGGGGTGGCCATCACTACCAGAGCAAACCCTCATGGCATGGCCCACCAGCAAGAGGACAAACTGCAGTGGCACAGCCACAGGCCAAGGTTCTTCGTTACAGGACAATTTCTCAAAAGGTGAAGAAAAATAGTCCTCTTACTGGCCCTGTAACTGCCCTGCTTCCTCACTTACAGTGTCATTTACCACAGTGGTTAGCAGGACATGAATGTGCAGCTGCTGTTTTAGGCATCAAGCATTACACCCAGTGCAGCAGCCCAGACACCAAGGTGGTAACCACCCTGAGCCCCCACAAAAGCCCCAGTGCCCTCCCTGCCAACTGCAGAGCTCCTAGCCCCTTCTATGATTACCCAATCATGGGAGGTAGGTGCTGCTCGTCATCCCACAAGGGCTGTTCTCCCTCTCAGCACCATCTCTGTTGTTGCCCTGAACAAAGAGACTCTTTGCAGAGCTGTCCACAGCCACTGCTGTTTTCCCTTTTATAACCTTGCCTGACCCCTGCAAGGCTCTTTTACACTGGAGACTGCATCAAAAGAACAAGACTGGAGGGGAGACACAGTTCTCCAGCACCCCAACCCTACCCAAGGCGTTTTTGTAAACTTTAAGGCAAAGAAGATGCCTCGGGAGGGATATGCAGGAAGCCAGTGAAGCCATTTTGCAAATGTTTACAGCAAATCCATGAGTGGTGCTTTCCCTTCCGTTAGCTGATCAAACAGGAACGTAAACATAAACAAACACATTTAAAAGTAACAGCTTTAAAACTGTACAGCACTGGGAAGTGGAGGGCTTCTTCCTGGCCATCCTTGCCTAGACTAAATAAAAAGAGAGGCGAAATCCTCTTGGTTAGGATACGCACCAAAGAATGTGAGAAAAGCACAGGAAGATTAACTGGACTAGTAGACTTGGGACCAGAGAAGAAACCCAGGTGACGTACAGTCCAGCACAGATACAGGCTGCTGCATTTTGAGCTCATGCTGCCTGAGGACAGCGTTTCTCTGGATGGGCTCTGAGCACAGTGGTTTTGCTTATGCAACTCCTAATTTCCCGTTAACATTCTCCCACAGTGTGATCCATCACAAGCGGAGGAGGTTGTGGGCACAAACACCATCACCTCAGGCTGGATTTTACCCAAGAGACCTCCTGCCTCTATGTCACATATGCTCCATATTGGTCCTCTCATTCACATCACCAGGGCCTTACCCTTCAGCCCTCCCCAGGTCTGATTTTGCATGAAGTGTGAAATGACATAGTTTTTATGTGGGTACACAGTACCCACAGCAAGGGCTCTGTATATGTACTGACAGTAGTTCCTCACTCTCTGAAACTGTGTCTGTACTGCTACTGCATGAACATCCCCAACATACAGCCCCATCTTGCAAGAGATGCAACACCCTTTTACTAAGAAGTGTGCCTCTTTGTGTCAAATGCTGCAGCTTCTGCAAGGAAAACCTTGTGGGAAGTCTCTACTGAATAGGTGTTCTGACTTGTCATTAAAATCCTTCAAGGAGGACTCTGCTGACCATAGTATTTAGATGCTGTCAAATTTTACTAGACTATATGCAATTTTTATTGCATGAATTTATCAGAACTATCTAAATTATTTCTTGCTTTAAACAATGCTCATTTCATGTGAAGTCACCTTTCTCCTAAAAGAAAGCCAAACCTTTAAAAAATTCTGACAATGAAATAATAAATTTCTAATTATTAATATAATAAATTTAAAATACATTTTTCATACTTCACAGCCCTAGATAGGAGGATAGCTCACTAATCTGAGTAACACTGGGGAGAGGAGGCAGGTAAAATAGTGATAGCCTCACTCTAGCCAGCAGAGTCAACAGAGAGTCCTAAGACTGTTAATGAGCAATTAATACTGCTGTTTCCAGAATACCTTATGGCATTCTGGAAACAGCAGTAGTAACCACAGCAGCTCAACATCTTTGTCAAACACTGGATTAAAAAAGCATGCAGCATGTTTAGTCTACTTAGCAGTCAGCCAAAATATATACAAAATTTCATTTTATAAACCCAGTTTTCTTCCCCACAGATCTCAAAACTTTTCCAAACAGGTTAATCCTATGGCAATACCACTGCTGCATTAAAGAAAAATAAAAAGTTGCATTTAATTGTTCTAGCAAAATATTTCAGCCAGTTGCTGCAGACAATCAGTTCTAAAAACTGCAACATCACAAGCCATGCCTAAAATTGGAAGAGTATTTGTTAAAGTGGTATCTGTTTTAAAAGTATTTGCATTATAACCCTACCACAGATTTTGGACTGGAAGCAGTACAAGAAGATTAGTTATGGACTCTTCCCAAATATTTTAAGAACTTGACAGTCAACAGTCATCTACCCATCCATCTTCTCTTAAACTCTGAGTTACAAATGCCAAAGGGCATTTCTATGTTCTTTAACAGGCCAGTGAATTCTGCCATTGACTAGAAGCTGCTTTCTCTTCAGGACATGTCAGTAACTCTTCTCCTGAAGACTCTACATACTCCAGAAACACTTCACTCAGTTCTAGTTACATATCAAAGGGCATAACTCCATATTTAAGACCTCAGATGTATATGGTCATGACTGTTCAAAAGTCCCAACTTGCAAGTTGCAAAGCTCGGGGTTTTACAAAAGCCTTTGCTCAGTAAAGAATTGGCTTGGAAGAGATCTCAAAGACCATCTAGTTCCAACCCCCTGCCATGGGCAGGGACACCCTCCACTAGACCAGTATGCCCAAAGTCCCATCCAACCTGGCCTTGAACCCTGCCAGGGAGGGGGCAGCCACAGCTGTGCACAGTCTGTGCCAGGGCCTCACTGCCCTCATAGTGAAGAATATCTTCCTTGTATTTAAATCTACCCTCTTTTAGTTTAAACCCATTACCCCTTGTCCTATCATTACACACCCTGATAATCAGTCCCTCTCCAGCCTCCTGCAGGTACCTGCAGGCTGCAGTAATGTGTCCCCAGAGCCTTCTCTTCTCCAGGCTGAACAAGCCCAACTCTCTCAGCCTGTCTTCACGAGAGAGGTGCTCCAGCCCTTCAGAATCATCTTTGGGGCCCTGCTCTGAACTTGCCAGTGGAGACTCAACTACGACTCAGAAGCACAAAGAAGACTAACCAAAGGGCAAAAAACCATTTTTTCTTTCCTTTGCTGTTGCAAACAAATGATTCCAAAGGTCTCTCTATTCCTCCCTAAGCAACCCTTAAATTGTTGTTTCAGTTCCCAGGTCCACTTTGCAAGAACTTTACCATGCCCCATGGCTGAGGGAGCATCTCACACCTTGAACAAGGCACTGGCTCCAGATTCTCTACAGGGAATGCCAGAATCAGGGAAATACCTTCCTTGGGAGCAACAGCCTCTCTCTTTCCAGATCATAGTTGGGCATTGTGGTTTATGTTGATTTATGACACCCTTCCACCTGACTTAGACAAAAAGAATGAAGAGGAGCATTAACACAGGCTCATCTACTGATTACAACACTCCTCTGAGAACTGGGACCTATGGAGAGGAGCATGTCTTCTGCTGTCTGTTGAGCAATGATATCACCATGCTGGGATGTAAAAGCTATCAGGGACTTGTATAACTTGGAAGAACTTAATGCACCTGTGCACATTATGTTTCTAGGGAGTGGATGGATCAGACCTTTTTAGGGATTTTGTTGTCTTCCTCATTCATCTGATCAACAGTAAACTTAAATAGGAAGGAAGGGAGGCTTAGGTGTAAATCAGATGGCCTATATCTCACACTTTGGCCCATTAAATTCCATGTTTGCAGTAGTTACACCTCTTGTTGGATTCAGTTCATAGTTAAGATCCCGAGGACGCAGAGGACTTCAGAGAATGCCAATGCAAATTATCAGTGTAGCTTTTCTTCCCCTCGAGTCCTACAGCCCTAATCCTCTAACCTGCTCTGAATTCAATCCTTGCATGAACACATCAGAATGTACGTGTGAGCAGAGACTACAATGCCACATCTTCCTATACAAATCAGCTTTTCATTCCAGAAAACATTTTCACTTGCAATTGCATTATGAAACTCTACATGCACTGCAAATAAGCAGGTATCAATGAGAAATTTATCTCAAAGTTGGTAACTAAAGACTAACCTAGATTGACTGCCAAACAGCTTTATTTTTTTCCCTTTCAGCTTCAGAACATGATTTTAGTGATCTGGCTGGTCACCTGGATTCTTTTGGCATTTTGAAAACCTAGTCACAAGGAAAAACCAGCAATACCCGCATGTAGTCTAATTTACTTGTCTGGCCCAAATGAAAAACAGGCACAATTTTCTCAAACACACATTTCTCAAAATTAAGACATTTGAAAATAGAGTTTTAATAAAATTTTGCCTGTTGGAACATGACCTCAGTACAGCAAAATAGCGACAGGAAATATTATTTTAGTGTGCAACATTTGCCAGACGCAAAAGGAAACAAACTTGTCAGTCCTCTCTTTCTTTTATGTTTCTTTGTTGACTAGACAGGAAGCTGACAAAACCTGATTTTTTTCCCTCTTGTAAAGCATACAACGTAATTTTTATTGTACCACTTTGGTTGCTGACTGCATTGGATAAATAAAAGCATACTTCATGAGCATCATGGGAAGTGTTTAATATCTGACAGTTTACAAAAAGGCTGTACTAATTAAGTACAAAAGAAAAGTAAATAGCTCTCATTGCAGAAACGGAAATAACGTGATTTAGAAGAGAAGCTGAAAATCCATTCTCTTCTATGGCAACTTCCTGAGTGATGGAAAAGCTGCAGCAGAGTAAAATTAAACATTTGCCTAACCTGCATTCCACATGTAGAGGTCAGCAGAAGTGCAAACATCGATGAACATTAAGATATAGCTGTAAATATTTTGTGAGCACTTTATTTAAAAACAGTAAGAAGCTGCCAGATAATGTTCGGCTCTAAGATTTCTTCCACTTATTAATAACAAGTAAACAGACACAAACAGGATTCAATACTCTTGCTTGTTATTTAGACTCAAAAGCTAAATACACCAAAATAAGCTCATCCATCCACTAAAAGCTTAATACTAAACACTGAAGATCTCGTTCTTTGTCTAAAAAAAAAATCACAATTTTTTTTATCAATAAACTTGGGTTATTACACAAGAGGGCTGAGTAGCAGTTTCAGAGCTCCTCCAACATCTCTCCTTCCAAAACCAGGCTCAAGGCACGCAAAGGCCAAGGCAAAGGACACAACCAAGAGCATTTTGCCTGCCATTCACCAAAGGGTTGGTTCACAACAGGTAAAAGCCATGGAGCCCAGTCTTGGTGGGACCTGCAACAGCTTTGTCCTCTCCTTTCTGCAGCCCTAGCCCTACTCTTGCGCTGCCACTGGTACACACCAGACACATCCTGGCATTAAACTACATGAGGACTGAATACAGTGACTTTTTTATGGCCTATTTTAGCTTTATGCCAGAGTCAATAAAAAACAATGCTGCCAAAGTGGAGGGGTAGGATGATGCAAGAGGGACTATATTTTCTATAGCTGTACGACCTCTGTTTAATAACCTCATTCCATTGGTTTGTAAAATATTGTATCCCTCCCTTTTTTTTTCAGGACAGGTTGACCAACTTTATATCATTATGGATATTAGGTGAATTCACAACTCAGATAACTGTTCTTTAACTGCAAGCTTAGCCAGGCTTCTTTCTTGACAAAAATGGCCAAACACCATGGCACTATCAACATGGCTTCATGCTGTAAGTTGCAAATTTAGGGACCTCAGACATTGAAAATGAGCTTCCCAGTGCTCTTTCCTAGAGCCTTCCCAGCTTGTGAAGACTTTTGGAAGATGTGTCATCCAGAGTGATTTTAGCAGTATGCAGTTTCTAACTTAACTAAAGAAATTCAAACTTTCTAACTGTCCTGCATCCTTAAGTGCACATCCTCGTGATCTGTAGTGTGTTCTCAACACTAACATACAAACATAATTCCAAGAAAGTTATCTTCAGGTAATGAAAAAGTACCTCAAGTCATGTACAAAAGAAATGTCCCAACAGGCATTTTGCTAGAATTGAAGCTGTATGCAAACTATAAATTAGCCTAGCTGTTTCAGAACATTCTGGGTAGATTCATGAATGAAAAAATATTCAGCTTAAAAACTTTGCTAGAACAAGAAATGCAAATATTGACAATTTTGAGTAACAAGTGTCCTCAAAACACAGGAATAAAAGTGATAAATGTAAGCAAAACCACCCAAAGTCACATCACGAGACCGCCTTCCAATGCCAGCACATCTGCAAAAGTCATATTACAACTCAAAGTTCAGAACATGTCATTCTCATGGCAACATCCTTAATGCGCCAGATGTATTCCCAAATCACTCCCTAGAACAGACCACACTTTTAACTACACATTTAAATAACACTTTTTAAAATTAAAAGAATAAAATCTCATACGTACACCGCGTGAAAAGTTTATGAAAACTGAAATCATTAAAATCACTACATTTACCTACTGAGTAGGACTGGCTCATTAACCAAAGGGGAATCAATGCTGCCCACACATAGTCCCAACTTGTGACAACCACTTTACAGAGGTGTTGCACAAATTCATGACTACCAGAGGCCCTTTCATTTTTGGCACTCTGCTTTACATGGGAGATATGTGAGTTTATGAAAAATTCTGGGGGTTGGGGTTTTTTTTTTTAAGTCTCATATCCGTGGCTGTCTCATAGATCAGGAATCTGCACACTACAGATAAATAGTAGATAACTTTCAAAGAAACTGAAGAGTAATTATGAAAAACATTCTCATTAAGACAAAATGTACCTCACATTTCTTGCACAGGGACAATGGTATTTGGATTTGTTCATGGATCATTTTTCTAGCTGATGTAATTCAGAAGTTGAAACAGAAAAAAGACAAATATTTAAAAATTCAAGCTTTTTAGGTTAGATTCAGTTTGCTTGATTTATCATTAGCATATTTTAACCAGACTTAACATAAGCAAAAGTTTTAGAAGGGAATTAGTCTCCTCATTTCATTGGTGCTTGCTCTAAAGGAGATATTTATTTATATTATTTTTTTACAATATTTATTGCTCCCTGTCTCTAACACTTTATTTGATCTTCAAGTAAAATAATTCAGGCTTAAAAAGTGCCCTATTAAGATAAAGATGAAACATTTCATCAGTCATATATAATGCTAGAAAGAAACAGAAGTTACTTTCTTTAAAATAAATTTAATAATTAAATTATGCAATGTTTAGTAGGTCTTGGAGTCATCAGAAATGGAAGAATTTACATCCCTACCATCACATACAAGCAAAACTGGAAGCCTAGGAAATGCACGTCATTACAGCAGCCTTCCAGTACCTGACAGGTGCCTATAAGAAAGCTGGGGAAGAACTGTTCATGAGGGCACATAGCAATAGGACAAGAGGTAATGGTTTTAAACTAGAAAAGGGTAGATTTAGGTTGGATATTAGGGAAATGTTCTGCAATATGAGAGTGGTGTATCACTGGAACATGTTGCCCAGAGAGGTAGTGGATGTCCCATCCCTAGAGATATTCAAGGTCAGGCTTGATGGGACTCTGAGCAACCCGATCTAGCGAAGATGTCCATGCTCAGTGCAGGGGGGGTTGGACTAGATGGCCTCCAAAGGTCCCTTCCAACCTTACACATTCTATTATTCTATTTCCCCAGCAGTCCATGTCCCAGAAAGAACCTGACAAGTCTCTTGTATTTAACCCCTCCTTCATTTCTTCATAAAGAAGATGTTCTCTTCAGCATTGCTCTAGGCTGGCATTACTCAGAGCACTCAGAGTGGAGAAAGCAAAGCAGGAAAAGACACCGAAATGTGAGATTAGAAGTTCTAGCTGATAAATACAGGGGCAACGTGAACAGAGACAGGTTGTCCCAGTGAGGAGGAGGAAAAGGACATTAGGATTCTAGAACCTCCAAGCATCTCCACAGGAGCACAACTAAGGTCAGACATTGCAATTTTATTCTCTCTGGCTTTCATTTCAATGTCAAAGAAAAAAGAAAAGAAAAAAGAGTTAATTTCTAATCAGTGGACTTCACAGAAGTCCCATCCAGCGAGACCTGGACAGGCTGGAGACCTGGGCAGGGAGAAACCAGGTGAAATTCAACAAAAGCAAGTCTAAAGTCTTACACCTGGGGAGGAACAACTGCATGTATCAGTACAAGCTGGGGGATGACCTGCTGGAGAAGAGCTCTGTGGAGAAGGACCTGGGGGTCCCGGTCGACGACATGTTGGCCATGAGCCAGCAGTGTGCCCTGGTGGCTAAGAGAGACAATGGGATCCTGGGATACATCAGGAAGAGTGTGGCCAGCAGGTCCAAGGAGGTGATCCTCCCCCTCTACTCTGCCCTGGTCAGGCCCCACCTGGAGCATTGTGTCCAGTTCTGGGCTCCCTGGTATAAAAAGGACAGGGATCTCCTGGAGAGAGTCCAGAGAAGGGCTATGAAGATGATGAAGGGCCTGGAATATCTATCCTATGAGGAAAGGCTGAGAGAGCTGGGGTTGTTCAGCCTGGAGAAAAGAAGACTGAGGGGGGACCTAATCAATGTTTATAAATATCTTAAGTATGGGGTGCAGGGGGAATTGGCCTGCCCCTTTTCTTTGGTCAGTGGGGACAGGACAAGGGGCAATGGCTGCAAGTTGGAGCACAGGAAGTTCCGCACCAACATGTGGAAGAACTTTTTCCCAGTGAGGGTGACAGAGCCCTGGAACAGACTGCCCAGGGGGGTGTGGAGTCTCCTACTCTGGAGATATTCAAGACCTGTCTGGATGCCCCCCTGTGCAGTATGAGCTAGGGAGCTGCTTTGGCAGGGGGGTTGGACCCGATGATCTCTCGAGGTCCCTTTCAACCCCTACAATTCTGTGATTCTGTGAATTCAGAAACCAAGCATCTATGGTCACAAACAGGCTTGTGCCACAACATATCCCAGAAGGAAAATACCCCACAAGGATTTGGAATGTGTATGCACAGCAGAAAAGTTGCAAGGATGGACACTGTTAGCCAAAACAAAAAATGCACACAGTGTGAAAGAAGAAACAGCTGGTTCCTTTCTTTGAAATGTACCCATAGCATCTGACTCCTTCCCACAATTCCTTCAAAAAGAGACAAAAGTGATGTCAAATAGGCCATGTGAGTCAAAAGGCCTTCAAGAGCTTCTGAACATCCAACAGGTTTGAGCAACTAAATGAGAATATTGTTGGAGAGGCACAACACTTAGAACATCCAAGTTTTAAAAAGTAAAAGTCATGAAAAACACTACTGGAAAAGCCAAAAACACCTACAAAGCTCAGGTTAGCAACTACGCTGTTGTTATTATTATTTCCTCTGTAGGAATCAAAAATAAGCTTCATAATTTTCAAAACCACAGAGCACTACGCAGATCCAAACCACTGCTGCAGATTTTTTCAACAGAGTGCTGCATCCATTGTGTCACAGAATCACAGAATATTCGGGGTTGGAAGGGACCTCGAGAGATCATCGGGTCCAACCCCCCTGCCAAAGCAGCTCCCTAGGACAGGTCGCACAGGTAGGCATCCAGACAGGTATTGAATATCTCCAGGGAAGGAGACTCCACAGCCGCCCTGGGCAGCCTGTCCCAGGGCTCTGGCACCCTCACTGGGAAAAAGTTCTTCTGCATATTGGTGCGGAACTTCCTGTGCTCCAATTTGAGGCCATTGCCCCTTGTCCTGTCCCCACAGACCACTGAAAAGGGGCAGGCCATTTTCCCCTTATGTCCCACACTTCAGATATTTATAAAGATTGATCAGATCCCCTCTCAGTCACCTAACAATATGATCAGAAACTCCAGACTACTCAGTAATTCTGAAAAATCTTCTTACTCATTTAGATTTGGCTACACAAGCATGACTTTGGATACTCACTTCTGTAGTAAATATGATTAGATTTGTCTAATTTTCCAAGTCAACAAGCTTTAAGAATTGAAGAGGTACTCCAGCTGGCAAAAATAAAATAAGACCGCCATGAATTCTCTAACCTCCAATGCAGGGTCCTGTCTTTATCACTACTTATTGTTGACGTATATGCATTCAAGAAAGCAGTTTTATTTCTCACATGTAAACAATTTTACACTCTCTCTTAAAACCAGCACGTTACAAAGCTGTCTCATGTCTCTACACTTGGCAGATTTTCTGAAAATGTCCAAAATGTCCCAACCAAAGTTAAGAGTCACTGAGGTTTTTGGAGGTTTTGAAAAGATAAAATTCAGATACTTTCCTATTTTACCTGAAAAAAATATCTGTTTTTAGTTCCCAAGCTGGTCATCACAGAATGTACTGAAACAGTCTTTTTGAAATATCCACATATCAAAAACATGAATGTTTTTAGACTACTCAAATTAAGGCCTGATGTAACAGTAACTCGTATCACTTTTTAGATCGTGTAATCACCATTTCATCCCTTGGAAAAACTCTATACAAAAATAACACTAGTGGGAAGATGGAAACATTAGGCAATTAGTACCACAGAAGTTTCTGCTATGCTCATTAGGACAGCAGCCTTCTTCCTTTGGTCTTATTTTTCATATCCTTCCTTCCTTTTAGATGGCTATGTGTCACCATGTTATAAAGAAAAAAGCATCTGAGCTTTATCTTTGCAAAACCTCAAATTTATTATTTCCAGAATTTTTAAGTCATTGTGGAGGAGTAATGGAACATAAAAAATTAGTTATTGCAATGTTTCATTCTTATCCAGAAAAATGTTTATTCGTGTAAGAAAAAATAACCACTTAAATTAAAAATGCTTTGTTTTCTCTTAACAATAGTGACTAATTTCAAATACTGCACGAAACTGTTCTTTCTAATGTACAAGCCACAAGGAACCTTGACTTAGACACTTTTGTCTCTTCCTTCTATCCCAGGATCACAGAAGCACTGGGATTGGAAGGGACCTCTGGAGATCATCTAGTTCAGCCACCCTGCCAGAGCAGGATCACCTACAGTAGCTAACACAGTAGGAGCATGTCCAGGTGGGGTTTGAATGTCTCCAGAGAAGGTGATTCCACAGCCTCACTGGGCAGCCTGTGCCAGTGCTCCACCACCCTCACAGTGAAGAATTTTTTTTCTCATATTGAGATGGAACTTGTGTTCCAGTTTGTGCCTATTGTCCCATCTCCTGTCACTGGGCACCACTGGAAGGAGTCTGGTCCCATCCTCCTGACATCTGTCCTTTAGATATTTATTAGCATTTATGTGATCCCCTCTCAGTCTTCTCCAGGCTAAGCAGCCCCAGCTCTCTCAGCCTTTCCACATACAAGAGATGCTCCAGTCCCCTCATCACCTCTGTAGCCCTCCACTGGACTCTCTCCAGTAGTTCTCTGTCTTTCTTGAACTGGGGAGCCCCGGACTAGACACAGAACTCCAGCTATCGCCTCACCAGGCCAGAGTAGAGGGGGAAGAGAACAACCACCCTCAACCTGCTGGGCACACTCAGGATGCACCCCAGGATACCACTGGCCTTCTTGGCCATGGGGGCACACTGCTGCCTCATGGACAAAAAATTTCTGGCCAGAAGACTCCACTGGCAGTAAAAGGTTGGCAGCGAAAAGCTCAAGGACAAACCAGCACACAGTGCTGGCACACAGGCCCACACCCAGGCTGAAAGACACACGCTGCCAGCACACACGTCCCAACCTTGTGCTTGGCAATTTACCATGTGCCCTGACTAAACATGTCCTGTGTGGGGACTTTCACACCAGAGGCAAGTCTCTGGAGGCTTTATTTTATTTTACAGCTTACTTGTACAGTAATACCACAGCTTTGTTAACCTTGTAACAGCGTGACGCATCAGCATCTGCCTCTTGGTCTGCTTCACCACTTCACACTACTTAACAGTGTGCCACAACAAGATCTGCACTTGGGTGACCATGAAGTGTCAAGAGTTGGTCTAATAACAAATGCAAGGTGGGTAACCTGGAAAACATGCAGGGAATTCCTGAGCCTGCTACTTATTTTGCATGAACCATTCTTAAAGCAAAGTAACTTGCAGTGTGAAATGTATAGAAGTATCCCACAGATGTGGATTAGTGGATTAGCCAGTGGATTAGTTGCACAATGAGAAGATTTCAGACAGCAGAGATGGTGCTATATCATAAACCCCAGTTTCAAAAACTGCCTTTCCTAAAAAAAGAAAAAAAGTGGAGGAAAACTCTTGTGTGGTAACTCTTCCTGAAGAAAAGAGTTTCACCCCCGTCTTTCAGCAAAATGACTATAAATAACTTTGAACAAAACCACATACAATGTATGTGGCAAGCTTCTGGGAGGGGAATCCCTATTTCCTACAGCATGAGCAGCTGTAGGAAAGACATTTCCTTTCAATGCATGGATTTATTTTTCTTTTCCTCCTTCCAGTAATGGGGACTTTGTTTAAACCTAGCTCTGGAACAGACAATATCATCGTCTTTTGCTGTTCAAACTCATCTGACAGAACAAACTATGAATATGTGACCTCACTCCTAAACATCTGAAACACGTCACGTGCAATTGTTTCCTCTTATCAACAACAGTCCATCTTGCCCCTGCCTATGATAACACCAAGTGCATTAGTGACCTGGTATGACAACCCTGACTTCTTCCTATGCAGGCAACACTCAAATGGAAGCCACAATCACATCTGCATCAGGTGGTGCAGATTGATGCTACATAGGGTCTTGCTGAGATTAGGACATAGGTTAGATACAGCCTGGGGATGATTAATTCTGAAATCAAAGGTGATGTTTGAGAGGTAGGGGATGTTAGTTAGAAGAGACTGTACAAGTAGCATCATCTCTATAATCCCTTAGTGCATGGAAATTAGAGTGAAAGAGGGGGGAAATTTATCCTTTACAGAATACACCAGTTTTCTGGAGACTAGTAAAGCTTTCAGGCACTAAAGGATGCCCATGATTTAAAACCAACAACAATAAAAGGACCAAAAATTTAAAAAAATAAATTTTCAGTTGCCTCAGCACAGCCCCGATTCTCACTAAGGCTTTTCCTGCAGTTAGAGCTTTTCTGATCTTTCTCATATGCAAGGGGGGAATGACCACAATCACTTTTTCCTCAGTTGAGTCATTGGTAGGGTCTTGCTCATTTGCATGTCATGAAAACGTCTCAGGAACTCTACCCTTCTGTCAGCTTAGGTACATACCAACAGACACACAGAACAACAGAAGGGTAGGGGTTGGAAGGGACCTCTGGAGATTGCTTAGTCCAACCCTCCTGCCAGAGCAGGATCACCTAGAGCAGGCTGCACAGGAATGCATCCAGGCAGATATTGAATGTCTCCAGAGAAGAAGACTCCACAACCTCTCTGGGCAGCCTGGACCCTCACAGTGAAGAAGTTCCTCCTCATGTTTAGGTGGAGCTTCCTATATTCAAGTTTATGCGCATTGCCTCTTGTCCTGTCACTGGGTACCACTGAAAAAAAGACTGACCCCATTCTCCTAACACCCACCCCTCAAGTATTTATAAGTATTGGTAAGATCCTCCCTCAGTCTTACAAAGTTTTAGAAATAAGGAAATGGGCTTCCTGGAGAAATAGGGAGAAATGAACCATTCAGTCTTTTGCCTATGTTCATTCCACTACACATATGCTTCATTTCACCCCCTCTGACTGTGTGCCCTTCATTCAATAAATTCCTGAATGATTTTAGATCTACCCCAAGAGGGAAGGAAAAGCAGAAGGAGCCACTGAGAGTGTCTTGACAGTTCCTTCCTCAGACAGGCTTTTGCAGGAGCAACATTTCAAACCACAGCACCTTCTCAGGCAAAAAATATTTTGGTCTTCAAGTAGAGCAAAGGTATTCTCTGACAGAAGTATGAGATACAAGAGGCCCAGTAAGGATGCATTAGAATAATGTCTTCACGCATACTTAAGGAGAGTCATATGTAGCTCTAATGAAGGATTATCAGACTCAATTTTTAATGTTATCTGTTCATTCCTAATTAATTGTGGCAGTGTATTAACCATTTCAGCATCTAATATCTTATTTCATTTATAATAACTTCTACAAGCACATATCCCATAATTAAATGGTTACAAAAAAGATTTGGTTTATAGGCACTAGCTGAAGATTTCTTGGAATGTACTTTCAGGATTTAGGGAAGTGATAACTTATTGTATTAGAGAAGTGGATTAAAGAAATGGATTATTAGAGAAATGGATTTTCTAAAGTCTTTTTAATAATTGGGGAAAATTATCCTTCCTTTCTACTCTGCCCTGGTGAGGCCACATCTGGAGTTCTGTGCCCAGTTCTGGGCTCCCAGTTCATGAAGGATGGGGAACTAGCCTAGCAGTCCCTCAGTTCCTCTGAAGGAAAACATCTAAGGGGTCGATGTCAAGAGTATGGGGCCAGACTCTTTACAGTGTTTTCCAGTGACAGGACAAGGGGCAATGGGCACAAACTGGAACACAGAAGTTCCATCTCAATATGAGAAAAAAACTTCTTCCCTGTGAGAGTGATAGAGCACTGGGACAGGCTGCCCAGAGAGGTTCTGGAGTCACCTTCAAACCCCTGCTTTTCTGTGATCCTCTGGTTCTGTGATTCTTTGCCTTTACCTAGAAAAAGAACCACATTTGAGAGGTGTGTGTTGAACAACTGCTCTTCAGCGCCTACACTAAGTCCTGTAATAGCTGTCATCCTATTTTCACTTCAAAATAGAAGCCCACTCCAGTTCATATTTTCACTTTCAAGCAAAACCAGCTGACTTTTCGTGTACTTTCAGTTTTTGAAAATTTTTCCCTGGCAATGATTTAATCTCCCTTCCAAACCAAAAGAGATTAGACTACAATTACAAAGCACTGAAAACAGGAAATACTTTAAACTCTGACACAGTATTAAATATACTGGTTCAAATGACACTGTGAGATTTTCTTAAGTGTGGTCAGTGACCGCCTGAATACATAGCTTTTTGACTCTTGACTTCTAGCTTCTTTTAATGCTGAAGTCATCACGAGGTCACATAGATCAGCTAGGGATATTTAGGATACTTCCAAACCATGGCACATTTCTGCTTCATTACAGTATTACAGTAGCAAATCTAGAAATAACAAACAGAAACTTAAGTCTTCACTATTCTCTCCTTGTGGACAATGCTGGAACTTCAGTTGGTCTGCTGGGCATTCATGCCAATGGAGGCAAAAATTTTGGCTTGCTCTGTGGATCTTCACAATGCATACACTTCATTTTGATGAATTCCCCCAAAGACCACAAATCAGATAAACTCCTGCTACCAGCATTCATTAGACAAATGGATAATCTGGCTGTATTGTCACCAATGTACTGAAATAGTACTCAGAGCACACCATTTTCCATAAACTTTCTTTGGAACAGCTTACCAAGGTGAGAGAGAAATTATTTTGAAGAAAAAAACCCCAAGAGTTCTTGCAGTTTCTGCAGCAGGTTTGGGATGAGCAACTTCACTGAGATAAGCTTTCCTCTCCGTCTAGCATCTTATATTCAGGCTTTATCCAGACAATTATTTAATTTTTTAAAAAACCAAACCAAACCCCCACACTGCAAGTACCAGTAAAATTCAATGATATTAATTATTTTGCCCATCAAGGGGGAAAAAATAACTTAAAAGACCACCCTTTAGCCATGATTAACTTGATCAGCAGATTAAATGAAGCACTTTTACAGGAGTAGCAAGTATTCAGCCGCATGGCAAAGGAGCCTCAGGGTCAGCAGGACAGGGAATGTGCTTGCAGGTGGCCTCTGAACCAAGTAGGACTTGATGGAGCAGAGCAGCAGCAACCAACACCCTGGGGAGGCTCTCTGTACCAGGAGAGTGGGAGGACAGCCATTGCACAAAATCAGAGGGAAACTTTTGTTTGTGTAAAAAAAGGGCCAAAAAAGAGGAAGGACTAGTGAGGCCATAAGGATGAGGGTATTAGCCCATGGTACCTAGAGAAGGGAAAAGTGTCATCATTAGCTGTAACCCAGGACAGATAGAGCAAGGGTGGCCTCAGCAAGGGAATTGCTCGGGCAGCAGAAGTTTGGGACCAGATATGCAGAACTGGAAAATATGAAGGAGTTAATTTCATAGGGCAAGAGTTGTGAGCAGGAGATGTCAGGAGGAAAGAAGAGCTAGGAAAAAAGATGGGCAGAAAATTGAGACTGAGTCCAGACTGTAGACTAAAAGGAGAGGGGACACCATAGGGGCAGCCTCCCTTTTCATCCCTGCCCCTTCTAGTATGGGCATGAGGACACACACATAGGGTTACCACCCAACCCTAACCTTCAGCTGATTTGTTTTGCTATCCAAATCCCTTCTTAGATTAGCTTACTTTCATGAATCAGCATCTCAAATCTCTAATGATAAGTACAGAGGGAATACAGGCTCAGTGGGTTTTTGGGGGTGTTGTTTTTTGTTGGGTTGTTTTTTGTTTTGCTTCTAAATCGTGAGGAAAACTGCTAAAAAATAAAATAATTATTGATCTATTGAACTGCGTTTCCCTGCAGTTCCAAATATCAAAGCTCTGGTATTTAGTCTGTAATTACACACACAGAGCCTAAACTCTGAAAAGAAATAAATCATCTCAAATTACATAGGCATTGTCACTGTAAATGTACGATTTTCCTTTTCCCAACTAGGGAAAGCATTATTTTTATAATTAATACATTATCTTTTGAATAAATACATTGCTTAGAAAACACCCCAAACCCAAAATACTAAATCCATGGCTCATGCAATTTAATGTAAGCCCCAGATACGTGCAAAGTCATATGCTAAGTAAGTTAAGAGAACAATATATGGTCTCTGTCTTTTTGCTTAACTGCCCCAATACGTATGTTCTGTGTAAAACGTAGGCAGTGCAGAGAAGCTGTGCTATGTGGGAGGCCAAGCGAGAGGGGTGAGGAAAGAGCCTTTCAAAAGAGGCTGGAGCTTTCTTCAACACTGACTGGCATGTCAGCAGCACACACCCCTTGCCCTGAGAGACATTAAAACTACCCTCCGCTCTTAAATAGGTCCTCACGCAGCTCAGCCACGTTCACCAAAGTGAACTGCCTCCTGACTCCCATGCACGTTCAGTCCCAAAGATGAGTAAAAATCCACAGCTATGGGCAACACAAAGAATCTGGGAGAATGGTAAATTTAACTACAAAGAACAAACAAGATCAGATGGAGGTAAAGCCTGACTGTGAAGCTCTTTTTTAAAACGTCCTGTTTCTCTGATGAAAGAAAATCTTTGCTGATGTTTCTTCCTTAATTAAAAATCCTTTCTACTTTTTTTTTTCCCTTGTGCTTTTCTTTACTGAGATTTGGAAAAAAAAAAGAGGGTCAGGAGGAACAGGCAGCTGGGCTCTCCATCTGGTGCATAACCTTAAAAAAAGCGATAAAGATCTTCTAAATGTTTTGTAGGTTTATTTTTCCCTCACTTTGAGGTGCACTCAAAGAAAACCGTTTTCCTAGTGTTCCCTGGATGTCATTACTCAAAGCCTCAGTGAGATTAAGCAACAGCAAGCAGGGTCGGAGGTGACAGAAAACTGTTGGTCGATCATAAAATCGCTGCAGAAGTGCTGTGTAAAACTACTTACAGTCACCCAGAGCTGACTCTTTTAAACAAAAATAAAACCCCCAGCTTTTTGTAAAGGACTTCCCTTGTGCATCCTACGAAGGGGAAGACAGGGAGCAAAGAAACATATGAATATGACTAGTTTTGATTAGTTTTCCAAGTGTTCGCTGATGCATATTAAAAGTAAGTTTAATTGCCAATGTTTAAGACAACTGTAAGACATCATATATTGCCTAGCAGTTTTTCAGCTCCTCTGAAGCAAAATAAATTTCTCTGAGGGTATCACATTGCTCAGTGTCCAAACATTGAATTGCTGCTGGTGTATACTAGCAGTGAAGTGTCATGTTTCCTCTTTAAGTTAAAAAAAATTGGAAAACAGTATTGGAAACAAGAATCTAAGAAGCTATTAAGCCTGCTGTCTCAAGGAAGGATCAACTGTAAGGATCAACTTATTCCTCATAGTGCTTGTCTAGTCTTTCTTAAGACTTACAAATTTAATGACCAACCTAAATCCCTCTCCTAGTGTTTTAATGATTCTTTTATTACCTGCAGAAAACAGAGTATATTCTTATCCATTTCTCAAGAACTTTTGGTATAGCTCAAGACCTGTGCTTTCTTTCATTTCAAAGGAGCAATGCCCATCATTTTTCTAGACAGGATACACAAGCCTCCCATGGATTCTGTATGCTACTGCCTCCCTCTATCACTTGAACAGACACTGGCACATGACAATTGTATCACAAAGCAGATGAGACATGTTAAACTCATTACCAAATTCACTGTGATCTACTGCTTTGACACTCGCCACTTGGTACAGCATTACAGAGCCACTGAACTGATTTAATGTAACTGGTTCCAGCACAAGCTGCGTAGGCATTTATTTACATGGGTGCTTCCTTTTGGTTTAGTTGCCCAGGGATCTTTTTTGGGGAAACTTTAAAAAAAAACACAGCTAGTCCGTATTAGTTCACAGGTGTCCTTTCCCCACCTATTAAAGAAGAGCAGACCAAATCAGGTGTTATAGCTGCTGTCCAGGCTCCTACCTCCCTGGCAGTGTTCAAGGCCAGGGCCTTGGGGAACCTGGGCTAGTGGAGGGTGTCCCTGCCCATGGCAGGGGGTTGGAACTAAACTATCTTTGAGGTCTTTTCTAACCCAAACCAGTCCATGAATCTGTGAATCTCAAAGATAGCTGTTAATGACTAGTAAAATTGCAACATCCCGCTTGCCAAAGGTGAAGCTGAGGCTATCCTCAGTCACTCTCAGTCAGTGCCACCACAAGGAATCATGCTCTTCCTCACAAAAGGAGTAATCCCATTGTCCTTTATGAGCTGAACTGGCTCAGACTAGGACAAACAATCACAGCAACAAGTAATGAGAGTGCACTGCTAGGAGGAAGAAGGTAGAGCCAGTCGGGTCAGCAGTAACATACAACCACACCTTGGTAGTTCTTACAAGCTGGAAGTTCAGGGTTAAGTCCATGGGGCGATGCTGTAGTTCCACCAACATGTGATGTTAGCACAGACACCAAAAGTAGACCTCTCACTGACCCCCTCCTTCCAGCAGCACAAGCATGCAGCGGACTGGGTTGGTCAAAGTCATTTTCCGAAAACTAACATAGCAAAGGAATTTTAAAACGTCAAAAATTTTTGAGCCAAATCAACTCCTTGCCCTGTTTTACCGCATAACTGGATGAATTCCCGTGGCAGCACAAGAAGGGGCAGAGTTCAGGAGTGGGAGTAAGCTCCTGGGAGTGGGCAGGGGCAGGAAGGATGGCTGCTTCGTCTGATGGCTCTGCAGCTTAAAAAAGCTAGACTGCAAGAGCTGCCATGAATCTGAGTCATGGGGGTCAAATAATATTAAAATATCCAACTAATTGAAGTAGGTTCTAGCCTGCTCCTTCCCCAAGATAGCTCATATTCCTGATGATGCAGGAGTTATCTACCTGAACACTTAAGTGACACTCATCCTGAGGTTTTAATCTCCAACTACTAAGGCACAACTCCTTGTCTCTTTTTTTTTCCTTACAGTTTGCAAACACATGGAGTATTCTCTCTTTATTATGCCTGCTGTCCATTTTATCCCAGTCTGATCTTTCCAAATTTGTCTCTACTTGCCCATGGTACTTAATTAATTAACAGTTCTTAGTAATTTGGCCTCACTGCCATCTTCTGCGTAACGTGCTCCAAACCACTAAATCTCTTTGGTGGAGCTCTCAACTCCTTCCCTATTGCGCTTTCTGCTTTTCCCATTGTGGTTGTATAGTTTATGCTGCTCAAAGGTACAACACTAATTGTTTAGTCTTGCTTTCAAGAGTATCCTACCAAAGTATACTTGAGTCTGTTGAAGAGAATCTACTTCAACTTCATTCCTTCAACTGTTTTTTACCTCCGCCCCTTTCAGAAGTTATGAAAGCTGCAATTCACAACCACCAACCGTAATTCACAATTCAGCACCATTTTCATAAGCCCTAAAAGCTCCTCTCAACAGTTGAAAATCAGATCTAAAAGAAAAATACCCCTAAAATACTTCCTAGATGTTTATTCCCTTCTCAGATTAAAAAAGTTGCTCAGGACTTCCCATTTTCCTATGATAAATGCTACACTGTGCAATCGCTGTATCTTTATGTTGTGGCTCATTTTTATAGGGTGTATGTCAATAAACAGGCACTCATGAAATCAGCATTATGAAGCTTCACAAAAATTGTGGCATGACTGAAAGAGCATTTTATTCTCTGTCTATTCTGCTTTTTCTGCCACCCCCACATATATCCCCGCACAACAGTCACATTATACCTCTTAGTCTAAAGGATGTGTATCTAATCCATTACAAGGCACGTTTGGTTCCACAGCACAGGCTGCTGTAAGCTGTTAGGTTAGCATCAAGCCAAACATGAACTCCCAATAAAGAAGAATCTGAAATGCTGGGGGGAAAGAGGGCGATAAATTACACAGTGCACTGTGTAATAATACTTCTTGAAGCACATGAGGGAAGGAACCTGGGACATGGATCTTATCCTAGATGCTCTAGCAGCACTTCAGGCCCAGGTATGGGGTTTTGATTTGTGCCTTCCATCTTTCATTCAGCACCGAATGAACAGGGTGTAGCTACAAGCACCATCTGCAGTAGATGTATCATCCACATGAACCAATAACGTTTTCAATTCAAAACATGGAAGCGGATATGTTTGCTCCAGACACAGTTTGCCAACCAAAAAAAAAAAAAGACCCATTCCTTTGATTCAAGACCTGGGAATGCTGGTCAGTCAAGGAAGCTGTATGATCTCAAAGCTTATTTAGCTTCTAAATTCTCAGGCAGTCATCATCATTTGTTCCACAGTGAAGACCCATTTAGTGAAGGGAAAAAAAAAACCAAGACCCAACGGGAACTTACTTGCCTGTTTTTGGTTATTGAGAAGACTTCCATTGATATTCCTGGCTTGGTATCTTTTTTCCACTGTACACAAAGATGACAAAGGTCATGTAATACAGCATTTAAAATTTCTCACAGAAAATAAATGAACCATGACTCATACATGGGTACAGCACGTTCTTTACTTTTTCCCTAAAGTAAGAGATAGTACCAAGTTTTTGTTTGCAGCTGCACAAATGGGATACAAAAGAGATGTACTCCTGAACATATGTTTCTAAAATTCGCAGTGGAACAATTGTGCTGAAGTCTTCAGAACTGAGCAGACACCAGGCAGTCTGGAAGAACATCAGTAATTTTCTACAGTAAACATTTAGTGACGCATGTCTCCAACATGTTGCAATACAGGAGATTAAGACAAAAGCCATCTTCAATTAACAGATCAATGATGGCATCTGACCATTAGTCTTCCACATATTAGTCACACTGGGCCAGCACAAGAAGGCTGCAAATATCAGGGCTCCCATATGTTACTTCTTCACTTTCCCCTTTTCCTCCTGTCTAGGCAGATCTCCGATCATCACAGACTAGTTTTTAAAAGCCTCTAGAATCAAGAAGTGGGCCTCGAGGACAAGGAGAGGAGGGATGTGAGGCTTGGCCAGCACAACAACTGATGTGGGACAGGAGAGCTGGTGAGGAGGAGGAGTAGGACTAGCTCTCAAGGAGAAGGGTTCATAGACAGGGAGGTCTGAGGGACACCTCTGTGTTGCAGAGATGTTGAGCAAGTACATTTTTGGGTGCACAGTGACAGGATATAAAATGGAGAGGTTGAACCTGGAGCAGAAGGGCTAAAAGCCAGGTTATGGGACTATCGCCATCGCAGTCACCTTCCCCTCCCTCCTCTGTGTTTCCACTGTCACCTTCCACCCCTCTGCAGAGACAGGGTCCTCTCTCAAGAAACAAGGAGACACAGCCGAGGCTTATTTCTGCCCTGCCATGCTTGCTTTGATGCTGGAAACATGGTAGCCCTCTGAACAGAAACGGTTTATCCTGGGCAGACAGGGGCCCCATGCCTCCTACTTGCCCAAAGCTAAAGCAATGTAGGGGAGGGAGGCCACAGCACCCAGCACCAAGGGCATCCAGACCCCCAAATGAGCTCCATCATCAGAGCTTTCAGCCACCCCAACACTGTGGCTTCCTCTCTAATCTCCGTTTCACGGGTTTTAAGATACGGTATTTCACACATGAAGTCCTCTGCTGTTAAATCCATCAGCCTTCAACTTTAGGGGCAATCATGGCCCACCTGATTTTGAGGTTCCTGCCTCATCGGGCATACTCAGATGGACAAAATTTCATCCATCTCACCCTCTATTAAGCTCAGTAACTAATATGCTAACTTATTAATTGAAGAAAACAAAAAGGCAGAGCAACTAATATCTTAAATCCGCAGGCTTAGGTAGCTTTCTCATTTGCTGAAGCAATTTTGTGCTTCATAAATCAAGCTGTATATTTAACCAATTCGGGTTAATATGTATCAGGGAGCACAGCAGAGGCAGGGGCTGGGCATTTTGGCCAACCTTTTAATCAGCTCCTGAGCTTCAACTATTTAATCCGCTGCCTTTCAACCCACCCCAGGGCTCATCCCGCTGTCCTCAGGCTGGCAGAAAGTTACAGCATTATGAAAGAGCCAAGGCAACAGGGCAGAAACTCGAGCTGGTTTCTGTTCCGTCATGTAAAGCTTTGTTTAGTACTGACATGAATTAAATTGGCAGATTAATTTAATATAGCAGAACACAAGAGCGAAGCACATGACGGCTTGCGTTCCATTTCTGCGCGACGCGGCGCTGCCCCTATTAACTTCAAATTATCTCCTTTTATGGGCTCCAAGCTTTTAGTATTTTTTCACAACTGTAACTGGATGACGGGTTAAATACTCGGAAGAGCGCAAGAATGCTTTGAGGGTTTTTTTCTGCAGCCACCACAGAGAAGGGAATCGCTGAACACGCTGCTTCTATAGAACAGGAAACTGTATTTTAGGTGCATCTGATTCACGCTGCTTCCTCCCATCACCCTTACGCAGCCAGGGCTTGGTCCTGCTGACCCCCCCACCATGGAGGGAAGGAACAGGAAGCTCTGCCAATGCTTTTGCTTCCAATTTTCCACCTTGTTATTCTAACACAAGCATACTTGGATAAAAGTAAAGGGCCTTCCCCAAATTCATAGGCCCACAGCTTGAAACAGGTTGGTGAGAGTTTTATTTTACAGCTGTACTCCCCCCCCCTTCCACTTTCCTGCAAGCAAAACTGGACTGCAAATCTGCACAGTATTTCCACAGCTTCTCAGCACTGACACATCACTCTCCATGGGACAAAACCAGGAATGTTAGCTCAAGCCCACGGGACAGACAGACAGGACAAACACCTCTTTCTGCGTCCCTACCAGCAAAGAGTGGAACCAGAGCCTAGTCCAACTCACTTAGCATAAACAGCAGCCACGCTGGATGCTCTCTCCATCTATCCCTTTCATTGCTGAGGAGGATACTGGGAAGGGAAATGCCTCTCTCTCCTCCCTTCTTTGTACCTTCGATAAAATCAGAGGCAGGGAAACAGCTGAGAAGCCATTCTCTTCACAACACCAGAGCACAGCACTGGGAGCAAGAGGTATAGAAAGCTCATTAAAGCTCAAGAGTGCATCTAACAAAAAAAATAGAGGAAGGCCCAAACAAAGGCATCTTCTTCTCTAGGCTCATCTGCTGGAGCCATCTCGCACTTACAAAGGCAAGTCTGCAGGCACTATTGCAACCTGTAAGTTTTACTTTCTCTGCAATTCTTCCCTCTAAATACACAGGACGGGCTCAAACTACAGAGGTGAGTAGGTTCAGTGAAAGAAAGAAATCATTTGCACTTAACTCAGAGCATTCAGAACTCTGGCTGCTTCAACAGCTTTAGAAGCAAAGCAGCTGCTCTTCAAATGACCTCGCTTCTGTGAAATACCTTACTGCCCCAGATGTCCTGTCTCCCAGTGAAATTAGGCCTGTGCCAGATTCAGATTTTGACCTAAATTTGTAAAAAAAAATCTTAACTGAGCAAAGATCCATTTAAATACTGAAACTTATGTATGACTTTCCTGAAAAGGCATATGCACTGAGCTGTAGTACAGAGGAGCCTTATTCTGCCCTTGGGATATACCATACTCCATATGGTACCACATGGGATTCAATGCAACAGCTTACACCAAAGTGATAAATAAACTTCCTTCAAAGTATTTTTCTTTACTTCTCCTCCAAACTAAAAAAAAAATAATTTTTCTTTACCCTACAAAATATGAGGGTCCAGAAGAGGGGAGGTGATGATGTAGGGGAAAAGGGTTGGCAAGCTTTGTTGTCCTCATTGGTACATGTAAACCAAGTGCCTGAAGATGGAAATTGATATTTCAATGCCACTTTGACCTATATTGTATGTGCAGTAAGTAACTGGAAACAACATTTGCATTTCTTCCCTGTGGCACATGTTGTTCAAGCAAAACAAAACTGGACCAGGCAGGAGAGGAGACCTCCTGGACTGCTTACCTGCCTACAGCCTTTCTGGGGCAGGGCAGAGCTTGCCGCTGCTGACAGAGACCTTACTCAGCCATGGGTGGCACTTCTCATTGCTGGGCAAACCACCCAGCCAGAGTACACAGTCTGCTCTGATCAGTTCTGTGCTTCCAAAAAGTTGGTTCACAGACAGTAATCAATTCTTAGAGCTTACGGAGTGTCACAATAAATCTCCATCTTCTGCTTGGCACTTTTTCTTTTTTGCCATCTCTAAAATGTAAAATCCATTTACAATACATGTACTTCATTTAAAAAAGCTAAAGCCACACAAACCCATTGCACGTACAGCCTCCTTGGCAAACTGCTGAAAGAACTGACGCTACAAACTCCAGAATAACAGGAAGATGCAGTTTAAGATATACATGTTCTGTAGAAGTCCTAATCTAGGTATCTATTTCCTATTAGCTACAATCCAAGCTGTTCTACTGCGAAAACCAGACATAACCTGCTAACAAATACATGTACTAACGCAGGTGGCAGGAACCCCAGACTTCAGGAGAAATGAAGCTGGGCCCTCAGCGCATGTGTACATGCACAGGGATCTCTATTGCTGTGGAATTATGAATGGAAAAATAGAAGCAAAGGAGCTAAAGGCAGCACTAGTAACACAGATATACATTAGGAGTTTGAGTCTAAGAATGTAAACTCAATTCGGTGCAAGAACAAGATTGGCATTATGTCACCATTATTTCATTTTAGTACTGCTGCTTAATCTGTATATCTAATTCTCCACATAAAGCTTGACTTTGTGCTAAATAAGAAATGCCTTTACACTCCACCAGCAGGCTCTGTCCATTCTGCAAGAAGCGAACATCCATTTATTTCATCTAAAGGTCAAAAGTGAAATGCCTTTGGGAGATCCCATGTAACCTTAAAATAAAAGTCACATTCCTAAACTCCGAACTATCTAGAATGCAACACAATGTCATTATTATTCCTTTGAAAATGTAAAACAATTACTGACTTATATTAAAAGCAAATCTCTTTAAATTCAAAAGTCCTAAAACCTAATGAAGAGTCAGCAGTGAGAATGTTAAATCTTGTTGTCCAAAAAGCACAATCTTTTTTCCTCACAGTTTTATGCATTATCGAAGTCACGACGCCCATAAATGTTTGAGACATATGATGTAATTCTAATATTTGTTCACTTTTGATTAAAACAGTCCTTATTCAAACACTAACAGTAGTCAGAGCAGACACCCCCCATCATCCCTCAAACTTTTTAGCCATTCTTACTAAACTGTATGTTTATGCCATCAGACCTACCTGCAATTATCCATCAATATTTACTGCTAATCCAGAACCCAGAACTCCAATGCAGCACCAATGTTTGGCTGTCAGGTTTCTTCCTCCATTCCTTAAGTTTTAGCACAACCCTAAGTCCAATGCTCAAGATCTAAACTAAAGCTCACTGAAACTGTGGGTGACTTCTAGTCTTCGTAAGCTTTGAAATTGTTGCATGTACAGGCTGTAAACCACCTGCTATAATATTGCACCCAACCATCCTAATTTCCCCCCTCTACTATATTTCCATTCAGTAGATTGAAAACTACATATTTCTTTTTGTCCTGAGGGTTATATAAAATTACATCACTCTGCTTATCCAGCTTCACCATGTCAAATTACTTAATTCAGGCAAGGTTTACAATCATCTTTTTGGACAACTAAGACCTATTTATCTATTTATTTTAAAATTATTGCTTTAAGTAGATCATGGGAAAAATCTCACAATACACTCCATGTGTTTAATACATCAACAATGCACCCCAGTTTTACAATTAGTTTTGAGGTGCTCCCTGCCATCAGTAGACAGCTGACGCTACCAGCTACCATCACCAGCATTTAGAAGGCAACACATGTAGAAGGATGAGCCATGTCACGATGCCAACGCTCATCTTCTGAAACATCATAGAACCAAGATGCTCTCTAAGGAGAAACTTGCTTTGGAGAATTTCAAGTTTTACATGTTTAAAAGTAATACACAGCTTTCTATTACCACAGATAATTCAAAACAGGTTCCAAAAACTTGCATCTGTCTACATAAAGCCTGAAAACGACTGTGCTGCAGTTTGACCATTGCTTCAGCTAAATTCAGAGATTTTTATCATTCTCCAGCTGCTTCAAAAAAGCTTTTAGCCAGTTTTAAAAGCTTTGTATTTGTGAGACAGAAAGCAGGTTCACAAGGAAGTCCTGCAGGGTCCGACCTTTCCATTTTCTCACAGTGATTTTAAGCGTTGGAGGGGACAGTGATAAACACACCACAGAACCGCACCAAAGCAAAAACCCATTGAACGATTTCCTGGGAAAAACTACAGACCATTGTTCCATCAACTCTTCCATGTTTTCAGACAGGCAAGCTCTACCTGGCAAGAGTTCAACAGAAAGGCAGGAACACCAGAAGAGGAGCCGAGGCTGAGCATCGATGTTGCAACGGGTGTACCAAACAGATGAAGCAGCTTGTAAAGCGGGAACTGCCAGCTCAATGGGAGTTGAAAGGCAAAATACTCAAGTGTATCCAACACTGACATCAAAGCCTGTGGTTTGCTGCACAAACTTTTCTTGCTTATTACAGGTAAAGGTGGTAGCCCCACCAGTGCATGTACGGTCAACTGGCTTCATGTGAAGAGAGAAGGGTAAGACTGAAATGACAGTCAAAACACAGTGGGAGTGGACCATCAGGACAGAGAAGTGAGGAGAAAAAGGATGAGTGGTGAGATAAATAGATAATGGAAAAGAGAAATAACTGATACAGTCCGGAGAAAGACACTGGGCTGAGAAATTGACAAGAAAATGCAGAGTGCAGTCTCTTCACTGGAACAAAGCAGTGGTCTGGATGAGAGATGGCAAAAAGAATCCCCATTTCACCACTGCCTAAGGAAAGTAACTATAAAACCTTTGAGAGAAAATTTTAAATACCACACCTTCCTCCCTCCCTGAGAGAGTGATGGGAGTGATGAGAGAGTGAGAGCACCAGGGAACTGGTTTCTCATGAAAATCTCTGTGGCAGAGCTACACCTCACAGCCATCCTTTCTAGAAAGAGTCAGAATGGAAGCATGTGATGACATACTTCTTAATGCTTATAAATCTCTCAAGTGTAGGACATAAGGGGAAATGGCCAGCCTCTTTTCTATGGTCTGTGGAGACAGGACAAGGGGCAATGGCCTCAAGTTAGAGCAAAGCAAGTTCCACACCAATATGCGGAAGAACATTTCACAGTGAGGGTGCCAGAGCCCTGGGACAGGCTGTCCATAGGGTTGTGGAGTCTCCTTCTCTAGAGATATTCAAGACCACTTTGGATGCCTGTCTGTGTGACCTGTCCTAGGGAGCCTGCTTTGGCAGGGGGGTTGCACTCAATGATCTCTGGAGGTCCCTTCCAACCCCTATGATTCTGTGATTCTGTGTGATTATGACATTTTCTTTTTTTGTTCAATTCACTTTGTTCTTTCTATTATTTTTCAAGGTTTTTGACTTACAACCTTCTCCTTCCATGCTATGGCAAGTTAGGAAATGCAAAATTAAGGTGCTCTGTGAGAGCTCCATATAAACCCTGCCCTGAGCAGAGGATTTGCTTTCTTCCTAAGCAGCTCTCTCACCTTCCTTGCACAGGCTGAACTCATTGAATCACTGCTGCTCTGAAGCAACCTAAGTCCTCCAAGCCAGCCTGACCTGGCCAAGCTGGTACTACCATCTCTCCCTTGAGGATGCCTAACAGGGGAAAACACCTTTCTTTTCAGAAAACAGGCATGAGCTGTGAGAGAGTGTGGTCATCCCAGTCAGCACCAGGCCCACTCAGGTCAATCTAAATAGAGAATATGAAATCTGCTGCTTGGTGTTTGCTGCAGGTACTAGAAGATGCACGGAGATCGGAAGCAGACAACTGCAAAGACGTTTCCCCACGAAGGCAGTCGAGTGGTGCCCTGGAGAACAGGGTCCGGTCCTTGCCTCTACCATGAAATCTCTTGAAGATGCTGCACAAATCACTTCCACGCTTTTCATGGGCAGTCACCAATAACACATCCTTCTCAGACCAAAGATCTCAGAGACCCGGCATCAGCTGAAGCAACTGTGTTGAAAGCAAACTACCAATTGCTAGCAAACACTAATTAGGAGGCACTTTTGACATCACCTTCCCTATGCTTCTTCTCCCAGACCATCAGCATGAATACAAGTCCTCAGGAAAGAGGGAAGCGCGTTTGGTTATACATCATGCAAACACAGTCAGTGGCCCAAACTCCAACAGACAAGAGAGGGAGCAGTTTGGGGAAGCCAGCTAACAGCTGGCTGTGACCAGAAGAAGGTCAGCCCCACTCATGCCCCACCTCTGAGGTCAGTCCAGCTCTGATGTGAAACCACACCTTGACGCTGCAGTTGACACGGTTCCTGCAGCACAGACCAAATCCCCGCTGCTGCTAACAGCTGCGGTCTGGCCCTGCTCCCTCTCCTGTGCTAATGCCGACCGTACCAGCAGCCAACGCTGGGAACCAGCCTGGGTGAAACAGGCTCCAGCTTACAGCAAAATGAACACAAAGGCTAATGCACGTGAGGAAAAGGAAGAGAAATGTCCCTTTGCCAGATTTGTAGGATGCAACCACTTTACCACCAGACAGCAAGTCAGCCCGGCCTGCTTCCCTATCCTGTACAACCCAGTTAAATTAATCATAAAGCGTTTACAACTGAGACCAAGTCTCTTCACTCCCAGTATCCTGCTAGTGTGGTCAATCTATCCTCCTAATCCTACTACGACAGCTGAATGAAGGTTTGCTCAGAAGGCTGCCTTTTATTAGTCTGTTAGGAGAAGCAGCACATCTGTTTCCTCACCAATACCCACCTCTCTGTTGCCTGATTTTACTGGGGAAAGGAGTCTGGGAGCTCTCTTACTGTGAACTCATCAAAGAAAATTGCCTACAAGTGAAAAACAGGACTTGCAAAGATAAAGTGACATCCACCTCTCACTCTATAACCATGTTTAAACTTTGGCATTTCTTCTGAGTATCTCAAATATAGTCCAGTTTCAAGAGAAAAAGAGAGCAAAACAAACTATCAGGATGCTTGCTTTGCATTTCCATCTCCACTTCCGTATTTCAGCACCTGAATGCAGAAGAATTTACACTGTAATAATAACAGAGTGATTTGGCCTGTGTAAGTATATTTAAGACAGGTAAAGTACTTAGGTGCCCACCAGAAACTACAAGTAGTGAGGAGAATGAAGAACTGATGCTCTCTGCTGTACTTCCTAAAAGAGATTGACATAGCTTTTCTAAATTAAAAAAAACCCAAACCAAAACCAAACACGTAGAGATACCTAACATTTTGGGGATGAGGCATAGTTTCATGCCTTTTATTCTGGAACTCTGCATTTATCTGCTTCATCTGGTGGAGCATACATCAAGTATCCCTGGGAGACAAAGTCCTACAGTATACAGATGTGCCTATTTTGGAAGCGGCTGGATCACTTTTCCCTACGAGGTCAGGGTTTTTGGACCAAAATAATAGCTCTACTGTTTGCTGTCCAGCTGAGAACAGCCTGGATTCCTTATTTTGTTCAACGCTCTAAAATTAAGCATAAAAAATTAAATCACTTCCCCCTACACCCCATTTTCAATTATTGGGGGAAGAGGATAGCAGGTAACATAGTCTCACATTACGACTATGACATTTTAATAATTATTTACAACAAGACAAAGCTTTTGATTTGTTGGCAGGCCTTTCCTTCATTCATTTACTTCATTTCTCCTTTCAGTGGAAAGGAATTTCACATTAAAGAAACTGAAAAAAAGGTACATGGTAAAAGTAGAGCTATTCTGTTTGATTACTTTTATATTCTTCCTCCAGACTGGATAGTAAAACTCAAGTCCATCATCTTTACTTGCTAAATAATGCTGCGAATAGTTGCCTTTCTTGCAGAGAAAAAAAAAAAAAAAAAAGGGGGGTGGGGGTGGTGTCTGTTTTGGGGCCCTGAGCAGAAACAGTTTAGAAGCTGTACTTTTAAATATACTGTAATTAAAGTTAGGAACAATTTTGTTCTCTAAGGGAGGCACTGGTTTTGGCTGGCATAGTGTTAATGTTCTTCACAGTAGCTAGCACAGGGCTGTGGTTTGGATTTGTGCAGAAAACTGTGTGGATGACACAGAGATGTGTTAGTTACCGCTAAGCGGCGCTTGCACAGAGCCAAGGGCTCTTCCGGCCCACCCTCCCACCAAGTGGGTTAGGGGTGCACAAGGAGTTGGGAGGGGATGCATTTGGGACAGCTGACCCTAACTTGGTCATATGATGTCATGCTCAACATATAAAGCTGGGGAAAGATGCAGGAAGATGGGGGGAGGCAGAGAGGGATGTTTAGAGTGATGTCTAATTGTCTAGATTGTCTTCCCAAGTCACCGTTAGGCATGATGGAGCCCTGCTTTCCTGGAGATGGCTGAACCCCTGCCTGCCCATGGGAAGTGGGGAATGAATTCTTGCCTTGCTTTGCTTGTGTGCATGGCTTTTACTGTACCTATTAACCCATCTTTATCTCAACCCCACGGGTTTTCACTTGTACCCTTCTGAGTCTCTCCCCCATCCCACCAGGAGGGAGCGAGCAGCTGTGTGAGGCTGAGCTGCAGGCTGGGGTTAAACCCTGACACTCATAAAGAAGTAGCCAAAATAAAGGCCTTGGATGGAAATCCCAAGCTAACGCGGTGAACCATCCTAAACCCTCTGCCAAATTCCCCTTGATAGTCCCTCTTTTTCCCCATTCTGATATTTAGCTTCTTGATTTAAAGGTTTTGTTTCTGTGATTACTGTAGGAAAAGCTAAAATGAGACTAAGAAGGGCCTATACAGGAAGAAACTAGGAAACCCAGAGTTCTACGTTAAGTGATGGATGTTAGTGTGCTGCCAACTTTTGGGACTTGTGCATTCTTTTTATTCCTGAAGCTGATGTCACTGAAAAATGAATCTTCAAACTCAGTCAAATGAGTTTTTATTACACATTTCCAAGCTTTGTAAAATCCCTATCACAGAATATCACACAACTGTCTTATATTCTTCTTTGAATTCTTATATTCAGTAAGTGTTGTTATACTTACCTCACCTTTAGTAAAGGAAGATATTACAGGGATGCTAAAAATACTGCCCAGAGCTGCCAAAGCAGATTGTGGCACAATAGGGAATGGTTTTCTGCTCCTGTACTGGCCACATTCACCTGCAGCAGGTCTGGATACTGCCTGCAACATCTTCCTCAGTCCATCACATCAGCAAAAAACATGACCTCATCCAAGGACAGTAACAATCTGGAAAAATAAAACCCTTGACTACACAGTGTGAAAAATTACAATCTAACCTGAAAGAAGATAAATAAACCCCAAAACTTTATTTTTCCCAGAGTCAGAATCTAGGCTATGCCAACTTCATTGGGAAGGGAAAAGAAATTAATTGGAACCTGTCACTCTTCCTCAATTATCCATCTACATCACAGAATCATAGAACCACAGAATCACAGGCTGGTTTGGGCTGGAAGGGACCTCAAAGCCCATCTAGTTCCAACCTCCTGCTATGGGCAGGGACACCTTCACTAGACCAGGTTGCCCAAAGCCCCATTCAACCTGAACTTAAACATTTTCAGGGATAGGGCTTCTACAATGTCTCTGGGCAGCCTGTGCCAGTGCATCACCATCCTCACAGTAAATAATTTCTTCCTAATGTCTAATCTAAACCTACTCTCTGACATCTTGAAGCCACTGCCCCTTTTCCTATCACTGCACTCCCTAGTGAACAGTCCCTCTCCCACTTTCCTGTAGGACCCCTTAAGCATTGGTAGGCTGCTACAAGATCCCCCCAGAGTCTTCTCCATGCTGAACAAGCCCAACTCTCTCAGCCTGTCCATAGGAGAGGTGCTCCAGCCCTCTGATCATCTCTGTGACCCTCCTCTGGACTCGCTCCAAAAGCTCCATATTCACCATCCTGACTTAGAGGTGAGAATTTCCCTCAGGTTTTAAAGGTGTTTGGAAGAGAATGGGTTTTTAGTCACACCATTCCTGAAGAAAAAATAGAAGGGAGAGAGAGGAAAAAAAGTATCTGCAACAGATACTTGCTTATCAAAATGAGGTTATATCTATATTATGCATAATGCATCTCTTAGTCCTAAAAGGAGTGAGCAGCTCTAGCTATGTTTGTGCAAAATGAATTATGAAATTCTTTTCAACATTGCATGTAATACTGAGAGGGGTCCCACTAAGAGATGTTTCTGTGTGCAGGCACCAATGGCACATGTCTAGGACAGAGAAAGAGAATGCTGAAAGAGTTGGAAGTGCCAGCCTCATTAACTTGTAAACAAAAATGAAGTTTTCAGAAACAAGTATGTACACAGGTACTTCACTTTATAGAAATAATAAAAAGGAGATGCTTCTGATGAAAATAAATCTTAGTCAAGAGACATCCTATGCCAATGTATAAGCATGACAGGGTACTTAGCACATGATTCAGAACAGTACAGGCTGCAGTGCACAGACACTGTGCCTGGCTGATACTGCAGGCTCCAAAAGGAACATGTTTATTCAAGCTATTTAAATTTTAGAAAAATTCTGTGAAATAAAAGTACAGCAGTAATATTTTTGTCATTACCTAACAATTATTTTACTGTCTATTCCGAGGAAAATAGAAGTACTGTACTTTTTTTTTTCCCTCCAAAATTTCCCTTTCCAGTATTTCTTGATAAGGCCTGAAAAAAAAAACCCAAAACCAAAAGTCAACTTTTATTCCTTAACATTTTTTACTGTTTTTTTTCCCCAAAACAGGTGTATTCCTGAGTTTCACAGGGGGTCTAGACACTGTGATCTCTACAAGTGTCAGTAGGCCTGAAATAAGAAACAATACACCATCTGGGCCCAGCTACAAAACTTCATGGGTTTCAGTCCATCTCCCATTCTTAGTCTCTCTTCCCTGAAAACATCTCTGGACTACAAGACTACCAGAAGATACCACCCAGTAATCTGACTCCTTTGCACTGCTGGAGGTATAAGGAGGAGGATAACAGATGCCAAGAAATACATCTGCAGCCTTTGAAGCCAGTTTGAAGTGTTCACTTAACAGTGGGAAATACAAAACCAACCCTTACAGAAAAAGTTGCCTTGTACTCTACTGATAGCATTTTTGGAAGATGTCTCTTTGTTAATGTCTTTATGATTTAAAAAACAGTATCTCTTTGATGACTCAGGCTCAGTGGGCATTTTCCCTGCTAATTTACCTTGATCACTACATCTAGGTGGTTCCTCACCTGGCAATACATCCAGAAGCTTTGAATGGCTTCCTGACATTAGACAACAACCTATGTTTTCACTTAGTCTGTTACATTTTAATTGTTTAGGATACTATCCACCCATCATCACTAAGTCCCAACACCGAAACAAACAAACATGAATAAACAGAAGTGGATCCAGACCAGCCCAGGAAACAGGGTAGCGCTAGTTGAAAGGGGGAACAACAGGCACCAGACACCTGAACAGCCTCTTCTCTCTGTAAATCTGTTAATACCAAATAACTCTCAGACAACCAAGCTGACAAAACTGATTTTAACTCTGCAGGCCAAGATTGCTAGCATACTTCTCTGCACATAGTAATTCTTCAGTGACAGAAGTCATTTCTCATTGAAATTGAAACTAACATTGAAACACTCTGACTGTTAAGAAAGGACACATAGATCTTACTGACATTTTCTGGCCTTGTTACAGCTTACTCCCAACCCCTCCTCATCACCTGTAGGTTTGGAAGGGGATGCAGCAGGCATTGCTCTTGCTCCCTGCTGTAGTCAGTCACAGAGTTCAGCTCCAAAAGTGTCTCCAGGCAGGGATGGAGTAGCTTGGGCTCTACTCAAGATCAAACCTCTGCCATTCCGGAGGGACAAGACAAGGATGTGGGATCCCTGCCAGTCATCCTGGGGTTCATGGGAAGTAGATGCAACCACCAAGTGTCTGACATGGGAGGTGCAGCCCGCCAACTGATGGGTGCTCCTCTGCCTCTCTAGTGGGAAGACATGATGGGCAGAGGGCCTTCAGTCCAAGCCTCAGTTGTGCTTCACCTCCAAAGCACAAGTGCTGGCAGCCAGCAAAACATGTTGCTGACTCATATCCACAGCTTTACATGGAGGAGGCAATAAATCGGAAGAAAAAGCTATTACACCTTTTTCATGTGCCAAAGCAACACAGGTGTAAGGAGAAGTCTGGAAGTGCACCTAGCCACAGGGAGCAGAGCACCCATGGGAAGGCCCAGGGGGACATCTCAGTATGGCTGTTGGTCTTACCCAGGCAATATGCTCAGAAATTGTACCACCCAGCTGGTACCTCAGTATTTGACCTCAACGTGCAAAGCGCTTTGACTCTTTTACAGTTCCACCCCTTTTCTGCCTCCCCCAAAACAGAGATAGGTGAATATCCAGTCTAAAGAAGGGGACACCTGCATATGCCCAGGCTTCTCCATGACTGACCCAGATTTGCACTTAGTAGGTCACTAAATTCCCACAGTTAGTCAGTCAGTCAGATCTGGAAGATCCATCACCAAAATTAAGTCAAACGGTTCCTATGAATTATCTCCCTTGATAATGGCCTATCAGATTAATTGGTACTGAGGGAAACGCACATCAGTGACAGCTATGAGGTTGGTTAATTATGAAGGTACATCTGCCTTTAGTATGGTGTGATTCACATTTTAAAAATGCTTTCTTGGCAGCTTGTGTCTAATACTATAAATCTAAGCACAGGAATTCTGCACTTCACACTTTCTAACACAGCAAACAATAGTGATGTGAAACAAATCACTTTACATGCAGCACTATAAGTTCCTTTTTAACTAGTGGTGTTGTACCTGAGCTTCACATTTTACCTAATATTCCAGAAATTCATTAGTTGCCTTCAGGTGCAGAAAAACTCATAAGAAGCTCAGGGTTTTGGTACATCACATTAAATTCTTTCCAGCAACACTTTGCAGA
Source organism: Laterallus jamaicensis coturniculus (assembly GCA_022605575.1). Classification (NCBI taxonomy): domain Eukaryota; kingdom Metazoa; phylum Chordata; class Aves; order Gruiformes; family Rallidae; genus Laterallus; species Laterallus jamaicensis. Next base: position 11,751,294 of record JAKCOX010000023.1, on the reverse strand, counting down.
GAATTCATTCTCCACCTTCATGACCGATTTGATGTGATTTATGCACCTTTGGATTCTGAACTGTGAAATAACTTTCTAGACAGCTGAACCACATTTATCAAAAACATTATGGGCGTTATCAAAAACAATACAAGACATGACATAATCACATATGCGCCTTCCCATGTCAATCAATTTCATACATTTCCCTTGCACAATACACATACACACTGCACCATGTGCAAACCCCTTCCGTGTAATCGCCCGTCACAGTTGCAGTGATGGCATGTATCATAGCCAGCATGGGCAGGGAAACGCAGAACTTTCCATGCTTTGTTCAGGGCATGTTCAGGCTTTAATCAATGATAACGACTGGGGATTTAGAAAAACAAAGAACTGCTTATGGGTCTTATGGCACGGAGTAACAGGCCGGCTACAATAAACCTGAGCTCAACAGGCAACAGGTACTCGGCACACAGACTGGTTTTGGCACCGGTTCTGTGTGCTGCTCTCTTTTACAGGCTAAAAGGGATTCATTTGGTTTCAACTAGAGGGAGTCTTTATTTGAATGCATTATACTGATATATCGAACATTATGTTTAATGTCAATATATTAAGATACAGACATTAAATATAAAACGTCTTCTGATGAAATGGAGTCCAGGATTACAGGTCAGTCAACACCTGGATGTGCCTCATATTGTGCAAGTGACTAAAATTATGCACAGAATTTGTAATTTGCAAACTCTGGACATCTTAATATGCTGGTGTTCGTGTCAAGCTTCACTGGGACCATGTAGATGCCAGCTCATGCCTTTAACTGAGATTCAGTCTTGATAATATCCTGCATGTGTTTTGTGCAGTTGGCCTTTCTGTGGGCCTGGCAGTATCCAGGAATAAGGGAATCTGCAGGATCACACAGACCTCCTCTTGCTCTCACACTGCCAGGTCCATTCCAGCACCAGCAGCTCCTGTGGTACTGGTGAGTAACTGCATCTGAACGTAAGGAAAGGAGTTTAGAACAAATATCTCTTAAGTGATGTACGTTACCTCTGCAAAGGCTGTGGTGATACACCAGGAGAAAAGGTGATCCATACAGTGATGGCACACAGAAACATCCTCCCAAAAACGTCTTCTTCGGTTTTGACCTATACAGCTTCCCAGCTTTGCCCTGTCACTATCATCTTTATTCTCCTAGGAATAATCCCTCCACATCCTCAGGACCTTCAACTCCTCTACACATTAATCAAATGGAAGCTGAAATCATTAGCAACTTCCAAGGAAACAAATGATCCTGCACCTGACAGCACAGAGGGCACAAAGCTTGAATCCCTGTGAGGTTGGCAGCTGCCCGCCCGCACGTCTCAGGGGCTGCCATTCAGAGCATTGCTATGCTCGTGACACATCCTGCCCATGCAAGATGGCAAGTTCTTTCTGAACCAAGCACACCATTCCCAGAAAATGCATTTAAAAAAGAGCATCCACTGTTTTGTCTGACCGGTATGAATCAGAGCCCATTTTCAAAGGCATGCTCCCAGCAAGATGGATTTGTTTTTCTGCATGATTTGAACTATTATTTTGACATTTTCAAGGGCATGAGCCGAGACATTATTTAACCCAAAGATTTTAGGCACTGTTACAACATTTGCTATATCACCGAGGTCCATAATGGGAAGTAAGTTTTAAAATAGTAATAGAAGGTCACAGACAGTAAGATTATATTGCATAAGAATTAACATCACCAGAACCCACGCCTGAGTCTTCCCCCAGCTAGCATTTACCAGTAATGGTCAGAGGAACAACCCCTTCCAGACTGGGACCACTAGCTGGGGGGTCCTCACAACTGGTGTCAAGGGCTGGGCGACAGCATCACCTCCCAGACTTATTGCACAGCTAAGCAAAACTCTTAAGTGCAGGGCTCTAGCACTTAGTCCTTTCCCTCCTTCCTGATTTTTTCTTTTTGTAGCAGCAGTTTTTGACAATCTTGTCTAATCCCTGTTTCTTAGGATGCTTCCTGCCCCACTTTCTACTCCGGCCCCTTGGGATCAGTCATGCAGCCTCGACTCTTCAGAGTCACTGCAACACTTAAAGAAAAAAAAAAATAAAAGTATAGACTTCCTAGGGTAATTTTAATTTTTTTACTGCTCATTTTCATTTATACCTCTTGCTAGTCCCTGTTTTTCTCTAAATATTTCCATGTTGATGCCAAAAATGCAGCTGTTTTTAGCAAAGATACAGAAACAGACTTCAGTTAAAAAAACCCCAGGAGTTTCAGTAAAAAAGCCTCATCATTTTCACAAGCTGTACTATTACAAGCATTTAGGCAGGTTTAGTCTTCCTTGCCTGCTCTTGCAAACTGTTAAAAGCATACGTTTCTGAGTTTTGGCCCTAAACACTATTCGCACACGTATCTTGACTTTATGGCAGCCAGAATTTATTCTTTTTTATTCTGCTAGCAGATAACTGACTTACCATTGCCATAAAAGGGACAGATCTTCAAGCACAATACAAAAATTCTTGGAATGTTTGAATCTACCCTCACTTAACTGATTTTTCCCGTAATATGTGCACTATGATTACAGACCATTAACATACTACTTCTTCAAGCTTTTGTTTTAATTCTTTACAGCCCCCTAAGTCCATACCAGTGCAATTTTTCATCCTTATTTGGGTTTCATTACAATCTTAGAATTTGTTTCAATGCTTTTGGATTATCAGGTATTTCAACAGAAGTCTTCAGTAGACTAGAGAACAAGTTTTCTTCCACTAGATAAATAACTGCACTAATAAGACCAAAAGAGTGACAATATCCAGTCAGCACATAGCTATCCAGTGAAAATGGACTAATTTGTTTTATCCCTTAGCTACAACTGAAACATTTGCCACGACAAAAAGAAAAAAAAAAGAAAGAAAAAAAAAAGCCTTTCTCATTTTGGTATTTGTATACTAAACTATGGACCCCATCAATTATCTATTAAAATAGAACCAACTAATTGTCGTGGTTCAACCCCAGCCAGCAAGTACAGCCACTTGCTCACTCCTCCCTTAGCCGTCAGATGGATGAAGGACTCCAGATTCCATGCTTCACTGTGAATTTCCAAGATGAGTATCTAGAGAAGTAATGCTCATGTAAGAACGACATCGACTATATTGACCAATTAGAACACTCTTACCCACTAAACCATTTAGACATGCTCTACCATGTTCTTGCTGCAGTACATTTTCATGTACAGAAGGCGTAGAAGACACCTTGGCTAAAAGGAAAGTTGACCATCACATCTCCCATGTATCCTCAGGATTATAAATCCCACAGCAGCTGAGACAAATGTGGGCCATGAAAAGGCTGGACACCAGTATTTAAAGGTATTGGAGAAGATGCAGTGTTAGTTGTCTCAAGTAATTTTCTTCTAGCATACGCTAGGGAACATCACCAGACTTCTGACATATTTTACAAAGCTTAGCCTCTAGAACAGATTTGAGGCTTTCATTGCATCTCCATTGAGGGCACAATGCTTCTGCTCCCATACTAACAGCTGGACAGGGTTCTCCACTGAGGTGACAAAACATTACCTAACAAAGTATTTCTGTTACAGGGCTTGAAACATTCTTTAAGCAGTTATATGTTGTCATCTGTTTTACAGGTAGGATAATTGATAGTTTGTCCCATCCTTAATCTACAAAAGGCGCTATCTCCTCCAAATGCAAAACACCTAACACACAGGATGACTAGATTGGAAAAGACCTTTGAGATCACTGAGTCCAGCCATACCCATCCTCTACTAAGCCATACCCCTGAGCACCTCATCTACCCATCTTTTATATACATCCAGGATCAATGATTCAATCACCTCCCTGGGCAGGCTGTTCCACATCCTGACAACCCTTTCAGCGAAGAACTTTTTCCTAATGTCTAATCTGAACCTGCCCTGGTGCAGCTTGAGGCCATTCCCCCTTATCCTATCACCTGTTGCTTGGGCAAAGAGACCAACACCCATCTCTCTACAACCTCCAGAATACTCACTAGACTTTTAATTAAAGTATTCTAGTTCTCCCTACTAAACCTTGCAAATTGAACTCATTCTTGTATTTATAACTTTGGCAATTTCTTCCACTGCTTCCCTCTCAGCCATCTTGAAAACCTTGACCTCAAAATGCTGCCTCTGTCACCGCTACCAGCGGATGAAAGCCACATAAAGATGAAAGAAAATTAATTATTACTCTGCGATTTGTTTACTCTGCACACTTAACAGCACTTTGTGTTTTGTCCTTTACATTGTTCTGTTGAAGATGCACACCCTTCCTCAGCCCCTGCCAGCAGCAGTAAAGGTGAAGGTAGCAGGAGTGTGCACAGAGAGAAAAGGCAGAGGAAAGGGGAGGGGGAAAAGAGGATGTTTAGTTCTCCTCTTGGATCCACCCAAGAAACCAAAAAAAGCCTCCAGCCTACGTAAAATTCCATAAAAGTAGGTGAATAACTTTGTTTACATTACACTTCCTATGAATTAAATTGGCACATTGCTGGAAAACCTTTCACCATTTGTTTCAGAACATGTGTGAGGAGAGCATCCTTTCGATACGCTCCACGAAGGTAACATAAGAGAAAAGAAGGGGGGGAAAAAAAAAAAAGAAGAAAATCTAGCTTATCCCAACTCTTCTCTGGCTTCCCTCATTTCATATTTAGCCACATCCTCTTTATTACATTACTGGAAGGCAATCCAGGCCAAGAAAAAGAAAACGAACAGAGGGTTTTTTGCAGGCTGTGAGGCAAGGCTGACTCATCTCCATCCCCGCGGGTTCCCAGGCTGCCGGCTCCCACGGCACCTGCCGCCCGCTCCCGTGCTGCTGCTGCTGCTGCTGCACCTTGCGCCACAACTGCACCGACCTCGCTGCAACACCCCAGCATGGGCAGAAAAGCAGGGCCACAAGACTTGTTTGAATCCCTAAGTACAAGCATTTGGACACTTGGCAAATCAAGGGGTCCAAAGGGGTACTTCAAGCCACCCCCTCTCCCCCCACCCCATTCTCCTAAGGTAAGAAGAGTTAACGCAACCTTAAGGCTTACAGGTGGCTTTTGCCCGTATCAGAAATGTGATGGAAGCAGGCACAATCCAAGAGGTTTCCTAAGAAACATGCTTTTCAGATATGGGATCAACCAAAGTGCTATTGAATGAACGCAGAGCAAAGCAAAGTGTTACAGAAGTATGAGGAACTGGAAGCTGAAGCGCTTATATATTTATATTTATATATATATATATAACTAATGTAGGTTTTTTTTCTTTTCAATTAGAAGAATTATCCAAGTTCACCCTCCTGTAAGATAATACCTCAGAGGTAAAGGAAGGTTAAACACCCATCTTTTTTAGTCTTTGAAACATTTTCTGAAGCCTGCTTAGCTAGAGAGCTGGCATTTCTCTCAGTACCGAATAGGAGCTTAAAGCTAAAATGGACACATTTTTAAAAATTCAATCTTTCATCATCTTCTTTTCCATTTAGATCTGCCAGAGAGCAACAACATATAGTGGGGATTTTTAAATATTTTCTACCTCTATTCTTTATGAAGGCTACAGTTGCCTTTTTCTTTGCTGCCAGACACTTCAGATTAGAACGGCCTAAGGACAGTAACTGACATACTGACAACAATTTCATTTGTTCTGAACTTTGCTTCCACATTGTCCAAGACACTGCTATATAAAGACTCTCAGAGGGCTAACACCACATACTTTTCTGATGCATTAAATCACCAAGAATAATCCCAGCCAGTCACAACCCAGAGAACTCAAAAATTCCCACAAACAGCATGAAATCGCAGCAGCATTTCATACCTTCAACTTCTCAGTAAAGGCATGGGTTGCTATTCCAGTCAGGTCTTAGCCCATGCCCAAATTCTTTCCCTTGACCAAATTTTGCAAGGTGTTTAAGGGCCTTTGTGATAGGAGAGTCAACATAAATTCTGGGAAGGGAGATCTGTGTAACTTTTAAACACTGATGAAGCAAGTCAATTTATTCTCATGTTGAGGTTGTTGAATCTTCCTTTGTTTAGTCTAGTTCTATAAAAAGAACAATATTCATAAGCCTATCCCTAGAGATGGTTTCTGATACATTAAAACAATTCCCTTAGCTGCCTGTAACAGCTAACCTACATTTCTCTGCAGGATTCCGGCAACTGACAGTATATACATCCCAGGCATTATATAACCTAATTATATCCCAGGATTACATACACCAAGCGGAGGAGTCACAGTGAAACACCGCAGTAGCCCCACAGGCATCTGATACACACAAACATCCAGAAGCAAAAACTGTGCTACTTTGGGATGATAGGCCAGGAACACACTTGGCGTGTGCTGATGCTCAACAGCTGGCCCCAGAAATGAGTTCACCCAGATGAGCTCAGGGAGGCTCAGAGACTACACTCTCTGACGCAGCAGGTAGGCATTCCAAAACAGCCTACCCTTCTCAACTGACTCCAGCACCTCGTGCCAGAAGGGTGGAGAAAAGGTGGCTGGAGGGAAAGGGAAAGCAGGGAGGAAGGACAGCAGTGACAAGGACATTGTCCTACGAGCAAGGAATCACCAGGACTCGCTTCCTGAAGTGCACATGCATTTTCTTCCTTCTATTGACCAAAGGCTAGTGGGGGCCACGTGAACCCACGACTGCCACTTCCCCAGCAGGTGCTCCTTCCAGCCCTCTGTGATGCACCCTTGGCTGCTCTAGCTCTCATATACCTTTCTGACAAGCCACCTGGCTCCAGCAGGAAGAAAATGGAGTGCTCTACTTTTCTTCAGACCCTCCCTTGCCTGGCCATTGCCTGGCAGCTGGACCTGAGCCCATTTCCCTGTGAAGTCTTCTAGCCCAAGATGTGCTTAACTTATTGAAAGTCACTTGGGTCTCTCCTTCTGGCCACATTTTCTGAAGTGACCATATATCCATCCTGAGTTAAAACCTGCCTGGGTTTGTTTGATGAGCTCTTGGTATTGATGAGTTCTTGAGGTCACGCAGGGACAAGGATGTCAGATGGCCTTAGGGGATAGGGTTCTCAGCATCAAAGACTGTAGCAGCCCTGGACATGGAGGATGGCTGTAGAAGGCGGGTGCCCAACCCATCATTATTTCGCTAGTAAAAGCACACTCAATGAAGAGCTGTCAGTCATTCACACTCAGTCATACGATTTCTCTACAGCCACACATCAAAACCTTAAGTCATTTATCTGCTCTCGGTTTATCTGCCTTGTACTTCTCCATCTCAACAAACAACTTTTTTTAAAAAATAGGAACAGAAAAATCATCCAGACTAGTTGGAAGCAACTCACTTTTCAGTATTGACCTAGAATTGCATGTGTCAGACTGCAGTTCCAAATACAACTTTGAAATAAGGAAGAGTGACGCAAGGAAGGCATGAGGGTGACACGGCAGAGCTGTGCCTGCCCAGCCACAGATGGGGGTTTACCTGGGGATGGGAACCTCCTGGCCTCCCACCAGTGCAACCCTGGCTGCCACCATGTACTCGGCTCAAACAGCACTGGGGGGATTAGCCAGGCACTTGTGGAAAAAATGATGCATGTTTTCATCACAGGTTTGACCCACTTTCTCCTAGCAGCTGGAGAGGGTTTGCTCCCAGCTCTGGCTCAGTTCCTGTTTTGTCAACACTAGAAATGGAAAGGGAGATGGACTGGGATCCCCACTGAGCCCACCATCAAACAGCAGCAGATAGGGCATCTCTTCCATCCCCCACAGCGTTACGTGGCAGCCAGCCCACTTGTGTCAAAGGCCACTGGCCCCAGGGCTGGAGCATGGCCAGAAGATCTTGCTCCGCTGTAGAAAGCGTGGGGACCAGCACTGCAGTGGCCTCCACAAGGTATTGAAACATGAAAACAGGATTCCCCAGCATTGTCATCTCTCAACCATGCAGTACTAATGTTAGGAAACAGCCTTTCTTCAAAGGAAATGGCAGCCTGAAGAGTGTCAGAAATAAGAGCCCCTGCAGAGGTCCATCAAAATAAGCTGCTCCTGTAACCGCCTCGTGGGAAGCGGTCCCTCAGCCTGAGCTGGAAGCATCTTAATCTACTGCCCTGTCTTCCATTCTGCTCGCCTTATAACTTGGAGTCTCCCAAGAAGAACACAGAAGAGCACAAAAGCCCAGATTAGCTATAATGAATTATATTTTAATTATAATTGTCGACGTAAGAAACACTGAGCTTACAGAGCCGCGTCTGGGTGCATTTTATAGCGGCACGTTACAACCTGTGGGAGCTGCAACGGAGCAGCTCCCTCCTCTGTACTGAGGCACGTGATCTCCACAGTGGCTGGCTCCAGGCTGGCTTTGCTGCATCAGATGCTTCTGCGAGAGAGCGATCCTTCCAAATCTCCTTGTATGTATTAAATCACGGATGCATCGGTGACAAAACCAACTTTTCACTCTGCCAGCCCTGTGACACTGCAGCATCGCCACCTCCAGCACAGCACGATCTGCTTTCGCTACGTTTGCATTCATAGGCACAGTCTCAAGTGTCACCTTGTTACCCCAGAGCAACCATGATGCATGTATGAAGAAACATTTTTTCCTCTGAGGGTGACCAAGCTTGGCACAGGTTGCTCAGAGAGGCTGAGGAGTCTCCATCCTCAGTGATATTCAAAAACTGGCCAGGCACAGCCTTGAGCAACCCACTGCACCTGGCCCTGCTCTAAGGGGGTCAGACTAGGTGCCCTCCAAAGTGCCCTCCAATCCAGCCATTCTGTGATGAAGGCCACAAAGCAATTATGAATATGACAAGATCATGCCTGCACAAATAAGATTTTTTTTCAAATTTTTAGGTTTTGTTTTTGGGGTTTTTTTAATCTAGCTAATATGAGCTATTTTGGGGAAGGAAAGAACCAGCATCATTTTTTTCAGGAGAAAAGCGGTTGCTCTGTTCAGCCTGTCACTTAACAGCACTACATACAGCCTTGCCTACCACATGGCCCTCTGCTAATGCAACCACTCTTCAAATATAAACAGTGGGAACACGTGTCTGAGGAAAAGTGGGAACACGTGTCTGAGGAAAACGTGAGCACTGGGCAAGCTCTCCAACAGCAGAAGATGTCCTGCCCAGGGGTACAGTACATTACACCACCCAGCCACGCTCACTCTGGGCCATCAGGACCTTCACAGGGCAGCCCCTCGACTATCACCTATGCCTGTTACACGGCAGGCCAAGAGCAGTCCTCATCACCTTTTGGGTATTTGCTAGGGACAGGCAACAGTGTGGAGCTGGGGATAATGCCAATGAAATTGCATTGATTGAAAGGCCACCCATGTACGGCTGGAAGTCTGTCTAAGGCAACAGAACTGCAAGGAGCTCAACTTCCACGGCGTACTTGTGTTTCCCGGTGGCACTGATGGGGAAGCGTAAATCTGCAGTCAGCATAGCATAGAAAGAACGGTTAATTATGGGGATAACTTCCTCATATAATTAATAGCTCCAGACTACATTTTTAGCAATCTTGATTTTAGTGAAACAATTTATCCAGAACACAAAGGGCGCTGTAAAACACATCCCCTTTAGAGTTGTTACAGAAGACCTGAAACTGACACTGAAGTTTGTGTCTTCTTTTAAGAACCACATCATCCCTGCCTAGTTCTCTGCCTTTGACTGACACTCGCGGTTTTCCCAATGACTTCACTTTATAGCACAAGACAGGAACGTTTCTCACAGACACCTGTAGGAATGCTGTATTTAGAACTCAAATGTGAATCATTTACTTCAAAAGATTTTAATTAATTAAGATTAATTATATGCTGAAAGGGATACGGTTTAATCAGCTTAATGCCACACGATGGGTGAATCGCCTAAGAGGTGCATCAGTGAGTGATTTACTGCAGTCACAGTAAGCCTGATACTATCAGCCCAGGAGCAGCAGATGAGACATCAGAAGTTCTGTGCATTTCTTGCTTCAGCCGAGTCAAGGCATACATGCTGTCCCCATGGTCACACAGAGATCATCACTCATTATAGAAGCTAATTTCACCTGAAATATTTAAAATAACCCTTTCCCACACTCCCTTTACTGATTAAAATAATACAAGACCTTACATTTAGAGCAGGAAGCCCAACAAAAATCCATCTGCCCACAGCTACTCAAGAGTCTTGTGCACCCCTGGACTTCACAAGTATAGCATCAACCTAACCAAATGCAAGGCACCAAGGAGACAGGAGGAGATGACCTATTGCAAACTATTACGTCAGCTCTCCTTTGCTTAGGGGTAGCTTCGGGAGCGCCAGGGAAGAGAGTCCTTAAGTTAAAGGACAGCGGATAGCTAATATCTCTGTAATAAAATTAACTCCCCGAGCAAAACTTTCAGGCTACTTGCATACTTTCGATTTTAAATGTTTGTGGCTGAATCTGCCTCCATCGGGAAAGGGGCCAGAACTCAACTTTAACCATTAACACCAGGTTCCTTCCTGGTCTCCAGCCCACTGACCATCGCGGGGGGTCAAAGGCAGCGAGCACGGTGCTTTGAATCCAAGCAACCAGCCACTGCTTTTTTGTTGGCGGTTTGTTTGTTGATGGGCTTTTTTCCCCGATATAAGGTCAGTGCGGGTTTTGGTTTTTTTTTTCTTGTTTTCTATTTTTTTTACCGTGGAAACACAACTTTGTTACCTCCAAGTCCCGAGTGGGTGCGTGCTTTCCATCCCCTCCCCAGCCAGCGGCGCTCCTCGCCGAGCCGTCGGACAGCAAAGCAACTAGCCCGGACCCCCGCCAACAGCCCGTGGGGAGGTCGGGGCCCTAACGCGCGGTGCTGCCCGCCCCCACCACCCCCCCACGCTCCGTGCGCCCGCGGAGAGCTCGGCGAGCGGTCTCAGACCCGCGGCAGCGGCGGGGCAGCCCGGCATCCCCGCCAAGCCCACCTGGCCGCTCCACCTTTCCCAGAGCGGAGGCCCCGCGCAACTCAGGCGGGGGCAGAGAGTGGGGATGGGACCTCCCGTCCCTGCGCCGCCCCACGCGGCCGCCCCGTCCCTTCCCGTCCCGTCTCCGCGCTCCCCCGGGCGAGAGCCCCGAGTGGGCACCCCGCCGCGCAGCCCCGGGGGAGCCGCCCCCCGCGTACTCACCGCGGCAGACACGGCGCTGAGCTCGGCGCTCAGCAGCAGCCCGAAGCCCAGCCAGAGTCGCATGCTGCCGCGCACCGCACCGCGCCGTCGGTCCCTGAGCGGCGGGGCGCCGGCGGTTTAATGTGGGGCTCTGCGGGGCCGGCCCCACATGCGCGCCTCTCCCCTCCGTGGCGGCCGCGGCGCCTGTAATGCCTCGGGGGCGAGGGACTCGCCGCGCCGTAACCGATGGGCGGCGGCAGCCCCCTCTCCTCCCCCCGGGCGGGGACCCTGGGAGGGCGCAACCTCGCCCGCTCCCCGCCGGTCGCAGTTCCTCCCCCTTCTCCCCGCCGCGGGTGGGTGGCGAGCCGCCGGCGGAGGGGGAAGGGAGGGGGGGCGGGCGGAGGGGGGAGGCGCGCCGCTTCCTCGCCCCACACCGTCGCTGCTGCCCGGGAGGGCAGGGCAGCGCGACGCGCAACGGTGCGGAGCGGGCGCGGGGCCGGGCGGCGGAAGGGGCTGGGGAAGGGGCTGAGGGTGCCGGATCTGCCCGGCCCGTCGGGGTCCGTGCCCCCGCGAGTGGCTGCGCGCCGGCGGGACGCCGCTCTGCGCGGTGAGGGGAGCGGTGCGACCTTCCCCTCCCACACACTAACCTCCCCCCCAGCTCCGGCCCCGGGGATCGGCCCGGCCGCCGAGGCCGCTCCCTGCCCCGGTAGCGGCGTCGCCGAGCCCGGAGACCTCCGCGGGGGCGGGCGGGGGGAGACCGGAGTTATATGCGGGCTCTTCTCTGCTTTGCAGGGGGGGCCGTCCGGCGGGAGGAAGCCCCGAGCCGAGCTCCCCGGGCAGGGAAGGAGCGACAATGGACATCTCTCAGCTTCCCGGTGCACGTAGTTTTATTTGTCAGTAAGTAATTCCGCTCGGCGGGCTTTGGGGAATAACTTTCTTTTAAAGCCGTGTTGTCACCTTTAACCGCGGAGTTCTATCACGTGCTTGTTTTGTGCCGGCCTAAAACAACACCGGGCTTATTCACCTCTCCCTGCAGGGACCTGGGGCTTCAGCTGGTCCTGATGGGAGTCGTGCTGTCAGCCGTCAGAGTGGATGCTGTAAGTAAAAACGCCTTATGACTTTTACCGAGGAGAAGGAAAAAAGCAGTTTCCTTGGTACCGGAAAGTGAGGAGCTGCGTTTTCCTTTACCAGATGGCTTATCTATGACTCCTTTAAAAGAAACAACTAACAAATCATCTCTGCAAGCCTTACAGATTGCTGCCTTCAACGAGATGATGTTTCGCAGAGAAGCTTAAAGCTTCGGTCTCGGGTTGTTTGAAGTATCCCCCGCAGTTACTTTTGCTCCGATGGGGTAATTTGTTAAAGCCCAGGCAAAGCAAGCCCCAGAACGTCTTCGTTTTAATAAGAAAAGCGCTGAGACAGATGGGCGGGACAAAAATGCAGTGATACAGATAAGGAAGAGGACTTGGGAGAAGTTAACCTGCGGATGAAATATTTTTGGTTTAAGTACAGACCTCACCTGAGGAAGGTGAAGCTATGGCTTAATTTTGCAGAACAGAGGCATGTTTATGCCTAAATTGCAGTTTAATTGAGTTGTTATGCCCTAAAATAAAAAGCCCGACCAGTAAGTTAGATGTTTCGTACAGTTGCCGCTATTCATTTGAGATAACAATGTAAACAGAAGTCATTAAACTCTTGGGCAATTGTCTCCAGGGTGTGAAAGGAGTGGGAGGCTAGGTACACGGGAGGCTTTGGGTCAGGCCTGCATGCTGCAGATGGAGAGGTCACTGAGGCTTGGCTTGGGGCTGCAGTTGTCATCAACTGAGGGTCTGTGACCATGTGCAGGTGGGATCTCGGTTACATTCTTTTCAGAAGCCATCCTACTTATATTTTAATCCCCGTTACCCCATTTTTAATCCCATTTTTAAATGACTTTGCATGCCTTGTAGATAGGCAATGTGGTTACATCGTTGTGGTGAGATGACATCGTGTAACAAGGAATGGGAAACAGTAGGGCTTCTGCAGCAGGTGCAGAGGCACAGGGTGGTGCTGCATTCAAGCTGCAGTTGGCTGGTAGAGCTTGTTCCCCGGTTGAAGTGGCTGGTTGGTCTTGTCACATCGTGGCTGAGCTGGGAACCCACAGCCCTGTGGGAGGGGACACGAGTGAGGTCCTCAGGTATCGTGCTACTTTTATTTGCCATGTTTTGATGGAGACATCATTCAGTGGAGTGGCACTGAATGGATGATAATATTCTCTACCACGTGCTACTGATGGCAGAGCAGGCTGGTGATAATGCCTAAGTGGATCAGGCCCAGTAGTGAAATCACTGGAATCAGTTGACATGAAAGGGTGGCATTTGTGGTGTGACTCTTCCTTTCATGAAGTTCTGCTGAGTGTGTGTAGCACCACACCTGAACTTTACCTATAGAATGGGATAATTCATTCTCCTTCATGTTCTTGCTTGCCAGGGCATTAATATAGAGATATATGGAAGAGGTGTTTGAGAGACCTCGCTTAGTGGATGCAGTCTGGTCATGGCTGCTTGAATCTTCGCACACTGTTTTTCCCAGAGTATCTTGGAAGGGTAAATTGACCTGCTTGGATGTCTAATTTCCCTGATTTTACAGGTCCTAAGGTGGTGGCAGATCAGGAGGAGATGAAACACACAGGGGTTTTTTTATGTTTCCATGCAAAATTAGAACTGCATTGCCATCAAAATAGTTATCCCATTTTTCATCTGTATACCATTCCCTTTTTCCAGCACAGGTCTTTCTGTATTGGTGTGGGGAACTGAATTGGAAAGTTACTTGCTTAAACAAATCAGTACCCTGAAAGAGAAGAGGGGTGAGAGCTGACTTTGGCCCGGCTTGGGTCACCAGTTGTGTCCCTAGAAATGTGGACAGGCATGGAATTGGGAGTGGGCAGCTGGGGAGGAGAGGGGGGCTGGCTGCAGAGTGCCACCTCTGGTCCCCTGTGTTTGCAAAGCAGCAGCAGCACCTGAGCAATCACTGTATTCTTTATACTGTATCCTGTCCCACTGAGTTCTCTACTATTTGTTATGCAGACTCATGTGCTAATGTTATGAAGTGTTTTGTTAGCCTGGATTTAAAAAAAAAACAAACCCAAAACTGCTATGAATTATTGAAGTCTGTGAGACCAGATCTTTAAAGTCATGGTTCTGCCTGTAATGAGACAGGGGAGCTGCAGAGTTTGACAGCCGTATACATATGAATGAGTTACAGCTGCTCAATAGAAGTGGTGTTGAATGAGTGAAATTACACATAGGAAGAAGCTGGAATGAGATTAAGGAGAAAGCCGGGAAGGGGGGAGAGAGAAATAAGGGAACTCAGAGCATTTGAGTGGACATCTTGCCTGGCAGGCTGTTTCTAGCTCTTAGGGAGACAGATGTTTCTCAGCAGAGAAAGAAACTAAGGGAAGAAAAAGGAAGAGGACATTTGGAATCTTTGAGGAATGGGGAAGAAGAAATGGTGGCTCTAGCAAGAGGAGAGGATGAAAGTTACAGACTTGAAGAGAGCTAAGAAAGAGGAGACCCTGAATGGAAATACTAGGAGGGACAGCCAAATGGAGAGGATCAGGCCCCAGTTACTTTTAGCACTCTTTGGCATATGCTAACTGGTGATGTTAGAGGCCTCAAATAACTTCAGAACTACTCTTATGTTGTAGATTGAAGAATTCATGTGGCTTAAATAAAATTGTCTTAAGTACCTGAAGTTTAGCCAAGTTTACAGATCTCCCTCTTTCTGTCAGTGCAAATATATTGCATCTAAGATACATTCTCTCTGAAAAAAAATCAGGAATTGTATCTTCTGCAAATGCTGATCTTTTGCTTTTGTTTCTCCCAAAGCATGCTTCTTCCTAAGTAGTTTTGTAGCATGTGATTACTTTATTGGTAGCCCCTGAGTATGTAACTTCCTCGAATGAAAATTAGCGCTTTTTTTTTTTTTCCCAAGCTATATTCTGGTAGAAGCAATGGAATCACAGAAAAGAAGGGAATAATTGTCAGGTAAAAGAAAGAAAATTAAGACAGAATAAGTCACAATAACATTTGCAAAAATAACTACAAGTAACAGATCATAACTGGCATTTTAAAAGAAGAATATATATAGAGAGACTTATTTAGGAAGAAAATAGAGCCAAAGTAGTGCACAAGATACAATCCAATTGCTTTCTGTGACATTGTAAGGGGATGTACTAGGGGGAATGGCAGCAAAGGGGAAGAAGCAGAGTCCCTAAAAAGGAGAGGATAAACCCAACAGTACTATGCACTTCTTCCTCTTGACTTCATAATGAAATTAGATTGCTGGCATGGGTGCTTAAATTAATGCTCTGAGTTAATATGTGTCAGTGCTCTGTGGCCACCTTACAGCCGGGGTTTCCCAGATGCATCCTGTTTAATTCCATTTGGAAACTCTTGTCTGATTGAAACAGAAGGATTTTTTACATTAACCCAGGATTTCCAGGCTGAAGGAAGCCGGGGTGGAGTAATCCCTCGGCCCATCCTGCTTGGCATGCCCGCTGTCAGTGTACGCACCAGGATCGCAGTGTGCAAAATGTCATAGCCCACACATACTGCCTGGGTGATGTAGGAATGAGCTGTTAATCTGACATATGAGTTTCTTCTGCCACATTACTTGGTGTGTGCGAAGTGAATCCATCTCTTCCTGCAAATACAGGACTCCCTACCTGTGCGCTGCTTCAGGAATAGCTCTGCCTAGGAGATTTCCCAAAAAGAAACGTCACAATTCCATTTAGAATTACTCAATCTGAAACATTCCCACAGTGGCAGACATGGCTTATTTATGTCTTTTTAAATAAGTGCATGGTTTGGTTCATTTTTGAGTAAGAGTGGTGTTCTATAAGAAAATCAGACAGAATAATGATACCTCGCAAAAAAACCTGACATTTTGGGATCCTACCAGCATATCTGATTGCTTGATTCAAAATTTCTTTGATTCCTGAAAGAATTATTGGGTGGTTCAGAGAGGACTCTTTATTGCATTCAGTCGTGGAGCTGTGAAGAAGTGGCAGCTCTGTAAAAGAGCCATGAGAAGTCCTGAGGGAAGGAGGTGGCACCTGCGCAGTGATGGAAAGCAAACTCCTCCCCTCTCACAGGCACTGGCAGCCACGCCTTGATCTGGCGGTGATGTTTCCATGATGAGGGTCACAGTGTTGATTAGGCTGTAGATGGGCAGTGGGACGGCTGCCCAAATGGGATTTTTGGTTTTAACTTTATCAGAGCCAGGATTTCACCTGTCAGCAGCCATATGTTGCCAGGCAGACTGACGCTCGCTGCAGGGCTTGCATGCATGGAAGGGTAGTCATGGTCCGTAGCTAGAAACTCCTTGGTTTTGATGGTTGCTTTGTTGTATGCTGTCTCCTCCACTCATCAGTAAGAGAGTTTCCTTAAGTGTCTCTTTCCCTTGTAATTCCTTAAACTCTTCCTTAAAATTCTGCTTCTGTGCCTGTGCCATGCCTGTGAAATCAGTGCTCATCCTAATTTCCTATGAGTTAGGAAGAAATCTTCCCAGGAAGATTAGTCTGTGTGGATTCTACAATTGTTCTTAGTGTACAGTCATATCCTAACACTGATCCAAGTTATTCATTCAAGAACTAAAGACAAATTGCACCAAGAGCTATAAATCATGTTTCCCTGGAGTCAGTGATAAGAAAGAGTTTCTCACAGATGTCCATGGTTTTTAATCTTTCAGTGGAAAGCCATACATAGATTCTTTACTCGCTGATTCTTATATTGCAACGTGTGTCTGCAATATATTCAGAGTAATTCTATTTTGTACCTACTAAAAGGCATATCATATAGTCAAGCTGTATTTGGTAGAACAAGATAGAGTTCTGTCAACTCCCACGTTAAAATGTTGACACTGAAAGGAGAGAATCCTCCTGACAAGGTCAACTATCTTGTAATAAAATAATCTTTTTTGGGTTTTGTCTCTTTTCTCTGAAGTAGCTGAAGCGGTTTCAGAAATTCAGGATTGTATTTCCTCAAGCTTTTAAAGTAGCACATCTGGATTTTATAGTGTAGTAATTGCACCACAGGAAGTCTTTATGCATTATGGTTCTAAACCCACCATGTATTTTTTAAATTTCATGCAAAAAGTTATTTATGAGTCTAAACAGCCTTGCCTTACCCAAAATGTTAAGCGGCACCGTGACTTGTTCAGTTACACTAGAAGCAAACACACTTGTTATGGATATTTTAATTCAGTAGTTCAGAGCACAGCTTTTATTAGTGGGTCTTTTTTACTTCTTGCACTCATGTATTTCTTGCTTGAGACCAGACTAATCTTTATTAGTCCTTTGCTTTTGTTTTCCCAAGCCAAGAATTGGTCAAGGAGTGGAACATTCTTCATATTCTATTATACCGATCCAAGATCTTTGGAGAGTTCAAAGTTAATTTAGTAGCTTACAGTCAAGATAGCTTTGCTTGCCAAAGAAGGCAGCTTCTCTTCTCTAACCCCTTCTCCCTTAGAAAACTAATGCCTTGTGCTATCCGCAGCACCTTGTTTGCTCCTGAGGAGCTAAAAGCACGGTGAAGTTTGCAGTGTTTCCTGACGTTAATTATCAGTTATTTTGTTTTAAATGGCAGCGCTCAGCTGGCAGAAGCCGTTGACTTGGCTCGCAGAGAAAGTATGTGATGAAAGCATGTATTTTTACCACACAGACATTTCTGAGTGACTCAGGACTGACACTGTTGATTTTCACGTGCCCTTTTTTGTCCATTTGGAAGCTGAAGGTGCTGGTGCAAGCCACAACCGTGCAAGGGTAGCTCCTTGTTTTCAGACCCTAGAAGTGATGTGTAGCAAGGGAAAAAGCTTTCATGGAGAAATTAATGAGCAAACTTGCATACGCATGAGTAATTGTACCTACTTCAGCTGAATCATGTTTCTGCAGCACAGTTTGCTTTCTTTGATGGTTAGTGGTGTTTCATGAGGCGGCTGCGTTTTCTGAACATGCATGTTTGAGTTTGTACATCCCGGGAAGGAAGGGAGATGTGGGACATGGTTTCCTCAGTGCCAGTGCAGGGTCACTGCTCCTGGAAGACAGGAGATGGAGGCTGAGGTGGGGGTGTGAGAAGGGCCCCCACCCTCCTGACACACCCCTATGACACCCATCTGGTCCAGGCTTGGTCACTGGGCTCAGACACAGCCTTGGAGGGCTGGGTAGGGCCATAGCGATGGGGATGATGGGTCAAGACCAGACCGGGACATCAGACCGCAGGTGTGAGTCAGGGGATGCCCGTGGCCAGTCACGGCTGACCCCAAGACAATCTCGGGCTGAAGGGGAAGCCCCAATTCTCATGACCATTTTCCCACACAGCTCATTTCACAGCCCTCTGCGAGGGAAGGCTGCACAGCTGCAGCAGGAACTGGCCCCGTGCCAGGGGAGACAGCCCCGGGGCTCCCCTGAGGGGATGGGGGAGCGGGTCCTGGTGCAGCCTGGTCAGCCAAGAGTGAGAAATGTGCCTACTGGAAATAGAGGCATACACTTTAGAAGTGGGGGGAAATTTTTGGGCAACTAGCATGTTTTAGGAGAGCTGGGACAGAATTACAAGATTGACAGGGGACTTCTGTATGTATTGAGACAGCAGGACTGTTTGGCTTTTCTTCTCCTGACAATGCTCCTCAAAAGGGGATTTTTTTGTCAACAACCCTCCCCCCCCAGATTTTCACCATAAATTTTCCAGTGAGTTCTATTTTTATTTTAGACATGCAAAATGAGAAGAACATTTAGATCCTAGCAGTTACCAAGGATGTACACTACGATATTTCAAGTGTCCTATTTATTCACAAATGATCCCAACCTTTATTTTGAAGTAGCTTCCTGAAGTCAGGAAGTAGAGATCATTCCAATAAATAAGGCTTGGCTTATTTTTGGCAGGTCTTAGCTGCAGATCATGCCCGCACCTCCTTGCACCATTGGCTGATAGAGCCAAGGAATAAATTCTTTATTCTGACTATACTTTTCCTTTATATTTCACCAAGTTTTTACAGGTTCTTTGCTAGTCAGAATTACCTTCTGGCTTCATCATCAGGCTGTATACAAAAAAGGGATGTCGGGTAAAGTGAAGTATTTTGGATACAGCACAAGCCCTTCCATTTGTCCCATTCTGCAAATGGGGTACTTTGGTTTGTGGATCTGGTTTTTTTTTTCTTTCTTCTTTTTGTTTGTGTCATTAGAAAACCACCGAGGGCCTCAGGTGTAAGGCTTGTCCCAAAGTGCAGCGCTGAAGCCAGTGACTGTCCACATCCAGCGTGGTGCTTGGAGCTTGTGGAGCGACTGCCGGTGCCAGCTGTGGCAGGCAGAGCGGTGCGGCTGCCCTTCTGCCTGCCCTGGGGAGGCCAGGCCACAGTTCCGGCTCAGCAGGAAGCTGACCCCCTGGCTGCACGCCACAGCCTCCTGCAGAAATGCAGAGGTGGAAGCAAACCCGCTCCTCATCAGGGAATTTTTTTTTTAAAAAAGGAAAAATGAAAGAGAAAAATTTGCTGGGAGTCTCCGTGGTCAGGTCCTGCCTACGCTTGCTGTGCCTTGTAGCCATGGGAAGCAGAACTGTTCCATACGGTAGGTAGGATGGGAAACTGGGAATGCTTAGCAGGCTTTCACAGAAACACAGAATTGGAGGGGTTGGAAGGGACCTCCAGAGATCGAGTCCAACCCCTGTGCCAAAGCAGGTTCCCCGTTGTGCCTGTGTGTGCCTCACTGTCAGCACAGCATTGGCTCCTGCTGTGCTGCCCATGCAATCCCCAGGCATGATGCAAACAGATGAGGAAAGGCATTTTTACACTCCAGCTGCAGCCTCTCCAGCCCCACGTAATTGTCATTCAGCCACTCGGTCTGAGTCTTACGGCACCCCAAACAGTACATGTGGAGACCCCTGGGAAGCAACTCCAGGAGGAGAACGGAGCTGCTCGCTGTGGCTGCTGGCATGTCCCAGGCTGAGTGGCGGCGAAGGGAGTGGGCAGAAAGGAATGCCGCTCCTGCGCAGGGCTGGGAATAGCCGCTGGGGCCGCGGAGCATGGGAAGCCTTCCTATCTCCCCCAGCCAGCAGCCAGAGAAACAGTCTGCTGGAAAGGGCCCAAACATCTCGGCATGACACTTGGAAAAACTTAAGTGACGCTGGCTGGAAGAAGGAACTGAACGGGGAAGATTAAGCATTTCCTTTGCAGTGCGGGGCTGAAGCTGGTTTTTTTCACCAGGTGTTTTGCAGGTGTGTGACAAGAGCAGGTAAAAAAGGAGTAGGAAGAAAGTTGCCCAAGTCTACTGTCCCTTGTCTGTGCCTACACATCTGTTATCTCTTAACTCACCAAAGCCCATGGGTTGCTTCTTCTCAGGCCGTGGTCCTTACAGTAATCCGCAGAGTCCCAGGTGTATTCTCTGCCCTCGTGGTCAATTGGCTCAGTTCGTCCACATCCATAACAATAATTAGCCTTGGTAATTGAGCCTTCTTAGTTTCCAAAACAAGGTGGCTCCTTAGAAACTGCCTGTGGCCCTTAGATTATGCTGACTCCTGCATAAAAATGGCTTGAGGGAGCGCAGTAGCAAAGGAAGGAAAAGCTTCCTAGCCCAAGCAGCAAGCATGCAGGGGACCTTTCTGACAGTGAAACGGTGCAGATGGTCAAGCTGCGGGGCATGGGGCTAATACATTAATGTAGATGTGGAACATGTGTGTCTCACATTGTGACAGGTTAACTGGCTGGAAATCAGGGCCCACTCATTTCTCACATGCATCAGTGTATTTGGTAGTTCTACCTGAGCAGGGATGAAATAGGAGAACGGGGATGAAATAGAAGAACTGAGCTGTTTAAGGTCACATGCAAAAAAGTCAGCACCCTGAATACTTGAGGCTTGCTTGGCAATGGTATTGTCATGTCACCCACTTGAATAGGAAACATGCCAAGGAAATCCAAAGCCCCATCCTGAAAGTTTGGTTTTAAGCCTTATGTGGTGTTTCATGGCATTAGCTTACCTCATTTGTTGATATCTACATCATGTAAGTAAAATAAAGGACAAAAATAAACACAAATAGGTGTAAATGGCAGCAGGTCACAAAACAAATGGCAAAAGCAGAGGCATCAAAAAGTCATTCACTGGTCCTCTCTGTCATGTCTGTGTGTTGGGAAAGATAGTCCTTCCCAATGGAAAGAGAATGTAGTCCAAGTGCTACATGCTTGTTTTCTGGTGGCTTAACGCTGCACCCCCCAGCTGCACTCTGATCTGTTTTCGGAAAGCATGAACACTGCAGTGCATCTCCTGCAACTGCCTCCCCCTCCCCAGAGGTTTTCCATCTCCATGGAGTGGTCAGATGAGGGGAATGGCAAAAAATATGCTCTTTTACCTTCTGGTTTTAGAATAAAGTCAAGGACGGGTGAGTAGCAGAAGGTAGGGGTTTAATTGCCCTCACTGGATGTGAACTGAGGTTTATCTGTTTTCAGTCACACAATGCCAGCTTCCAGTCTAGATTGCTTTATTACTTTTCTATTCCAGTCCTTGCCTGTGGTAACAGCTTTGATTTGTTTGGTGGATCTGAGCCTTACTGCGTTATCTATAAAGCTATTAATACTGCCTTTAGGGGAAAAAAAAAGTCTTTTATAAGACAGTCTGCTTAGCTTTTACCCCAGAGAATACTGAGATGACTTCTTGGGACTCCATATTTTGCGTGACCCAGGGACTAAAGGGATCAGTACCTATTTCCTCTGAGTAACAACTTAATTAGACTCAGAGAAAGAGTGCAATATGGTACTATGTCCACACATCAAAATAACTGTACTTGAATCCCTTCCAAAGAATGATACTTAAATAAACTTACATGGCCAATGGACTGGCGAACAATCTGGAAAAAATTGTATCTCTTAACATCGATTTCCTTGTATGAATTTATCAAATTGATATCCAAACATTTTATTCTGTCCATCCAGTGCATGCTCTGACCAATACTGATCTGATTATTTCCTATGAGAGGGGAAACCTTAAACTCTCTTTGTTGTAAGTTGTTCACCTGTGTCTTCAAGGGGATAAGGTACCTTATCCCATTCTTTTACTGTTCTTGATAAGGTATGTTCTGTAGTCTAAGATAATCTTCAAGAACTTCAAGAAAATGTTACTTCTGCTTTCACAATTGTAATCTCTTGCTTGTGGTTTGTATTGTCCCTTAGGGATACAGTAATCCATGGAGTCACCATTGAGTAGATGGGTGATTAGTATGATGCTTGAGGCTGGATCATAAATCACTTAAAAGTCTGGGACTGTAGTCTTGAATTTATCTGAGTAAGGAATCTCTGTGAGCCCTACAGCAACATGCTTGCACGATCCTGTGCTGTTTCATAGGTATGCTGGGCTTCATGCTTTGAACCAACTGGTCTGCTGTTTTTTTCCAGAGGAAGAACATCCAGCAGTTGTTACTGTGACCAAAACAGAGGCAGTTAGAAACATCCTACTGGCATGTTGGGACCTCTTTCTGTGTAGAATACAGTTTCCATGAGGTGGACGCCAGGCTTGACAGCTGCTTCATTGGAAATCTACCATCTCAAATTGGGGATGATGTAATTTTTACTAGTTCTTCAAGGTATTTCATGTTCATTTCATGTGGTTTCCAGGTTAGTCATGTATAGCTCAGTGTCTTCCTTAAAGCCAGTAACAAGTGTAAACAAGGAGAGAGGAACTGAAGTACAGCCATCATTCATTTTGGATGAGAGGTAGACTGAGACCCGCCCTGGCCACGTACTCTTAGCATTGAGGCTGCTCATCTTTCTTTAGACTTTTAAGAAAAAAAAGTTCCATTAAGACAAGCACACATAACTTCATAGAATAACATAATTAATTTAGGGAGATTAAAGCTCATCCTTCTCAGGAGATAAAGGGATATGAAAACTCACGTTCCAAGTAGTTTCGCTAATTGCCCTGCAGACATAGTCTGCTGAGTGATTAGTGCTGCATGCGGATAGAGGGCAACCCTGTGGCAACCCACTCCTCAATGCAGAAATGTCAACTCCCCAAACAAATTTACGTGCATACAAAAGAAATGGCATTTCTTTAAGTAAAGAGGGTCAGGAATCCTGTAAGACCATTCATCTCTCATCTCTAGATCCCCCACTGTTTGCAGCTTTTCTGTAAACATAAGTTTACTCTTTTCTTTGAGGAAAGCCCTGTTCCTCAGTAGCTGAGAAGACAGATCAGGGACCATTCTGTTGTCTTTTTGCAGTCTGATCACCCTGAAGTTGTTGCAGCTGCAGAAATCTTGCTGTTCAACCTCAGAATTTTTACTATAATTTTCTACCTTCAAGTCTGCCTGCGGTCAAAAGGGAATACTGTTTTCCTATAAAAGGACGTGCAAAAATGGTGAATTAGAATAAGGGTTATTACTTTGGGTTTTTTTGGATGATCACCAACTCAGTTTTGCCATAGCTCAAAGAAATTTCCTTTTCTCTGGAATGTCAGAAGCGAGTGTTATTTTTGATAGCCTGGTTAACCTTTGCAGAGTCCAGTTAGTAATGTCAGCTGTCCCTTGCATCTTTCAAATGAACACTGTACACAAAGACTGCTCCAGAGCACAAGCAGGAAAGACTTCTGACCTCTTGATCTGAGGATCTGTTCCCAAAATCACTGCATGTCCAAAAGCAGCATGACAAATACCAGAAAACTTGGACAGCAGAATTTCACAAGCAGAAGCGGAGAGCAGCTCCCTCAGAGGGTCCAGCTGCAGGACAGAGCTCATGACCAAGCATGTGGGAGACCTAGAAATGCTGGCTACTGTAGACCCACGCAGCTCTCTTCTTTCAAGCACAAGTGTAAAACCATCCATCGGCTTCTGCAACAGCAGAGCACATACTGTCTTAAAAACATAACCTCAACATGAGAGATGTAGTTAATTAACTAAGGGGCACAAGCAAATAAGGACTCATTGCCTGTTCATCCCCATATGTCAGTCTTCCTGCCGCCAGGCCCCAGTCTATGAGATGCAGAGGGTGTGCGTTGCCTGCCTGAGCCTATGGGGGAAAGAGGAACTCATTTGCCCTCTTCAGCATAATATGCAGGTTGATACATTTTTCTCCTCCTTCGCATTCAGTGCCCACATCCCTGCCACAGTTGCGTTCCTTCAGAACACCTCTCAACTTTGGAAATAAGAGGGGAGGGAATGTTACATTACTCAGTGTAGCAGCATGCTATCGCATGCTGATTTCCATCACTACAAGCTACTGGCTACCTCGCAGAGCTAAAAGTTGCTTTCAGTAAGCCCAGTGTTTCTGCAGCTATAACTTCCCTAATGAATTCCTCCAGCAAGTTGTACAAATACACTGCAACTCACACTATGCTGGCCAGATACAGTGCCCAAGGTGGGTCATTTGAAACTAGGTTTTTGAATCTCTGGGGCTCCATTGCTATGTGCTCCATCAGACATACCCCAGAAAGTGTCACATGTTTCCAAGGAGCGTATTCAGCGTGCTTTGTAAAGACTTAGCGGTGTGAGATCTTGGTATGTTATCGCATGGATTCTGTCTAATTATTAAGAGCATGTGACCAATTGCTTTGAGTCTGCATAACTAAGGCTGAAGAACACAATGCTTTCCTGGCTTCACTGTTTTGCAATGATTAACTGCAGTGTTATGAGAGCCATTTCGTGCCACCAGCTTTTAAGCAGAACAGCATGTTGTCTTCAACAGAAAAGTCTAATTTAAGTTGGTGCTATCAAAGGGTCTGATGTTTTCAATCAGTTTTTAGAGTGAGATTGCAGCGTATTCTTAGAAACCCCTTTTAAATCAGTGGATTTGAGCACAGTCTGGATCGGGCTGTAAGCGTTTGACCTTTTCTGTCGGTTGCTGGGAGATGCAACACAACACAATAGGATCGACTGAATTTAATGTTCAGGGTAACAATTAATAGAACTGCTGCCCCTGTGTGTGCTGACATTGGGGTTTCGTGTTAATCGTTACTGAAGGGCTGCTTTCCGAGCCTCCCTCAGGTAATAATGAGTGACTTAACATTGCAAACATCTTTCAGCCTTCCCAGTTCTGTAGTTGTATGTCATATCTCTCTGCCTGAGCTGAAAAATGTTTTACTATAAGCAAGTTCAATTTTTAATTTCTAGGAACCAGAAAATCAGGATAGGTTCCTGGAAGTACAAGTCTCCAACATGTCACCAAACTGGTCACCTAAGTTTGTTACCAACCATTAAAGTTATGCCTTAACTAACTTAAATAATGATCATCAGGGCAGCCAGCCAGGAATTTTATTCATTTCAATCCTGTGACACTCCAGGAAAGAGTGTAATACACTTTCTTATACAAGACTTACAGCACTAAACTCATAGGGCTTTTATTTCTCATCTGCAGTCCTTGCCTATCATCAGTTCAAAGTACAGGCTCAGTTTGATTAGAGTACACCTGCTTCATGTGGTGCACTGGTGTAAAGAAAAATATGGAATGTATAAACAAGACTAATATTTATAACACAGGCTGTGAGAATTTCCTGAATTTAATTTGTGTTCAAATTATAGTGTTGGTTTTAGAGAAACATCCCATCTGTATTGGGGTTTTTTGGTTTTGTTTTTTTTTTCTCATGTCTGAGGGTCTTGTCACAGCACTTGCAAAGTTGTTCCAGTAAACACAGATGTTAGACCACGTTGATCTGCCTTTAAAATCTGTCAAGCTTTAGTTTTAACTCCGCAAGGTAGGAGAAAGAGCTCAGCATTACAAGTTTCATTATGTAGATACTTGATGCTGAGAGAATGGCACGTCTATGATGTCTGGCACGGTTGCTGATGACAGTGATAAAATTGTCTTAAACCCCTGTTCTCATTCTCTTCTTACTACGATTAGCCTCCTGTAATTTGTCACTGAAGAAGCCTTTTTCAAGTCTCTGACCATTCCCTGTGGCTTTTCTCCAAGTCCTTTTCCTTTCATACTTGAAGTTGTCAGTCAAAATCAGACCAAACATTTCATTACTCTTAGCTAAGAAAATTGCATAACTTCCTTAACTCTTTTCAGTACTCCTCAATTTACACGGTCAAATGTCATATTACCTCTTTTCACTGAAGTGTGGTACTGGGACTTCACGTTGAACTGATGGATGAATATAAGGATGTGGCCAGGGCCTGTAGGGATGCAACTAGGAGGGCTAAGGCCTGCTTAGAAATTAAGCTGGCAAGGGACATAAAGGACAACAAAAAGAGCTTTTTCAGGTATGTAAATAGTAAAAGGATGACCAGGGATAATGTAGGTCCCTTGTTGAATGAGGCGGGTGTCTTGGTGACGGGAGATGATGAGAAGGTGGAGATACTTAATGCCTTCTTTGCCTCGGTCTTTACTCCGAAGGCTTCTCAGGACTCACATATCCCAGATGTAAGTAGGAGTGGTTGGGGAACGAGTGGTTGGGGAACCAATGGCTCCCCTCTAGTAGAGGTAGGGGTGGTCCAGGAGCGACTCAAAGGAATGGATGCACACAAATCCATGGGCCCGGATGGGATACACCCACGTGTGCTGAGAGAGCTGGCGGAGGTGATTGCGGAGCCGCTCTCTATCATCTTTGACAGATCCTGGACTACAGGAGAAGTGCCTGAAGATTGGAGGATAGCCAATGTCACTCCAGTCTTTAAAAAAGGCAAGAAGGAGGATCCCAGTAACTATAGGCCAGTCAGCCTCACCTCTGTCCCTGGAAAGGTGATGGAACAGCTTGTTTTGGATGCCATCTCCAAACAACTGGAAGAGAAGAAGGTCATGAGGAATAGTCAGCATGGATTCACCAAGGGGAGATCGTGCTCGACCAATCTCATAGCCTTCTATGATGTTATTACCAACTGGGTGGATGGAGGGAGAGCAGTGGATGTCATCTACCTCGACTTTAGCAAGGCTTTCGATACTGTCTCCCACAACATCCTGATAGAGAAGCTGAGGAAACAAGGGATAGACAAGTGGACAGTGAGGTGGGTTGAGAACTGGCTGTCAGACCGGGCTCAGAGGGTCGTGATCAGTGGAGTAGAATCTGAATGGAGGCCTGTGACTAGCGGTGTTCCCCAGGGCTCAGTGTTGGGTCCAGTCCTGTTTAATATCTTCATTGACGACCTTGATGAGGGAATAGCATCCACCCTCAGCAAGTATGCCGATGATACAAAACTGGGAGGAGTGGCTGACACGCAGGAACACTGCGCTGCCATCCAGCGAGACCTGGACAGACTGGAGAGCTGGGCAGGGAGAAATCTAATGAAATTCAACAAAAGCAAGTGTAAAGTCTTGCACCTGGGGAGGAATAACCGACTGTATCAGTACAGGCTGGGGGATGACCTGTTGGAGAAGAGCTCTATGGAGAAGGACCTAGGGGTCCTGGTTGATGACAGGTTGGCTATGAGCCAGCAGTGTGCCCTGGTGGCCAAGAGAGCCAATGGGATCCTGGGATGCATCAGGAAGAGTGTGTCCAGCAGGTCGAAGGAGGTGATCCTCCCCCTCTACTCTGCATTGGTCAGGCCCCACCTGGAATACTGTGTCCAGTTCTGGGCTCCCTGGTATAGAAAAGACAGGGACCTTCTGGAGAGAGTCCAGAGAAGGGCGACAAAGATGATTAGGGGTCTGGAACATCTCCCCTATGAGGAAAGGTTGAGTGAGCTGGGTCTGTTCAGCCTGGAAAAAAGAAGACTTAGGGGGGACCTAATTAGTGTTTACAAGTATCTTAGACATGGGTGGCAGGGGGAATTGGCCAGCCCCTTTTCAGTGGTCAGTGGGGACAGGACTAGGGGCAATGGCTGTAAGCTGGAGCACAGGAAGTTCCGCACCAACATGCGGAAGAACTTTTTCACAGTGAGGGTGACAGAGCAGTGGAATAGGCTGCCCAGGGAGGTGGTGGAGTCTCCTTCTCTGGAGATATTCAAGTCTCGTCTGGACGCCTATCTATGTAATATGAGATAGGGAGCCTGCTTTGGCAGGGGGGTTGGACCCGAAGATCTCTTGAGGTCCCTTCCAACCCCTAAGATTCTGTGATTCTGTGATTCTGTGATTATCAAGACCCCATTATCACTCCTGTCAGAGAAAGAGATACCCCAAAAAGCAACACCCTCCTCTTCTCTGTGCCCCCAGTTTCTTTCTTTCTGGGTAAGAATTTACAATCAGCAGTGCTAAACTGTGTTTTCATTGCTCTCATTTTGGCATTTTATCTAGATTGTACTGTGGTTTATAGTGCCCCGTCTTCAAGACATCAGTTAACTGTCAGTGAAAATGTTACACTTTCTTCCCTGTAGCTTACCACTGCTAAATAGCACTGGGTGAAGAATCAGCCATTATGGGGTGTCACCAAAACCCCATGTCTCTTTAACTGACATTTAATCTCATATTTAGCAAAATATCTGTTTTAAACCATTTTAAGATATATTGTGTTGATTTTGTTGGATGGCAATTTCCTGCATGATTCTTAATCAGAATGTCACACAGCATCAAGTCAAAGAGCAATACAGTGAAATTGTTACTGCCTTTGAAATCCTTACCTTTGTTACTCCATGTTACTTCAAGAATAGATTTTCTTATAGTTCTTAGGTATTATTTAATTGTATAAAACTGTAAGTGAATGTTAAAAATTTGCAAAGTACAGCAAATCAGAAAAATGAACCTAGTTTTTAAATTGCAGCCAGTTAAGGAATGGTAACCCTCCCTTTCTCATTTCTTATACACCTTCCATAAGAAAAAACATGGACTAGTTTATCCTGTTACTGATGCCGTGCAATTATCCTTGGGATGCTAATGTGATTTTGCAGATGTAACTGAAAGGCAAATGTGGCCCTGTATGTATGTTGGTATGCAAATACAATCAGAAGCATTCTTTCCTTCAGGACAATTATGAAATTGCTTCCTTTCTTTGTCATCCACCCATGATGCCATCTAATTTTATGTACCTTGGCTGCTAGCTGTTAGCTTCATTAGCCTTACTTGATAGAGCGTTCCAACATTTATGATTCTCATGTGAAAAATGCTTCCTGACGGCTGGAATTTGTTTTTCTTTAATTTCTACCTTTGCCCTCTTGTCCTATTATGCATACTAGGCTGAAAATAGTAACTTGAGATTGGTGGGCCTACTCCTTACAGCGTAAGGAATTCCAGTTAATTTTCATGCCTTTTCTTTCTCTTAAGATAGTTGTATTGTTGGTTTGATAGTTTTAAATCACCACTACTTATTTTCACTGTGATCGCTCACGTTTTTACATTTAATAGTATTTTTTTTCTGTGGAAGGAACGGAGGAAATTCAGATATGTGTCAATCATCAGTTGGCCTGTTTCCACCCAAGTAACATTACCCTGATGTTGCTAACTTTATTGTCTTACATGGCATGTGGAGTAAGTGGGCCAGGACACTGTTACTGTGAGCAGCGCAACTTGACATTCACGCAGTTAACATTTCATTAGTCGATGTAGTATTACTCTGACAGTGGCAAAATTCTAAATCTGAAATCTAAATCCAGTGATTCTCCCCCTCTACTCTGCCCTGGTCAGGCCCCACCTGGAGTATTGTGTCCAGTTCTGGGCTCCCTGCTATAAAAAGGACAGGGATCTCCTGGAGAGAGTCCAGAGAAGGGCTACGAAGATGATTAAGGGCCTGGAGCATCTCCCCTATGAGGAAGGGCTGAGTGAGCTGGGGCTGTTCAGCCTGGAGAAAAGAAGACTAAGGGGGGACCTTATTAATGTCTATAAATATCTTAAGTATGGGATGCAGGGGGAAATGGCCAGCCCCTTTTCAGTGGTCTGTGGGGATAGGACCAGGGGCAATGGCCTCAAGTTGGAGCACAGGAAGTTCTGCACCAGTATGCAGAAGAACTTTTTCCCAGTGAGGGTGCCAGAGCCCTGGGACAGGCTGCCCAGGGAGGTGGTGGAGTCTCCTTCTCTGGAGATATTCAAGACCTGTCTGGACGCCTATCTGTGCAGTATGAGCTGGGGAGCTGCTTTGGCAGGGGGGTTGGACCCGATGATCTCTGGAGGTCCCTTCTAGCCCCTATGATTCTATGATTCAGCTGGCCGTGGTGATCACTGACAAATTTGCAATGGTGTGAAGTATGAATTTAACCCCCTCCTACTTCATAAATAAAAGTCATCTTTCCCCTTTCTGGGGTCATACAGGGACTCCTATATACACACCTTCAACACCAGTAGCAGCAGATCTTTCCATCCATCACAAGGCAGCAGTAGAAGTGCCATCACGACAGCAAGCAGCAGAAGAGAGGCAGATAGCTCTCTTTATTTCTGTTACATTTGCTTTATAGTTTTGACGTAGCATAGGATGGGAACGGTTGGACTTGATGATCTTAAAGATCTTTTCCAACTTTGTGATTCTGTGATTCTGTGACATTATAAAATGGTTAGTTATCAGTCTGCTAAGTGCTATTAACACAAATTAAGGATCAGTCTGTAATACAGCATCTTTATACGGATGCGGATTAATTTGAAATATTATGTTCTTTTGGGGCAGAGTGCATTGTACACTGGGAAGCCTGCAGTATTTTCTTATGGCTGATCAGAAGATCTACCTCACTATTTCAATAAGGCTCTTTGAGGTTATGTTAAATTCCTGTGAGTTAATCTGGTCTGGAGCTTGGTGGGTTTTTCTCTTTCCTTTCTACTGTTTACTTTGTTGTTTCCTAGTACTGGCCCCACAGGGTGAGGAGAGAAACTCCAACTGTGATACTTGATGCCTAGGAAAAGAGGTGGTCCCATTGAAGAAGACAATTGTTTACAATTGTTTACAAACAATTATCTCAACAATTCGTTAGACTTACAAAAGATAAAGTTTATAAAGGATGACAATGGGAATAGGAAGAGGCAATTGTATGTTACCTAACTGGGATGTTTGTGATAAAATATGGCGTGGAAACAAACAGAGCAGTGCTTAGAGAGCACAGCTGTTCTTGGGCTGAAGAGGTGAAATTGCCATTACCATTCATCAGAAAGTGTTGCGTTGTAAAATTCCTCTCTGTATATAGTTGGCTTGGGGACTCTTTCCTCTTTTGAGTTTACAGTTTTCAAAATCAAGAGTTTGGTTGATGACCTCCACCTTAAAAGAATATTGCACAACCAAGTACTTGATTCTTCGGAAATGGTTATTTTAGCCTGTCTTGGGGCATATCCACCTTTGTCTGAACTCATGAAGAAGCACATGGCAAAGGCAGCTTTGGCTTTATGATTTAAAAACTACTTGTAAGAGGTCCTACTTTCTCTATAGAGAAGGTGTATTCCAGAAGCTTAGTGGGACAAAGTGAATCAAACTGTAACTTTTCTCTGCCTCTAATGCCTTGTCTATTATATGCCATTCATCCTGTGTGGAAAGTGATCCTTTCTTTAATTACACTCTAATAACTCAAAAAAATGTAGTCTCTCTCAAAGTTTCCTTTTAGGGAAAGGGTTTTTTTTTTCCAGCCTATTGAAATAGATAATACAAAATTTCTTCTTTTGCAAAAATAACCATAGGTCACACATACTGGAAAAGAAGGTTATACTACCAAAAATAAGTATTCACTGAGTCAAGCCTTCCAGTGCCAGGTTCTCTTGGGAGGTATCCCAAGAAACAGAAGGAAGCCTTCCCTCAAGTACTGTAAATCTAATGATTATGATATAATAATAGGATCACCTGGAAACTCGTTATAAAATTAATTCCCCACTTATAACAGCAAAATGAAGCTTCTTGAATAAACTGAAACATTGCCAGGCATACTTTCCTAATCCTTGCATTTCTTTTCATACTTCTGAATGTATGCTACAGACATCCATTGCTCCAAGCACCACTAAGAGCAAATATCCCGTGTGAAATGCTTCAGAGAGGTCAGGGTTTAGAGGCTTGGCTCCCCTTCATGTGATGTGAGCCGTGGAAAGGCTCTGCAGCAGTAGGTCTAGACTGATTGCTGAGGAGGAGGTATGTGCCCGGCACAGCTCAGCCTGTTGCATGTTGGGTGTCTGGAGAAGCACAGCGGCCAAACCCAGCTGTCCTCTGGAGAGGTCTGTGTCTCTTCCCTGAGGGCATGGGCAGCAATGAGAGTCAAACAGGCCCTGCTGAGGTGTCCCAGCAGTGCGCCCAATATTCCAGGTGTCCGTAGTCACTTGTTGCTTGGAAAACACTACTGGCTTGTCCATGTTGACATGGACTCAACTCTTTGCTTCCAAGCATACTAAATCCTCAGGCATTTTTATTTATCATTGTGAGGCTTTGGTTAGTGATGAACGTGGGCGGAACAGCTTAGCTCTATGGCGCAGTGATCACACGCCTGCAACGAGAAACATCTTTCACATTCTCAAATGCATCTCTGGGGCGAGCTGCCCACTGGGGAAAGCTGCTGCTGGCAGCTATTGGCATCTGTCGTGGCCTCTTCCAAGGTGACTGGTTCATCCCTTGAGAGGGGACAAGGAGCTGGGGGTTTCCCTAAGTACCTGTGCCGTCTCTGCTCCACGCTCTGTGGTGATGCAAGGTCAGGCGGAGGTGGGAGCACGCCTGCCAAAGCAAAGTAGTGCACCATGCCACGTGTTGGCTGCCCGGCTCAACATCCCAGTCTGCAGTCAGCAGGGAGGCAGGGAAGTGCCTCCCCACAAAGGGGCACTTGGGAGGATAAGCAGTACAGTGTAATTCTTTTAATCATTTTTAAGTCCAAGCAATTCTCAACATGGTGGGGGTTTTTTTTATAAAGAAAGATCAGGAGACAGGAAGATGAAAGGATTCTAGTGTAAAAATAAAAAATCTGATAAAATTAATTATAAAAAAGCAGGAATAGAAGGAATGATAGTGCTTCGTTTATTCTTTCTCTTGGAGCTTTGTGGACATATAATAGATTTCCATTTCTTGGTCCTACTTTTTTTTTCCTCCTCCTCTGCCCTCTGTCTTGCTTTGGGTTTTTTGTGTGGCCATTAGCACTGTGGGAACCTACCACCCACAGTGCCCATTCATCGCCTCTCGTAAGAGGCGCAGGAGGGCGGCCACCCCGCGCAGTCTAACCTGGACGCAAAGGGCAACACCATGTTGTAGCCTGAAGCCTGTTGCTGTTTGTATAGCAGCATGACATTGCAGGAAGGGAGTTCAGTCATGCTCAATTTTGCTTCTGGTATTGCAAAAGCAGCAGCACATCAGTGGTGGGGTTGTGCAGATTGGATGGAACTAATTATATTAAATTGCTGCACAGGAACTTTTTTAAGAGCGTTGCCATGCAGAAGAGCAGGCTTTTTCAACAAGAAGTCGGTTCATATGGGGCTTCATGGAGCATTTATTTTGTCTGTAAGAGTTCAGGTCACATTCTTCTGTGAGAGAAGGAAATCTTTACAGAATTCCTGGTAGAATTTCCTCCCAATTTCTTCCTCCAGGCATTTTCCTTCCTCAGCCTGGAAGAAACAAGCTACATGGGTACCAGAAAATGCACAGAGAATCCAACTCATTTTGCCTCCTTGCCCCTCTGTGTCCCCTGTGACTATCTTCAGTTATTAATTGAGAAGAACTCCTTTGTAGGATAAACACTTTCCATCGTAAAAGCCTGAGAACCCCAGCCCTTCATTCTTAATTTCCAGTTGGATGAGAGGCAGTTTCTTTTCCAGGTATTTTATTTTCCAAATACATAGCAAGCATTCCTGAAATCTGATGCTGAATAAAGTGATCAAGTTTAGTTATAATTTGAAGGTATATAAGGCAATATTCATCCTTCCCCACACTCGGTCCAGCTTGTTTTCCTCCATCTTTGATTTTACTGAGACCACCAGAGCACTCCTGCTCAAGGCATGCTGTTATCTTTTTTTCATCACTAACAACGACAACTGAGTTCCTAGTGTCACAACACTGTTATTTATTTTCCCTGCTGGGGCTTCATCGTGCTTCCAACCAACTGTAGTTAAAAAAAAATCTGCTGGATAAATTCCTCTGGAAAATTCCATATACAACAGGCATAGAGATAAGAGATAAGTTTAAAGCTACTTTGCATATTTTGCTTAAGAAAAGGCAGCAGCCCAGAAGTTAGTTTATGTGACTTTTTTTAGTACAGTCAGAAGATTTAGGGTAGCAGACAAATTCTTTTTTTAATTATTTTTTTTTACATATTCCTCGAGATTTTAGGTTTCCTAATTTGGCTTCCTGCAAGTCATCACATTTTTGTCTCCAACCCAGTCTTGCCATTACAACTACCTCATCTTTGTGGCAGTTGTTCAGCATGAGTATTTACACTATCAGCTCTATTGCTGTGGTCTTCCAACATACAGGTCTCAGGAGTGGCACTGATGAGCATTTTCCCTTCGCGGGCCCAACACAAGTGACTTGATCTCTGATACCAAAGCTCAACCTGCAGACAGGCTGGTTTGACCTCTTCTTCATGACTCAGGCAGCATTAAGGAGCCAAATGTTTGGGACTGTTGTTTTCCAGTCAACCCCTGGAACCTGGTGTAGATCCAGGCCTGGAGGTTGGTGGCCCTGTCTGTGGCAGCAGGTTGGAACTGTATGATCCTTGGGGTCCCTTCCAACCCAGAACATTCTGTGATTCTATGATTCTATGATATCTGCAGCTCCAGCTGAGTATGCTGAAGCTAGGGTGTTATGGGAGTGAGCATATGTAACAGGCAGATGAAAACATCGATTGTGCAGGTTTGAATTTCTGAATTCTTTGTGAATTCAAGGAATAGTTATACCCACTTGTGAAGGCAAGATAGTTGTTGCCATCATTCAAGCAAGTCTTGGAACCCCTCTGTGTAATAATACTACTTTGATGCTGAAGTTAAATTTCCTTCAGTTCAGTCACTCCTTTTTCTCTTTGTTGTTTTTTTTTTTTTTAACTTGAGTGTAATTCAGCTCCTTGTTTCTTCACTACAACTCTCTTTCCATCTTTTCTAACTGTCTGCTGACAGTTAGACATGGAGGAGAACACGAAGGATGGAGGGAATCATCCTTTCCATTATTTAATTCAAAAACTAAGTCCCAGAAACCTTTCTGCAGCCTTTCTAAGTTTAGAATATGCTGCTATTACTGAGAAGATACTTAGCTTTGCTATTTTTGAGAAATGGAAGAAAATAGTGTTATGTCCCTACATACCCCTTGTGTCTGCTTACATTTATCAAGTAAAGAATGACGAGCATGCTAACTCGTTTTGTCATAACAAGATAAGTGCTAATAGTGATGTTCTCTAGTCCAGACAACCCACATTTATTTGATACTCAGCAACCCTGCAAAGTTCACTTTGCTGTGGGCTGTTCACCAAGGATCACTCACAGAGATAAGAGAGGCTTGGGAGCTCTCAGCAGCATTCACTCTTTTGCAAATGAGCAAGTAAGTGATGAATATTCTTTTTCTGCATTATTAAACAAGAAACTGCTTCTTACTCTGCCTGTGGTGCCTCCTGTCCTCCTCACCTGGTAGGTGTTTCTGTGTCCTAAAGGGAGCAGTTGAGTGCCAGGAGGAAAAAAACCTGTAATGCAGGAGAGGATTTTAGTGAAACAAGACAGCTTCAGCGAGATCAGGTAGTGGAGTGCTACCAAAGCCATCTTTCATGTTCCCTTGAAGCTCCTCTGCCTTTGATTGCCCATCTGATGGGGAAGACCATTGTCCACAGGCTCCAGCTGTACTGGGGAGACAGCTGGAACGGCCTTGCTGGTCTTTGTGGCCTGCAGTCCCATCAGTCCAACCTGCAGCCTTATCACATCTCCCCAGCAAAGCAGAGCTGGGCAAGGCTCCCTGAGGCGGAGGTGTCTCTGAGCACGGGCGCCTTTAGTCCTGATAGAGGCAGGGAAAGGAAAGTTGCCTGACCTTTTTGTTACTGCTGTTTTCCTGAAGGTGTGTGCTACATTTAATCTAAAAGAAAGGAAGCTGCATTTCAAACAGATTTAATAGATTTCAGGTGAAAATACCTGAAAGATTTTTTTTTCCTACTCAGAAAGAATTAATAAGCCAAGTGGTTCATCATTTTGATGTTTTCTGCACTTCATATTTATGTAGAAAGTATCTTGCATTCATGTAACTTTTTCTGACTTGACTGTAAAGAGCTAAAATATGTAGTTGAAGTTGGGAAAAGCCTTCTTTGCAATTAAGTTTACATTTTTGTTTAAATACCAAAAAACATCAAACTAACACCAGTATAAATTATCTTTTCCAACTTTGCCTTGGCTGATTAAAGGCTTTCATGTGCTTTGACACTGTTGTTGCTGTCTCCTACCACACACGATTATTTTTGAGCTCAAGGCTTACAAAAAACCAGCAGCAGAAAGCATATGAATGCATGTTTAGGCAATATATTGAACTTTCAGCTTAAGAATTGCTAGAAGAAGCTTAATGTGCTGTTAAACAAACAGCATGATGAAAATATTTAGTAGCACTGATCTTGATCAGTTCCTCAGATGGTACAGTTTGCAGCCAGAGTTATTTAGGTAGGACAGACATCTGCCCCGGCAACTGCAAAGTACACATCCTGGGCTCCTGGACTGAACTGTGCCACAAAATGCATACCATAGATACTGTGTTATGGAAACAGAGCTGCCTTAGGATGAAACAAAGCAACTGACATACTAACACAGTTTCAGCACTGCAAATTCGAAGTAATTAATGGTTTCAGAGCTACTGTAGAAATAGGGGCGAGGAGGATGCCTTTATCGCAGCTGGAATGTGATGTCCAGGCTGCAGGCATGGAGTGAGGACCTCTTGGATGGTGGGGGTCAGTAGCAGTTAGACTCTGCACCTCCCGTGGCATGTCGTACACTCTTTGCCCAGTTTTTGAAAGCCATCCAAGCAGCACCCTTACTCAGCTCTTGAGAAGTCCTGGAGTCAGAATGCAGATGGTATGAAAAGCACTGCCAATGTCTTTCCTAGACGATAAATATTTTATTAGTGTGATCTGCACTGGAAGGAACGAATAGTCCTGGTGTTAAGGGCCAAGGAAGCTTTATTATGGGAAAGTAGAAAATCCTGCATGGTTTCACAGCTAGCTCTCCAAAAAGAATTTCAGTTTTTACTGGAGTTTCTTTCCAAAAAGGGAAAATAGGGAAATTATTTCTTAAAAAGCCACATATCTGAATTAATACAGAGAATAAATTAGCATAGTTCGTATGATCTCTCTCAAACCAAAAAACTCAGACGAAAGCATGTAATAGCTAAGCGTGTACTTGAATAATATCATTATGGCATTTAGTATCTACAAGTAAGCTTCTTATTCCAAAGTAACGGACATCGTATCATCTCAGTTGCATCCTTATAGGAACCTAGCTAGGTGTAAGGGTCTATTTAACCAAACTTTAGCCAGGTCTGCAATAAAGCTATCTGCAGATTACATACATACATTTTGTTGACAAAAGCTTCTGTGATACTTAAAGTCAGAAAGGGAACGCCTGTCCTGTTCCCAATCTGCATTTTTTTGCTTAGAGGTACTCCACTGGCATCATTGTCCTTTGACAATGTGATGGCAATAGCAGCCTTCCCTGGCTGAGCTATACAAGTGATAAATTTCACTTCCTCACGTCTGTCTCTGTAGGAGAGGGATTTGTTACCTGCTTTGTTACATTGTTTCTTTATGGGTCTGTGTCTGCCCACATCATTCAGGTAGACTGATGTTGTCTTAGCCCAACAGGGAATGTGACGTGAGAGAAACCAACCAGGAAAGAAGCAGTATAGGACACAATCAATTTTAGCTTTCCTTACCAAAAAAACCCAAACAAACCACCCTGCAGAGCCAAACAAACTGCACAAGTTTGAGCCTCCACCCAGAAATGTGGCAATCTAAATTACGCTCTCTTATTGAGCAGTACTTCCCTCCGCAGCAACAATGAATCAAATGAAAGAGCCTAAATAAATAAATCTTTACACTTCCCTGTTCTTTCTACCTCCCAATTAATCATAACGTCATTTTGGAAAACCTAAGTCATCCACAGCAGGAGGCAAAACCTCCATCGTGATGTACGTTCACAGCGTCAGACCGTCCTCCGCCAGCTGGTGATCACTGTGGGGGGTCTCCATCCCTCCCCTGCCCCCCTGCCCCACAGGAGCCAGGTGCTCCGTTCTCAAAGCATGTGGGCACTGTCCACAGCCAAACCTGCTCTGTCCCCACTCCCCGCACGTGTTTCTGCAGCGTTGAGGTCTGCTACTGGTTCTGCCATCAGTCGCGGGTGCCGCTGGTAGCTGGGGCTGCTGTGCCAGCAGCCAGCTTCCTGGCTACTCCCTTCTCTGGTCTCCCCAGCCATCACACAGCTGTCCCTGACCTGTTTCTGGTCCTTTAGAGAAAGTGCAGTGGTGCAAGGATCCACGCGGAGCCTTGGCCACGCAGAACAGGCTGACTGAATTAAGTCTTCTTTCATCCCTAGAGGAAAAAAAAAGAAGGAAACAAAGAAATAGTATCTTTGGAATCTTCTTCTCCATGCAGGCACACTTCTCCACTACTCAGGATTAGGGGAGTTTGTGAGGACTGCCCTTTACCCCAGCAAGTCACCCAAGTTTTTGCAAATGTGTCTGTGCATACCATTTTCTACACTATTTAATACAAAGGCCCAAAATGCTTGAAAATAAATGTTCAATTAAACCTGATAAAGTCTGGCCCATTGTTCCCTTCTCTCTCTAGTAGATGCCAACAGATGACAGTCCCTCTCTACGCTGTGGAGAAGACTCTTTCTCCAGGGGATTTCCTGGGGGAGGTCTGCTCCTCAGACCACCTGCTTTCTCCAGAAAAGGTTGGAGCCTGTCCAAGCCCCCCTTGCTGCATGAGGAGTTTAGAGTCCTGGTTAGCACTTACACAACGAGAGTTTCTTAAGTGACTGGTTTTTGTGTTCTCATGCCACACTCCACGTTACGCAAGGTCCAGAGATGAGGAATTGTCACCAAACAGATCGAGTTTCTAGCCCGAAAGGAAGTTCTGAAATGACCCAAGGAGGCCTGCTGGTACAGGATTTCTGGCAGAGTTTTGCAGAGCATCAAGCCATCTAGATAAGCTTCAGATAAGTACTGTCAGTTTTGGGTGCTTATCTTTAGCTCCAGATCTTTTTAAATTTGTCACTCACATATTTCAAGTCTTCATGCTTTAAACAGAGTTTCTCCTAAACAGGATAATTAAAATTTCTTCGTGTCTTCTCAGAGAACCCATCTCTTCATTTATGAACCCCAGCGGGAAGGCTACGTTAACCCCACTGTCTTTTGTTGAAGTATTGCTAAATGACAATATTTATACTAGATTTAGCCATAAGTGCCTATTTCCAGGGGCAGTGTGTCCTAGAATAGTGCAAAAAGGATGTTTTTCTTTCTGTTTTTGAGGCATGAATAATGGAGACAGACACATCTTTTCTTTAGGATCTCAAAGGGCAATCACTATTGTCATGAAGTTTGCAGGCTGAAGTAATGTAAAGGTATTTATTAAAAAGTCTTTTTAGAAAGTATAAAGAGCAGATAGCAGATCTAAGATCTCTTTTTCAAGAAAAAGGGGGTGTGGGGCTTTTTTTTCTATCAATGGATGTTTTCTAGCTCATCATTACCTACAGCGTTCTTGTCCCCACCACCAACAACCACTCCACCCTTCTTCTGGTACATAGACAGTGGTTCCCACCAGTGCTCTGAAACACAGAGATCACTCTGTCTTTTCTCCAATTTCCTCCTTCATACTCTCCCTTCACATTTCAGCAATGTGAGCCAGCCAAGATAAGAAATAGCTGTCTCTTCCCAGGAGGAGACTGGACGGATGTGCAGTTTAGAAGAACAATTCCTTTTTTCCCACTGCCTTCCTGGGATGGGGGTGGTGAGGGCAGGGGGGAAGTGAGAAGTTAACCTCCCTTTTACCAGCTGTGCCAGCTATTGCTAGCAAAACACAGCAAAGCATGTCAGCACTGTACTGCTCTCCCCCTGGAAGCATGGAATTGTTAGAGAAGAGAGGATATGTGTGTGTGTGTGTATTTGTGTGTGCGCTAGTAACTTGTATTTTTGGACAAAATACATGACCCAAATATTGTTTGTGTAATGGTGTAATGCATTCTATCACTCCTTCAGCATCTGGCATGAAGCGTTCTCTTCAGTCATGTAATATGTTTCATCTAGGTCCCCTGTTGCTGGGAAAAGATGACAAGGCAGAGTTAGACTATTACCATGCTGGGGCAATGGTCACAGTTGTAGATTTGTACAAAGACTTTTGTACTGGGATTTCAGAGAACCACAGGCTGGTTTGGGTTGGAAGAAACCTCAAGCCCATCTAGTTCCAACACCCTGCCATGGGCAGGGACACCCTTCCCTATCCCAGGCTGCCCAAAGCCCCATCCAACCTGGCCTTGAACCCTGCCAGGGAGGGAGCAGCTTCTCTGGGAAGCCTGTGCCTGGGCCTCACCA
Organism: Laterallus jamaicensis coturniculus; assembly: GCA_022605575.1. Lineage (NCBI taxonomy): Eukaryota > Metazoa > Chordata > Aves > Gruiformes > Rallidae > Laterallus > Laterallus jamaicensis. The sequence continues at coordinate 11,710,957 of JAKCOX010000023.1, read as the reverse complement.
CCCTCACAGGAAAGAATTTCTGCCTAATATCTAATCTGAAACTACCCTCCTTCAGCTTAAAGCCATTACCTCTTGTCTTACAACTTGCTCTTGCAAAAAGTATTTGGGTCTGCAGGAGTTAAATAAGGAAATTTGTGTGGAGGATGATGCTATTGAGAGACTTTTAGAGTAGCTTTTTACATTACTTTTATATTATTGCTCTGGCTTAATGAGGAAAACACAAGAACTAATGTTTTCTTAGTTACCTAAAGATAAAAAAAACCCAGCACAAGCAGTAGAAACATTCTCATTTGCCATGGGATTCTAGCTCACATAGTAGCAGGAATTCACAGCCAAGAACATCACACTTTATGATGGTGATGAAGTTTTCCAGTATGCATCAAGAGGCTCAGTTTCCATGATTAAGGGATACAGTTGGATTTAGTGGGACAGCTGAGTTCATTTCAGACCTACTGACAGTTTGCACTGGGAAATAGCTTGGAGGGATGAATGAGAAAAGGCAAGGCATTGTATAGTCACAAGAATTTCTGGGACATAGATGCCCTTTCTCTTGCTCAGTAAGTAGGATAAGGGAAATCCATAAGGGAGCTTTATTATTTCCATACCAAGGACTTAAAGGATTGTTTTTGTCATGCCCATATTCTTAGTATCTTGCCTAGCTGCATCAGTGGTGACCTAGACTCCAAAATCTGTCTCATAAATAATACAGAAGCATGTGAACACCAGTGGGAAGAAGCACTCTCCTAAGGTAGTACAGCCAGTGTTCTGCCTAAGGGTGGACAGCTGGCATCACTAATGCCACAAAATAAGGGTTAATGTCAGTGTGAATGTAATCTACTTTAAGGAGTTCTCCAAGTGATCTGTTGACCAAGGTGTTGTGCAAAGAGAAGGAAAGAGGATGTGCACTCAGTAGTCAGAAAGTTAGGGAAACTGAAATACTGTTCTTGGGCTATCAGAAGCAAGAACTTCAGAAGAAATACCAGTGGAAACTGGTATGAATGGTTGGTGCCATGAAAACAGGGAGCTGTAGAGAAAAGTGATCCAACTGTGACAAAAGACTGTACTTCAGCAGAAAAACTGTAATTGAAGCAAAGGTGGCAACTGGTCTGGGATCTCCTGCTACTGAGAAACAGTTGCCTGAGTAGAAACCAAGAGAGTCTGTTCCTCCGAAGAAACAGAAAAGTAAGGAAAGAGAGCCAGAAGAAAAACTATTATCCTTCTCAGCTGGAAAACAAATCACCCTTGTGTGTGTGTAAGTATACGCTAAGGAAATAAAGAAGATGAGGTTTGGAGTAAATGCCTCCAAGACTTGTTCTAGTATCTTTCCAGTTCAGTTAAACGGGTTCCAGGATCAGACAACTAGGAAAGCCCTGTTCTTAACTTTCAGGGTATAAAAGAGAAAATATTACAAACTAAGCCATATAAACAGAGAGTGGGACTTTTCTGGGAACCTTTGCTCATCTAATTAGATGGAGGCATGGGGTTCTAGTCATGCAGCTTGAAGGGGCTGCAGTTAGTGCTCAGCTCCTCAAACGTGTGCTTAGTGAGATCCACTTCTGAACAACAGCTGCCACTGACAAACTCTGATGGCACTTAAAACTCCTCATGTGTTGGTACTGCTACCTGTTTCCGAAAAAACCTTGCCTTTCAGAAATCAACTGGAATAATCTCTTAGAGGCTAGGAAAAAAACCCCAAAACCAGCACAGAGGGAAGATCTAGCAAGGAGGCAGCAGTGAAGCTATTTTACCGTGCTTTCCACAGTTCAAATATTGAGTGTCTTTTATAGAAGTAAATGGTGAGAGAGGGTTCTGCAAGGAGGGAAAATGTAGCGGAGTTCTTCCAGAAACTTACTGCATTTGAGATCTGTCCTGCTGACAAGTAAACACTGATTTCGCCATGGTCAGGGAAAAGAAAGATGTGGCAATTACGTGACTTTTCTGTTACCTTCTGATGCCTGAAGATGCCTGAAAATGAAACTGTGGCTTTGCCTGGGAGAACAAAGGCCCCTGGAGAAGAGTTTTGACAGTAGTTTAGCAGAGTCTTGCATCTTGTCAGGTAAACGCTGTTGAGTTTTTATGTTTCAGAGCTTAGAGAGGCCTAATAAGGTGGTACCTGCCCAAGACATCGACAATCTCATGACTGATCTCTAATCTGAAGATGTGTTCCAAGCTGAGAAACTGTGAAGTTTAAGGGAGGCAAACAAGGAGATAGAGCTTGGATTTTGGGGGGGGGTTTTGAGCAATATTTTGGCACTCCAACATTGTAGTCCTAGGTTATTTCCACACCACTTCTGATAAAAATATTTCTAAGACATATTCTTTGGCTTGGAGAATTCTATCTCAAAATCAGCATTTTGAGCTGACATCACAAGGAGTTTCATAGGAATCTGTTTATGGTAAAGCTGAATATATACATCCAGTCTGCTGATTGCCTCTCCTGGATTTCTAATTCAGAGTTACTCTTCCCAAGTTACCTGGCGTTTACAGCTTATACAGGAAACGTGTTCTGCATGAAGCATCATTTGCTAAGACTTTTGAGCTTGATGAGCGCAGCGGCATCTTGTCAACCTCTTCTAAGAGTCCATCTCATTTCTGTTACAGTGAACTGTAGGTGTACTCCTAGCTTTATGCTTGTCTGTTTTCTACTCCTTATTGTCAAGGCATAAACATTTCCAGATTTTAATAGATCTATTTGCAAAAAGACAAGCATTTAATGAAAAAGGATGTGAAGGAAAAGCCTAATGACATCACTCGAGTCAGTTTAAAGAAGCTTGATATTTGGTTGTTTATAATCTCAGTATGTTAGTTGTTTGTACTGTGATAAGAGCATCTTTGGTGTGAAGACTGAGCCACAAGACTTACTGCAGCAATGCAGACAGCGTTTGTCTGTTGGTTCGGGAAATGGACTGGAAGGCAGGAAGGTGTTGGGTCCAAGACCAAGTTGAAGTGGTGACTTGTCCTCTGACTCTGGGAAAGTGCATTCAACTCAGTTCTGCAACATTGCCGAAACCAGCTTGGCTGCTGAACTGAACCAAAGCAGGTTGTAAGTGACAGGTCAGTGGTATGTATGGGAAGGGTGAGCCCTTCTTTCTTATTCTGGGCACATCTAAATTCTACACGATCTTCTTCTGAGCCAATGTTTCACCATGTGGCCATGGTAATATCCTTGTGTAGTCAACTGGTTATTTTGAAAGAAATTGAACCTCCCTCCCCAAAAATGCCTTGCCACCCCTCCTATGAAATTTATCTAGAAGTGGCTGTGAAGGATGAAAAATATCTAAAGAAAAAAATGGTTATTATTTATTTTTTAGTATCAAGGAGAAATTAATCTGGCCTCTTTGGGTTTCGGTTTTTGACATCTACAGATTACAAATACACAAAATAAGCATCATGTTGAGTTGTAGGTTTTGTCACCTGAGTAGGTGAATGACTCTAATGGTTTTTCTGTAGAAGTGGAAATTGAAATATATTGTGTAAGTTTTAGAAGGAAGAATTAAAATGCTTATCCTGTTTGAATTTTTCAGATGTTTCTTATGCGCATTGAGACATCTGATTTGCAAAATAAATTTTAAAAAAAACACACACCAAAAAATAAACTTTTGCAGGTGTCTCTTTTTTTGTCTTCTGAGAAAATATATTAAGACATTTTGCTAATCAAAAGCATAAGGGTGAGAATGGAGATTATCACTAATAGTTGAGTATCTTCTTCTATATCCACAAGGAAGAACTCAACCAAACCAAACCATACATTTTTTTCTGAACACTTTTCCCATGTGTTTTAGATTGCCTGCCTCGACTCCACTGCAAATACCCAGACTTTCACAGAGGTCTCCATGTAATCCTAATAATGTCAGATCCTCTAATATACCTTCTTTGTCTGGTGTGCTCCTATAGCAGTCTGCTTTTGCCAGTGGCAACACTGCTAGCCTCAGAGCAGGGAGGAGAAGGTTCGAGGAGGTGTTTGAGTTTTGAAATCAAAAGTGAAATGGGTCAGTAAGTAAGCTAGTTCTCATGTTCTTTTTTCTTGACCGAAATAGAAAGGAAATGATGGGTGTTGTATCTGACCAAGCAGTTAGCAGTAAACACTTCCATCATCAAATGCAGCTCTTTTTCCAGTTTGCAGATCTCTTATCCATTCTTCTTACTTTTAAGGAAATACCAGTCTAGTCCCGAGAAGCAGTTCTGAAAAATTACACAGCAAATTTCCACATTTAACATATCCAGTACAGTCATCTGTCTTAACAGCCAGCTCTGAAAATTGAGCCAGGGCTGTAAGAGTTAGCCTGGACTAGACTTACCCATCAGCATGTGTGATAAAAGTGTTGTCAATTAATCTGTTCCACCACCGATAAACCTCTGCAAATCCATTCTAGCCATGCTCTCAGGGATAGCTCCAGAGTTCCAGTTCTTGGTATGTATTTCTAATTGCAGTGTGGTAAATAATTCTGCAGAAAGAACCTCTATTCAGCTCTCTTTCTCTCCCTGCTACGTTTGATTCTGCAGGCATAACAGGATTAAAAAAAGCCATTAAGAACTCACCCACCTCACCCCTCCCAAGGATTAAAAAAAGAACCTCTCCCAAGTTCTGTTAATGCCTAAGAACTAAGTCAGCAGGTTACGGCTGTAAACAGCTGATTCTTCAGAAGAAAACTAATTCAATTTATAAATGTAGTTCAAACATTGTCAGACGTTTTATAGAAATCCTGAAAGCAGAATAAAATCTCAGCTGGCTACACTTACATTTTGGGAAACCCTGGCACCGTTGCACTGGCCCGAACAAATATAGACGGTGCGGCTGCGCAATGAGCTGTACGGCTGGTTTCTGTCAGGCCTTCCCCATGCGATCGCTTCGCTGCTGGTTCAGAAGCAAGAAGTCTCTCCTAGGTTGGCAGGTCGGTTCGTTCTGAGTGTAAGAGGTGGTGCAGATGGGTTTTCAGAAATGCTGGATGCCTATCTGAAGTATAATTTAGCAACTTCTAAGGTTTAGCAACCACTGAGAATAATATGTTCTTAAGCAGGTTTCCTGAGTCTGCCAGTTTACGTAGGTGAGTAAACTAGACAGGTCAAATAACTGGCGTGGTTTATAAATAGACTAAAAAAAAATCTCCATATATAGAATAGCATCCAGACTTTCTATTGTTTGAAGCAAATGATATCATTATTTGGATGTCTTTCCAGAACTGAAAATGACTAGACTTTGGAAACTAAGAGTAGTTAAATATAGAAATTGCTACTTTAATGAGTGGATGCTGTGTTTCATTATTTTGCTACTAGTATGTGAACAAATGCCTTTCTGTTCCTAGGGATGGGAATGGGGGATTTTATTCCAGTAATATAAGATATTGGATAAAAGCCAAATTCAGATTCCGGGCTGATAGTGTCTTTACCCTTGTTCGTTCACAGAAAATATTTTTGATCCACTGTGGACAGTGTAATCACCTTGTGTGTACCATTACACTGTCCACAGACTTGTGCCTTGCATAAGCCTTTACACATATTTAAGTCAAATGCTAAATGCATTGGTGATTTGCGTAAAATAAAATGATGGAATAAAGCTTAAAAGATAATCAAACAGTGCCTCTGGTGTAGCTTGTCATCACAGACTCCCTATCAAGTGATTACATCTACTTTGCCAAGTCAGAGAGCTTTCTTCATCACTGACAACTAGAAAACACTTCTTCTGACTCCTGCAAAACCACTTTGTAAAACTACCTAAGTAGCCTCTATGGAGATAGATACACTTAATTTTCAGGAATGGAGTGTTGGGAATAAGAGATCATGTTGAGGTGACCCAGCACTCTGATGCTAAAGACCACCAGTCTTTTAGGTGAGAAATCTGTTCTGTGAGAGTCTGTCGTCTCATAAGAGAAGATAATAGACTAACACAATATGCATCCCTAAAAGCATGGATTTACAAAGATGGAATCAAGTTTGGTGAGATATCAAACCAAATTTTAACTTACCAATTCAGATTTTCCTGCAGCTGCTTCTGCATCTCCTACCTTATTCTCAGATTTAGCTAAAAGTTCCCATTCTAAACAGAGTCAGTTGCTATGAAGTCACCTAAATTTAGACATCTACATGTTCACAAGGAGTTCTCATTATGATCACGGAAGCTAATGGGCTTAACTAATAGTAATAATTTGTGTAACTTTGCTTACTTTTATTAATGCATTTCCAGCTTCAAACTTTGCTAGATTCGTATCTGTGGAGCTTTTTTCTACAAGAAAACCTGACTCTTAAACTGATAAAACTGAAAATGTGAGTACTTATTAGAGACTTTCTTCTTGATCTTCTGTAATCTCTGTGGGCCATAGGTGTCTGTTGATGACCATGTAACATTTGCCCTTATGTAAGGTGTGCAAGATACTTTCAGCCGTGGCTACACACTCTTCAAAGAGCTTAGTTTGTCTCCAGCATCACGTCTATCTTGCTGGTGCATGTTCAAGCCTTAGTCGATGCTTAAGACAAAAATTGTCATTCCTTTCAGAGCCTAGGTCACCTGTCTGAAATGGAGAAGTGCCAGAGAGTGTTATTCTTCCTCTTCTGGATGCAGTTTTGTTCTAGGAAAAGGGCCCTGTATCTTAACCATCCTTCTTTAGCTCCTGAGGGCTGTAGCTCATTCATGCAGAGACCCATGCCTGCTTTTTAGATTTCCCTTTCCCATGGCATTACAGATTCTTCAAGAATAAGCAGGAGTGGTAAATTTTTCAATAGTGGCAACTACTTTTTATTGTTTGGCATTTTAAAAATTTTTAACTGGATTTTCCCATCTAATATTTTAGTCCCTTGCTTAGGATAACATACAGCCAAATCATCTCTGTGAGGGAAAAAAAAGCAAGTTGCAGCTGAATCCAGCTTCATCACCCATTAAAGATGAGACCCCTCCATTCACTGACTTCATAGCATATGCTGTTTGCTCGAAGTGTTCTGTTTGCAGACAACAGCATGTTGGGCAAGTTGGCAAGACCGCTGGACAGTTACTCAAATATCTGTACTGTATATTTAGGTAGCGTCTAAGATTTACTCTCTGCCAGAGCCTCTTAAAGACTTTTTTCCTATGTTTTTGTTGGGGTTTTGGGGGTTTCTTTTTAATGCCTACTGTATCACAGCATCTCCTTCTGGATTCCATCTGGATTGCTGGGTAAATATGTGTTTGGATGAAAGCCACAAAATTAGAAATGCTTCTATAAAAATACGAAGAGTAAGTTCGCACTGTACCATGTCTGGCTTCTGCAGTCGTTACAAGGCAGTGTCTCGAGACTGGGACAAGAGAACTTTTTAATTTGAAAAGGAGGTGGTAGATGGTACCTCAAATGAAGGGAACATGTGGAGCTGTGAAGTTTCACTTTGAAATGAAACTGTGCAGCCTTCAAGTCAAGGCCGCGTGCCAGAAAGTTCATATAATCAAGAGCCACAAGCCAGCCCATAAGAGGAAAGTCTTTTATAGCTTCACATCTGAGAGGTACAAAATTCATGCTTCCCATTGCTGACTTCGCATACTTGCTGAGACACACTTAAGAAGAAAAGTTTCCATCTGTTGGGGCCTTCTCAGGATCAGAGACTTTGTATTCTCTTGTCCTTCTTTCCATCACCCTAAACATCAAGCACAGGCATCCCAGTCCCTGGGAGCAGTGCCACTTTTGGATACTGCTTCTCTGTTGACATTCGCATGTCCATCAGGACTCTGAACTTCAGCTTGCTTCCTTGGCGACTTGCCTTTCTCTTTTTACTCTGTAACCCCATCGTAAGAGGGAGGCTGCATTTGAAACTCTGCACCAAACAGAAATTCACCATTGCTTACCGCAGGCATGACTCTTCTCACTGCACTGGGAAGTTAGCATCAGGCAGCTGTTACAAGACCAGCTTAGTCTGATGTGACTGGTGGTGAGTCTCTTCACATTCCTCCTAGGACCAGTTTCTTCCTCCAGGTTTTTCCTCACTGAAGGATATGTAAATACATGGCTCCCCCTACTTTCATTGGGAAGGGTAAACAGTCATATGCTGTTGATGTCACGCACTAAACTATTCCGGTTGCCATGCATCCAGTCTAGAAAAGGTTCTGGCTCCAGTTCAGATATGAAAGAAAGAATTATTTCTTAGCGAAATAATTCTCAGAACAGTTGAAGAGAGGATCCACACCCTCATCTTTTCCTTCCGCTCTGAACATGCCAATTTATCTCTCCCTTTCCCTCGCTAATTAAGGTCTTCACAGTGATCTCACTGTCCAGTGCACAAGTAGCTGCTAGATTGCAAGCCAGTGGTTTCAGATGGCTGGTTCCTCCTTTAGCATTGTGAATCTGGGCACAGAGCTGGGCAATCCAGGCCTTCCCTTGCTAACAGCGTTCTCCATACTTGTTTTGAATGGTTGTTGTCAAAACAGGACAGTTGTTTATATGTGTTACTGGAGAACTAAGTTTGGCATCCAGGCAACAGAAGTTTTTCACTCTTTAAGGAGTGAAATATGCTGGTTTTGAGCAAATACAACTGTGCAGTTATGTTTGAAACCAGTGAAGTTCGTCTCTCTCTGGTTCAGCATCAGCAGGAGTACCCCAGTCATATGCCTAAATTACTTTTTTCTTCTTTCTTTCAAAGGAAACAGAAAATTAATGCTTCCAAGTCAGGGCCTTGCAAACAAAATGTTAAATTAATGAGTTTTGACAGCTGAAGGTCAAATGTGGAAACAGAAGTCCATACTGGAGATGTGGGTTGGTCTGAGGGCTGCCTCACAGGCATGCAAAGTCTTCAGTGCAGACTACTGAAATCTCTTATGAAGCATCCAAGTATTCTCCAGGTTGCCACACAGCACAAGCACACGATATGTTAGTCATAGTTCAGCTTTTCAACAAGCTCTCAGAGCCTCTAAAACCCCTCTGGATGAACTTCAGCTGGCTTGGAGGGGCTGCTGCAATTGATGGAGAGAACAGAATGGGGCTTGTCAGGAAAGAACTTCATGTACAACTGCAACCTGTAAAGCCTTATCCAAGAAAATGTCAGTGTGCAGAGTCTTTTGAGTCCAGGTTGCAATATTTTTATTATCATTTCCGTATTTTTTTCAAGCTGCATGTAAGGAAATGGCTTATATTTCCTGGTCTCTGTACTGCTACAGCTGTACTTTGAGGTCTGTCCTCTGGTCACCTTTGTTCTTTGTCAGAATTCCGGTGAAGGTACCTGAATGGGCACGCAGCGATCACGATTACACAGAGGTGGCCAAGATTAAAATAAATAAATCATTAATGTGCACAAAAGTTTAAAGAGAATTGTGTATACATTTCTGGTTGTGGGTTTGGGGGTGGGGGGTTGGAGCTGAAAGAAACTGTATTTAAGTCAGAAGCCGAACTCCGAATTCATGGAAAAGAAGTTGTCTTTTGGCTGAAGATGTACTAACATAAGTAATACTGCTTTGGGACAAAAAGATTATGAGAAAGCAAGAAGGCAAAACAAGATTTTGTATTGGGACACCTGTACTGTGTGCTTGCTGTTTCACATACATAAAAATGACAGGGTGTTCAATCACACTAGGCAAATAGAGAAGCTTTGCCAGCATGGATGGCACCTAGGTGTTTTGCCTTGCTTCTGTTAAAGTAGTGTTCACGTTCACACGCAGAAATTCCTTCTGCCATCCAGTGAGACCTGGATAGGCCAGAGAGCTGGGCAGTAAGAAACCAGATGAGGTTTAATAAAAGCAAGTGTAGAGTCTTGCACCTGGGAAGGAATAACTGTATGTATCAGTACAGACTGGGGCATGGACCGTTGGAGAAGAGCTCTGCCAAGAAGGACCTGGGGGTCCTGGTGGGTGACAGGTTGGCTATGAGCCAGCAGTGTGCCCTGGTGGCCAACAAGGCCAATGGGATCCTAGGGTGCATAAAAAGGAGCATGGCCAGCAAGTCAAAGGAGATGATCCCTGCCTCTACTGTGCCCTGGTCAGGCCCCACCTGGAGTATTGTGTCTGGTTCTGGGCTCCCTGGTATAAAAGAGATAGGGGTCTCCTGAAGAGACTCCAGCGGAGGGCCACAAAGATGATTAAGGGCCTGGAGCATCTCCCCTAGAAGGAAAGGATGAGTGAGCTGGGGCTGTTCAGCCTGGAGAAAAGAAAACTGAGGGGGGACCTAATCAATGTTTATAAATACCTGAAATGTGGGAGACAGGGGGAAATGGCCAGCCTCTTTTCAGTGGTCTGTGGGGACAGGAAAAGGGGCAATGGCCTCAAGTTGGACCACAGGGATTTCCGCACCAATGGGGTAAATGGGACAACTCTGCCTCCAGAGGCTATCTTCTGACTGTGGTTCATGGTTGTTACATTCCATTTGAAATACGTATTTTTGACAGAATTCTCATACTTTAGCCTTGAATCCCCAACCTAATTCTAATTAAGTGATACGTCAACTTATGCACAGAGATCTTGCATACCACCATAGTGATATCATCCATTTTGTGCTTGCCGTGATATGTCTACTCTTAAATAGTTTTACTCACACTTGGTGCTCCTATCAGAGGCCACAGCCAGCTTTGAGACTGAGATTTGGACATTTAGTGTAGGGTTCATCTCACCTGAAACTGTACCACTGCGCTGTAAACATGCTTCAGCTAGTTACCTCAGGCTACCTTTCCAAACCCCTCACCCTTCTGGGATGGGATTTCTCTCAAATGTCTGAAATAGTTCTGGTGAGATTCCCTGAGCTGTTTATAACAGTGGGCCAGAGGTTCTGCCTATATCACAGAAATCCTAAATGAGATTTATATAAACCCCATTATTTCTAGTCTCTGCTTTGAGTCTGGACTTTTTAGTCACTAGTGGAATACGAGGTGATCCAAACCATAAGTGAGACCTAGACTTGAAGGCTTTCTCAACAGCCAACTTTAGAGTTGGGGCTGTTGCACAGATCCTAGAATGTCATTCTGCTGCAAACACCATTTCCATCATTTAACTGCATATTGAGCAATTTGTGATTCATCTCCCTGTCCTTCTAGAGTGGGTGGATGTCTGCATAAGCTACTCACCTCCATTCATCTTTACAGCTAAGGGAAAGCACTTCCCGAGAGAGATTCAGCTCATCAGTTCAGGTGCCAGTATTAGGACCGGGTGAATTGTATCCTAGGAGGGACAGTTCTCCTCATTGACCACAAAGGTACTCCAGACACCCATCTCAGATCAAGACAACTACATTTGGGTGTCATCATTGGTGTTATATTCCCAGAAATCTGTTTTCCTCAGGAAATAAGTATTTGTGGTACTTAAAAACTACATTGTCCGTTGCTAAATTTTAAATAGGGTTTTTTTATTGACTAATACATGTCCACCTGATTTCCCTTCATCCCAATTGTGCGCCCATGTGTACAATTGGTTTTTTAAAAGTTTTAAAAGGATCTTTAACAGATTTATTTCTTAATATTATAATCCTTTAAACCGTAATGTATACTGTAACTTCCCAAGTAATGTCAGATTAAACAACAGTGCAGTGATCTGCCTTCAAGAAATTATAAACATTCATAGATAATAAGGCAGAAAAAGAGCAAAAGCTCCCAGAGTAGTCCCACTAGCAGTCAAAAAGTGAAGAAGTGCAGGATTAAGCAATGAGGAGAGGCCAAATGTAATCCAGAAGAGGTATATTAATGCTGGTCTTGAATGTTTTCCCATTACGTTCCCTACCTTTGAAAAATTCTTCCAGATTTTTCTCCTCATTATCTGAAGAATCTATGTGCATATAAGGCCATAAAATGAGAAAATTAGAAAAAAATACGCTTCCTAAAATTGTGGAAGAAAACAATTGTCTCCCTGCTATAACTGCTGGTATTGTTACAGCACACAAATTAAAATTTTGGATGGTGGATAGTACACAAACAATAGACCTTGAACTTCTTCCAGTTGAAGTAAGTATTAACAAACACACACACACACCCTTTTTTTTTACAAGTGCACAAAAATCTTGCCATAATTCCAATTCATCCTCTATTTTCTCCTTAGCAACAGTTTACCAAATTTAGAGTCACTCTGCTAATTAAGAAAGAAATAAACATACTGTTCTCCTAGCTGCTTTTGCAGTAGGCATAATCGAAAACTCACATGATAAAGGTACTGCATCGGCCTGTTAGGGTCAGGGTGGGATATGCTCTTTTATTTACAGCTCCAACCGAAACAGCTCTCTCAGATGCCAGCCTTGATTTGTGCTGATGGCCACACTACTTAGTGCACTGCTCCTTAATGAAGGCCTGCGTCCTGCAGAGGAGTATGCTCATGCAGGCCGTGCATCTGCATGGAGGCCGTACAAATGAGCGGAGTTACTCTTAATTTCCAAAGAGGAGTTGAGGAGGAAACTGTGAAATGACTACTGAACCAGAGACACCCATTTAATCTGAAAATACCTTAATCAGAAAAAAAAAACAGGGATAGTGAGTTTGTGACCACCCCAAACATTTAGTTAAAAGGTGGACCAACCTGAGCAAGCTGCTGGAGTTTATAAAACTGACTTGGCTTATTATCTCCTCTAAACAATGGCCTAAATATAAAGCAGAGTTCATAACATGACAGAGAGCACTGTTACGTCCATGAAATAATTTCCTGAATCAAACACCTAACCTTTAAATAGCTTGGGGCATGGTTTTGCCACTGTGAACCTGTTTGATTGGTATGAAAAGCCTATTTGTTTCATTAACTGTGAGAATTACATAGTAAGCTGAAGCAAAAGTATTTTGATATATTAAAAAAGTTGGAATACAGACATGAACCCTCTCATGACAAGCGTAGGAACTTGTTTTGGGAACCTTGCATTAGTGCTTGTCGTAAGAAATATGACCAAAGGAGGACTTAGGCAGTGCCTGGGAGCTGCTCCATACCTTTTTTATTCAGTTGACTCCCAGGAAAGACTCCAAAGCCCAGAGCTGGGTTTCCAAGTTCCCAAGAGTGTTAAATGGCAGAAGTGATACCTGATAAAATGTGACCCAGCTGAGCAGGGGATTGTTTAGAGCTACATGAAAAATGCAAAGCATGTCAGTGTTGGTCCTTCTCTGTGTCAGGCCTAGAGGCAGAAGGGGCAGCATCACTGCTTTTTAAAGCCACGTCACAGCAGTTCAGAAGACCTTTCTTGTTTTGGGGGCTCATTTACACCCCATCACCTTTCTTCCAAGAGATGGGATGCTCAAATCATGAAGGATGCTGATATGTGGAAAATATACCTGCTTTATAACTTTTTCTGGGTTGGGAAGTTTGTTTCCACATGTCAGTGCAGAAAGGAAGAAGGCACTGTTTGTCCCTGCCACAGGGGAACAAAAGATTTGGGGCTCTTCCAGCCAGGAGGGGAGCAAGGGGCATGGAGCGTGACACAATACCCCACAGCTGAAGTTCTATCAGGTTTTATTTAAGGAGAGGTGCATGTGAAAATGAGCAGCCGTCCTGAATGAATGAGAGGCTGTGACTCCAAGACATCCTTTCTGTAGCCACTAGACTTCAGTCCTCTCTTTTTCTTCTGGTTCTGTTAATTATTTGCTGTACACAAACCAGGTTCAGAAAGAGCAACAAGAAACCCCTTCCTGCTTCCCTGGATTATTTAGGATGGTGGGGCGCTTTCAGGGGTTCAAAGCCCTGGGCTTAGGTGGGCCACGGGCTCATCTTCACAGTATTCCTAATTAAGTTACAGTTATAAAAGTCTCTCCACCGCATGCACAGCATCTCTGCTGTTCAGGTTTCTGATCAAGAGTGACTGTGGCTGCTGCGTTTCCTGCAGGCAGTGTGTGCTAGGTGGAATCTGAGCTGGCCCGCCTGTTAAAGTCCATCCAAGGATTTGCATGGAGTGGTGTGTATTTTGTGATCCCTATATTTGCAGCCCAGGCCAAGGTGGTTCTGGACAGGCAGGAGAGATGTAACTGCAGCCATCTACTTAATCTACATCTGACTTCACTGTAGTTGGTTGCTGGCAAGTTTTTGGTGCCTCCAAACAGAGAATCACAGAAGAGAGGGCATGAGTTTGACTTACGATTTTGAACATGATACTTACGTCTTCCTTTATGTCCTCCCATAAATATTTTAAAATACAGCAACGATTTAGAGCATGCATAGAAGGATGTGCTGCATTGTGACCTAGGACTTAGCCCACGTCCCCAAAGAATCCAAGCAGCTGCGCTTCTGTGATACGATATCTGTTGCATGTGTCAAAAAGCTGTGCGAGACGCTGCTCAGCATGGAGCTGCAATGTTTTTAAAATGTGGAAGGAAATTAATAGAGTAACATTATATTTCTTGATGCTGATCTCCAAGAACTGGAAAGCAACTCACTTCTAAGCACAGATTAAAGTGGTTTCAACTGGAAGTCATAGATCTGATCCTGGTCTTTTCTTGGGCAAGTTCCCAGCAAGTCTGTTAATCAAAGCTTATTGTGCTGTGCCAGGTATCATAGCTGATACATTTTAACAATTCATTTTATGTGTGTTCTGGTTTGCAGGGAGGAAAGACTTACACAGGACCGTGTGGAGGAAGAGACTGCAGTGGAGGATGTCAGTGTTTCCCTGAAAAAGGAAGCCGTGTAAGTAGCATTTTTTCCATGTAAAACATTCTTGATGTTACCAGTCCAGTGCTGTTTGCTGGAGGTGGACTTGCTAAGAGTATTCCAACAATTACTCTTTTTCAGGCAAAAGTTACTGTTGTTTCATCTTACTCCCTCACCAGTTTCTAGGTTTGAAGAAATACTTTGTTATAAAATACAGCAGGTTCTTCTTTCAAAGACCAGGGACCTGACCTCCATGATGAGCTGATCGGATCAGAATTTTAGGGATGCTGCGTGCTAGAGCATCGCTGGATTGTGTGACAATGCTAAATGAGTATGAACAAAATCACTCAGTGATGTTTTTGAGGACATTCTAACAAAATGGGATCTGGTGAAAAGATACCTTACGTATGTTATTTCCATTAGAAGCAGAAAGGTTCCAGGCATGCAGAACCTGAAATCCCTGCTGGAAGGGAACTGTTTGGGACTTCTGGCATTGGATTATTGCTGATAGTCTGTTCTTTGTTTTGGGGAGTAGTGTGGGATGAGGCAGAGGAAAGGAGATGGGGTGGAGGGGATTAGCCACCTGCCACAAAGAGCTCTGAGAAATAGGGCAGTTCCTATCCTGTATGGCTTGGAGCCCTGGCTGGCAGGCTCCTTCTTTACAGCTTGGTCTTTTACAGCTGAGATGGTGACTCAGCCTTTTCCATCCACCCATCTCTAAGAATAGGTCAGGCAAGAGATGTGGCAGGTCATATGCTCTTTCTGCTATCACTAACCTCATAAGATTTTTTAGGTCTCTGCCTTCCATCCACACAGCAGGCCATCAGTTCCCATTCCCATCACATTCCTCAAGCTTGACTCCATGTCTGAGCAGAGGAAGAAGTGTTAGGAAAGTCACAGTGTAGGTGGGAGGCAAGGAACACTCTTGTTTACAGCAGAATTCCTGGTGTCTCCATGGAAGTCAGATGATCCATGCCATGAGGGCTGTAATGGTTATACTACCATTCCCTGACCATGATCTGCTCACTGTCTGCTTTCCATTACAATAACCTAATCACAAATGGTTGAAGCAGTGGACAAACATGCCCTCCCCTGAGCCGCAGCTTCTGATGGGACACCCACCAGCTGTTACTGCTTTACCGTCATCATCCAGAACATGAAGTTTGGTGAGTGCCTCCTGCCACTTCCCCCCAAGGGCACTGAAATGGAAAAACTCACACCAGATTATAGGGCTTCAAGTGGGATATTACTATGTCTTCTTTCAGTGTCAGTTTTTCCACTTCTGAAAGCAAAGCATGGATGTGCTTGTGCTCCACTAGAGTTTGTGAAAGCAGGTATCTGTCAAAAAAATACCAGCTTCTGTGACTGAAATATGTTTTGTGTTCCTTATTGACAGAAATAACCCTTCGTTTTCAAGTTGCCAAGTCTGTAAGAGAAATGAAATGTGCTTGCATAGGTTAGACAAGCTGAAAATGTTAAATTACCAAAGTAGAGAATCAATCAGGTGCCACTGATGAGAAGCTCCCTGTGAGCTGCTTGTTGCCTAGTTTGGGAGAGAAAGGTCGATTTTATGTCCTCGCTCACCAGTCTCACTCTGTGATCGATCTTGGGGAAGTAAGTAACCCTAGTAACTACTCACACTGGCCTCCCTTTAAACAGACATGAAGAGAGAAAGGGGATGTTACACGACGCGGATTATGTTCTGCCATTGTGGTGGAATGTGTAAGATGTGAAGGAGTGTTGGGGAAAGTGATATAAAGAATTTTATAGCCCTTGAAAAATGGCATTCTGACGCTCTAAAGTGGTGTACCTCATTCTGAGTCAGCATGCACTGCGTGTAATTTTGTATCTGCTAGTCTCTTCAGATGTCACAACTTCTGTTAAACATCTGGTTTTAGGAACAGGACTGGCCTTTAGAGACTAGTCAGATTTGGCATAGCTTCTGGTCTCATGCTAATACTCGGTGGGAATATTTATTTACACAAAAACCTCTCTATTTGGCGTGAGACGCGTTTTCTGTTTGAGGTGACTCATTACATGCACAATAGACTATCGCCTGTTTGCACTTGTAAGAGTGCCTGAAGCAGCCTGTCAGAGTCTGCTTCTGCAGTGACTTTCCATCTCAGGACAACAGAGCTGTCACTCACAGGGGAACTGGAACTCAGGTGGGAACAGTGCTGCAAGGGTCAGCTGTCAGCCCTTCCACCCCCTGAAAAGTCACCTCTTTGTGGCAGGTCTCTCGAAACCAGGCAAACAAAAGCACTTCCTTTGGATTGCTGCTACTGGATACCTACCAGAAGCTGTTGGATGAAGTAAATTTCTCAGAGTGGTTCGTACAATTGCAAACAATTAAAGTGGAAAAGGCCTGGAAAATGCCTGCTTTTTATTTATATATGTGTCTGCCACAGAAAGACACTGACTTCAGCTGCAGTCTTAAGGTGTGACATTTCAGCAAAGATACTTCTCTGTTGCCTTAATCCAGTGGCTTTTGTTTGAAAAGAAAAAAAAAGTGGTTTCTGCTAAGTATGCCCACTGGTATTTTCAGGTGGGCTCTGTTATAGAGGCAGAGAAGCACTGTCTGTCTGATGAGGATTCAGCTCAGCTTTGGTGATTTGTGCCAGGTCTCCAGATGCATGGCAGCTGAAAGGCCTATGCTTCTGTCTACACTATTTTAGGTTCAGGACCAAGAAGATTAGGCACTAAGGCATGGGAAGGTTGAATCACGTTTCATATGGGCAGTTTCTAGGGGCAGAGGGCCACCTAGTACAAATTACCCCATGTACTTAGCAGGCCTGCTGAGAAGAGAGGCATGTGGGTTTAGCTTTCCTAGTTTTCCCTCTACTCTTTTTTTTCGGCTGAGCTTGGCCCTGCAACTTTCCCTGGGCTCGGACACAGCTTGACAAAATCCAGTGAGGACAGGAGAATGAAACAGCAGAAGCTTTTTCTGCCTGCTGTGATGGTGGAGAGCTGCTGCAGCAAGGCAAAGGCAGCAGCTAACCTGCAACCTCCTGCCTGTTGTCCGAGCTGCTCGTGGGAATGCGAGGACACGTGCAAAAGGCACTTTCTGCCTCATTTCCAGGAGGAAAACAGGTCTAATTCAAACGTTCAGAGAATCACAGGATGCTGCTGGTAGCCACATGTGCAATTCACAGAAAATGCCAAGCTGTTGCTCAGAGAAGTTTCTCGGAAAGAACGTCAGTCTTGGGCTACACATGTTCCGTTCAAGGTTCCCACCTTCTGTCTTGCTCTTTAGTTCTCACCTTCAGAGAAAAAAAAGCAAAGGGAACTTCTTCCATAAGACAGATTTTTTTAGTTGTCTAGTGACACTCTAGTCTTTGTTCTTCACTGCAGCCTAGTTATTTTACTTCAAACCTAGGTGTATATTTACTTTTAGCTGGATACAAACGTTCACTCTATCTGACCATGCCTCCTGACCAGTTAGGTGGTTGGAGCTGGGGCTGCAATAGCTAAGCTCAGGGACCAGCCTGACCCTCATCTTCCCTTCTCTCAGCTGGCAGAAAGCTTGGCTGAAGTCCAGCAAGAATTGAAGCTCCTGCAGCAGTGTCCAAATCCACATTAAAAAACCCTATGGTAACGCTTCAATGGAGGGCACAGGGAAAGGGAGAGTAAAGACAGTAGAACCTTGCTCTCCATAAGATGAGACAGGCTCATCTCATTTTCTCCTAAGTCAATAACTCCCAAGTTGTTCTCCTAAAGCAACAGGATAAGCTACATGTGGAGAAGACCCTTTAAGTTGTACCCAGGTGCCTGGGTAGGAGAGAAAGGAGGAAAAGAAAGCACTGATACAGCACTGAAATTCTGATTTGAATGAAAAGGAAACCCTGGACTAAAGAGGGGAAAAAAAAGAAACAAAGCTTCTGGTTTCTTTATTTTTCTCCCACATTTTACTGCAACTCCTAAAATTTTGACATTTAAAGTTCTTTGCAAACCATACATTAGTTAGAGTAGAATATATACACCTTTCAAACTTGTTAAACATTAATGCACTTATGTAGGAAACGATAACTTCTTTCAGCACAATGGCCAACTGTTTGACCTATTGAAGTTCATAATCAACCTCACTTCATAATCAACCTAGAAGGCTTTGTAGAAAGTGGAAGTGAACAGAAAACTTTTTTGATCTTTCTATAGAGTGAGAAAATGCTCTCTATTGAAATCTTACTTTGTACTTGCTGTCCAAGTCAAGCATCTAAGGGTGCTCGCACCATTGAGCCATTGTTTTTGCAAAGGGCTGGAATAATGGAAACTGTGTAATGAACAGACAGCGTCGTGCTCCCCCCACCCCCACCCCAAAGGCCACTTTCTGGGAATGCCTAAACATTCCTTTTGAACTAAGACTGACATGAGGGTTCACTGTAACTCCTTTACAGATACATGTTATATTGCTTTCGCTAATGCGGTGACCAAGGGTGGGCTGTCACCAGTTCAGCTATAATAATTTCCATCTGCTTTTGGGTGCTATATAATTGTGAAATCTAGTGTCTGATCTTTACTTACAAGCATTTTCCATACAAATTTAAGACTTAACACATGGACTAGATTTAGAAGATGTTTTTCTTCATAATTAAATAAAAAAGCTACAAAATACAACACTTAAGTGTTCTATAGTGAATTCCAGGGAAAATGTTTACATCCAATAAAATAGCTTTATTAATTGTTACTGCAATTCTTGAACATTGCAATTAATTTGCTTCTAAGCTGATATAAAGGCAGTAGCTGCTTTGTAACTCCTGGTTAATGTAAGTTGATATATCTGATGAAATCTGATATTTTACTCTATTTTTACAAAAGAAGAACATTAAGTTGTCTTCCCAAATTAGACCAGTAGTTCACCCTGCCCTCTACTCTGTCTCCAACAGTGGCAGTAGGAGATGCTATTTATGGGGAGCACAGAGGCAGTCTGGCAACTTCCTGCGGTCCAGATCACTTCTTGTAGCCCAGATCACCCAGTTACAGACATGATATATTTATATGTTCCTTCGGTGTCTGTGTTTCTCCCTCAGTTCAATCAATCCTTTTCTGAAGCTGCAGTAGCTTTATGTCTTTATAACTTCTTATGGCACCAAAGAGTTCACTATTCGAATGATATAGAATTAGCGTCCAACTTGGTCTAAAGCAACCTTCACCTGGTTTCATCAGGTACACCCTATTTCTAGTAGTGTGAGATCCAGAAAGGAGCAATTCTGCATTTACTTTATTGACTACTTCCCTAATTTTGTAGACCTCAGTCGTATTCCCTCTCAGCTTTCTCTTATATTAAAGGAGGAGCCAGGGCCTTTTCAGGTTCGCTTTTGAAGGCAACACTCCAACCCTAGTCCTTGTATTTTTCCCTCTCTCCTGTGAGACACCAGACTGTACACAGCAGACAGGATTATGTGTGAACCAAGGTCTTACTTAGCAGTGAATTGACACACTCTGTTTTTTTCTCAATACCATTCCTGATGTCTCCCAACACTGAAACCTGTCTGCCCATCCAGTTCAGTGAGGACCTTCTGGATCTCCCAATCCCTCATCACCAGCGTATCATTTAACAACCGGAGAGAGATTAATATAATCTACATGAAGCACTCTTCTTCCTACCCTTTAACAGCCTTCAGGAAGACAGAACCTGTCTTCCAACCCCAAGGGAATTTATTTTTAAAAGCTTTGGTGAAGACGTTTGTCAAAGACAGTTTGAAAATGCTTATCATATTGTTGAGTTACTTTATTCTTTCAGGTAGATTACTGCCTGGACAAGCAGGAAAGCCTGGTGAACTGGTCCTCACTTCCCAGGGTCTTCTCTGGGGCTGTTTTTCCCCATGGGAGCTTGGTTGTCACCAGCCTGCTCGTTTCATGGCAGTTCGTAATGATGGGTTATGCACCTTGGCCCCTAATTCATAGTTGAGTTCAGAAGTTCCAGATGATTGTCACCCTCTCTTGGTCACTTAGCAACACCTGCCTTATCTATTTTATCTACTACTTCCTTTATATTTACCTGAAAATATTCTTGGTCAAAGGACTTCTTGGATTTAGGACCTTCTCAAGCAGTAAAAACCTATGCAAAGAAGTCACTCAAGTTTCTCTGCTCTGGCCTTACCATCCCTGGGTGCCCCTTACAAACTTTTGGCATCTGTGGTACCATTTCCCCTAATGGCTTTTTGCTTTTATTTAAACAACTTTTTACTGTCAGCTTGATGATCTTTTGCAAAATATTAGCATTCTTTTTCAGCCATCCTAGTGGCCATTTCCTCTTGATCTGTTTTTTATGGACTTTCCTGTTTGTTTCAGCAATGCTTTAACTGCTAACCTTTTTCCCTACAATAGCCTCCTTAGCTTTTCTTTATGAGCTGTGCAGGGCTTTTATTGAACTGTTTTACTTTCTTTTTCGCTCTGTGACACATGGTTTACCAGGCTTTTTAATACAGTGTTTCTGAAATGTCTCTGGGTTGCTTTAGGCCGCTTGCCTTTTTGACTGCTTTTTTAGGCTTTTACTATTTTTGTGACTTTTATGCATTTCCCCTTCTTGAAATTGAATATCTCTGTGATGTATTTGTTTGGCTTGCTCCAGCCCACTACAGCTTTCAGTCCAGTTACACTGTGAAGTTATTACAGAACAGTTCTCCCATTAGTCCCTCTTGAAACAGGTCCTGTGCAGCACTCCAGACTCATTTCCTGCGGGTCCCAGGGCTCACCATGCTAGGAAGCAATCAGTTACTGTGTCCAGAAATCTTCTTATCTCATCTGAACGAGGTGTTGTGCCTGGCAGTATATTGGTAGTTGGATTACGCCAGTATTGCTACCTGACCTAGTTTTGCAGCTTCTCTGATTTCACTGAGTATTTCATGAGCAGTGTCTTTAACAGGGAGTCCTAAATACAAACCAAGTCCCACCCTTCTGTTATTTCCACCCACAGGGATTCCCTGATGCACCACCTCTGCCCCCAGTGGGTTGTTTTTTTCTGTTACACTTTGATTTAGCCTTGACATGCAGTGCCACTGCCCTGGCTGATCTCATTTTCTATCACTCATTTCTATCACAGTCATCCTAGGAACTCTGTATGCCACTGATTATCCTCTTCTCACCAGCATGAGAGGATACATACCAAGCAGTATACTTCCATAATCCTGTTTTTTAGATCTCTAGGATTGCTGTAGAAGCACTGCTGTAAGCGCCAGTCAAGCAGTACTGCAAGTGGCGTTATATGCCTTCCCTATTTATTGTATTTAGGCTATTGATTTCTTCTGCTGCCTTTTCAGGGATGTACTGAACCTTAGCCATATGTCCATCATGGCTGTTAGTCTTCCCCCTGTTTCTAGCTTAACTGTTTCTCCGTGAGCTTTTTAATTTTCAATAATTGTTCCATGTTGGCTGGACTGAAGTCCAGCCCATTCCTCCTGTGCAGGTTTATCTTATTCTGAGGAGTTTGGTAGAACTTCAGTCTCCTCTACAGCAGCCTTGCGTTAACCCCGTAGAACATCCTTCCTCTCCCTCATCAGTGATATAATTCAGATTGTGACCACTGGTTCCTCCCTTCTACCAGACTAAATGCCTATCTGAACATCCTGTGGGATCTGGTACTATTGCAGTGAGCAGGTCCTTCTGTCCTTTCAAATCCAGCTATTTCTGTGCCAAATCATCCAACCTCCAACTACCATCACCTGCTTTGTCCTCTCCTGGAAGTTTCATGCTGCTCCAGGAGCATCCTCGCACCAAGCAGACATTATAACCAGCTGGAGGTTAGAGTTCTTCAGAGATTTAATGCCTCATTCCAAGCTGATTATCCACCTTCCTTCAAACTGGCATCTTCTAAATACTTGTTTCATCAACACCAGTTATTTTTTCTTTATAACAGATGTGTGAAGGTGGCCACTGCAGAGGTGGGACTGCTCCACCACATCCTAAAAGACCTAGTTTGTGGACCTGTTTCTCTCCAGCACAGCCCCTCTTACTTCTAGAGGAAAAATCTTTTAGTACCTGGGAAGAAGGCAAGCTGACTTAAACCTCTGTATGCAGGCTGATGTAAACTCCTCTGTAGTGCAAGTTCCTCCATTGTAAGGGTCAAGGATACACCTTGCCAGTTCATACACCCTTCAGACATCTCCAGGAAGCCACTCAGCAAACACCCAAACACCAACCCACCACCGGAAGAAACCCCATTGATCAGACAAGCCAAAAATGCACATATCTTACATGCCTCGCAGTGGCCTGCCCTTCCTTGCCTCTCTTTTGTTCTTATCTTCCCCAGACAGAAATGATTTGAAAAGTGCCCGATTTGCTCTCCAGTGTTTGCTATATCGAAAGTTGTGGGAGTGAACTTGATCATGTATCTTCAGAAGCGTTGTCACGTTCTGTGCCAGAATGGATATGAAGTATCAAAAAAAAGAAAAAAGATGGTTCAAAATTTTCCTATCACTTCATAGGCCAAGATTAAGAGCCTGGAAACTTCCAGGAAAAGGAGCTCCCCTCAGAGGGCAAGTATTGGAGGGAGGTATTTATAATGGCAGCACATTTAAATGAAAAGTACCAATACTGCTAATAAGCATTGCTATGCATGGATGGGAAGGCACCCTTCGTTATTTCAGTGTTGTAATCATTTCTGGTATGGTACCTGGAGATTTAATTTGTGCTTTTTCTCAGGCTAATCAAGGTAACAGTGGAGAGGGGCTGCAAAAGGCAGGAAAAGAAGAGCAGTAGCATAAAAAAAAGTGTTTAAGTGTGAAGCCAAATTCTGTTTTTAAATACAAGAGTGCAGTTCCCTTTTACATCCACGTTTGAGGGTACAGTTCCAAATGCATGCTTTTGTTTATGTTTATACTTTCAAAACACTGCCTTACAAGGCCTTGCCCTCATACATAAGTCCCTAAAGTCTTGACATTGTTCCATAGGCATCTAAATCTTGGGCTTAAGGCTTAATTGCATGAACTATTAGCAGTAAGTAGGCCCATGATCTTTGGAGTTACCTACCAAAGGCACACAAGGTATAGGTCTGCTTGGTAGAACTGGATCTTGACTCACTCTGAAACTTAATGCCTAGTTTATGACCTCATGTTTTATTTTGTGAAAACTGCATAACCTGGGCTACGCTATCAAATAACTGTGTAGCTGGATATTCATGTTGATTGCTAATTTCTGTTCTTTAATACATTTGTTCTGACATTTTTTCAAGTGAAATATGCATGTTTTCTTTCTTTCATTTTTTTAGCTCTGTTTATAAATGTTTAATCAAGATCAGAGATCTTTTTGAACTGTTGGACTGAGGTTAGATAACTTTCCCATGAGCCAGAAGCAAGGGAATCCTCCTTCCATATGTGCATTCTACAGAAAATCTGAACCTTGGGAACAGTTGAGCTTTGTGTAAAAACTCATTTCAACCACAATTGCAAAATATATAAGTAAAACCAAGGTGTTTTGTTTTGATACATGCATGAAGACAAATGAAAATGTTCACACCCAAATCACATTTTCATTTGTAAATATTCAGAATGTTTAAAAGATAAAATAAATTCAATTGGAATCTGTTTTTCAAAACAAAATACTCACATTGACCAATACTGGTATTTTCCATTTTTATTCATTTATTCTTTTGCAGAACTTTTCTGTATCAAACAGCAATGAAACTTTGCTGTATTCCATAAATAAACTTCAAAAATTGTATATGTTTGTAATCTGAAAGACTACAGTATCATTAAATCCATCCCCATCCTAAGCTAACTCCCTCTCCAAGCATTCCCTGTCTTTCGCTTCAGCCCTGAAGGCAGAATTCCTCTAAAATCTTTTCAAATCAACTGTACAGGAGAAGAATGATTCTTGACTGAAAAGTCATCAAAAGTACACATCCACCTTTTTACTTCCATTTTCAAATTCATCCCTAAAGCCCATTGACCTAAGGTTCTCCTGTGAGCTTTCCTGTAAAAACTTTTCAATCTCAGCTGGTGTGACAAGAGAACAATTCAACAGCATTGGACAAAACTCAAGAGTTAGTGTAATTAATCAAAATGAATACCAAGTAAATGTGCTGGATTAACTCTATTTGTAATGTGGATTCAGCTCCTGTATTTGAAATGACACTATTTGATGCCTTTCACATTAGCTATGTATTCCCTTGATTTATGGGCTTGTTACACTCAAATAAGAAAACAAATCTTACAGCAGTTTGCTAATAAATTGAGAAGGTATTTCACTGGAATTTTAGGAATCTATTTTGAGGGCAGCATTTTTAAGAGCGTATTTGGCCATCTGTGTATCTCAGATTTGTAGGAGAGATGCAGAAGAAAAGCAAGACAAAATACACTAAACAATTGAGAACCATTTTATTGCAGAAGATGAAGCAAGATTTAAACTTTAAAAGAGTAACTGTCATGAAGAAATAATAGAAAGGAAACTTTTAAAAAGCAAGTTGCTTTGTTGGAGATGAGTTGTGGAAAGCGAACTTTGGTCACAGTAGCTGACATGGATAAGAAACTTCTGGATGTAATTCACAAGGATTTAAAAATACTGTCATACCTTTTTGCTCAAAGTTTAAAGGCATTTTTTCCTTTCCTATCTTCCTAGAAAATAGGGAAAGAATATTTCACTTTATTTAGAAAATAAGTACCTGCAGTTAAGATATTTCATGACTCTACTCCTCTCTAATATTTTCATAGACTCACAAACTGTTTTGGGTTGGAAGGGACATTAAAGCCCATTGAGTTCCAACCCCCCTGCCATGGGCAGGGACACCCTCCACTGGCCCAGGTTGCCCAAAGCACCATCCAACCTGGCCTTGAACACTGCCCCGGAGTGGGCAGCCACAGATTCTCTGGGCAACCTGGGCCAGGGCCTCACCACCCTCATAGTGTAGAATTTCTTCCTACTATCTAATCTAAATCTACCCTCCTTCAGTTCAAAGCCATTACCCCTTGCCTTATCACTCTATTCCCTTGCAAACAGTCCCTCCCCAGCTTTCCTGTATCACAGAATCACAGAACATTAGGAGTTGGAAGGCACCTCAAAAGATCATCTAGTCCAACCCCCCTGCCAGAGCAGGATCACCTAGACTAAATCACACAGGAATGCATGCAGGCAGGGTTTGAATGTCTCCAGAGAAGGAGACTCCACAACCTCTCTGGGCAGTCTGTCCCAGCACTCCACCACCCTCACAGTGAAAAAGTTCCTCTTTATATTCACATGGAACTTCCTATGCTCCAGCTTGCACCCTTTGCCTCTTGTCCTATCGCCGGCCATCACTGCGAAGAGCCTGGCTCCGTCCTCCTGACTCTCATCCTTTACATATTTATAAGCATTAATAAGGTCACCCGTCACGTTCCTTGAAGCTGTGAGGCCCAGCTCCCTCAGAGTTTCCTCATAAGGAAGGTGTTCCACTCCCTTAATCAACTTGGTGGCTCTGCTCTGGACTCTTTCAAGAAGTTCTATGTCCTTCTTGAACTGGACACAATATTCCATGTGTGGTCTCCACTAGGCCAGAGTAGAGGGGGAGAAGGACCTCTCTTGACCTACTAACTACTCCCCTTCAAATACACCCCAGGATGCCACTGGTCCTGTTTGCCATGAGGGCACATTGCTGGCTCATGGTCATCCTGTAGGCCCATTCAGGTACTGGCAGGCTGCAGTGAGGTCTCCCCAGAGCCTTCTCTTCTCCAGGCTGAAGAAGACCAACTCTCTCAGCTTGTCCTCAAATTCTGGTCGATTGTGCCTGCACAGCACAGTACATTCTCATGGATCATTGATACTTTTTTGGTTTTCATCTATGAATGGCACTTCATCATGGAAATGAAATGTGTCATCAGGATTGCAGTAAGACAGATATACTGTTCATTTGGTTAGACCTTCAGGCATTGCTTTCTGACAGTTAGACAAGGGAACTACAGCACAAAAATAGCCTTTGTGCTTTTGGCAAGTTTTGCAATTTCTGCTTACTGTGAGCAGGAGTTTAAAGAACATGCAGCAGGAAGATCATTGCCTTTCTCTGTAACTGGGTAGCTCACACAGGCATCCAAGGGGAATAATCCAGATCATCTTTTAGCACTTAAATTACACTCCAGAGAATGCAAAAGGTTTCTCATGACATGTGTCCAAGGCTGTATAAGTTTCTCAAATGGTGCTTGTTTCTATTTTCTGTATTTTTGTCACATGGGAGCAAGTAACATTGACCCATTTTCCTTTTGTCTGCTTTGGTAAGTACCAAACTATTAGTGGAATCCTTTGAGTCTGACCTGGAGAGACCAGGAATGTGGGAATGGGCAGGCTGACATCACGAACAGTATCTGCTGAGGCAGACTGAGCCTGTTCTCAGCGTTTTCTCGGTGACATTTAAGAGATTCAATGTTCCTTATTTACCTCAGCTGATACATAAGATTTCCAAATACTTTTCAGTGTCTTTTCATAATGAAAGGGGCTGTTGAAATGGATCTAAGTGCTGTCATTGCATTGAGCTAGAAAAGGATGACAAGTGTTAAAATATCTTACAATTTAGATACTCACTTTGGGAGCACGCAGAAAGAAGATCTCAAAGGACTGAAGTCCATCCTTCAGGCATGGAGAACAACTCTAGACAATGAATAAGCTGCAAGCCCAAACAAGTAAAACATCCATGCAGCATTTTTTTCTCTCACAGGCAAAAATTATTTTTCTGTGAGAAGATTCTATTAGTCTGATGGATTCCTTTCTGTCTAGTGCTTTCATAGATGCTCAGAGAAGAAAAGCTCTTTGGGGTTTTTTGTGGTTTGGGGTTTTTTTAGTATGGGTCATGGTTGTTTGATGAAATTCTGTGTCCAACTATTGCATGTTTTAGTAGTTAGCAAAACTAATTTTTGCAAATAAGATATCACTGGTTAAAGATATATTATCAAGCCTTATAACTTCCTTAAAGGGGGGGCTATTTGGTCCCAAGGTTGTTGGCAAAACATAGTATCAGTGTAAGGGCAAAAAAGAAGGAGATTGGGCTCACTATATAGTCTTTTTTTTTTGTCCAGTCTAATAAGGACTTGGATGTCTCTATTATTCTCTTCTGATCCAAATATTCCTTTTTTTTCCCCTTATAAATCACCCCTTGCTTCTGGCTGTTTCTCAGTTTCTAGGTTCTCTACTTTTCTATTATTTTTATGACCTTTCTGTTATCTGCTCCCAGCCACACAGTATCTTTCCCTTTCCATTTTACCACCCATTTTGTATTAAAGGCTTCCCTTAAGGGGCTTCCCTTCTTGGTAGTCTGGAAGAGGAATGAGAGAAGCTGGTTCTGTGTGATGAACTCTTCCCCTCTCAAGAAAGGATGCCACAGTCTCTGTGTCTGTGCTTGGCTATGTGATGATATAAGCTCTTTGGTGCAGGAGTTACTTGGATGTGGCTCACCATTTGATGCCAAGAGCATTGCTAGCACTTCCATGGTGATGGCAGAGGTAATAGCACACAGAGGGACGCAGTGGGGACAGGGACTCTAGCAGCGCAGGGGCCAGAGGCACCACAGCATGCGGGGTGTGTGTGACCCATGTATGGTCATTATTCCAGTACTTAGTAAGGACAGGCACTGGCATGTGGGCTTATAGATAGAAGATATTTTCCACAGGAAACTCTTCAGTTCAAATTCAACTGTGCTGCTACTGCAGAGTATCCCTTACCACCACAGGACTGACTCCCTTTCGTACAGAGCTTAGAGCACGCTCCCCCATGTGCTTGGCACAGACGTGCCATGTTACACCATCTGGCACCCTTTGCCACAGCTTTTATTTTACTTGGTTTGTATTTGCAAGGGACTTTGCACAGTGGCAGAGATTTCAGGGACCATTCCCCCACTGTCAGTGTGCCCTGCAAACAGGACAGGCTAAATTGCATGAGCTTCGGTCTCATCCTTCTTCAACCTCTCCGTGCAGAGCGGGGCTTCAAGATAAAATAGGGGTGAGCTCCTTGCCCATGACAAGGATCAGCTTCTGATACTGTCCCCTGCAGCCCCTACACCTTAGCCGCTGCCACCAGAGCAGAGGCAGAGGTAAGTGTGCAGTCTGAGGACAGATACATTTGTTGTTGTTCTGAAGCCTCGCAAACCAAACTGGGGAGTTTGTGCTCTGCTAGCCAGGCCTGGTGCTGCCAGTGAGGTCCTGACTGCTTTGAACCAAGTGACAGGTGATAGGACATGGGGAAACGGCACAAAGCTGTGCCAGGGCAGATTCGGATTAGATGTTAGGAAAAATTTTTTACTGAAAGAGTTGTCGGGATGTGGAACAGGGTGCCCAGGGCGGGGGTTGAGTCACCATCCCTGGGTGAATTTAAAAGAAGAGTAGATGAGGTACCTAGGGATATGGTTTAGCATGGGACAGGAACGGTTGGACTCAATGATCTTAAAGGTCTTTTCCAACATCGTCATTCTGTGTGATTCCATGAACCACTGCAGGCATGGAACACTGCTCAGGATTGCCTGAGCCACAGCTCCCCATGCAGGTCCTCTCTTGCCTTCTCAGCTGGCTTCTTTCTTTCAAACAAACAGTTGCAGAGTTGGTTTTGCTAAATGACATAAGGTTATAATAAATCAAGTGAGAAGATTTGTGCTGTGCTTCCTACTGTATGGGAGAGGTCCATATGGTTTAATTACTTCCTCTGTACGTCAGATGTATGTGTATAAAATCTCTGAAGTCATGTGTAACTGCCAAGATCCTATGGTGTGGTTTGAAACATCCATGCAGTGAACTCTCGAATGCTGCAGATGTGCTATTAAATATAAATGTAAAATGGAAAAAGTCAGTTTATCCAATTAAATAACACTATTAAAATTAGAAAAGAGAGATCCAGAGCTCAGCAGACAGAGAAGGGGGAAAGGACCAGAAAGCTTTCTCAAGAGGGGGTAGAGTTTTGTCCTCAGAGGAGATGGGAGAAAAACATTGTGCGCCCCAGGAAAAGAGTACCCTGAGGAGAGGAAAGATGTCTAAAAAAGCCATCTGAAAAATGTCATTATAAAATATAGCTGCTGCTAACAGGAGACCTTTGGCCACCATGGAGAATTCTGTTTTTAAAAAATGAGCTTTCCTGTGCCTGCAGGCAAAAATGCAGAGGAAGGCAAATAGACCTTGTAGACCCAGGATCATGGATGGGTGCATGCGCAGAGCATAGAGCACAAGGTCACCAGGCCTGTCCCCAGCAGATAGCATGGGTGCTGGGGCAGAAGCGGCAACCCTTGCCTCCTTTCCCTTCTCTTTTTCCCTTGGTCCCTACATACTGCCCAGAACAGCTCATCCAGGGTGGGAAGCATCAGGATTTTCTCTGGCCAGAAAGAGGAGGGGCAAAAGAAGACATGATGGTGATTCCCCAGGACAGAACTTGACACTTCCTGTTCCCTGGCCACCAGAGTCACAATGCAGGCCTCAGCACTGCTGCAGTCAGCATCTCGGTGGAAAGCTGCTCACCCCTGCACCTATAGAGTTATTTTCTCTGGGCCTGGCAGGCGTGTAGTGGCATATTTTCTATCTGGCACAGTGACTCGAGCATCTCTTGAGCAGGGGAACGGTATGTGTTGGAGTGATGTTGTTAAAGACACAGGGCACCTCCATGAGATCAAGCACCTCTGGTTCCTGATCTGCAGTCGTAGCCTCAGTCAAGTGTGCTAGAGAACGGACATGCTTCTCCTGCCCCCTGAGCCTACATTCTCCTGCGTCATGCCTCTGAAATTGCCTGAGCTTTTCCAGATACATGGAAGTAGAGAACAGGGCTGTTTGGGTTAGTCTATATCCACAGTTACCACCAAGAAAAAAAAAGGGTGTCACTTCATCAGGAAGCACCCATGGGAAAGATCAGGGTCCCCTCAGACCACCGTACTGGGAAGTAACAGAAAGTGACCCTAACACTTCCCCAGCAGGCCAACACTGACATCTTAGCAGGACACTTCAGCCCGTGCCCCACCACGATATGTGGAATCTGAAACAAGAAACGTGAGGAGAGATGGGGATCCTCCCCCTTGGGAGACATCTCCCCCTTCAATGTGTCCAATCCTTGCTGGAGGGGCACATGACTCTGCCACCACAGAAGCACTCTCCTCTCTAATAAAGTACCCATATAGCCATCAAAGATGCACATGGCTGTCACAGTAATAGTTTCATTAATAGTTTCTGCTAGCCTATGCTAATTGCTTTAGTCATATATACATTTAATAATGAAAAAGCCTCAAATAATTTCAGCGTGTCCTGCCTAATCATGCCACTTTGTCCTCTCATGTTTACTGTAATTGAATAACCGCTGAACAACCTTCTCTGTCAGTACACTTTAAAAAAGAAAAAAGATTATTTTTATCTGCCTAAAAAGTCCCAACACTCGGGTATAAACACCCACATCACGTTGTCCTCTGAGCCCGTGGGTTCGGTGCATTTACACAGCTGCGGTTGGGGTTGCTGTTTACTCTCCCCCTCGCAGGCACTGTGGGCTGCCTTTTCCCCTGCGAGGATTTTCCTTTTCTGTTCTTACTTCTAGGCAGGGACCTATCCTGGTTTCTATATGTTGTGTAATTGAACTGACTTCAAAGATGTTTTGCATGGTATAAATCAGAATACCGGCTGGCTGGATAAACCCCCATGCAATAAGAGGCGTAATTGTAAAGCTAAATGTGTTCCTGACTCTGCGTACTAAATCAACAGGAGGCCTTTTCATTTTTGTGGGATAAACATACTTCTCTGCCATGTATTTACAATTGCTGGAACGCTCTTGCAGGCACTTGTGAATCCTTTGCTTCAAGAAGAGATCTTTGATGTAGAGATCTTTCATACTGCAAAATCTTTTTCATATTCCTGATTCTCTAAACTAAATTCTGCTGAAGATCTTGGGAATATGTGTAGTTAGAGGCTGCATAGCTGCTACCCGTGCCTGATGGAGTACAATTTCCCTTTCAATTCAGTTAAAAGCATTCCCATGATGAAATTCAATACTCAGTATTAGTTTATAATTGTTCATCTGTTCCTGAAGTTTGTTTACTCAAACATCTACCGCAGTTTTCAGAATGAAGACTGGTCAACTTGCGTTTTCTCAAGTATTATGATTTGTTCTTAGCATGAATTGAAATATAAGTCAAACCAGATCTCAGCCCTTAAAAACAGCCATTTAGTTCAAGAAATAATTTTCTCAAAATACACTGAGCAAGTCAGTCCTAGGGTCCTCTAACACCCATGAATTAACCATCCTCTTTATGTGAGTACGTGATGCCCTTTGTGTGTGTGTTGCAGATGAAGCCCTTTCGCTGCAGGCACATACAGAACCTTACGGGAGGTATCTCACCCCAGCTGTACAATGCCAAATAGCTCACAGCGATTTCCTCCAGGCTCGATTTGGTTGAAGCCCTGCAAAAAGGGCATTTCCAGTCTGGTCATTTGTTATCGTGATTGCTGGTCTGATTAGCTTTCAGAACTGAAATTTGGCAAGAAACGAAGTTTGGCTTTTGAAGAGCTCACTAAGCATCTAAGAATTCACGAGAGGCACAAAGCATGTTCCGTAAGAAAGCAGAAGCATCATAGGCTGATTTTATTGTGTTTGACCAGGAAAAGACCCAGGTGCTTTAAATCAAAGTTACACCAGTAAGGAAGACATTCCAGAGGGACCAGGAGGGAAATGCTTAAGCTTCCAGCTTGCCCCTCTGTGAGAACCTTTCCTTTTCTTGTAATGGAAATAAGGAAATATCCATCTTTGCTCAAATTTGACTTTTGGGGGATATGGAGATAAAATCATCTGGAGATATTAATCTACTGTTGTACAAAGCAAAACAGTATTGAAACTTCCTTCTTCTAAATGACTGCTTCCACGGGCACAAAGCTTTCAGTGTAATTATAGAAGAAGCCGAAGTTTCCTTGAGTAGGTTAGGATGGGCTGGAAGGAGGAGAGGGTCGTAGTCAGAAAGAAAAATTGTGAAGATGTACATAGTAATATGGAAACCAAGCATAAGACAAGACTTTCAAACAATCCACTAATATTTAGACACTAAAGTGTCATGAGGTAAGCAGAGACAAAGCAAAGAAACCCTCACAAACTGTTATTGAGAACTAGTGATTGAAAAAAACATTTTGTCTTGTAACATGGATTTTTCTCCCTGGGAGAGGAAGTGTTGCACAATCCCTAAACACTCCAGGATGCAGGACCATCAGCCAGCTGATGACTGATGAATTTCATCTACTTCCTATCTGACTTCTGAATATTTGGGCACTAGAATATGCTAAGAATAAATTCAGATGAGGGCTGTGAAACAAAACCCTGCTTTGTTTATGACCCTGAAGCTTAAGCCAGTTTAGTCTATGTGCAATACATATGCCTTTGTACGATGCCATGGTGTTTGTAATGCTCTGTTGGCTCTCACCAGCTTTTATCCTGACATCTGTGCTCTTCCGGATTCTCTTAGAGAGTCAGATGTGTCCCTGAAATGATGTCATCTCCTCTGTTGCTGTTAGTGTGATACATGTTTTTACTGCTTTGTGGCTGGTGGACATGGAGCCCAAGTCATACAAACTGCGTATTCGCTTTCCATTATGTGCTACTGTGTGTGTTCCTGCCGCCACATCAGGATGCTGTTACTTCTGTTGCTATGTTACAAGACCAGTCTCTCTGTTCTGCCCTTCTTTTGGTTAGGGTATTATGCACCTCAGGTAAATGAGCTACCTAGGGATACCCCACTTGCATTTTTTCCATCCGTATCTTTAACTTCAATCTTGAGGATGCAAAACCACTGTCTGGATACTCAGAGTGGTTGAGCTGTGGGTCATCAGAGCTGTTGATAGGGCTCTTTTAATGGAGAGCTCTGAACAAAACTTCTTGCTTGGGTGAGGGCTAGTCAGATAGAAATTAGGAATTTGAACAGAGCATTCCTGAAAGCTTCTCAAGGGGAAGTTACCTCATCTTATTCCTCCAATTCAATTTACTGGATATCTTTCAACTAAGTTGGCAGAGTCATCACCTATTCCTCACCTGCTCTCCTCATTTTTCTCAGAAGAGGTGAGAATCAGCAGCACATGGTACCACTGAAAAACTCTTAGATGGAAGCACAAATTCAGGTACAAAATTCTGACCTGCTTGCCAGCCATTAATCCTGTGTAATACATCTCTTGTGTAATCCAGAATCATGTATAAATAATGTTTAAACTATTCCAACTGTTTTTCCCTTTATACACTACTCTGTATTTCTGCTGCAGCCATCTGTGTCCCCATTTGACCACAAAGTCCCTCTTTCACTAGTTACCTATCCTTTTTATTTCAAAAAAATTCATCCCCTTCTTGTCCTGATTCTCAGAGTCCCCATCTTCCTGTGCCTCACACTGCCTAAATGCTGACTGAGAAGGGACAGGAGACATGCTAGTTTGGAGGAAGAGCTATAGGAATAAATCTATAACCACCTTCTATAACCAAACCAAGGCTGGTTTGGAAGAAGAGCTGTAGGGATAATTCTCCCAAAGCACATCAGTGAGGCTGACACTGCTCCATGTGGGTGATCATCAGGGGTGCACCACAGAGCCAGCCACTCCATCTTTGCAAAGCCTGGTCCTGCTGAGGAGCCGTGAGGGTTCGGTCACACTCCGAAGCGATGGGATCATCCTGTGTTTCAACTGCCGAAAGTAAAAAAGCTTTGCTGAGTGTATGCAGCTTTACAAAAGTTTGTAACTTGTCTCAGGCAAGTGTCAGACGTTGCTTCCCTGACACAAAGTCCTTTTCCTTAATGGAGCATGGAGAGGAAAAGGCATTTGTCAAAGGAAGAGGTTCCCCAGGGAGAAGATGCACCCAGCGACCAGGGCAAACCCATACCATGGCTCAGCACCGATAGACGGTGTAGGCAGTGCAGGAGGGTTAGAGTGCTTCAGCTCTTTAGGTTTCCATGTTTACCCTCATGTTAGAAAACTTAAGAGGAGCATTTCTCATCTAAAACAGCTGGCCACATGTTTCATCTTACTGATTGTTTTCTGGTGTTTTATGAGAAGAGGCAGGTCAAGCAGACTCACAGATAATAGCAGTTTGCAATGTTGGGAGTGAGAGATTATCACATATTTAATTCCACACACCACACCTTCTTGACCTCTCCAGTACATTCTTTCCACGTGAGATTTGAAAGATTAAAGGGAAGAAATAGTGGAATCCAGGTTCTGGATAGCAGGGACCAGTTTTGCACGTTTGTTTCTCTGGGGAGGAGGTATGTGAATCACACACATTGCGAACAAGTGAGAGATCCAAACAGGTGCTGCACTTGAAAACTATATGTGAGGGGGAAAAAAAAGACCCTTGCTTCTCTTCAACGTTAGTCCTTTTAGGGTTTTAGCCAGATGTCATGCAACTTTGTAGTGTTGTTGTGAACACTCTCTTGAAGTACTACAGAAAGCCGAGGAACGGAAGGACTATAAATGTATGCACAGTTCCCAGATGAATGGCCTTCGTCATCCAGTGCATAGGAGCAAAGTGAGTTAGAAGTCAAAATAGAGGAATTCCTCTGAGCAGTTTAATTATGAGAAGATTTGTAGGGCTTTACTCTAATAGCTGTAAAATACTTCAAACTGGTTTCTTCATGTTGCAGCATTATTTATGTTCAGAGCAAAGTTCAAGAAATTTTGAATGATTGTATATAACTTTCTTAGCGTCGCGTCTCCTCCAAATATACATACGTATGCTTTTTTTTTTTTCAGAAGTGATAGATTGCCAAGTTGCCTGACCTCTCAAGAGAGGAAGTTGGGAGGACAGTTTAGTAACATTTTCTTTCATTCCCAATGTGGAATAAGATCAAAAAATATGTATTTTACATTCCGTTAATAGTCTTATCTTTTCTAAACCATAAGGTACTGGCAAAATAACAGCACAAGTAAACATGGCTCTTGATGCACCACTTTAAAAAAATGCCTTTTGTTTATGAAAACTTTTTTTTTGTTGTAGAAACTTGTGGGAATAATGTTGTATTAATGGTAGGATGTTGACCTTTTCCAGCTATGGAAGATAGTCTCAGAACAGGATCCAGGAAAAACAAACATGGAAACTACTTAACTCCTTAGTTGTGTGCCCGAAACTTTGTGAGGAAGCATTATTTAAACTTTAGCTATTGTACTTACAGATTGTGTCATTACATTAAAGTGCCACACACATACAACCGTTTTCACTAAGCATAGAGTTATCAAGAGCTTAAGGGAACAAATAACTTCTGTGGAGAAGAATATTGCTATAATTTCATGTAATATATGCAAAAATATGCAGTCGTCTGCTATTGTCTATGTTTTGTCTACATTTATTTATAGTCTGTCAGGTCAAAAGTAGGGCAGATTTTCTCCAGATTTCAGGGTACACTGTGTAGAGCTGCTCAACAAGAAGCTATACTGAGAAAAAGAGTGAAAACAAATGAGTTCCCTGTTACTTTGGACTTGAGCTCATGGTTCTCTTGTAGGTTAAATCTATCTCCTATTTCTTAAATGAAAGAAATAAAACCTCAGGTGTGCACAGCCATAGAGTCCACCTTAATGTCTGCTAAATTCACTCATGAACCGAGTGCTAACCGCTAACTTAAAACCTACTGATGTCTGCTCAGGATCTTGAAATGAGGCTTGGGAGGTGAAGACATGGCTGTTGGTAGTTCCTCTGGAGAGAAACCAGTGTAGGTCCATGGCTGAGGAACAAAAATATTCTCTGATCCGTCTGTCTTCCTCTTTTTGGGCCAGTTGTAGTCAGATGCAGTGTAGGCAGTTTCTCTTCCATTGCCATTCCTTTGCCCACAAATGTTTCTCCTAAAGCCCCTCTGATGTTGGGAGATAATAGGAAAAAGTATCTGTCAGATCTTCTCACAGGACAATTACTGAATCTCAGCATCAGCTTCAAGAGAGAAATGGAGCTACCCCAATTCATATCAGCTTGGCGTCTCACCCATGATCTCCACTGAGTTTCAATCTGCATTCTTGTCAATCAGATTGTAATTGTCATTATGAACAAAAAAGGCAGATTTTATTAGCATCAAGCAGTTTTAACCTTTTCAATAAATCAAAAAATGACAGGCTGAAATAAGGCATTCCTACAGTGCACCAGCTCACCTTTTAGTCTGATCTAAGCCTGGCAAACAAACAAAATCAGAAACCTTTTCCCCAAAGAGATTAGATTCTGTACCTCTTAGTGACTAGAAGGGCACTTTTTGCCATTCTGGAACTCACAGGTGTAGTGGGACACATGGTACTTTGATACATGTAATGTTTGCCGGTAGAGAACCTCAGTAACTGCTTTGCATAATGTGGGACTGTGTGAGATGTTCCTACAAAAAATGGAAGCAAAAAACTTTTCCCTGACATCTATACTACATTAAGGTACCCCCTGCTCCTGAGATGGATTGGCAGCTAGCTCATGAAGCAGCAGCTAATCCTGCAGCTTGCAGTTTGCCCAGCCCCAGTGAATCAACACTGTATTTGGCCCAACTGTATGTACTTCTGATAGCTCAGTAATTACCCCATGAGTATCCCAGTAGTGTCTGCTGCTGTTCTGTAAGCAGAAATGAGGTGCAGGGGTTGCTGCAACCTCCAGGCAAACTGGCCTGCCTTGGTCTCTCAGGAAACAATGCTTTCCTTCTTGGCTCCGCCACAGACTCCTGGTCTGTTGGAAGGGAAGTCATGTAAGGTAAATCTCTCAAGAGCTCCGTTCTCTTTAGTTACCTAAGTAAAATAGATTTTTGAAGGTGTTTGACAAAAAGATCTGTCCATTCTGCCTCAATTTTTGGTCATCACATTTACTTACTGAGAAATTTCTTACTGGGAGTTGAGGGTACCTTAGGGAACTTGGTGCCAGGATTTAGTACCAAGTACTTGGAGGGTGTTCCTGCCCATGGCGGGGTGGTGTGGGGAGTGTGGGTGTGTGTTTGAAACTACGTGATCTTTAAGGTTCCTTCCAAACCAAAACAGTCTGTGGTTCTGGGATTTTTGGAAACTGGGTTTTTGTCTCTCAGTACTACTGTGGTTGAGATTCTCAGCCGTTGTAAAGAAAATACCAACAATTCCCTCCTTCTGCCTTCAGCTCTCTTGTTTGTGTACAGGGAAAGCTCTCTCAACTGTTAATCGATGTATATATGGAGTGCCTTTCACTCTTTGAAATTCTGTAGATAGCACAACTAAATAAGCACTTACTATGTTTGACAGAGTTTTGGTTTTTCCCTTTCTATGTCTTAGTAAACTGTAAGATGTGCCATCTCTGCTACTGTTCCCATCAGAGATGTGTCTAATTTTCTCTTGAAGACCTCCAATGATGGAGACCCTATAGTCTTCTCCAGTAAGATTTTCAACATATCTGAAGTATGGGTATTTCTCTGCTGGTATCTTTCTGTTGCAATGTCCCTACTTAGTCTTTGCTACTGCAGAATGGGAAACCTGACTGGCTCATTTATTACTTGTAGGTAAAGTTTCTTGTATCACCGAACATTCTTTATTATTATCCTCTAGGTTCTTGAAATGCAATGTCCATAACCGAACATACATGGCCAAGAGTTTATTAGTATTGAGGAGGAGCATAGACATTACTCCATGGGTCTTAAGGGGTACATTAGTCCATCTAAAATGTTCAAAAACTCAGAGGCAAGGAAGATCATTAGATGAGACAATTATTTCTGTCTTGTGTTATGTTGTTGCTGTGGCACCTCTTCAGATTTGGATCTGGTGTTGGACAAATGTGTTATGTATCTGAATGTCACATTTCAGTATTTAGTGCAACTCTGTTTATTGCCAAGTAACTGCTGTTAGTGGCAGCTATACCTAAAGGACTGAAATCTGAGGAGGTGAAGATTATACCATGCAACTGTCTCTGCAATATACACTGTCAGAATTGTCAGTCAGTATGACAGTTATCTGTCACTAGAAAGTCTCTTCCATCCCCAGTCAGAATGTCACACCATCCAGGAGGCCCTGAGTATTTCTAGAAAGGTGCCAGAAGCTGCATTCTCTAGTTGGGAAAATGTGAGGAGCATGAGAAGGATGTGACGTTCACTGGGAGTTGTGGAAAACCGTGTGCACCCCTTCAGGTTTTAGCATTGTTTTCCTTATCGAAGTTTGGAAGGAATGCTTGCACAGCACTACATCTTGTTTTGTAGCTGGGTAGTAACTCAGAGTGAGGAGGTATTCATGTACAGGTGGCTGCCCGTAATTGTGCAGCACCATGCGGGCCCATGGTATTTTCTGTACGGGCAGTATGATAGCTCCTTGGCTCCCTCAGGCTCCAGAAAGTGAGAAGAGCCTGTTTAGGGCTGCCTTTTCAAAGCCAGTCAAAACAAAGTAAGAATAACAGTGATCTTACTCAACCCCTGCCAACTGGCCAAAATGACTGGGCACGCATTGCTTAGGTCAGGATTTTGCTGGAACATATCGGTGAGCGAGAAGTTCACTTGCAATGTAGCTATGCCAATAAATAGCCAAAACATAACACTTGGAAAACTCGCTGGACAGACAGCTCTCCCAGTCCTCAGCAGCTACATTTAGGATGCACTGAGAACTGTGGGTGGCATTGGGGAGATTGTGGGAAGGTTTTGGGAGGGGGGGTTGATTGGAATAGTTTTAGTATGATGAGGACTGTCATTTGGCTATCAGCTGTATGAGTGGAATTTTATCTCTACTGGGAGGTGAGCTCATTTGCCATTATCAACTTCAAATCCATGTTTAGGAGAAAAAAAATAAAAATCAAAGTGGGATGCATTCTTCTACTTGATGGCTTTTTCTTACAAAACACGACTGCTTCTTACCACCCAGTGTCTCCTGAAAATTAGCTGTGTTTTGATTTCAGTCTTTTTTGTGCTTTCTTCTGCTGAAACAAAAAATGCAAGTCCTCAGATTGGCTCTTTGTATTTCTGGCAGGTTTTCAGTGACAGATTTTAGAGCATTTCACAGCCCATAAAAATTATATCAAAGTACTCCAGCCACCTTCTTCTCATGTTTTTTCTTTCTTCCTTCCTCCCTTTTAATACCAGGTTATAGAGTAGAACTAAGGCAGGCTGTTTAGTCACCGTAAGGCATGCTACCAGGCTAGGAGGCTCACAAGTCCATATAGTGCTTTCCTACCAGCGTGTTTTCATTGCCTCCTTTTTTCTTCTTTACGTCTCCCTGGCTATCTCCATGCCAAACCCACCCTTCTCTTTAGCTGGTGCTTTTCTCTCCAGGAATGTGCTCCTGATGAACCTGAAGATGCTCTTCTTGCCAAGCGGCAATTTGGTGAAGAGATTTCAGGAGGGTGTGGGAATGGACGGCGAAGGAGACAGGAGGAAGATTGTGGATGTGATTTGTCTAGGAACCCACAGCAGATGGCTGGGACTAAGGCCAGAAGAGGAGTTGACCAGTGGGGAGCAGGAGGGAGCAGTGACCTGGGCAGTAGAGGAAAGCGGTTGAAACACAGTAGGCCTCAGGGTTGCACAAGGGGAAGATAACTTAATTCCATTCTGTGTAAATGTTTACGCAGTGGCCATGGTCCTTGATAAGCTGTCATGAAGCAGAAGTTGCTTGGTTTGTTTTCCTCTTGCTGTTTGACTAAAGTCACTGGGAACTGAGGGAATCAGGGTATTGTCAGTGTAACGTATTGTTTGTCTGAGGGACGGCTTAGGCTACAGGGTATAATGGGGCCCATCTCACTCATGGTGGGCAGCCAGCTTGATGGCTCGATGGACGGCTCCATGCTGTCTCAGCCTTTCTTGCTGTGGGTGCTGAGCACCCAGCCCTCTGCAGATGGGGTCGGGGGGGGGGGGGGGGAAAGGGTGCCTTTCCTGCCACCTTACTTCAGGGAAGAAGGTGGAAGAGTTGGGGCGAAAGGGCATGAGGATTTCTTAATCATGCCTTGAGTTTGGCTGGTCAGCAGCTAATGGCTTTTGCTTCTTACGTACTTTGAAAAGACGTTTCTGCTAAGCTAAGATGAGTCTGGTTCCCAAGTTTGAAACCATTTTTCCAGTTTGGAAGATTTTCAACAAACCACTTAAAAATGCAGCGAGGATTTAGTGATATAAATCTTATTTTAGTAAATAAACGTAATCAGTTTTCCAAGGCCGTTCTAGAAATGGATTTTGTAAGGCATGACAGAGAGAGAGGACTGTAGATGTGCACTGGGATCCAGGGCTCTCTTCCTGCATTTTCCCAGGCTGCAGGAAGGCTGCCGGCACTGGATGGGCTGAGGATGGAAGTGCGTGCTTCTGCCAGATGGAAAAAGTGACTCACCCATCCTCCTCCTTAAATGCTGCCTAGGAAGGACAACACAGGCTGGATTTCTGTGCCTGTCCTTTGCTACAGAGACCTGTCTGTAAAGGAAGTATGGCTGGAGGAAAAGGAGATGGGGTTGGGGAGAGCCCAGTCCCCATCTCCACTGATCAAGAATCATCAGTATAGGCAGGGGTGTGCCCCACAGCTTCCCCCACAAGAAAGGCTGCCTACCTTACTGACTCCAAGAAAGGGAAATTCTTTACACAAATATTGGCCAACTCCTCCCTCCTAGTTGGTGGCCTATAGCTCTCCCAGCTATCATGCTGGAGGGTCCGCTCCAAGCTGATCCCATGCTTAGTGGTCAGACATAAAAATGATGAGGAGAAGGGGTTTTTGAGAAGGTCAAACTGGATAGGACACATTATATTTTGTCAGAAGCACCAACAAAATGCAGTAATTCAAACCTAATGGTAGCATTATTTTCTAAGATACACTGTACATTTCACTTCAGCAGTTTGAATTTAACTTTCTTTTTTAATCAGGCAGTTAGCAGCAAGAGGATCAAACTTGCAATTAAATTGAAGCTTGTAGAAATATTAGTTACAGAGAAATGCTAAACCTCTTGAACTTACATTGAGGTGATAATCCAGTTTGTTCTAAAAGAGCATAACGAAGGAATTCAGTGAATGGGAATTACATAAACTCTTCCATCAGTGCTGAAGGACGTGATCTATAAATTAGGAGATTGAGAGTAAACAGGAAATTCCACAGAACAATTTCAGGATAAAGAAACTATAGCAGCAGATGGAAAGACGTTTCTGTTGGAAGATTTTAGAGGTTAGGTTTGATACCATCTACCTTTTTGAATAGAAACAACCATTCCATCTCCATGTTTTAGTTGTGAATTTCAGCTGTGCATTAGTGGAGCAGTGCTAGCGCCAGCTAGAGCTAAATGCTGCACAGTCCTTGTCAAAATTCTTATTCCCAACTACGGGTCATGTTTTTTTTCCCCTCTGCTTTTAGTCACAGTGGCAAACTGTGGGCGTGATGTATCTTGGACATATGGACAAGCACGTTTGAGTATGTTTGAATTTTTCTTAGGGTTAGAACAAACTAACAGATAAATGGAAACTAGATCTTGCAATGGAAAATAATTGAAGCCTTTATGCCTCATATATCTTACAGAATGTAAGGTAAATGGGGGTCTATTTTCTACTCATTTTAATGGTATCGGTCAGACCTTAGTAATAATTCCTGGTAGCAATTAGACTTGTTTTTTTCACCAGCTTTTCAGGCAGTCTCACAACAAAATTCAGCCTGCTTTCTACAAGCTTATTCCCAGAGATATATTAGCATTCCTACTCAATAAATGTTGGGCCTTTCAGTGTTAAAGCAACAACAGAAATGTGCATGTTCACAGTTATTTTTGCAGCAGCTACTTTGCAAGACAACAAAAAGTACAAAAAACAACAGAAGACAGACTAATTAGCAAATAGTTTGAATGTTTGAGATAAGGAATCATAATGGCTACTAAGAAAGAAGAAACCTCAGGTTTAAGAGAGTTTCTCAGCAAACTGCATAGTAATGTCCAAACATACTTCCTTTTGGCACATGTCGTTATACACAGACAAAGAAACGGGAAAAGATTTTATTTTTTTTTTAGTTCCCCATGTCAGAAGCATACACTGATGGAGAGCTCTGCCATAAAAGTACATTATTCTTTCTAAAGAGAAAAAAAATAGCCTCAGTTTTGTGCAAAACCCCATGTTACAGCTGGGTCGATGTCACTCTGGAAAGGATGCTTTGGTGGATCGAATCCTGGCTGTCTTGGCTCAGTATTACTCATGTGCTCTACAAATGCTAATGGCATATAAACCGGCTCATGGTTGATAAAGAACATGGGCCTTTGCTCAGCAGAGCGTGGATTTTCAAGGCTGCTGTAGACATGGCAACACACCAAAAAACTGCCCAGTGCACCCTATGTTCAACTTCTCGGTTGTTCTTGGATCTAAATATAGAAAGCTTCCCATATCACATTTCTCTCCCTTGAGGTGGACCTCCAGAGAGTGGAGCTCTGCAGGCACACAGTAAGGGTGATGAGCAAATGGGAAGGAACTGTGCTTCCCCTCCTCCACAAAAATGGACACCTGCATGCTGAGCATGAGGAGCTTTCCATGTTCACGTGTGTGTGTGTGTGTGTGTGTGCAAGACTGCTTACTCATGCTTTTGCTGAACAGATCGCTCTTGCAATTAGTATGAGTTTACTGTGAAGAAAATTCATGCAAATAATTTTAGGGAAGTTCTCTTCTTTGTAATAAGAAATAAATATATTAACATGGACTTCTTTAATGAGCAGTTCCAAATTAGTATGATAGACTACACTGAGTTACAGCTGTTGTACTGTCACTGCTATTCACACAGAAATTTGGTGCTAATCTGAAAAGAGGGCTCTACTTGCTAAAACAATGTAAATAATGAGGAAAAAGGTATAGGTTTGCCACTGCAGAAGATGCTGCCTCTTGAACCAACAGAGATTCAAAGAAAGGAGGTGTTACCTGCTGATGCAGCTGTAAGGGCTTTGTCAGTGTTCAGAAGGAAAGTCGTGATGGAGCTGGGGATTAAACTGCTCAGGTCTGCAGAGCACTTGTGCAGTATCTTAGCTATGAAATCATTGTAATGTCCATTGAATCATAAAAGTGTAGAATGGTTCTGGTTGGAAAAGACGTTCAAGAACATCGAGTCCAACCATCTGTCCAGCACTTGATCATGTCACCAAATACAACCTCTACTTTTCTATTAAACAACTCCGAGGATGGTGACTCAACCATATCCCTGGGCAGCCTGTTCCAGTATCTGACAAGCCTTTCAGTGAAGAATGTTTTCCTAATACTCAATCTAAACTTCCCCTGATGCAACTTCAGGCCATTTCCCCTTCTAGCCATCAGGGAGAAGAGACCGACCTCCAACTCACTACAACCACCTTAGTTGTAGTTGTAGATAGT
The DNA here is from genome assembly GCA_022605575.1 of Laterallus jamaicensis coturniculus. Taxonomy (NCBI): domain Eukaryota; kingdom Metazoa; phylum Chordata; class Aves; order Gruiformes; family Rallidae; genus Laterallus; species Laterallus jamaicensis. Next base: position 11,667,359 of record JAKCOX010000023.1, on the reverse strand, counting down.
TGTAGAGATAGTTGTATAGAGCAATGAGGTCTCCCCTCAGTCTCCTTTTCTCCAGACTAAACAATCCTAGCTCCTTCATGTCTCCATCTAAGTGTTTGTTCGTTAGCGCGGTATTTATCTAAACTGAATATACTGCAGGTCTTCTTGCCGCCAGCCCTGCAGTGCCCATGCCCCTACAAGCTGTATTGTTCCATCTTCCGAGCTCTGTGCTCTTCTGGTGGGGTAAGGGGCAGAGGATGGGGAAGGAGACAAGGAGCGCTTGTGTCTCCTCCTGAGACACAGTAAAGAAACGGGTGAGATAAGCGTCTGGATCCAGAACCTGTGGAGCTGTGCTGGGTCCTTCTCTTTAAACATAGCCCAAATTGAAAAGGAGCCTGTCCTGTATGTATAAGAACGTATTGTTTCGAAGACCATCAGCAGTTGAGACCTCCCTTAGTCCCCTGTGAAAATTCCAGAGCACTTTGGTGTGAAAAACCTGATTGCTTGCCTTGTTGAGATGCATTTTAAATAGCCTGCCTGGACCGCTCTGCAGGGATGCTGACGCCGCTCTATGTCAAACTACGCAAGCAGTCTGGCTATGATGCCACATTAATCTCAACAAGTATATTCTTCAAGTGCAGCTGAGTATTAAACCTAACGCAAGAGCTCGTGTAGGAGGAGATGCTTATGCAGTAGCAACTTTGTTTAACATTTCTTCACGTCTGTGGCTAACGATGAGTTCTTGAGTGTGCTAGACACTACTAGAAAAGGGAAGGATTTTGCAGCTCCTGGCACTGCACGTTATATACCAGGAGAAAAAGCAAGGATTTATTTTTGCTCGCTGAATGGAAGAGAGAATGAAGTGCTGAGAGCTCTGTAACGTTTCATACTCTCTTAGACGCAAAGAGCCAGATGAATATTGTTGGAAAGAATGTGTTTATACAAGAATCATATTTATCTCTGAAGCTAGGGTCCTAACATTAGACAAGGCACGGGGTGAAAAAGCTGAGCACGTAATAACTCAGCAAAATTCCAGCTTTTGCCATGCATTTGAGTAAGCTTGGGTTACTTGTTTTTAGGGGACTGTTGTCGGAACAGCTCACACACAATTTGTTTGCAGTGAGCTTTCACATATAGAGGAAATAAAGCACGATTGTTAAGTAAAGCTGGAAGGCAAGGCTTCCTTAACTTTTCCAAGAAATAGGGTCACAAACAGTACACTTTAAAAGCGTGCCTTTGGGGCTTTCACAAAAAATAATCACCCAGCTTTTTGGACAAAGTATCCGAGCTTGGTCTCAACCTTGCACTACATTGCAGGTTGTTGATAGTGCAATCTGGATGGATTCTTCTGGGATCTAAGAGTACATTCCCATGCTCTTTGACTTCATTGATTTAATGGTAAATGGCACATTCTTGAAATGCTTTCAGCGGAAGCATTCTATATAATACGGATACGAATAAGCCTGTGAAATAATAGTTTGCATTTTAAGTGGAGCTGCTATTCCCTCTCGTTACATTAGTGCGGTTTCCTTCATTCCCATGTTACTACTAAAGCTCGTTATTGTGACGGATCCTGAGCTATGAGAAACTGGAGTTAAACTAGCTTTTGCTGTAAACTGCTTTCTAAGAAAAAAAGGAGAGATGTTGGAAATTTTCCCATTGCACATCTGTTAGATGTTAAACCCAAATTTGTTCCCAGTTCAGCTGCACTGGTCTAGTTACTGGAGTGGTGTAATTGAACTCAGTGGAGTTAATCAGAGATGACAAGGCAACAGAGTTTGTTGCAAGACACTTACTGTTTAAATAGTCATAATGGCTGTGTTCTGAAAATTAAAATAGTCCCAAATTAAGAAGATCTGGCAGTGAAAGGGAGAGAAATCGATGAATTGGGAATACCCTGTCAACACAAATAAACTATAAATGGCCAGAAGCTGACCCAGAAAGAAGCTCATTCTCGCCGGCTCCCACCATTCGTGTCTCCTTGCAGTGGGAACATTCTCTGCAAGCTGGTGAATGCCCTGTTCCAGCACTGTATTCAGCCTGTGAGGTATTCTGAATGCCTTTTCCTTTTTTGCCAATTCTTCCAGAAAGAAATTAATCTAGATTTGATTTCTGGCTTGCAGCGTGTGCACTCGCCTTTCAGTTCACGTGAAGACTAGCAAACGTGCAAGTTAAATGACAACAAAAGCCCATTTAAGTAAGATGAGTGCACAAGCTGTCATCTCCCTCGCTTTAGTCATCAAAACCATGTAAGTCGGAAGCTACACTGTTGGGAAAGAAATTAGGAATAAGGAAGGCTAAATTTCGGCTCAATTCCTTTTTGGAAAAGTGTAGCAGAGGGAAGGGGAATGAAAGTTGCTCTGTAGAAGCAGCTGAAGAGGTTTCCTCCAGCATGAGGAAATCTTAGGCTGGAATAAGGCCAGGAGAGCCAGCCTGGTGACATTGCTTCCATTCACAGCATAGCAGGTGTAGAAGGCCGGAGACAGTATCCAAACATGTCTTCCTGCATAAAAGCAAGTAGACTGCTCTTGGCTAGCATATGGCAGGACAAATGTTAGCAGAGCTGATTCTGCTGACCTGAAATTTTTTCAAGACTTGTGATATTTTATTCCTAAATAAGGTAACACTGAGATTTTAATTTTTTTTTCTTAAAGGACTGAGATTTAAAAAAACACATTTAGAAAAAGAAATGCAGCTGCTGCAATGCATGTGCTCTAGGCTTGAACCTGAGCTCATTCCCACGTCTCCTGTGAGCTCTGTAGCCTTTCGCCTGCACAAGAGTTGGCACCTTCTTTGTTTTGACCTAACCCTCCCATGTTTGGAATTGGGCATTTTGTCCCATTTCCCCTCCACTGATGTCTTCTAAAGTCATCTCTTTAAAGAATCTTTTTCTGACAGATTAGTATTTTCCCTTAAGAAAACTTTCAGCACAGTAATCCTAAACAGCTCTGGTTTTAAGGCTGGTTAAGACCTGTGCTGAACTGTCTTTGGATTGCCCTCAGGATGGGAGGCTTGGGTAACTTTATGTTCCCACTTTGTCGGCTAAGATCCCACAGATCTAGAGAAGTTGCAAGTATGCAATGGTTGACCTTGCATTTCACTTGGATTTTTCAACACAACAAGTATGATAAGCTCTTACGTGGCCAACTTGAGACGGGTAGGACTAGTAGCAATTGTATCTATTTCCCAGCATTTGTGTCCAGCCTTCAAACCCAGCCCTTCACGACCAGGACTAACTGCAGCTTACTCATTGCTTTACCATCCATGGGCATAACATTTCACTCAGAGTAGTGCTGCTGAGAGCACACTGTATTCCTGTTGATATTACATGACAGCTTGAGGTTTTATGGAAGCCTCGTCCCTCAGACTGTTTATCCATCCACATTGATATTTGTCTAGAGATACGTTTTACAGCCTATTTACTTACAAACCTATCAGAAAAATGTGTACCGATAGAATGTGAATAAAAATCAAATAATCACAGAATCACAGAGCTGTAGGGGTTGGAAGGGACCTCGAGAGATCATCAGGCCCAACCCCCCTGCCAAAGCAGCTCCCCAGCTCATACTGCACAGATAGGCATCCAGACGAGTCTTGAATATCTCCAGAGAAGGAGACTCCACCACCCCCCTGGGCAGCCTGTCCCAGGGCTCTGGCACCCTCACTGGGAAAAAGTTCTTCCGCATGTTGGTGTGGAACTTCCTGTGCTCCAACTTGCAGCCATTGCCCCTTGTCCTGTCTCCACTGACCAAAGAAAAGGGGCAGGCCAATTCCCCCTGCACCCCATACTTAAGATATTTATAAACATTGATTAGGTCCCCCCTCAGTCTTCTTTTCTCCAGGCTGAACAGCCCCAGCTCTCTCAGCCTTTCCTCATAGGATAGATGTTCCAGGCCCTTAATCATCTTTGTAGCCCTTCTCTGGACTCTCTCCAGGAGATCCCTGTCCTTTTTGTACCAGGGAGCCCAGATATGTGTACCAGTTGCCCATAATTTTTATCCACAATTTAAAAAATGTTAAAAACACAGAATACTGCAGAAAGAAACACATTTCAAGGATAAATGCTTTGTCATTTACTGGGTTATATTCAGTTTACTCTGGCTATCCCAAAATCAAAATAAACCGATAGAAAACTCTTATTTTTTTCCATTCAAAACAATAAAGTGAACCATTTGGACTTCATTTGCAGAATCTTTTCTCACAGGAATTTTCCACTCACATCGTGGATAGTCTGCCTGAGCCATGACTGAAAGATCAGGCAAAACCACAATGATCATTGCAGGCATAGGGTTATACTTACTAGTAGAAGTTCTAATCCTTATTTCCTCAGCTGTAGCTCCCGACCTTTTAACTAATCATATCATGTACAAACATTAGGGTGGTTATTTTGGTGTGTTTAGGCACTGGGTAGCACAAACAAATTTTGGAGCAAGTTCAGGAGAGTGAGTCAAAAACTCTTTGCCGCCACCGCAAAGCAGTTTTGCAGGAGGCAGAACAGAGCCATGTGAACAGCAGCGGAAAATTATCTGAATTAATCAAACCAAGTTATCATGAATGAATAGTCTTTCTGTGGCAATAATGAGCAGGGAGGAGACTGGAATGGTGTAGGAGAACTGAAACAAGGAGCTCTGTATTTCATGCCTGTGATAGTGAGTGGCCTTGGGGCAATCACTTTATACTATTTATGCTCATTTTTAGAGTTGCAGTCTTCATGCAGGTGATTAATCTCTCCAATTGTTATGTGAATTTTGAGTGACTTTGTAAACAAAACTGAGTGCTGCCAATTTGGGTTTTGATGTTTGTAGAGCCTGTTGTAGAACAAATAGCCACCTTCACTCAAGGAAGACTCACTGACCAGAACTACAAAGGTACAAGTACTGGGTTCTACCCCATTCCTCTCAGTCCACCAATGGAAGGAAGATCTGACACTGTAGGGTAGCACCAAAGAGTGTCTCAGGCAAGGCAGACCAACAGCCCCCCTACAGAGGAAGATCTATGCCCACACCTTCCCTCCACCCTCCCAAGAGGTGGTGCAGAGACAGCTGTGTTGTACGCCTTGTTTCTGCCTCCCAAAGAAAGCTGAAGGAACATTCCTAGCAGATGCTGTGAGAAGCAGTGAACAGTGTGGAAAAGCTTCATTTGAGCAGTCCCATTAAATAGGCACCAGCAAAAATCATTGGTCTTTTTTTAGAGTTCGACCCGTTGGATTCCCATGGTCCTTAGGAAGGACAGCAAGGAGAGCTGCTGCTTTGCATAGCCCCCATCTATCCCTAAAAGGAACTGATGGGCTTCAGCCAAGAAATTAGCATGGGTTTAATTTAAACAGAAGTAATGCATACTTTGTATTTTTTAGGCCAAAGCAGCAGAGCAGCCAGGCGTAGCCAGTGGCTTCTTGGCTTGTGGGGCTGCAGCCCCACCAGGAATGCCCGATGGTGGCTCTACTTCAATGCACTGCTGACCATCGGGGTATAGTGGTGGTACAAGAGTCCCTGAAAAACTGTTTAAATTTTGGAGGAAAGAATTAGTAAGTACAATTTTCAGAAGTGTTCATACCACAACTTAATTCCACTTAATTAGTTGGTCAGTGTTGTACCATTTAAGTCTCCTGAAGGATATGTAGAAGCATTTAAAAAGAGGAAGTTTGAGTACTTAAAGTGGCTTCACAGATTTTTCCCATGCACCTGACACCCCTCAACCATTACTTGCTAAAAAATAAGAAGTAGATGTGACTGCAAAGACACCTGACCTGGACTGAGGATTTCACAATCAAATCATATAACTTCCATAATACAATATTAAAGTTGCTTGTAAAGGTAGTCATACTTTGGGCCCCATCTTGGTCACGAAGGTCATCAAATGCTCACTTTACTAGTCTCAGTCCATTCAGGGGCTTCTTGTGGACCCATGGACTGTAATTTCTCATAGTCAGCTTTGCTGTTAAGACAAGTTGGAATAATTCTCAGATTTCTTTGATTTGCACCTGCAAGGTGGGTGCCCTTTGGATAGTTGTTAGAGCATTGTGCTTTAATCCCCACTGTCTAAAGCACTTGATCTGGAACAAGGCATATTGTTTACAGCTGGAATCTAGTCTTTTCAATTATGTTTTTAACACGTTTCCGAAATTTAAGGTCAACCATCATCAGTTTTTTTAATTGGGAACTGATCACAGAATCACAGAACATTAGGAGTTGGAAGGCACCTTGAAAGATCATCTAGTCCAACCATCCTCTCAGAGCAGGTTCACCTAGACTAAATCACACAAGAACACATCCAGGTGGGGTTTGAATGTCTCCAGAGAAGGAGACTCCACAACCTCCCTGGGCAGCCTGTCCCAGTGCTCCCCGACCCTCACAGTGAAAAAGTTCCTCCTTATGTTCCCATGGAACTTCCTATGCTCCAGCTTGCACCCGTTGCCCCTTGCCTTATCGCTGGCCATCACTGAGAAGAGCCTGGCTCCATCCTCCTGACTCTCACCCTGTATGTATTTATAAACATTGGTAAGATCATCCCTCAGTGTCCCCTTCTCCAGGCTAAAGAGGCCCAGCTCCCTCAGCCTTTCCTCATAAGGAAGGTGTTCCAGTCCCTAAATCATCTTGGTTGCCCTGTGCTGGGCTCTTTCAAGGAGTTCTATGTCCTTCTTGAACTGATAGGCCCAGAACTGGACACAGTATTCCAGGTGTGGTCTCACCAGGGCAGAGTAGAGAGGGAGAAGGACTTCTCTTGACCTACTAGCTACTCCCCTTCTAATACACCCCAGGATGCTGTTGACCCTGTTTGCCATGAGGGCACATTGCTTGCTCACAGTCAGCTGATACTGATGCATTTCACTGAACACATGGATGCTCCATTAGATTTAGAAAAAGAATAATGAACAGGATTTTAAATGGATACTTGTATATTTTCTGTTTAATATCAGAGATGAAGCTGATTTTTTTTCCACTGCACGTATTTCGGATGGTAGAGGAAATCCGACTGCTGTGTGGTTTCAGTTGGTCTAGATTTCTGAATGTTTTTGCATTATGAGGATAGAAACACACTGCAGCTAGTGAGCAAGGCTCAAATTAATTTGGAGCCTGGCTTTTCATGTTTACATTTTTTCACTGTGTATTATTATCCCAACACATATCTTTCGCCTTTCTTCTCTGAAGATGTACAAAAACTATCTTCCAAAATCTTCTTCCAAGCCTCTTCCTTAGTTTCCTCCATAAATAAAAGAAGTCCTGTTTCTCTCTGGGTTGAAGGATTGCAGTGTAATGAAAATAATTAGCAAATACCAAACCCACAGAAATTCGCCTCAGTGCGGAAGAGCTTGTTTGAGACTTGCGGCCTTCTTGGGGTGAGATGGGGATTGTGATGCAATCACAGTCTTTCTGAAAAAGAGTGGGGGGAGGATTCCCTGTGGACTTCAGAGAGGTTGGTGTGGGGAGGCACACTGGGCACTGACTGGAGGGAAGTGTTCTTCTCCATGGGCTGCTCCCCATCTTCGGTTTACCAGGCAGGAGTGATACTGCTGTTACCTCAGCGCAGAGCAGTGCCAAAGAGCCAGCATCAGTATCTGCACAGATTTACCTGCTGAGGAATGAGAAGGCTGTAGATTTGCCTGTTTATCCTGCAATCACATTTTAATATCAGGCAAGCATTAGGGTAAAAGTAGATTTCATAGTCATTTGTTCTGTAATAAAATAGTTACAGCTTAGCTACTGTTTGGCTGCTGTTAGTCTGGAGAGAGCACAGAAGGAAGCAAAACCAAAGCAAAGCACACTATGCTTCATTTTCTTTCCAGTAGGTTCCTTGTGCTGTGAATGCTCCACCAGAAATCTGTGGTTTTGAAAGCTGTTCAAAGCACCGTTCAAAGGCAGTGTTGTCATTGTGGGGGATGGAGGTGCACACATGAACAGCATCGTGTTCTGGCATCAAGGCTGTCTCAGTCAGTTTTCTTCCCAGGGGTTTAACGCGTTGCGTCACATCTTTTCCCAACTGCACTCTGCTTTGGACATATAATTTCTAACCTCTCTAAATGCAGCTGACACATGGCTGCTGAGGAGTCAGAGATGCTGATGTCCCTAGGCATGACTTCATGAGGCATCTCTTGCCCTCATTTGGTGGGGTTTTTTCTAAATCTTCTGGTTCCTTAATATTATCAAATTTTTCATCTGTAGTGAATGAAGTGATCCCTGCATATTGTCAGGGAAGGATTTAATGTGCATTTCTCTTTCTAAAGTAGAAAGCTGTATTCCTTAAAAACACAGCACTTAATAGCTGCATCTTACATGTGAAGAAAGGTAATGCATGTGCTTTACAGATAGCACAGACCAGAGAAGACTGAGAAGATAGGAGTTAACCCAACAGCCTTGCATCTATAGTGTTTGAAGGAGGGAATCACAGACCCTAGCTTGTGGGCATCCCTGCCTTCCCTGTGCCGATGGAGCCTGACGTTCCTCCAGGGTTTTCCTCATTCTTCCTATTGCCATTTCCCTGCCACTTCCCACTTTGATCTGACTAGTTTCAGCTGTTTATTTTTTTAATTTTGAACTATTTATTTGTATCGTTTATGTTGTCAGAGGCAGTCTAGGGCAGCAGTGTTCTCGGCACGATGGAGAATGTCGTGCCCTGTCCTCAATTAACTGTTTTCTCAAATCATTGCTGATTTCTACTGTCAAGGATTAAAATATTCTATTGGGTAGTAAGGTCATCTGTTCTCTAAGATATGACTTCAGTGATGTAGCAAGTTATTTAAAGAGCTGAAAGGCAGTCTGCTAAGTCTGATCTTTTGCTAGACATTGTTATATATTTCCAGCCGTTTTCCTTAATGTTTCTCCTTTATTTTCAAAATAGGTTTCACTTCTGAGGGGGGGAGGGTCCAGATTTTCTGCATACTAAGATTTTAATTTCTTGGGGGAAGTTCTGTCTAGAAGGGACTTCAACAGAAATCTCATAACTAAGTTGCATAAAATAAAATTATTTTAACTTCTGCTATAATTTGAAATCTAAGACATCTATATCTCAGTGACTAGGCAGTCCTTTTTAACTAACTAAAATTAATTGGGAAATTTTAATAAACCATATTTCTCTTCAGAATAAAATAGATTTATTGAATGCTGAAAGGAAACATGTTTGATTTTTTTTTTCCTGTCCAGAAGCTATCACAGCTAATAATACAAATGCTTTCTTAGTGATGCTTCATTAAAATTCTTCCTGACTTGCATAATGCCCATGAAGTTACTAAACTGTATCCTTTCAGAATTATTTCTGTCTTCTCAAGGTATCTCACAGGAGTAGAAACTAGATAGATAAAATCATCAAGAATATGCAAATAGGCAGATTTCTGGTTTATCATCATTGCAGTTGGGTTAATATTTATGGAACTAGTGTTACATTAACGCAAGCAGCATAACTAGAACTAGTTTTCATTGATTCTTAATCCAGTGCTTGTCACTAAAAAATTATCCTCTGAAAAGTCCTTCAACCTTTTTAAGACAAATGTATTTATATTTATCTTTTCATATATCTGTTCCAAAGTCTGTTGCAGATTTCTTGGCTGTTTGGAGGTGTCAGAGGGAGTAAGAAGAGAAGTACGGCCCTAACGCAAAAATATTTAGAGGAGGCTGAATAGCTCCATCATTTTCCTTTCTCTCCACCATTATTGAAATTAATTGAATATTAGGGGGAAGTGATTGAATATTAGGGGAAGTTTTTTACGGAAGGAGTGGTGAGGTCCTGGAATAGGCTGCCCAGAGAGGTGGTGGATGCCCCATCCCTGGAAGTGTTCAAGGCCAGGTTGGATGGGGCCCTGGGCAACCTTGTGTAGCTCCAGGCCTGAGGTTAGTGGCCCTGTCTGTGGCAGAGGGGTTGGAGCTTTATGATCCTTGGGGTCCTTTCCAACCCTTGCCATTCTATGATTATTCTTTCATCAAATCACCCCTTTTAGACACACTCTCATTCAGCTATTTTTCATGACAAAAAGTAATGAAGTATCAGGCTGCATTCAGAGAAGAAGGTGTATTGGGTTTTTTTTCCTCAGGAGTGTTTGCTGATGTAGAAAGCAGTAAGAGCAGGAACTTCATCAGTCTGGTTCAGAACTGCAAGGTCTGAATAAAGCAGAAGAGTTGATAGAATGACAGGTCTGGTGAGGTTCTAGCTGAGGTTGTTAAAGCGTTGCAGAACCAGAAGCCTAGCCTTTCTCATAAATACTGCGCCCATCTATACTGTAGGATACAGGAGACCTCACACGTATACAAATATGCCAACAACGAGCACACAGCTGTTGTGTCCACAAGCAAATAGCTATAAACTTGCTTCTTGGCTTATGTCAACAGTGCTGACTTCACCTGAATAGTTTGTGGTGCTTATCAGTGTTTAACAGTAGGGAAGTATACCACCTCGTGTCAGTGACTCCCTCTCCTTATCTGTTTTAAAGAAACTAAGAGTGCCTTATGGCTTGTGTTAGATACACGGAGGTCTGAAGACAGCAAACCAAAGGGAAGGTAAATACTTACACAGATGGAAGAGTGCTGCAGACATCACTGGAAGGAAGAAGCCTAAGCAGCAGACCTAGAGAACAGCTAAATGGTGGGATATTAAGAAGGGTTTTGAACACTGAGTTTATTGCCATATTTCACTGAATCACAGAATGGTTGAGGTTAAAAGGGACATCCTAAGATAAACCCCCCTGCTCAAGCAGGGTCAGCTAGAACAGGTACTGTTTGGTCAGTCTTGGTTATTGTCCAGGTAATTTTCTGGTTATGAGCCTCTGGGCTGTAACGACTCATTCAGCCATGCAGGGTATTGCAGCCTGTACTGAGCACCGTAGTGCTTAATACTGATATTGTTCCATTTATTTGCTTTCATGTAACAAGTGTCCTTTGCCTCTTGACAAAAGATAAATTAAAAATATGGGCATTATCTTGCATAGGACAGCCCATTGATGCTTTTCAGAAGCTAGGTAAAAGCCCTAAAGCTCTCCCAGATGCACAAGAGGTAAGAAAGTTAAAGTTCAATCATCTTTTTCATGATGATTAAGGTCAAAAACTCAGAGGACCCACATGAACATGAGGTACATTGTTACTGTCTGTGTCAAAAATACAGAAGAGTGATGCTCCCTGTGACAGTTGAGGTTGTTTCAGGTACCTGGAGGATCTATAAATCTATGATACAGATGTTCCAACATTAGATAGTTACTCGGAAAGGAGGACTAGCTTCAAATTGATGTCTTGTTTCCTTTCATCCTTGCCTGTAGCAGACAAGGTAAAGCAGGAGAGGCATCGTAAGCTGAAGTTCAGGGTCATGGTTAACCTGTGAACTGCTCTGTTTTGACCTTTCCTCACCAGAAATTCGAATTTCTATGTTGATAGACGCAGCTCTCCCATTAGGCTGATGGAAGCATCTCTGCAAGCGCATTATCTAAAGTTCATGAAGGCAGCACAGCACTGATTTCTTTGACACAAATAATACTGCAAGCTGACCATGTTTTAGCCAAGAAGGCACTAATTTAACATAGCTTGGAGGCACTCCCAAATCAGAATCTGAAAGTCTGAAGATGCTCTCCTCAAGCCAAAGCCTGAAATCAGTCCCTAATGGTAGAACCAAAATGAGTAGTCACCACAAACTCTTTAGCGATCTCTCAGGTATTCCTATAGACCACAAAGGTTCCTTCTGCTGTGTCTCCTTGTCTGAAAAGTTTCTCTTTTCCTCCACATTACCTGCATTATACTATCAGAAAACAACCTTAATTTTCTCCTGGGCCTGTTAAATTAATGGCACGTCCTTCAACTAAAACCACTACAGTTTAATAGTACCTTGTCTCCCTCAGTAGCTACAGAATGAAAAGGAGTAAATGCTCAAACAGAAGGCTTTGCTCTGATTCTCATCATGATCCTCTGCTGACGCAGCTGTGTAGCCCACACTGCCTACAGTAAAAGGTTAAAACATTTCCAGTAGCATTTGACATCAATGTTTGAAATGATGAATAGGCTTTCTTCTTGAACAGCTGTGGAACTGTCTGCTGATGATGTTCTCCAGAACATCCTTTCCCATGAGTGATGAGATTTTGGAATCTGCAGATGTGTGGGCACTCTTGGCCCCCATTATTGCTACCTCAAACAGAGTATAACAGAAAAACTAGGTCTTTCGTAATGGATCTGGAGAGCTATACCTTCTTGTTCAAGTTTACTCCTCTCTTAATCCTCTTCAGGTTTGTTATCAGAAGTTACATTCAACAGAGAGAGTATTTCTTTCAAGTACATGATAGAGAACTATTTCCTTCAGGACTCAAAGGAAATTATTTTTACTCTCGTACTTCCTAATTTCAAGGGGAAAAAAGAAAACTTGTATGCAATCAGAGAAACTTCTCCAAGTAGTTGTTGTTGTAGTTCCCCAGATCATTTAGCTTCTCTAGATCATTCGACTTGATCTAGTACTGCCAGCTTATAAAAGTCTTCTGTGAATCTGTGCATACAAAAGAGTTCTCATAGATTGCTTAGACTGTTTGTTGGTTTTGGAGACAAACCCATCACGAAGCCAGGCCCAGTTTAAAGGCTGTCAAAGTGATTGCATTAGAATATTTGTGATGTTAACAAGCCACGTGTACTGGAAGGCGTAAGGGTTCATTTAGCTTCAGAGTGAGCTGACTCAACAGCAGACTTCAGCAAAGTCCCAGTTGCTGAAATTTCTAGACCATCCACGTTGATGCTAACATCAAGATTAGGAAATCATGTGGAGAAAACAACTGTGCAAACTCTGTTCAGATGATCTCACAGCACCCCACTGCTTTTGGGACCCATCTGTCCAGAAGTACTAGGAGAAAAAAAGATGCCTTATTCTGCATCAACAATGATTCTTCATACTGCCGTACACATCTGCATTAAAGGCCCCCATCCTTCCTGGCTGTTCAGAGCCAATCATCTGGCCTTGCTGAGAACTCAGAGTCTGTCCCAAGTTGTAAATTCCCATGACCGGAGTGTGAGGGTGTCTAAGGTCTGCATGGAGTCCTTTGTACATGCTTCTAGACAGCACATTCTGGGCTCCCATATGGAGAGGGCATCTCAGCACGCCACTTATTAAAAAAAAAAATCACAGCCTTTGTAAGAGAATTAAATTCTTTCTACAGTTAGAACAGCCAGTAGTAACTTACATTTGCATGACCAAGTCAGTTTTGATAGCTGTTCCTGCCACAAAAATAGTTATGCTTTTGTCTAAACAGAAGAGGAGCACAGAATGGAAAAATTGGCATATGACAGACTGAAGTCCTGCAGGGGTTTTAATTTTCACATACTCTTAAACTCATGGAGCCTAATGAGCTTAACATTTTGGCCAGTTGCACAATTTGGAAATTTCAACAGTGAATGGGTTTTGGACAGCAAAAAAAAAAAAATGTTCTCACAAATCTGAAAAGTGAACAGATGTTACTATTGGTGCTTCCAACGCCTACTGACAGAAAACATCTGTGTCAAACTTCCTGAATTTTAGGATCTTGAGAACACTCCCACACACCACCAAATGCCATTTGAAAGCAATCGGGCTGGCGGATTGGTTTTTTGGGTCTATGACTGAATGTTCTAACTCGAGCAGGTGCTGGTTGTTGTCTTGCCTTGAGGAGCCCAGCTAGCCAAGCAGCGACCTTAGAGCTATCCAATCCACTGTGTTATGCAAGTTTTCAGCATTTTCTGAGAACTGTGATTTTTAAAAAGTCATAAAAAGCAGTAGATCTTAATAGTATGAGGGTAATAAAATGAATGGAATGAATGGAAAGAATGAAAAATAAATATTTTGGAGTAGATACTAGCAGATTAGGAAGATTGTATGATGTCCTGGAAAGCGTCTGGCTTTTTTAATCCTGTCAAAACCCATGTTGAATGAGCAGAATTTTCTACTGTTTTGAAAACATACTCATTGTGCTAAAAACATGTGAGGCATTCGCCATCCTTAAAATGCTCAGAGAAACATTCAATAGGTACCATGACCAAAGTCTGCCCTTTCACATGAGAATGATACAGCAACTGTCATGGAGTAACTGGGAGTTCCCTGCTTCCTCCTGCTCCACACCCATAGTCTTGATATTTGTCTGGTTGTAAAAGCAAATTTGGCAAGATGATTTTCCTCTCTGGTGAGTTTTTGGTTGGCTATCAAACTAGCCTTCTCCAATTAATTAAACAGTAGTGAATGTTTTGCAAGGGTAAATCAATGTCATTTTGGTGGTCTGTAAAACATCATTAGCTCATGACCTCAACTTCAAGTTGATTCAAAATAACATATCTAGGTCATTTTAGTTAACTCTTTCTCAAAGGCAGTATTTAGTTGCAAATCAGAGGGACATATTTACATGTCAATAGAAGTAGGGTTTTTTATAGTTGTCTTATGCTGATAGTCTCAGTTTAACCTGCATAAAGTGAGTAACTTTGTTAATCACACTTCCATTCTCACGCCAACCCAAAGTATCTGCCTGTGTTGCATGATGTCAGGCTAGCCCCAGCCCTGCTAACTCCATGGGCTTCTGAGACACAAAGAACTCCCATGATCCCCTAATGTCTTGCCAGTGCCCTGTACCAGAATTTTAGCAAAGCCCAATGTAGGCAGAAATTTTGTTATGCCCTGAACCAAGATGACTGAAACTGAGCTTAGAAGCTACACAGGAGTGTGGATATTTATATGGCTCCTAGCAGCCTAAACATGTGTCTGAGTAACCAAAAAGGAAGAACAGTAGGTGCCAGATGGAATAGATGGATGTGCTTTTGAGCACACAGCATTATCATCTGATCACTTCTTGATGCCGAAACATTTCTAACATCCAAGAAAATCCTACTACTTTGCAACAGCAGTAACAACACTCCTGGCATAGGCTGCCTGTTGCATTTATGCCCAGCTCCTTTTTCATGCAGTGTGATTTTCATGCTCAGGTTTATTTAAATCTTACTCCTAACTGCTAAATCCACAGTTCCAGGACTTGGTCTTTCAGGGTATCCCCTTCCTGCACAATTTAGAAAGCAGCAATGTGGAGGTCAGCGTTCAAGCTAGGGACCTAGGTTTCTTCTATAGACAGCTAAGAAAAAGGGGCACATTCAGAGTGTATTTCTTTGACCTAATTTGAGGATTAGGATTATATTATGCCCTAAAATGTCACCCTCACCTGATGGGAGCTGTGGATGACTACACTGTACACAGATAAATGTCTTCATCTGTTCAATACAGACAATCCTTAAAAAATACTTGGTGCCTTTCAAGTCATTGCATAATTCAGTAAAGCACGCTCACTAGATAGATGTATTTGCTAATAAATGTCTTAATTCTCATCCCAAGTTTTCCAGTTCATCTGTGCAGCCATACTACAGGATAGATGCTGCTTTGGACTTTCGGAGCTGTTCCCGTATGAACCTGCAAACAGCAGCACCCTTACCCTCTGCCCACCGCTTCCTTCCCACGTCTTCTTCTCCTTCCTCTTCTCCTTTCCTCTATCCAATAACCTTTTGAAGACTTAGCATGGAAATCCTGGGGAGGTTTTGCTAGACTTGTAGTTTCTGATGTTTGAGAGATCATTGCCATGGTCCCAGTACCATACTTTCTTCAGCAGCTCTGCAAAGCACAGGAAGCGTTTCCGACACTCCTATGTATTTTTGTGACATGAAGAAACTTTTAACTGGTTCTTTTTGAGTGCTTGACCTACATTCCAGCTTGTACTTCCTTCTATGCACATTTTAGCTTCTTGGGTGACATAGCAACTTTCTGGACTATCACAAATTAGATCAAACCGTGGGAACAGAAACCAGTGCAAAATTATTTCATTTACTGACTACACAAAAGGTCTGTGGCTTCTGGTAAAGAGAACCCTTTCATAGTCCTTATTTAATGAAGATTTCATGTTTATTCCTTCCTTAATGAAGAAAAAAAAAAAAAACCCAAAAGAAAAGGAACCTTCTGCAAGCTGAATCACTGCTCTGGAATTAATGTTAATGTCATTTGGTCACTGCTGTCCTGAGAGAAAATGTGCATGTCCAGACAATATAGTTGAAAGAGCAGCAAATTGTTACCATGCCACAAGGCTGAACTAGCCTCATGGGGTTTTTTTAGTTATTTTTAACTTGAAGTGAATTTTATAATTTTTTGTTTACTTTTTCATATAAAGGAACGAAAGCTTTTTAACAAATAAGAAGGAAAGTTTTTTTTCTGAGAAAATGAGCTGGAATGTGAAACTTGGATATAAAATCATCTTTGAAGTAGCAAAAGATAAATTAAAAATAGAAATAGCCATTAGCTATGTGCTTTTAAAGCCTGCTGATTCTCTCAGTGCTACTCTGCATCTGAGAATTGAGTATCACGTAGCTTAAGGCACATGGGAAAGGTTTGCTTCATTTGCTTATCAATATTCCAGTTAGATCCCAGAAGACCATCCCTTCCTGATGCTAGTAACCGTGTGGTAGCAGAAGCTAATGCCAGTACAATACAGACTCAGAACACACATTCAAGAAGATGCGTTAATGTGGCATTAAATGTAAATTTAGTAACCCACTGCAGAAATAAAGTAACGTTTTTCTTATTCCTCTTAGAAGACCTACTACATGAAATAAAGGGTGAACAGCAAAATATGGGTGCTTCAGGAAGCCGTGCTGCTCAGTTGCACGATTAATTTCATCCCATTTCATTTGCACTTTCCCAGCTATCTCACTGCCAGATATTTTGCAGGAAACCTTCTTTCTGCCTCGAACAAAGATGTTTTGACCCTACCTGAACTCCTTATCAGATTTCCTGGAGGTTATAACATGCTCTGGGGAACCTACACCTGTGGTGGTCGGGGCTGCGTGCAGCAGCAATGGCTGGTGCCACCTAGTGAGAAGCTTCTGAATGCTCACGGCAGATTGAGGTTGATCATCTCTCTTTCAGAAAATAATCATTATTGCTACCCTGAAGACACAGAAATAAAGTGACATGCCAATATATTTAGCAGCCCAGCCTGACAGACTTCAGGGTTTTTTGTCCCAGACAATCTTTCTTTCCAGTGGCCAGCACTAACAGTGTTTTGTCCTTAGTATTTATATTCTCTACCATTCCACTGGATGTTTTGATCTGCTTTTCCCAGGTGGGGTTGCAAAAATGTTTGTATCTTGCTGAAACAAAACTCTTGAGTTGCTAAGGTGGTTGGAACCACTCAAACTACATTATTAATGTACCAGCATCTTCTGCATCGTGGTAGATGTCCTCTTTGTTGCCTGAAGTTGTACCCATTGAAGCTTTGAAAATTAGGTGTTTTAAACTTGTTTCATTCCAGTTACCACTGAGAAGTGTGGGTCAACAAAAATTGCATCGTAGTAGAGCTGGCAAGAAAGGAACACTGCTCATTCATATTTGCCATGGAGAGATTATGCAAAACTAACCAGTTAAGAGCCAAGGGATCTTAAATTTGTTTTGGACTTGGTTCTGTAAATAGAGGATGCTGTGCATTGAGCTCTCTGGAGCATAGTGGATAGCCTAGGGTTGACTCAAAATGAATGAGTTGAGCTATGGCAGCAGGATACTCCATGTGGTCTGCCTTTCTCTTCCTCTCAGCCCAAAGCTGTGCAACCCCATACCTGAAGTATTTCTGATACAGCGTGCACTGCATAGACCTGAAACCCTAAAGCCTTCTCTTATATATTCCTCTCTAATGTGTTCAATCCATAAACTGCTGGTTTTAGTGCTCTGGGAGAAGTACTGGCTGATATGCCATCCCAGTGTGACTCAGTGTGCCACAACAGTGTTCTTAAGATTGTTGCCTGTAGTTTTATTTTTTGGGGGGTGGGGAGAGCACTAAGGTCACACATTCTTTAGTTGGGCTCAACTGTTGCTTTAATATGCCTACCTCCATGGAAGATGCCACAGAGAATCACAAATTCCCAACATTTACACTCCATTCTCCACATTTTGCCAGCATTAAGGTTAAGAACTTCTCTGTTTCTTTCCTGTGTGCCTTTTCATGCGATAGCACTTTTAATCAGCTCAGAAGCTGCTTATTTTTCCTTATAACAAATTTTGTTCCTTGGTAAGTGGCTCTCTGTTCCACTTCTGGTCTCCCTGTAGTTGGACTGCATCAAGATCCTTGTTGTCACATCCTTTCCCCATCTGTTCTTAACAAGGACCATTCCAAGCTGAGACCTCTTGTCTGTCACTGTCAGATGACCCTTCCTGCAGGAAGTGAACTCGTCCTTTCACCAGTGACCTTTTTAAAATGTCAGGGAATTGACCTCCTTTCTTTTTGTCCACTATTAAATAAATGATGGCCTACAAGGATTGTTTTCGTGTGGGGAATACTGAATCATCACATTCCATGCACCAAAAGCAGTTGCAAAATGGAAGTCTGTAATGAGATGTGGAGAAACGGGCTCGATTACAGTGAAGCTCTGCAGTAATTCTGATTCTGTCTCCTCTTTATTCCAAAGCAACAGTAATCTCCTTTCTTCGAATTCCCATGCTGGTAGGTGGCTTTCTCAGCAATTCATGGTGATATTCTTGTAGTTTAAAGACCTTGGAGCTGGTCCCATCATTTATTGTATCTTTATCTGTATCGCACCTCAGAACAGTTGGTTGCTCTCAAAATTAGCACACCATCCTCTACCAGTTTTGTTTCCACACTGTAAATTTAGAAGGAAGGAAAGTATTGCAACATGACATCTCTTTCATTTGACTAAAAGAACTGGAAATTAAAGTTCAATCTGCAAAACACAGACATTCAGTAAGGGTTTAAAAGTCTATTCAGGATCATCTGAAGTCCACTGGGACTTAGTTGCAAAATGCAATTATTAAATTCAATCACAAGCCCGACAGAATTTTCTTTCATGCACGTCACTGGATAAGTGACAATGTATATACAACATTGCAAATATTTTCTGGGAAGATTTCCTCCAGGCTTCCTAAATTTCTGACCTTTGCTCCTTTCTGTAAATAGCTTTTGCACATGGCTGGGCTGGCCACATGAATTGTGCGAGACCTCTTCCAGCCAGCTGAAGTCTCAGGACAAGGAAAGCAGGGCCTGCCTAGTTAGTTTATCCCAATATTGGGAGTTTTGTCATTCATCTGAATGGTCATGGAAGTTTTGTGTAAAAACAGAGAAAATAAACCCTTGTTAGTCTTTGAGATACTCCATCGGCCCACCTTTTCCTTCCTTTTTCACATGCTCTGTCTGAGGTGCTAGCACATTTCAGGAAGCCTCCTGATCCTGCTGTGTAAATCCAGTGGTGGGTGACATGGGGTAATCACGCCATGCCTCAGGTTCAGGAAGAGACACAGTTGACCCCAGCAAAATGGGAAGCCTTCTGCCAGAGCGCAGCATGGGCCAGAGCACATTTCTTCACTGCTTTAGCATTTGAGGAAGGGGAGCACCAGAGAAAGTACTCTGTGCATTGTCTAAAATGTGACAGATCGGGATAGCATGTTTCCCTGGGCTTGCGTGGGGTCGTAACTTCACAGCTTTGGAGAATTTTCTAGGATTTCTGACCCTCCAGGAGCAGAAGCAGAGCGGTACCATGCCTGGCGTGTTTCACACAGAGGAATTTGGGACTCTAATAATTGAGTCATGCTTTATTTGAATAAACCTTTCAAATTGATTGTCTTTGCTTAAATCTCCTCAATGACCTTTGCCAAAGAGAGAATGTCTTTAGGTCATTTGCTGAGGAAAAAGGGACATACTTGTGCAACAAAAGACCTAATAACATAAAGAAAGCAGAGTAAAAGCTGACAAGCTGACAAATTGACAAAGACACAAATTAACAAAGTTAATTCAGTTAACAAGCCAAGGTCCTAAAAAGCTGATGAATTACACAAACATCACCATGATATTAAGTACTTCCTCAGCTCTAACACCATGCTAAACTGGTCCCAGAAGGATTAATTATCTTCTCTTTCTTGCAAATAATATTAAATAACCCCTACTCCCCAACAAATAAATGACTAGATAATTACCAGGAAAGCATGGGGAAGGGGTGCTGGCCTTGATCAGTTCTCTTTCTCGCCTTCCATTACTTGTTCTTCCTCCATACCAGTTAGGAAAATGGGACTGGAAGTGAAAGAGCAGTATTTAGTGTAGGAATTAAGAGAGGTGCCCATCCTCCATGGTGCTACATGGAACCTCATCTAAATCATTTAATTGTAACTTCTGATAAAATGCTGGCTGCATTCAGAATTGTCAGACCTGTGACTGGCTTTCTGCAGGGGCCATGCTGGGTTGCAATACTTCAAAGGACTAGGTGTTTGAGATGTGATCTGCCTGCAGCCTGCTGCCAACAGAAGGGGTACTAGAGATGGCTAACATAGCTCAGGTAGATGAGTAGTTTGGGGGATTTATTTGACTTCTTTTACGGGTACTTCAAAAATGAAACGGTACTTTCAGCATACAGAATCCATGTTTTCACAGAATCACAAAATCACAGAATTGTAGGGGTTGGAAGGGACCTCGAGAGATCATCAGGTCCAACCCCCCTGCCAAAGCAGCTCCCTAGCTCATACTGCACAGATAGGCGTCCAGACGGGTCTTGAATATCTCCAGAGAAGGAGACTCCACCACCTCCCTGGGCAGCCTGTCCCAGGGCTCTGGCACCCTCACTGGGAAAAAGTTCCTCCGCATGTTGGTGTGGAGCTTCCCGTGCTCCAACTTGCAGCCATTGCCCCTTGTCCTGTCTCCACTGACCAAAGAAAAGGGGCAGGCCCTTTCCCCCTGCACCCCATACTTAAGATATTTATAAACATCGATTAGGTCCCCCCTCAGTCTTCTTTTCTCCAGGCTGAACTGCCCCAGCTCTCTCAGCCTTTCCTTGTAGGGTAGATGTGCCAGACCCTTAATCATCTTCGTAGCCCTTCTCTGGACTCTCTCCAGGAGATCCCTGTCTTTTTTATAGCAGGGAGCCCAGAACTGGACACAATACTCCAGGTGGGGCCTGACCAGGCCAGAGTAGAGGGGGAGGATCACCTCCTTAGACCTGCTGGCCACATTCCTCCTGATGCACCCCATGATCCCATTGGCTCTCTTAGCCACCAGGGCACACTGTTGACTCATAGCTAACCTATCGTCAACCAGGACCTCCAGGTCCTTCTCCACAGAAGGACCTCTCTTTGTGGAAGTAACTGAGACATTTGTTTTCAGAACCTCTGAAAATTAAATTTAAACTGGAGCCAACTCAGAATTTGAATAAATTTTATGTGTTCTTTGCTGGTGTATGAGGTACATTTTCATCCTCTTTATGTGTTCCTTTCCAGATCTGGGTGTATGGAGAAGAACAAAGTATCTTAAGTGTTTAATTAAGTTTTAAGTCTTTATAGCCAGATGGAAATAATTTATATTGATATTTGCATAAGAATTTATAACTTCTCTACAAAAACCAATAATACAGATTTTCTGTTTTTTAAATCAGTGAAATATCTATTATTTCTCTAAAAAGGAAGTTCCATGGTGCATGCTCTTAATTCCTTGATACTTAAATTTTATACCATAGAAGGTAAGAAAAGTCAAGAAAAAATGGCATCAGAAAAGACATCTGTTTTCTGATCTTGGAGCTTCAGATTTTGCTTCAGATATAAATCATTATTCCAGTGCTTCCAATCAGTGTCTTTCCATTTGAGTCAGCTAACTGCGAAAAGTATGGCTGCTGTGAATCTAGCTAGACAAGGATCTGCACCTTCACAGAATAACTATTAGAGAGTCAGTGATGGTTTTTTTAACACTTTAGTTCTAAATAACTTAGGTTATTTCATCTTAGCATGGACTCGTTTGATGTAATACAATAGGATTTGAAATACAAAAAAACCGCTCCAACTGTTGGGACAGCGGTTTTCCACAAAAGCAATGTGGAAAATTGATTTGTTTTAAAAATTAGAAGCAAGCTGTGCTTCAGTTATGGTGTGTGTTTCAGGTTTGGGATATTAAGGCAACTGTAGCGTAGATAAATGTTAATTATAAATAGATGGTTGACAGTGAAGTTTTGAAAGCATGTCACAAATGGACCTATCTTTCAATATGAGAATAAAATAAAGTTTGCCTAAAAGCAGTAAGGCATTGTGCAGTATCTTTACTACAGCTTTCTAAATACAAAGAAATTAGAATATTTTCAGGTTGGTTTCTTCAAGACCTCCTTCACTCTTCCCAAAGTTGAATTATTCTTGGACAGGGATTGCATTAATCTTCTAGCTCTTTCTTTCCAGGCATGGGCAAAACTGTAAGTATTTTATACCAAAACAAATTGTTATTTTTTGATTAGTTTGTCGGTATAAATGTATATCTGATTGTTCATGTTTTGCATAATTCTTGCTTTGTGAGATGTCAATGCCCTTGTAGGCCTGTCTGTGAAAAGAATGAAATTCCATTTTAAAAATCCTTTGGTTATAATTGGCTTAATTAGACATCTTGGTAAATGGCTCTTTGCGCCATGGAAGCATTTTTCTCCATGAGCATGAAAAACACATGTGCCTTTGGTGACACCATGTCTGGAACAGCTTTCAAATACTTTGGTTCACACATCTCAGACATACTGTCACAACCCATTACTTAAACCACCATTGTGTCATTTCAGAATTATTTTTTCCCCTCTTGATCCTTTTGATGTTGGCAGTCAACAGGGGATTATTTTTAAACAATGTTTGAAGTGGCCTGAAGAGCCGAACCAGCTCTGGAAGGGAGAGGGCGAGGAAGCACTGCGTGCAACTCTCCAACCTGTGTGGATGCATGTGTGTCTATAATCATTTTTGGTCTCCACTGCTAAATAGGAATATTATCCCAAAGAGGGGGATAATATTAATCTGCCATTAAATATCAAGCTCCATTCCTAAGAAATGCAGCCACTAAGCAGATTTCACATCCAAGCATATTTCACTTGCTTGAAGTGTAATTGGTTGTGTTGTAGGTTAGAGAGGATCACTCTTGAGTAGCCTTTTTCCAAAGATGACACTTCTTTCATAGAGCAGCAGCAAATGTTCACGTTGTGAATGTTGATTCAAGTGTTAATTTCCATGTATTGATATTGTCATGCACAAGGTGGTCACTGTTGCTGAAGTTTCTCCATGTGGTGTTTCCAGATGACATCCATCAAAGAGTCTGGCCTACCAGAATTGAAAGAGATTCTCTGTTTATTTTCTCTTCGAGAGATTGACTCATTCCATTGCAGCAGTGCTAACTAACCCAGTTGCATCACAACTGTTCCTAAATAAGTGGAGTTTTTATGATTTTTATCAGGGCCAGCCAGGACTACTTGGATCACAGGGATTCACTGGACCACCAGGCTTGATGGGCATCCCAGGATTGCAAGGTCCCAAAGGTCACAAAGGCGAAAGAGGATATCCAGGAATAGGCGGTCCCAAAGGAGAAGTGGTAACTTTTGAATATATCAGATGGTTTAGCGACTGAGCAAAGTACTGGGCAGAACATTGTTTTAATTGTGCTCTTTCACTCTAGGGGCAAAGAGGAGTCCCTGGATTCGCCGGGGCAGACGGCGTTCCTGTAAGTACCCAGTCAGTTACCTCACCTTTAAGAAATCACCAACTGCAAATATTGCAGTCTGGTTTCTAGCCTTTGCACTTTAATTGAAATCTCTGGGCTAAATTCTGCATCAGCCACATACACACTTTTAAACTAAGGGCACTTGCTGAAGTGAGTGGAAGTGAGGATACACAACAGGAGAGCAGAATCTGTGCTCCCTCTCAGTCCCTCAGATAATTAAGGTCCATTTGCTTTGTCTTACTGAGAAATCCCCTTGTAAAAGAAGAAAGGACGGAAATTTCCTGTGTCCCTGGAGGTTACACAGCTAAGTATGTTCTTTTGTAGGAAGGAGCTGTGAGATAAGTACTTCACCTCTCTTAAGCTTGTGAGCCAAGGATACTAGTGGGTCATTCCCTAATTATTTCAGAGTTGCAAAGCAAATAGAAAGACCAGTGTTTTTAAGAATGTAAACCATTGTTATTTGCTTTATAGCTCATGTGGCATGCTTGAGATAGTCTAAAAAAAATTATTGAATACTAAGAAGTGTCACACTTTGAATAAATTGACCAGGTCCATGAAACTGAAACATTCAAAGAGGAAAACCGGGTAAAGTTCACAGCACAGTATTTTCCCAGCTTACACTTCTTTACATGTTGTGTCATAAAATAACAAAGAAATCAGAGCCACTGGAATCCCTGGACAGAGTTCCCAGGCTTGGGTTTCCTTTGTAGTGCTCCCTGACACCGGGGCCCCGCTCTGCAGCCCACGCATCCCCATCCACTCTGCTTTCACCCTTTTTTTGTTTCCAGAAGAGCTCCCTATTGAGTTTCAGGGCTTTCTCTCTCACAATATTCCTCCTCTCTTTCTTTCTCACTCTTAAAGGAAAAGCAGAAGACTCTCTTTCCCATTCCTATTAACACTTCTGAAGCCAAGGATCTCATTCACCTCCCCACATCATTCTGAGCATTTCCTAGGCAGTCTGACATCCCGGGAAGGAGAGTAAATTGCTCCCCATGTCACTATAGCTGGACCACTTCTCTTACCCAAGGAAGTTTTCCTTTTTTAGCCCTGTCTTCCTGACCTCTGCACACTGAGTTGTGGGGGTTAGATACCTTCAGAGAGTACTGGAACTCTGTGTGCTCATTGTGTCCTGTCCTCAAGCTCCCCTGCCCTTCCCCCTCGGTTATACTTTCTGACCAGTTTTCTCAGGATGAGACACAACACTGACCATCAGAAGGCAGATAGACAGGGACATGGAAGAATGATAATGGCGCAGTGGTGGGATGTGGGGCTAGAGGCAGAGTGTGGGTGGTGGCAAGCCTGACTCTCTCCTGGGGTGAGGAACGTCAGTACTTGATAGAGCTAGGTAAGGATGTTGACAGACTTCTCTTTCTTCTAAGCCAGGGAGCTGAAGCAAAGAAAACTGTTGCTCTTGAGGGAGGAGAAGGGAGAAATGTTTTATTCTGTTTTTTCTGACTGAGTACCCTGAGAAGAAAGAGCTGCTCCAGGGCAGATTTGCTTCCCATCAGTCCCAGTACAAATCAGAAACAACACTAATTAAGGTGCATGTAGGTAAAGCAGTGGAAATCCAGCTTGAGACTGGAGTAACTTTATGTCTCAGAGGCTCAGTGTGGAGGTTCTGCAGTGCTCCCCGTTCCCTTGCTTTGAACCCTGCTGTTTTGTTCCCATCTCCATACTTACAGCCTCATCACAACACTCAACCTAGCTCCAAAAGCATCTCTGACTTTTTTCTCGGCTTGGAAGCTGTTCAAAGCCAGCAAAGAACCTTTCTTCCCACTCTTCCAGTGTGAAGCACTGCAATGCTTAACAATCCCAATGCTTGGTGGCTCCCTGTGCAGCAGCCTCATCTGGCTTAGTTCTGTGCCTAACAGAGCGTGCATTGAACATAGCTTTCTTACCCTTTCTGAAAGGTCCTTCACTACTCGTTTTTTCATGCTGTCTGGGGCATCTGGTTCAAGCTGCAGCTATATTAAAAAAAGGCACTGTCTGTTTCTGTCTTTGAAAATCATAGTTTCCCATGGATCCAAGCCTTGGGCTTAATGTGAGAATGTCTAAATACTGTGTGACTACAGGAAAAGGAAAACTAGAAACAGATGGATAGATAAACACTTCTTTTTTTCCTCAACAGGGTCATCCAGGGCAGCCAGGATCAAGGGGGAAACCGGGTCATGATGGCTGTAATGGGACAGTAGGTGACCCTGGTGACTCGGGAACTCCTGGACTCTCTGGTTTCCCTGGTACCATTGTAAGTAGCTGGCAGTAAGCAACTACCTGAAGCTAAGATTACTGCTGAAGTGTTTCATTCATGTGTATTGGAAGGAAATGGGACATCTCTTAAGGAAGATCCCTTTTGTCCCCAACACAGCATTATGGTCAGACTGCGCTATGCTTGGTTATTCATTGCAGCCAGGGCTGGGAGGTCTGCCCAGACCCATACAGGTCACATGGGTATTGCAGAGAGATTACTTCAGAAAAACCTGTACCACTTCATCCAGCAGTGATAGAGGAATATTAAAGTCACAATTCCTGGCAAAAATAACCTTTTGCTTTCCTGCCCCATGCCCAAAGCATTGGCTTTCTGTGCCATGTGGAGGTGAGTTGTAGGGCTCCTAAATTTACGTGTCAGCTCTGGGGAGCTGCAACTGCTGCTCTAGGTTAGAGATGCTACCCCTTAACAGCTCTACTCAGTAATGGGGTGTGCTTGCCCCAGAATTGGAAATTCATTCTTTTCTGTACCATGAGGGTTTATGCTTTGTTTCTCAACCATGAATTTCCATTCAGGCATAGTCTGTGCCTCTAAGCAACAGTATGTATATACTCGTGAAAAACACAGCTAATACTGGGGTTTTGTGACTCTTAGTTGTTTATGTGTTCACATACATGATACAAAAGCTTACTTCTGTTGTGGGGTTTTTTGTCACCTCCAGGGAGTCCAAGGGCCAAAGGGACAGAAGGGGGAGCCCTATATACTGCCGCCAGACATCGCGAGCCAGTACCGGGTACGTCTGTAACTCCTCTGAACCAATTTACGGTAGCAATTTGTTCTCAGGACTGTTTTACAAGCAGATGATGGAGAGGTATTTTGTTCCTACACTCTGAGGGACATCCTACACATGTCCCAAGAGGCTGACTTCAATCCTGTGCAGGCTTTGCAAAGCAGCTTCTGCTTTCTGTGGTTACAGCAAAGCCGATCTGATTCAGGGGGAAAAGTCTCCACCCACTTTTATACAAGGAATTACAGCCTATGGGTGGATTGCAAAGGCACAGGAACTGTGTCCAGTTCTGGAATCCTCAACATAAGAAGGACAGGGAACTGTTGGAGCAGGTCCAGAGGAGGTCCATGAAGATGATCAGAGGACTGGAGCACAATCTCCTATGAAGAGAGACTGAGAGAGTTGGGATTGTTCAGGTTGAAGAAGAGAAGGCTCTGGGGAAATCTTATAGTGTCCTTCAAGTACCTGAAGGGTACCTACAGGAAAGCTGGGGAGGGACTTTTTAGAAGGGCATGTAGCGATAGGACAAGGGGGAATGATTTTAAATTGGAAGGGATTCGATTTAGATTGGATATTAGGAAGAAATTCTACACTATGAGGATGATGAGGCCTTGGCACAGATTGCCAGGGAAGTGGTGGCTGCCCCCTTTGCAAAAGTGTTCAAGGCCAGGTTGGATGGGGCCTTGAACAGCCTGGTCTAATGAGACGTGACCCTGCCCACTGCAGGGGGGTTGGAACTTGATGATCTTGAAGGTCCCTTCCAGCCCTAACCCTTCTATCTTTCCGTGATACTATGTTGTAGTTAAGGAGTTCCCCCTCCATTCAGTTGCTACCTCTGTAGCATCCACGGCAGAATAATTCCTTTGCCACAGTTTTGTCCATTGAATGATTCTATTTTATATTCATTTTCTCTTGCAGGAGTTTGGTTTATTATTTAGTATTCCTATGGGTGCTTTTACTGGACCTAATCCTTAAAACTTTTTTTTTTAATTACTTGTAGCTTTTTCTCCCATATATACTCCTGTATAATTTGAAAGCATTAGACAGAGATAAGGGATTACATATGCTGCTAGAGTATAAATTCTGACAAATTTATATACAAAGCTACATCTGAGCTGTACTCAGCACAGAAAGGATCTGCTGACATCTTTTATGTATATTTTGTGCCAGTGATGATTGCCAAAATAGCTTTTTCTATTGACATATTTGTAATTTGCCTGTATTTTTTAATGAAATCTTCCATTTGGAAACTCTCTAAATTCATGCTTGTTAGCAATTAGAAATGATTAAGTTATAATTAAGAATTGCTCAAGTATATTCTGGCCAGGGATGGATATTGACACCCATATTCATTTCAGAAAGTACTTGGTTCCCCAAATAATTCTGTTAACTAAACTCAAATTAACTAGGTAGAACACTATTCAAAATGATTAAAGGTGTCTGGACTGAATGTTGCATTATTTATGGGTATTGGAAGGTCGTCAGACTAGAACATTTTTGGATCCAATTTCCAAAAACATTTCAACATGTACTGCAGTTAAAATATGTGGTCACTGAAAACAGTATGTTCCAAATGCTTTTAGTGACTCAGAAGAGAATCAAAACGATTCTGTAATTCCCATGCAACTCATGAAAAATGAGTTTGTACATTTCAGCTAAGGTTATAGCCCTAATTAAGCCACCGGTTGGATGAGGTTTTTCAAAAAGAAGAATTAAACATGGACTGCTGTCCATGTCAGCCTTGGAGTTGGGATCCCTAAGTTCCCTGATCAACTTCATACCCTCCTACCTTATTGCATACAACTATGTTATATATAGAAAGTACAAAATCCCTGTGGCCCACGTTCAGTTATCTCAGTACCTGTGCTGCATGTGTATGTACATAAGAGTTTGTGTACCCCGTATGCTCTGATTCATTTTTGGATTGAGAAAAAAAATAACAAGCAAGAAAATTATTTTATTCAATTTTGTATATAGGAGTTATTGCTCTTCTTTTATTTTTTTTGTTTGTTTGTTTTTTTTTTCAGGGTGATCCTGGGGATCCAGGGTTCACTGGTTTTCAAGTAAGTAGTATTACAGCAAACGTGATAAAGTGTCAGTAGTAACTGGTATCAGAACATTAACTGATGGTTGGGTTGTTTGGCTTTTTTTATTTAAAGGGACCTCCAGGTGCGCTGGGTATTCAAGGACCTATTGGCCCAAGGGGAGAGAGAGGAAGACCAGTAAGTATGTTTAAAATAGGAAATCAAGCTAACAGAAGAACCATCTCTGCAAGTTCCATTATGTTGTATTTTTAGTACAGGGATAAAAAAAAAAACAGGTTAGAGATAATAAGAAGCTGTCCTTGGACACACGATGTTTTAAAAAGCACTGGAAGGCACTGAGTATTGCAAGAAGAGGGATACTTTCTTTCTCCCTGTATTGCCAGAGGCTTTTGAATTGTATTCTGTATCTTTAACCTCTTTTAAATAGTCTTGTGTGCAAAGTTTGTTGAGTCTGGTTCAGTCTACATCCCCCTACACTGCGTTATCAATGATATCAGGTCCTAAATAGGTTATCTTTCCTGCTCACAAAGGATACGTATATTAACTCTCCACCCTTCCCATGGGAGATTGAATAGATAACATTCTTCACAAGTATTTAGAATGCAATTTTATTTTTAAACTATTTTTCAGTCATTTTTTCCAAAATCAACACTTACAGCATTGACGTTGACAACTGTTGCTGAACAGTTTTTTGGGAAGATTGATTTCTCTCCAGATACCATTTTCTACATTTCTTATTACCATTATAGTTAATGGATTTGTGGGTGAGAAGCAGATGTTCAAATGAAATACATTTCATTTTCTTTAGGCTTGCTTTATTTTTCTGTAAGACAGCTTTATAGCATTTGCTTTTTTTGTTTGTTTTTCACTTGTTTTGTCAAAACCCACTTCAGACCTGGCCTACATCAGTGATTTGGGGAAGGCAGAACAGCTAATTCAGTGCTTCTTACATACAGCTTCCACAGCTGTTTGCAGGGACACACTCCCTGCCTCCCCACCCCACCAAAAAAAAAGAAAAAATTAAAAATCTAGGACTAAATTCACAGCAACTAAGCCTTTATAAAGTTAACTTTCTGCAATGCCTGTTTTATCACCTGGAGTAAGCACTGCTCTGTCTTTCTCCTCTGGTCCTCCTGAAGGGAAATCTCCTCAGTGCTTTACTTACTCTTCTCTAGAGCGAACCCACGGAGCTCATGAACTTCCCACAGGAACCCAGCCTGCCATAACTCATATTCCTAGTGCACTGCCTTGGATGTTAGGAGTCCTGTACATTTTCTGAGCCCTGTGATGGCATCTCTCTGGTCGCCATCTTGGCAACATCTCTTTTGAAAGCAATTTTCTCTTCCCCTTTCCTGCATTTGACAGAGTTTTTAATGTGTAGAACCCTTTGGAGCCTGTTAACTACTATAGCTGACTGAAGCAGGGCAGGTTCTTTCCAATTGATGGCTTTCCAACTGCTTTTTGGAAGACTCTAGCAGCATTTTTTCCCTTTATAGTTTAGTTTCCCACTGTCTTCCTTTGATTTCATCATGTAAAATACCAAATAGGCAATCAGAGGTGAATATGACAGTTCAACTCCCTGTATGGACCAATGTAGCACTAACACACCACTTCAGCGAAGTACTTAGGTATGAGCTTAACATGTTATTAATAACATTTTAAGATCATGATTCAAAAGCACAAGCTCTCATTACTTGAAATAAAAATGGGTTTCCCTAGGTCTAAAATGGGAGATTGTCACTCTGTTGGGAAAGATGACAGTGTGACTTAGGAGGATATTTTTGAGAAGAATAAACACAGCTAATACAGTGAGGATAGGACATTGAATGCTGAGGAAGACACTGCCTTCTAAATACATACTTACATTTCAGACATAAAGCACCTGACCTGCTGCATGCATTGAGTAGAAAGCAATAAGTAACTGTCACTCCCCTATTGTGTTTCCCCAGGGACCACCAGGGCCCCCAGGACCACAGGGACCACAAGTAAGTCTTTGTGTCCGAGTTGTTTGTGTTGATTTTGTGTCGCTGAGGTTTATCCAAGACCCACTTGAAGGCAGTAAAATAAAGAACCACAGGCTGCACCAAAGGCTGCTTAGCACAAGTCCTTCTGTGTTGGCTGCATACCACAAGAAGTTAATCTTACGCTGGGATCGCCTACCCTGAAAAGATTAAACCAGTTCTAGAGCCAGATTTAATTTGCTACTGTAGTCACAGTAGCTTCCTGTGAACAGAGAATCCATGCAGTCTTTACAATATTCAATTATGTCTCAGCAGAAAAAATATATGAGCTCATTGTTCCAGCCTACTTAGGTATTTTTATTTAACATTCAGTGCTGTTAAAAAACTTGCAAAAGAAATGCATGATCTTTTCACAACACGAGTGGATGACTCAAAGTCTGTAGTAAGAAGCACTGGGAGCATACGATTTTAATTAGAGTTGTCTTGCTGAATGTTTAGATCTATAAAAATACTTCCAAATCTATAAAAATACTTTGAGGTAAGCCTAGACTATTACTTGCTTGCAGTTCTTCAGTGGTGTGTTACAGACTTGTAAGCCTGCAAAGGCCTTCAAGTATGTTTATTTATTTGGATTTTACATTAGAAATCTGAGTCATACACTTAGTAAATCTCAACCTTTTGATTTTTCAGGGCAACAGGGGCCTTGGCTTCTATGGAGAAAAAGGCGAACAGGTAAAGGAAAACGAATTCATATCACTACTAAAGGACACATCAATGTTGTTTTTTATTTATAAAGGAACCTATATTAAATACTCTCTTAATTTGCAATCATATTAAGCAATTATAAGAGAAAAAGAATCATGTCTAGCTTTGAAAGTAACGGTAATCTCTGTAAGGATTGTTAGAACTGAACTGACTCGTAAATGTCCTGGTCTAGCTGTGCCCTCATATACACCATTGCAGAGGTAACACTTTTGAAATTTGTAGAGCCAGACCACTTTATATAAAGGGATAATTTTTACCACCATTCTGGAAGCTTCTGGTAGCTTGCTATGTGTTAATCCAAGCTCAAACTAAACTTCCCTTGCCATCAGTTTATTCTGAAGTTTAGGACCAGGTTTAGCTCCTTTTGTTGCAGTCCCATAGACTTTGACAAGGAATTATAACTGTTACTAATTGTACCCTTACGCTTTTCTTGCAGGGCCCCCCAGGTCCTCCAGGTCCACCTGGGCTTCCTACAGGAGAATTGCTGGGTGTCCCTTCTGACAAACACAAGGTAACTATGGGATATTTTGCCAAAATACACAAGGAACTAAGAGCTCTGCAGTGCCAAAGCTAAAATATTGTATAAAATGTGCTTTTACATACAGTACTTAAAAGACTTCAGTATATCCGAAATCTGCTCTTTTCCCATAACTGGGATCATGACATATTTACTGACACTATGGTGGCTGAAGTAATTCAGAAAGCATTTCTCATAGTCTAGAGGTGCCTTAGGCAAACTTCTTCTCTTTTTGTTCAAGTATGCAACTACTGGCTATCACTCACATCTCATTTTACAAGCAGAAATGCCTGCTGATAAATCATTCAGTGTCTTATTTTTCATTCTAACAGGTGAAATGTTCACTGTAAAAGAAGCATATCTTTAGGGAAGTTATCTGAATTACCAAGTTTGTTTATATAACTTACCTACATGGTGCAGCTATTTGTATACTTATAGTTAAGGCTTGTTCATACACATTGGAGAAATCCTCAGCAGCCTGATGCAGCCTATTCTCATCTGTTCGCTCTTGCTGGGACCAGAGGCACTCATACCCTGCATGTGTATATTCTGTATCAGACACCAACATCCAGTTTTTCATCCCAAATTTGAAGTTAGAAAGTTTGCATTGCTTATGCAATTTCTGCAGTAAGATAAATACACGGTATGATACTGAAAGATCTATAAATGCCTTTGATGGTCTGAAATCTGCATTAAGGAACATACATGTGATAAGCAGAGATGTCTGCATGTGAGCTATTTATCTGGAAACCCTTTATATTCAGTGGAGATACCGTCAGCATAGCAAGTGGACTTTAGGCCTGTATCGGGTCTGGCTGAGCTGGAGTTAATTTTCCCCGCTGCAGCCCTCACAGCGCTGTGCTGGTCACCAGCAAGGTGTTGGTATCACCCCAGGGTTTGGGCTGTTACTGAGCAGTGCTGGCACACTGCAGGGCTGTGCTTCCAACATTCCTACCCCCTCAGCAGCAGGCTGAGGGTGGGCAAGATGTTAGGAGGGGACACAGGCGGCACAGTTGACTCACCTGACCAAAGGGATCTTTCACACCATTCAACTTCTGCTTGGCAATGAAATCTAAGAGAAGGGAGCAGGGGGGAGCAGGGGGATTTGTTATTTACGACATTTGTCTTATGGAGCAACTGCTACACGTACCAAAGCCCTACTTTTCCAGAAGTGGTCAGATATTGCCTGCTGATTGGAAGTAGAGAATACATCTGTTTTGTTTCGCTTCCACACATGTCCTTTTGCTTTATTAAACTGCCTTTATCTTGATCCACAAGGGTTTCTTTCCATCTCATTTTCTTCCTGCCCTGTCCAGCTGAGAGCAGCTTGGTGGGCACCTCCATGCAGGGTCAACCCACCACAAAGCTATGATTTCTCTGATCCTAACAGGAGCACTTACTTTTGGTCAGACAATCTAGAGATAATCAGTAGGTAAAAATGTGAGAATGTGCATTTACTTAGGCACTCACCACCCAGATGTCTCATGAACAAGCCTGGAAACAACCTGAGGTTTTCACATTCCTAGAAACCTTCTCAGAAAAAAAAAACAACAAACCAGTATTTTTTTTAAGAAGCAATTTTTAAAACTTCTTATGAAAACATACATTTCATATGACAAGTGTATTAATAAAGGATGGTACAAGAGTGGTGGGTTTTTTCCCTTGAACATTTATTGCTTTGTGTTGTGGAAAAGTTATTGAAATGTAAATGGATATCTAACATATCTGAATGCTTCTTCTTTATTGTTAGGGTGAAAGAGGAGAACCTGGACAGAAAGGGGAAGCTGGAATTCCAGTAAGTCAAGTGGAGAAGAACAAAGACCAAAAAAAATATTGGAGTTAATGCTGCTGCATTCTTCATTGAGATTATGCAATATAGATACATATAGCAATATAGATACACATCTATCTATCTATCTATCTATCTATCTATCTATCTATCTATCTATCTATCTATCTATCTATCTATCTCTATACAGAAACACCAGTTAAGATGCTTCAGAAAACCTGAACAATGTGACAAGTAATACCTAGATAGTGCAATCAGTCGTTCTCTTAATTGGTTAATTGCAATAAGATTTACCTTCACACCTTGTTTAATTTTAGCTTTAACTATTAACAAGTCTCTTTATGACTGATGATCAATGTTTTAAAATGCCCCTAGATTTCATTGAATAAGTAGATATGAAAATTTTCTCAATCCTTTTCAGGCTACTCTCCAGCACACACAAACATTTGCTCTCACTGGTCATTGAGTAAGCTGAGACTTGCATAAGAGAAGAGTAATCCCATGTGTTGCTGTATCATTCAGAGCTGCCAACCAGGCTTGATTGAATGTGGTTTAGTTAACTCACAGAAAACCTCTGGACTGTCTAAATAGCTTTAGTTCTTTTTTACTTCCCAGAGTGGTTAAATATCCAGTCTTTACCAATTAGGGATGCCTCGCTGAGCATTTTGCAGAGCTTTGTTTTCTCAGATGGTCTGGTCAGCTTCTCCACAAGGTTATGGGAGAAGGTCGCAGTGAGAGGCCTGATGCCCTCCCTGTGCAGTTGCCACCCAGTTCTGCAGCTGTTACTCAGATTTTACAAATGTAGAATTTTGATGACTACATTAGGAAAACCATAGATTTTATGCAGATGTAGCAAAAGAAGATATGTATTTCTCCCTTTTTTTCCCCTTTGGTAGTAGGATGGATAGCAGCATGCCTGTGTTTGTCAAATATCAATCTGAGGCTACAGTTTGGGCATAAGCTGAGCTGCTTAATTGGTTGTATAGTTGAACAATTGCTTTAGCTCTTCTTTAGAGTTGCAGTCACAAAAGAATTAAAGGAGATGATAGGAGGGAAACCCTGTCCTCTCTCTAATGGCTTGCTCCTGCTATTGTGATGAAGCAAGCATGTTACACTTAATTTTAAGGACAACAATTCTTTCACATGCAGCTATTATTAGATCCTCCATGCATTACAAAGATGTTTTCATCCTGTTTAGCTTCCATTAAAGTGTTACAATTTTTATGTACATAATGAAGAAATATGTTGAACTGACTTGTAATGTTTCCTAGGGTATAATTTCCTATCCTCTTGAAAAAGGTGAAGAAGGGGTAATAGGCTTCCCGGGACAAAGGGTGAGTCACTCATTAAAGGTAAAATTCACCAGCTGTGTTTGCAAATCCAAGCTGAGAGTTTGCCTTCAGGAACAAAACACAGATTAACAAACCATAGAAATAATAGTTCTTCAGCCCACCAGGCTATGGCCAGCCCTGAACTGCCTGATACAGGAAATCAAAAAGGTGGTTTTGAAATGGTAGTGGGAGGAGGACCCCACAGGACTCGCAGATACGCCTGTACCATCATGGGGAAGCCTGGTGCAACTCTTACCTAAAGCTGTGCTCACTAACCACAGCTACTGCCCTGATTCTCAGCACAGTGTATTACACTGTGCCCATCTTAGCTGGCTTCAGACAGTGATTAAGAAACATGAGTTTGACTACAGTTACTTGGGACCCCAGAAAAAAAGCTGATTTAAATGCTACTACCTTGTATCAACCATGAACACCTTTTCTAAAGTGCTTAAACAGAGTGAGAACAGTACTCAGCATACATTAAAAAAAAAAATCTCAGCTCCTTGTGGTTAACTTACAATCTGTTCATTAAAAGATAAATATGAGATCAGATTTCAGACCTGTTCTGCTTGCACCACACATGAATTTCATTGAAAAAGTATCTGAATTCTAACTGTTAATGTTAGAGTTTCAAGCTGCTTGATTTATTTTAAATTAAGAAATTGTCACAGTTCTAAACTGTTAGGATGTCACTTTATTTTGCTGATTTTATTGTGCCTCCATAGGGACTGCCTGGCATCAATGGTTTCCCAGGACTGAGTGGAGAAAGAGTGAGTATTTCTTACAAGACTGTTGTTTCTAACACGTATGTAGACAATCTGTCTGAAAAGCAAACTGTAGAGGACAAACTCTGCCTGTAGTTACACCAGCTCTAGCCTAGCAAATATAATCTGGATTCATCCATCAGTGTAATTTTGGGTCAGTAGTTTTCTCATCAATAAGGGGGGGGAAAAGAAAAAAGCAAAAAGCCATATAATTAATGTCTAATTTTCTTAAAACATGAGCAAGTTCTAAGAGCACTACAGAGAGGTGTCATTGTCATTGTTCCCGTTACTGCAACTGTGATTTCTATCATTTTCTTCCTACATGCAGAAACTTACTTTTTTGAATAGCTTTCTACAGATGGGGTTGGGATGTATGGTTATCTTGAATATCAGAAAAGAACAGAAGGAAACTGAGAAATATGCCAGTTAAATCTCAATCCCCATGGAAACACACACAAATATTTAAAATAGCATTCTGTCAGACAGAGAAGACCTCATACTTAGAAAAAGGCTTCTTCAGGAAGCATTAGGAATCGCTTCTGTGAGGTATTCAGGTAGCTGTGGGATGCATGGCTCTTCCATGATTCCCCATCTTTAGTTCTTCAAGGATTTGTCCTGCCACCTAGGCAAAACACGAATAACATGAAACACATGGGACACAAAAGCACGTGGAATATGAAAAGCAACATTTGCACAGCTATTCAGTCCGCTCACAAAACCTGGTGGCATGGAAGGGAATATGCTGTCAGTAACATGGAGAACCTGATGCAGAACCCAGTGAAGCCAAATAGTTGACCTTCTTTTAGGTCCCTGTTGCAGTCAGCAGTGTTCAGTGGTTTCCCCTTGTTGAAGGTGAATCTTGGCAACCCCTTTGGTGGAACTTACACTGGTTTGGAAGGAGTGCCGTTGTATAACGGTGTGTGAGACAGAACGAGCTACTCAATGGGCTGCTCACAGTGACCCCCTTTTTCTTGGTTTTTGAGTGATTTGATTCTTAGGAAAGAGAGGAGGATGGTCATGTCCTGCCTGCACACCGTATCTGAATTTGCAGTTAATTAGGAAGCTGCTGGCTTCACTCTTAGACCACCAGCTCCATCTAGTGTAAAGAGATTTTACACCTGATACTGAAGAGACTCCTTTTCTGACCTTGTGAGGTACAGTTGCCATTATGGAAAGGTCTCCAAAGTTTGTGGCATCTTGTTGAGAGCTGTGGTATTTGTAGTGCTTCAGAGATGCATAAAGCGACTTACAGAACTGGCTATTAAAATTCAAGTTCTGGGTAGGAGTTGTTCCCACTGAGAAACTCAGGAGATGCTGAATTTATTGAAGCTGACTAATAATCTAACTAGTGTGAGTTATGTAAATCTACTCCTTTCAGTGAAACCGAGTTAATTAGTATCAGTTGAGGGTCTGGCTACTTTTTTTTCTGCTAAAAGCTCACCTTTTTAACACTAGGAGTTTTTTTCCAGAGTGTGTATGAATGTTCTCTGCAGAGTACAAAAGTTGTCAAAGAGTGAAGCACGCAGGTTCTGATCTCTTCTGTATCGTCATCGCTGACGTCCGCACTTTGCTCTCTTTATCCCAGGCAGCTGACATACACTCTCATGGGATAGGATGTGTCAGGATGTGTCACTGTGGTTTACCGTGTGTGTTTTAAGCTTTTCAATGAATGAAGTATTGTAACATGTTTTTGGGAGACAGAGGGAAATGGCCAGCCTCTTTTCAGTGGTCTGTGGGGACAGGACAAGGGGCAATGGCTTCAGCTGGAGCACAGGACATTCTGCACCAATATGCAGAAGAACTTTTTCCCAGTGAGGGTGCCAGAGCCCTGGGACAGGCTGCCCAGGGGGGTTGTGGAGTCTCCTTCTCTGGAGATATTCAAGACTCGCCTGGACACCTATCTGTGTGACCTGTCTGAGGGAACCTGCTTTGGCAGAAGGGCTCAATTAGCTCTGGATGTTCCTTCCAACCCCTACGAATCTGTGAACATTTCCTGAGGA
Organism: Laterallus jamaicensis coturniculus; assembly: GCA_022605575.1. Classification (NCBI taxonomy): domain Eukaryota; kingdom Metazoa; phylum Chordata; class Aves; order Gruiformes; family Rallidae; genus Laterallus; species Laterallus jamaicensis. The sequence continues at coordinate 11,629,772 of JAKCOX010000023.1, read as the reverse complement.
AGGGATGGAAAATTTTCTCTGGGATACAATGTGTCCCCAGGGATGGGAGAGGTGGATGAAGGCACCTTCAGGGCTGGTCTTGAGTTCTTCTCATTCAGCCAGGGAGCACCTCATTGGCCAAATGGGCTCCAGTCACCTGGACAACAGCAAAAAGGATCTGTGCACATCAACGCTATTTCAGTGCTTGCTGTTTGCATTCCAGTTAAAATATGTCCCCTTGTAGTGATTCAGACTCATTGAGTCTTCTTGCAACAGGTTGGTGTGTTCTGGCTCCCTGGTCCACATGTCTCAGGGTCAGAAGCACAGAGGGGCACCCCCTATCTGCTCCCCCATCCTACAGTTTCCAAAGGGTCTGAGCAAGTGTCGATGTTCCTTCTATCTTCACCACTGCCAGGGGCAACAGGCTGCAGCAGGTCCATCTGGGCTTTGAAAGGAGTTTGCCTTGGTCCAAGAGTGGGAACATCAAAACATGAGGAGATTTAATGCTATTAGCCGAATTACTACACCTCAGGGAGGCAAACTGCTCAGCTCCATTGCATAGTTTTCACACTAACATGGGAGGAAGCCAGCTGCTACAGACCAAATAATTTTATTCTCTCTGTGATAAAGAGAAAGTCAATCACTTTTATGTGTATTACAGGGTTTTCCAGGAATTGATGGTACACCAGGTGGATACGGTCCTAGGGGAAGCAAGGTACTGCTTTACTTTGATTCGCTAGAAGCAATAAGCCAGATGTCATTTTGCTGCCTTTTCTTTTCTGTGATGCAATAACAGTTGTGTTTGTCACAGTTGTAGAGCCAGTTATGTGGGTTGTTAACTTGAAACCTCCAAGATTTCTTCAAAATCCTGTCAGTGCTTTTGAACATTTGTTCCTTTGTGTTTCATGGGCCTAGCTTTTCATTTTAAAAGGAATTCTCTAGAATAATGTGCTTAGATGTGATACTTCTGTTAACAGGGGGAGCGAGGCGAGATCGGTCCTCCCGGACCAGTTTCCTACCTTCCTTCCCACATCCCGAGGAAAGGTACGTCGTCTTTGCTCAGAGTGCCTATCTCAGTTGTGTTCTACTACCTTCTACATAGATCAAAAGCATGAAATCTTGAGAATTCAGCTCCATAAGACCCTGTGGTTTGCTACACTGTTCCAGAAGGTATAATTGCCTTCCAAGAGAGTGCCCTAATCACCTTTTTGCGGGCAGGTGGCTTCTTTGTCTCACCTGACGAAGCTGGATTGCTATTCAAAAGGCATCCATGCATTCCTGTGCCCACAGAGAAGAAACAAGCAGACGAGTGTGTGACTTTGTTGTCTAGTGTAGGGAAGAACAAGAGAGTATGTTTTCTGTGTCCTGTTTCAGAGTCTGGATAAAGTGCAGCAGTGGCAACACAGCAAAGACCATTCTTAAAATCTAATATTTAGAAATATAAAAACCCAAACAAAACAAATCCATATTAAAAAAACTTGAGAATTTGTTTGGGTTTGGTTTTGAATTTGATGAATTTCCTGTATGAATTTTTCACCTGGCTTGCAGCACCCACTGTCAGCTGCCCTGCAGTGTTGCAGTGGCTCTGGCTGGCCAGACTAGAAACACACAGAAATTGATATCACTATGCCAAAGCCAAAACTATTCCAAGGAAGGTGCCAGCAAACAATGAGGATGATCACATACCATTGCCTCAGACTGTGTCCTCATATCATTGAGTTTACGAGTCTTCTTGAAAGCCAGAGAGTCTTAACAATGAATGGCTCCCTTCCTCCCAGACAAAGGGGACAAGATGCTCAAAACATGGTTCACATCATCCCAAATACCTTGCCAGGCTTCTAGGAGCAGGAGAGACTGTGTAGAGAGAGGAGGAAGCAGGGAGGGGGCTGGACATACCTTATGTCCTCCAGTATCATTGACCTGTGACAAAAGGACAATAATTTCTACAGGCAGTAGCTGGGACAGGCAGATGCTTTGAGTAGTGGACAGCAGAGCAAAGCTCACACATGGCATATCAGTTATAATGGGAACTTCTTGTAGGGAAAAGAAGGGTGTCTTCTCAGAGAGCTAGTCTCCCATGCTTTCCAGGAGCAGTACAGTGCTAGTGGCATATTACTAAGAGTTGAAAGAGCCAATCCTTCTTCTTGGGCTTGGTAGCTCCACACCATTCCTGTCACAGGCTGTGCTCAGCTCCCAGGTATTAGGGGTTTTACTGAAATCTCTCAGATACATCTTTACTCAGACTGAGGCAGTGTGAGGTAGCATGTTTCTTCATTTCTAAAGCTACCTTTAAGCAATAATTGTAAATTTTCATACTCAAAAGCCCTAGAAGTTCCTGATTTTTAATTTTTGAGCAACCTGCTGTGTATCACAAGTCTGCACCTAGGGTTCACAAGCAGCATCATGCTAACGTGTGTTTTGTGGAACTGGGGATGTCTTTCAGGTGCAAGAGGTGATCCAGGCTTTCCAGGTGTTTCTGGACTACAGGGAGACCCAGGAGAGGAGGGAGATCGTGGGCTGCCTGGTCTTCCTGGATACTCTGATGGTAATATCCCAGCAACACATATTCCAACAGCTTTCCTTTATGGCAAGTTTTAACTAATACAGGGGGAGGGGGGAAAATGCACATGCAGACTAGAGAATATGCAGTGCAGAGTGGTAGATAACTAACTGGAGGAGCAGAAACCAAGAGGAGCATTTTCCTTTGGTCTTGATGGGGCTCTGTCAAAACAACTGAATTAGAAGTCCTGACAGAGGCTTGCTTCAGTAACTGCTATTGATTTGCTCAAGTAAAGAGTGCAGTTACCATTTTTGCTCTCTGCTAAATATCTCCATTTCTCCTTGCACGCTTGATGCAATTGCATGAACTTTTCCCTTCTGCCACATCACAGCTCTTTGAGCAGCACTGTTAAGAAATTGTTCTGAACTTCTTCCCTGGTTCCCTTTTAGTGGATGGAGATAAGCCAGGCTTACCTGGAGAAATTGGACCAAAAGGTGAAAAGGGTGAATTAGGATCTCCTGCTTATCATGTGGGCCCACCTGGGTTTCCGGGTAAGCACGGCACACCAGGACTTCGTGGTCCCCCTGGTCCTGCTGGAGCCCCTGGTAAGTGCATGAAGAAAGATGATGAGAATTCAAAGGAACATCTTTGCTTGTTTTAAAGATAGCTGTTGGCAAGGCACACCAAGAGAGTAGATTGAGGGAATGAAGTGAAATAGGTGTCGGGAAGACACAAATAGGAACAGCGGTGTATGCCCATCGATGAAGGAAAGGTTTGCCTGGTTTTTAGACATTCCTGCAACATTTGAAAGAAAAGAAGGTCTATTTTGGGCTGGGGGAGGAATGGAAGTGTCAAGGAGTGTCTGAGAGAGATGGATTTCTTACTTAGCCTGGAGAAAAGAAGGCTAAGGGGAAATCATACTGCTGTCTTCCCCTACCTCTTGGGAGATCATAGGGAAAATGAAACCAGATGCCTTCATTAAGGAGCACAGCAACTGGGCAAGAAGCAATGGTCAGAAGCTGCAACAACAGAAGTTCTGCCCAAATATTAGGAAAAACTTTTTCACCATGAGGGTGGTCAAACACTGGAACAGGTTGCCCAGAGAGGCTGTAGATTCTCCATCTTTGGGGATACTCAGTACTCAGCTGGGCAAGGCCCTGAACAACTTGTTCTAACTTTGAAGTTCATCCTGCTTTAGGCAGAGGGTCAGGTGAGGTGGCTTCACTTCTGACTGATGTTGTACTGTGCCCATGTGAAAAGCATCACATGGCAGTGCAAGAGCAGGACTAGAGAAAAAGACATGCATCAGGTGATCCAGAGCAAGGTGTCTGTGGTACTGCACAGTACATTGTGCTGAGAGAAAAGAGCAAAGAATTCAGGGTGAGAGTGATCAAAGAGTGGCAAGGATCATCCACCACAGCAGATGGAAGTTACAGAGAACAGGTATGGGAAGTTGTGAGAAGAGGGAGGGAGGACAGGAGCAGGGAGTAAGTAACAACAGGCTGGGTTAGACAGTAAATGACATTAGGGGGAACAGAAAAGGGCAGATGCAGTGCAGCTTAAAGGAGTAGGGAAGAAAAGTAAATCTATAGTACATTAATTTATATTTCTATTTAATTAAACTTCTAGGTGCTCTCTTTGGATTAAAAGGAGTGGAGGGGACACCAGGTAGATTTGGCATACAAGGTTTCCCTGGGCCAAGAGGACAAAAAGGACCTAAAGGTAGGTTGTAACAGATAACTTGATAGATGATCTGCTGTTATGCATTGTGTAAAGCTCCCATTGTATTCAGTCTGAGGTTGTTGAACTATGATATACTCAGGGACCAATGAATTTGGTCTGGGTCTAACACACCAAGGAAGCATTGTATTACTTTCTTGTAAGGAAAAAAAAAAGGTCTTTTCTCAGGTTACTTCAGAAACTACTCAAATACTCTCAAGTCTCTGCATAAAGTGGATATAGCTGAATAACTATTTGTGGTGACAGAGCACTCTTTCTTCTCTTTCTTCTCTTTCCAATCTTTTCCTTAGGCGAAGAAGGGGATTGCAGTAAATGCCTTGTGGGTGATGAAATCAGAAGGGGATCTACAGGCCCACCTGGCCCTCCTGGCTTTCCAGGAATCCCTGGGCAGCCTGGGAGGAAAGGAGAACCTGGTGATCAAGGACCACATGGTATTCCTGGCTACCCTGGAGCAAAAGTGAGATACTTATCTTTCATTCTGTGTCTGCCCTGGAATTGAGTAAGAGGAGGCTAGAGAAAAACCTAAAATGCCTGGCTTTTTTCTTTCTTTTTTTCTTTTAGTGAGCATGAATGTAGTTATCCAGAGCTAAAGCTATCTGGAATAAAATAGTCAACAGTAAATGAGTCTCAAACCTCTGGGCCTTGGCACCTACCATCAATTCGGTCCTGTGGTTGGAAGGCTCTTGATCAAAAACTAGCCCACTTTCAGAGGAGGGTTCTGCATTATGCCAGGGCATCAGGAATGCCAGAGTCTGGTCTTTAGCTTCACCACAGTTTGCCTTTGTGAGAGAGGAAATCTTGGAGATTTTTCAAAGCTTGACTAGGCAAGGCCTTGAGCAGCCTGCCCTAGCTCCAGGTGCTGGGCTGAACCAGGGACCTCCAGCTCTCCCTTTTACCCATAACCTTTCCCAGAGGTCTGTGGTTTGGGACCGGTCACTTATTCACTCCGTGTCCAAGTTCTTGTCTCTGGTAGATGAAGAGGGTGTAACTTTTCAGCTGCCCGAAGGTGTTGTGAATCACAATCCACTGCCTGCTATGAGGGTGTCCTCTTTTTCAGTGGTGGGCAGGAGGAATTGCAGGTCAATGTAACCTTGAGTTTTGTTTCCATGGTGCTAAAGAGTTGCTTACAGCATTTTCTTTAGTGGCTAGCACTGAGTCATTCACCAGGTTTTCTCCAGTGCCATTCTGCAGATGCAGTCATCTGCCTGACTGTAGCTCATGGAAAGCCACAGCTCTCCCAATGCCATCCTCATGCAGGAGCTCCCCTACCCACACAGACTTTGGTCCTAGTTAGAACATATTAATAAAGATGCCAGCACAAGGATAGGAATTGCTGAAGAGGAGATCATTCATGGAAAGTAACATGAAGGCAGTAAAATTCACAGACTTTTTTTCTTTTTTTAAGCTGGACAGCAGAAAAATCTTGGTATTTGTTACTTAAGTAGTTCTGTTTGGGTTTTTTTCTTTCCCCCAATGTATGTAACATCAGGGATTTTCGGGTCCACCTGGATTTCCTGGACGAAAAGGAGAAAAGGGAGATTCTTTACATATAACTACTAAAGGTAGAGTTAAAATTCATATTGTTTATCTTGCTAACATTTACAGCTTTCATGAGAGAATGGTCTCACAATGAAAGGTCTTCTTTAGGCACCAAAGGAATCCGAGGAGATCCTGGGCTGCCTGGTATCAGAGGTGAAGACGGTTTCCCAGGCAGAGATGGATTAGATGGTTTACCAGGACAGCCTGGCCTTCCAGTAAGTAGCAAACACAGCTAAATCATTTCCACAATGCTCAACTAGTAATACATTTAATTCTGAGGGGTTATGATCACCAGGCTGTCCTTCTCTCACAGGTAATGATGCACAGTGAGAATTATTTCTGGTTATTGTTATATGAAACGTGAGGTTTACTCCCAGGGTTTTAAGAAAAGTCTTTCACTTCTATTTCCATGTTATTTAAGCAACTGAGTAGTAGTCTATAACCTATTTAGACCCACTGTTATTACTGGCTAGTTTGCAATAGTTAGTGGTTTATTAGTGACTTATTCTAGCATTCTCTAAGAGAAATTCTGTATGGCTGAACTTCAGCAGCTTTGTTACAAGTGACTTCAAGAAAAGCAAAATTTACTACAATTTTACATCCTAAAAATGTAGACTGTCATCATATATATGCTTGATAGCACCTCACCTAACTAACTGTAGCAATATGGAAATTAGACATGTAGGCTTAGTTCATTTTATAAGCTACTTTGTAGACAAAAGAAAAATTGAAATACCTTGCAAGAGGAATTTATCTCATCCATCATAAATGCTGATGTGGACCACTGGGATGCTTTTGGATCCTATTTGAAGATGTGCCAGAGCCATGTCATCCAGTCTGGACCACAGTTCTTTTTACTACGAGTGAATGTAGTACATTCTATTACTAATGAGGATAGAAGCATTTTCTAGTGATGACCATAAGATGTTGATTCAGTAGTGTAGAAGTATCACTAGAGCAACAGATGAAGTCTGCCCATTTGGGCACAACTTTATGTATTTTGTTCACAATGTTGATTTAAAGAGCTGGGATGCAACAGCTGAGGAATGACAGTCAATAAGATGTTATTCATGAGAGTACTTCAACCATTTGAGTTTTGTTTGTTTCTCAGCAAAGTCAGCAGTGATGACCTCCATTCACTTTCCACAGGGTGATGGTATCAGAGGTTTCCCAGGCGATACTGGTTATCCAGGTGAATTAGGCCCAAAGGGCTTTCCAGGAGAAGCAGGCCTGCCAGGTGAAGGATTTCCTGGTCCAAAAGGGTACCAGGGTCCTCCAGGTGACCATGGACGAGATGGAAACCCAGGGCTTCCAGGTCTGCCTGGTCTGCCAGGAGACCCTGGACAACTAGGTAAGAGACATCATTCAGTCTTATATCTAAGCTATAGGAGATCATTTAAAGCTGGAGAGGGACTGCTTACAAGGGCACATGAAGTAATGGGACAAGGAGTAATGGCTTTAAGCTGAAGGAGGGTAGGTTTAGATTAAAGAAAGACATTTTTCCCTGTGAGGGCAGTGAGGCCCTGGCACAGGCTGCCCAGAGAAGCTGTGGCTGCTTCCTCCCTGGCAGGGTTCAAGGCCGGGTTGGATGTGGCTTTGGGCAGCCTGGGATAGGGAAGGGTGTCCCTGCCCACGGCAGGGGGGTGGAACTAGATGGTCTCTCAGGTCCCTTCCAACCTAAACTCATCTGTGGTTCTGTGATTACTGAGTTGTCTGCAGCATCTGCACAGCACACTGTTGAAAAGGTAGCACTTGATGGGGAGTTATTTGAGTATGCTCTACTTCAAGGTGCCTGACACAATATTCAAGCTAGAGCATCCACATACCAGCCCTACACAGTTGCATAGCCTACAAACTCCAACAAGGTTAAGTTTTCAGGCCTGGATGTAATTCATATATGGATAGAACGTTCCAGTGTGCTATAGCAAATAGTTTGTGTTTTATGCATGCATGATAAATGAACAGAACACATTATCTGATGCTGTAATAGCCATTTTGGTTAGAATTGAGAGCGTTTCACAACTTTTTCAGTAATAACTGTCTTTTCCTATTCTTGCTCCTAGACTGTGGGCAGGTCATTGAAGACTTTTCTCGAGGAGATGGAACTGAGCCAATATGGTCAGGTACTGTATATACAAATGGCTTGGATATATTGTAACTGTTAGTCTTACACAGCTCTTATGGCTTGATACTTCCTGATGGCTACTTTGAATGCTCTGATTGTAAGCTACTTGAAGTTCAGGTCACAAATAGTGATGCATACACGGGATGTAGCTCGAAAGTAATTTAGTCAAATCAAACATATTCTATAATTATTGTAGTTTTAGCTCTTCAATTCAGAAAGTCTTTTATTTCATCATTCTGGAGTGTTTATTGTGACAAAATAATGATTGCCACACAATCTAGAGCAACAGTCCCAGAAATTAGGTGCCCAAGAAAGTTTAAGCAACTTTTGTAAAGAAGAACTTTGAAGATGTTCAATTATTTGACCTAAAAAGCCATTCATTTGCACCAAAAATTGACTTACTTGCTTCAGAGGTATAACTTGCCAATGGGGAAACAAAATATCTCTCTTATTCTGAAAAATTACAGTTATCCACAATGTTGGACTACCCTTCCCATGCCAGTCGAACTGGAGCAGCCACCATGACCCCCGTAAAACAGGCAGAAGAGGAGCTCTTGAGGAGGAGCTCAGCTTGAGTGCTCCCTTGAAAATGCTACCCATGACATTTTTCATTGAAAACTTTTTTTTTAATTGGGGTTTTGCCTGTTGACCTGCTTTAATGATGTTGTCTCAACTGCAGGATGAGAGGCAGCCTATGAGCACGTACGATGCGACTAACTCTCTTTCTTCACAGGTGCAGGCTGTGTGAGGCCGCCAAAGGGATCCCAGGGCAAGCCAGGTCTACCAGGAGCCACAGGTAACCTTTTACCTTCACCTTTGTTTCCTGAATGCACTACATTTTGAGGGAGATCTTGCCAAATCAATGAAGTTGAGTCTTAGCAGACAGCAAGTTTTAGAGATGAGAACGAAGGACAGCATTAACTTGAAGCAGGCAGAGATATCTGCGCAGCGTGCAAGTGGCTGCACTGTGCCTGAGCTCATTCTGCCTTGTTAATGAGTGTCAGCCGTGGAACAAGACAGGAAGGACAGCCCAGCTGCTATCCTCCACACACAGGTTAAACAAGAGTGTACAGAGAGAGTCTGCAACTTTATTGGTAGAGAATATACTAAGGTCTCTCAGAGCTGTCTGGACACCCCTGAGAATGGGGTGATAAAAAGTTGCAGAGGAGGGACAGTGGCAGGTCTTTCATACTGTTTGTCCTCATGTGCTATACAGAGCACCTTCAGCAAGGGAGCCTGCTTTTTAACATGTCTCGGTGTAAAGGGCCAGTTGTCTGACTGATGCAGTTGTGTTGTCTATAGTAATGCAAACCTTCCTTGTGGAGCTGTCTACCCTAGCCCAGAGGGACCATCTGGTGATCCTAGGCCTTCTCAGCACTGAGGGTTCCTCACCTCTTTCTAAAAGGAAGAGGAGGGGTCTGAAGGACTGTGTGAGATGGAGTTGAGAGAAACATGGGCAAGATGTGCTGAGTACACATAACATTTGACTTTGAAGAGGGAACCTCTGACCAGCATTGCTAGTTTCTACAAGCTTATGTACTCTCAGCCTCAGCAATACAGCTGTTTTTCAGTAAATCTTTCTCATGGCCAGCCGGTAAATGTACCAACAAAAGCCATAACTGTGTCCTTCAGAGTTTGGGAAATATAAGTCTTGATGCACCTGTTCCTGTGCCCCCTGTGCTTTAGCCAAGGCCAGAGATCTGGACTATAAATTTTAAGGTTAAGCACTGGGGTTTTTTTCTCCAGCACAAGGTTTATGGCATACATGGATTGATGGATTGATTTCTCAGAGACTAATGGATCTTAAAAGGGAACTTATTAGCTCTGTTGAAAGATGATGTGTTTCTCTGACCTATGCTTCCTTAGTCCTAATGCCTTCGTTTGTCGTTAGAATGAATGCTTCTGAAGGTTGTTTTCTTTGCCATCTCTGTGATTTTTTTTTTTCTGACTATGATGCTTCATTTATTCTTTCATTCATAGGAGCTTGAAGATTTTTCTTTCAGAGAATACAGCCAGATTTAACTCCTGGCTCTAACAGTGCTGTAGCACGAGTAACTCTCTTTTCATGTATTTTTCATGTCGCTTATATTTTTGTACTCTTGGTTAGCTCTCTAACAAATCGTTCTCTGTCTTTTGACAGCTGTTTTAGTAATTTTAAGATTTGTTTTGCATCCCTTCCATCCAAAAACTGGAAGAGGCCCCTTGCTGAGCCCAGTGCAGAACTCTGGAGCTGCCTTTCAACCTGAGGCAGTTCTGGAGCTGGAAACCTGGGAGGAATGTGACATATTTTACACCTTCTTGTTGCTGTAGCTGTATCAGTCTAGTTTCATGGAGCATCATTCCTATCCACATTCTCTGGACTGACACAGGGACACCAACACCTCCTTTAGACTCTTTAGTGCCTGCTTAGAGTGATGTGGTTTTATCTACAAGATTTCCTACCTTCTTTTCAGCCAGGATGGAGCTCTGCTGTAGACAGTCAAGTCTCTCAGTGTTCTAGGTGCTCACGGGCAACCACTATATCAAGCAAGGAGTCCCTTATGTACTTGTGCTCCTTTGAAATTCCTGGCAACATATACAGCCCACCCTGTTACATCCTGGCTATTCAGGACTCTCAAGACCTACATGACTGCTGTTGAGTGAAATGTTTTAAGTCACTTTCACATTCAAATGTACAGCGAAAGCACTTGCAAGCTGAACATGGGTCTGAAAGAAAAAGTACTTCTTACTGCTGTTTGGTACAAGATGTTAACACCAGCTAACAGCATAACGAGTTACTGAAATCCATGGCCGGCAGTGGTTGCATTCTCCATTTCTGCCTTCTTTCTCTAAGGTGTTTTTTTTTAATTAGTGCTATGCTGAACAGAATGAATAAAAGTGACTTATTACAGATGGGAAACAAGACCTTAGGTGCTATTTGGGTTAGAGGCACATTAGAATTTTTCATTGAGAACTGAAAGCCTTGGATTTTTCCTTTTAACTGGTTTCTGAGAAGTTATTGTTCATATCAGGGTGAGAACAACAGTCCTGTACGGCACTAGGAAAATGCTCTTTGTGCTGCATTGGCTGTTAATGTGCACTTTATTTGTGGTGGTCTGGAAAGCCTTTCTTCTCCCCTTCACAAGCAACAGCTAAACCTGCAGAAACTCATGGTTAAGTAATGAAAGTTCAGAAAACTGAAATGGAAAAAAACTATCAAGATTCAAGCAATATTTTCCTTGGCTTATCATAGTTACAGGTGGAGAGAAACTATCTTTCAGTGTAATAAATAAATGAGTTCTAATTCATGGTGATGCTAAGCAACAACACTTAAAATGTTAAAGCATGTTGTTGACCTTCAAGCCTGAGTGGGGAACTTAAGAGTTCAAGGAGCTGAGGAGTGTAGGGAAACAAAGCATTCCACAAGGATTATTTTTGAAGAACTTTCCTTGGATTCTGAAATCAAGATTTTTCTGGCAACTAAAGAGCCTCATGTAATAAAACTTTTTCATGAAAAAAAAAAAACCAAACAACTTAACTATGCTATGAAATGCCTGCAAATTTTGAGATTTTTAAGAAACAGTAATATTTGACCTACCCAAATGTCAAAAGCTACAACACAAGGGAGGAAGGTCCCATTTTACCTGTCAGGAGATAACAGGATATGAAGGTGAGTTCAGTGCCAGAGGAACACTATTTCAGGGCACAGCCCACTGAAGCTATACACCTGTGCTGTTACAAATCTAGTAAGCAGGCTAGTTAATTTGTGCTCAGTTTCTAGGTTGATTAGATCTAACCTTTAGCCTTACACTTCTGTTTCGTGGTTATCTAAACCAGTCTGCTCTCGTTCTGTGATCTGTTTAGCAGGGAAGGGAAAAATTCCTTCCTCCTACAGCATCACACGCATTCCCATGTCTGTTAAGCACTCACCCTTGACATTGCCTTTTGACCTTCATCTAAAAGCCTGAATTTCCAAAAGTCTGCAAAAGCCTGTGAGACTGATTACTATCAGCCTAGTAGTCTCCGTATCATTAGTCTTCAAGGCAGGCTAATCCATGTTTGTAAGAGCACTTAGCCTAGAGTTTTGGTGCATGACTTGAGATCTTGAGTACTGCTAAAGAGCTACAGTATAGTCACATCTTTATTTTAAAGGTTTTTTTTGCATCCAGAGTACCATGGCCTTTTCTTATACAATACATACAAGTTCCTGTTTTGCTTGTTCAGATCACATTTTCTTACGTTATTTTATGTAATTTAGGTGCAAAAGGTGCAAGAGGATTCCCAGGTGATCCAGGTCCAATGGGATACCCAGGGTTAAATGGTACACGGGGTGATCCAGGTCGGGAAGGATTCCCAGGTCCTCCAGGTATCTGGCAATAATGAGTCATTCTTTATATATATATATATATATATGTGTGTGTGTGTGTGTGTGTGTGTGTGTGTGTGTGTGTGGTTTATTTATATATATGGTTGACCTCTATGCCTAAGTTACTGAAATACAATCATTTTATTCCAGATACATTTTCACTTATGTTCCCTTCTACATTCCCACTATCAACTATTATGCAAACCTGCTGCTTTTCAGTGCCAAAAGCATTTTATGTAACTTCTGCAATGATGCAAAGTAACAAAACCTCCAGCCTTTTAAGATCTGCTTTATATTGCAAAATTATGCATGACAGTAAAAATTCATGAAGTCCACATAGAAATAAGGAAACTCAATAGCAAGATGGTTCAGATTCCAAACAGAATAGACTCTGAAAGGAAGAAGATACTAGTATTAGTATTTTTATTTTACTCTTTCCAGCATTAATGTAAACTATGTTGGACATAGGAAAGGTGGAGTACTAGCTACTCACCTTGTCCATAGGTGGCTATGTTTCCAAAAAGCATTTGCAAGTGTTCAATGTCTGTCATATTTTACATCAGTCTGCAATAGATACAGATTAAATCCCAAGACTTTTGTATCTCTCCAGAGGTTCCAGGTTGTCCAAGATACGTCAATTAATAGTTGGTCTTTTCAGACATAGTAAAGTCAGATGAGCCTAAAATAGTGCCACTGCACAGACATATAAGCTGCAGTGGGTTCTTTTCACTGATCATCAGCAAGAATTATAGCCAGAAATTACCACTTCTCTGTGGCTGACCAGGTTAATTTGGTCCGGGTGAGTTTTTTTTCTGTAGTACAATTCAGAAGCCATTGATGCAAGTTAATTTAGCAGCTCTTTTGAAATTCTCTCCATCTATCTGTTTTCCAAGTCCTAAATCCTCACCAATACTGAAGTGCTGCAAACTCCCAAAGCCAATGGCTGGGTGATGCTTTATCTTAAGGCAGCACACGACCTGAAAATATTCTCTAGGCTCATCTATAGTATCAAAAAAGAAAGCAAAAGACATTCCTGCATGTCTTGGTAAACAGAAAAGGGATACAACATAAACCAAGGCTCTGTGCAGCATAGGGCAGGACTGTGAATCTGTGTTTCCCCTGCTAAGCTCTGCAGGGTGTTCTAAATGCTAAATTAGGGCTCCCATATCCTATATTTCTCAGGTCACAGGGTGGTCAGTACTCAGACAAATTTTTGTAGTCTTACCTACAGTCTTCCACCAGTGCTTGGACTTAACTTCCAGTCCAGGTCCAGTTTCCCAGTTTGCAAGAACTCTTTCCTCTGTCATTTGTGGTAAGAGTGACTTGTGCCCTCCCAGTCATTCATCTGCAGGGTGGAGGACAGGGATGGTGGTTCTCCTTCATCAAGAGCATGAAGTGATTGGCATTGGCCCTTTGAGATGCATGGGAAACAGCAGCAGCAATGACCCATCAGGACACCTCCCCAGTCCTTCCCAGTTTACCCATATACAGTCACTCCTCACTTTTTTGCCCTTGTGGAATAAGACATTTATAAAATGCTGTAATATTCACACCAGAATAGTTGCATGGAACTAACTGTGTTTAGAGCTGTGACTCTTTTATGACCCAGGCACCAGGTATCCTGAGGGGCCACCTGTATGTTCTGCCTATTTCCACATTTGGTCAAATGTTCTTATAAATGTTACATAGTTTAAAGTTTTATCTAATGCTTTGTCTGATTCTAGAGGTTTCTGCTAAGAACTAGGGGAAACTGCAATAATAGAAAAGGTGTTATGATGGTGTATCTAGGATTTGAATGCCAACCTTTGTACTGAACCCTGTAATGCCATTTTATTTATAGGTTTTACAGGGCCCAGAGGAGACAGGGGCCCGAATGGTCTACCTGGACTGCAAGGACACCCAGGCCTCACAGGAAAATCTGGTGCTCCAGGAGCAGAAGGACCGAAGGGCTTACCTGGTGATGTTTTAGGAGCAGCAGCAGGTTCCCAAGGAGATGTCGGGTTCCCCGGTTTTCCTGGGGTGAAAGGTGCCCCAGGAGATCAAGGAGTACCAGGAGTTAGAGGTAACACCTACTCCAAGTAAATAATTGAGTAAAAGTGTGATATAAATATAGCCAAATCATAGAGATGTGACAGTAGTAAGAGAACACTATAGGACACGTTGGAGGTAGTGATAACATCAGCATCAAATATCACTGTCTGATGATCTCCCATCCCTTCCCTGTCTACCTCAACTGTTACCAATATGCTTGGCTCCTCCAAACACCTTCCAGAGGCCCATTGCTTATGACCAGCACTCCTTCACATTGCACTATGTGAAACCAGCCGCAGTGGGATACCAGAGAACCAGATTGTGCTCACTGTAGTTGTGTTTTTCCTCCCACTGTACTTAAGGGAATGGCAATGTGATGATTGTCCTGACTTTTCACCTACGTACTGCGTGATACTGAGGTTGTTTCCCATGCCAGAAGATGTTTGGATAATACAGGCCTTAGCAGAACAGCAGTGCAGTAGTGGAGGATTTGTAAATTTTAACTAAGAAGACATAGTGTTTAGTAAATGTTAATAAGTTACCTGGTCAGTCTTTGGGCACTCAGAAACAAGAAAAAGACAACATGATGTACTTATTTGTAACTTCAGGGTGTTCATTTTAATTCATTATTTGACAGAGCTTAAAAAACATGCTAAACTCCCTATTAAAAAAAAAACAAACAAACCAGAAAACCATAGTTTCTCTAGAAAATCTGACTTTGTCCCTCTCTAAATTCTTTGGAGGACTTCACAGAATCAAAATCACTAGGTTAGAAAAAAACAACCCTTTCAGTGAAGAACTTTCTCCTAATGTCTCACCTGAACTTGCCCTGGCACAGCTTGAGCCCATTCCCCCTGGTCCTATCAGCTGTTGCTTGGCCTTGCAACAGCGTGTGTGGGAATTAAGCCTTCCCTGCTACATAGTTTCAATAGCATCTGTACACAGTTAAATTTAGGACTTCTGATTACCTAATCAGCAAGGTTGTTGAAGTGAGGAAGGAGTATTAATTGTGTGACTACCTCAAAGCAAGGAAGGGTATCATATGAACCTGTACTGGGGACTCTTTTCATGATTTTTCAATAGAAATTAAAAAAGCAGTGCATCTTCTTACATGAGTTATCTGAAGTGAGGAGAGCTGGTTTCACCTTCAGTAGTGCCCCAGAGCAAAGATAAAGCAGATCTGTGGCATTTGGCGAGTTTAAGTAAAGGCAAGGGAAAAAATTCATTAACACCTCTGAAAAGGGGAAGAAATTCAAGGTAAGGCATGGATTGAAAAGGAAAAAAATTGGATGACTTTGTACGTTCATTCTAAACATTTCTGTAGGACTGTTTCTCTAGTAATAAAAATAAGTACGGTAAAAAGAAAAAGCATTAATAACTTGTTCTTGATTTATTTTACAGCACTGACAGAATGGCTCCCCAAAAAATGTGAAATCTTTTATGAGGTTTTGGGGTTGGTTTTTTTTAAGTTTTGTAAGAAGTGGCTAGTGATCCTTTCATGTCCGTGCCACTTCAACTATGCCACCACACCCCTCAAAATAGCTGAAGCCTGAACTCTGTTCTTGAGCAAACTCTCCTTATGTGACCTCAAGCATAGAGGACACTTAACTACAGTCAAGCCAATGGACCTATGCAGGTCTAAAACCTGAAGGAAGAGAAGCAGATCCACTTGGCCTGGATTTTAAGTGTCATGTACTTTTTAGGTCTTGTACACTGCTGCTTTTCAAGTCTGAACAGAAAGTAGGCATTATATTTTAAATCTTGATGCCCACACCCCCTTTGCTGTCAGTTCCTGGAGATGTAAATTATCAGCTGGTGCACCAAGTCTTGTAGAATCAGTGGGGTTTTGCTCAGGGATTTGTATGAGCCTTATACCAGTGCCTTGTAAAGGCCTTACTTGAAAACTTCTAAACAATAACAGAAAACCAGAACTCACCATCTGCCTTAAATGTTCCCAATCTGGCCTATCACAATTCACTATTTCAGTGGTTCAGGCAGTTGATTGATTGAATTCTTGCAAAGATGTATGTGAGAGAGACATCAGGAGTCACAGAATTACTGGGGTTGAAAGTGGAAGAGACCTGCTGCATCTATGTCCAGCAGGTGCCAGATGGTTTCCATTCCTTCGAAAGAGCCAGTCAGCCTTTCCAATGCAAATAGTGAGATCGGTGCTGGTAATGTGACTTACTTTAAAACTAATGAGCAGTCTTTTAACTTGCTTTTCCTGCTCTCACTGAACTTTCAGAGGAAAAGCATACCCTGAAAGACACCACATCCACAGAGGTCATATGTAATAACTGACTCTCTAGACACTTGCACTCTCTAATGCATGATTATGGTATTTTAGGAGCGGATGGTAACCCAGGTTTCCCAGGACCCAAAGGAGATCCAGGACCACAAGGTCTCCCTGGTTTGATGGGATTGCCAGGACTACCAGGAACACGTGGATTCCCAGGGCTACCAGGAAACCCTGGGCCGGGTGGCAGGCCTGGCTCTCAAGGACCTGATGGTGAGCAAGTATTGCTGTCCTGTGTGTTGCGGATAAGACGCTACCAGGGCTACCAGGGCTACCAGCTACCAACACCTGTGTCACTCCTCCTGCCAGTTCTCTGTGTCAGGGCAACTGTGTGGTTTCTGCAGCAGAACATTAAGTTTGGGGTAATGGCACATGCCGTGCTTCAATTCCCAGGAGGGGAAATGACAGTAATAGTGCAGACACTGTGACTGCAAATTGTGCTGGGAAGTAGGGGTGATGATGGTCCTCACTGGCAGAGCTGCTGCTTTTTCTTTCTGTAGGCACCTACCAACCCAAGCTAGAGATGCTGGTGGCAGACTGGGAAAAGGGAGCTACAGAATGAGAGTAGCCTTATGGAAAAGGGGCTTAATTCTTAAACTATGGAGGAGGAGAAGGTCCTGTTGGGAGTGGGTACAGAATCAAGCTGGTAGCAAGACTGGTTTGTGTTCATGAGCTGCTTTGTCTTTATAATAATTTCTGCAGTTCTTTCCCAAAAAAAAATTTAAATCCTCAATTTCCCCCTCCAACATGAAGGTGGTAGGACAGCGGGTTCCTCCCTCTTGTGCTGCCTGGTACGAAATCATCATCCAAACGCTTTTTAATCTCCCTGTTCGCATGTTCACACGGCAGGTCCACGTGGAGCTAGGGGAGAAGATGGAGAGCAAGGTTTTCCTGGCCCTGTGGGCCTGAAAGGTCTGTCTGGTGACAAAGGTGAAACAGGTTTCCCAGGATTACAAGGTATACGTGGCGTGACAGGTCCCCCTGGCATAAGCGGAATGGATGGCTTTCCAGGAGATAAAGGTGAGCTCTGGACAGCTGCTTTGAAAACAGTCGTGTTGCTTAAAGCTGTTCTGTGCTGAGATGAACAGGACACATTCTCTGCTGGGCTACCTTTGTTTAAAACAGAAGAATTAGGGTCAGATGCCCAGCGTATTCCCAAATCACTGTCTGCTTTCCCCCACACTGTGCTTTGAATAAGGATAGCTTGTGACCTGCAGCCCCATTTAGGAGGACAGTGGCTGGTTTATTTATCCTTTTAAAAAATAAACAGCATTTACTCTTCTCTCTCCAAAAGTCTTTCCCTTGATCCAGTCCCACTTGGTCTCGGTGAAATGAAAATGATGTTTCCCCAAACCTCTGTTTTAAAGTTTTGTAAAGCTGGAAGTTCTGTACTGAGCAATGCCAGACTTTTACCATGATACTAATCTTATGTGTGGAGATAAGGTGAGATTCTCACTTGCCAGACAGAAAAGCACTACGTATAATGCAAGCTGTCCACAGCATGCTGGGAGCTTCAACAGGATTCAACTCCACATGAAGCCAAGTTAAACCCAAAAGGAGGGGTACATGTCTAAAAATGCTTGTTGCAATTTCATCTGTTGGAAAGACAAGACTTTTTCCCTGGGAGAACTCTGGAGTATTAATCAGCTCTTATTTGAGAGAAATGTAGTTCTATTTGTTAGCAAGACCCTTGTAAAAGAGCATCCTCTTGTTCAGAGAAGAGGAATATGAGAATTTTTGGTAAGAAAGGGCCAGCCAGCCCTAGATCCGTGGTTTGTATCTCTGCATATAGAACAATGGGCTGACTAAAAACCTTGCATGGAACTAGGTGCCTTCTTCTAGCTTATCTGAACTGATCTTTTAGAAGAAGACACTAAGTTCTGGTCATCTCCATAACATCTCCTCTTGGCCAGTTGATGAAGTTCAGTGTACACCTGCTCTTCTTTACATCTCAGATTGCTTGGGTGCCTGATCTAGAGTTGCAGTTTGCCCCAGGCATCAAGGCACCCAAAAATAGATACTCTGCACCAAAATTTTCATAACGTTTTAGTCATGCATTGCAAGTTCCCATTAACTTAGTTTGCAGAAATCTGAGTGAGGTTACAGTGCTTTTCTCCTTCTTTCTTCAAAGGCTTGAAAGGTTCACCTGGCATTGATGGCTTCAAAGGCATGAGAGGCCTAAAAGGAAGACCGGGCATCAAAGGAAGCAAAGGAGAATTTGGCCCAACTGGGGCTCGGGGTGATAAAGGCTCACAGGGGGCACGTGGCTTTAAAGGTATTTGCTTATGGGTGCTACTAGCATGTTTGCTTTTCACGTCTGGAGAACTATTTGACAAGGACACAAAGACAACGAAGACACATTTTTCACATGGTAATTTTAGCTCAGACATTCCTCTCGGCCTCTGGCCGAGAAAGATTTTAGGCTCCAGGAAAGGCTGCTTCTTTATGAATCTTAATGCATTTCAGATTGGAGAGAGACATCTCATTATTCAGCTGAGCTCAGATAGTGGCACCTGGGGGCATGTGCAGAAGTCACCAGAGCCTCTTCCCAGGAAGCATAAGGTTTTTTGGGGGAAAAGATTCAGATTTTGCTGCAGTTGCGCTGTAAAGGCACTGAAGTATTCAGAAAACCAGGCAATTAAGTAGTTAAAAGTCAGAAACTTATCATTACTAGAGAAATGAAAGCTGTAGGTCAGTCTTCTTTGCTTAAAATTAGCTTTAAATAACACACTTTATCACAAGGCCAAGATGTTGTTTCTAGGGACTCTGAGACGGGTGCTTAGGAAAAACTGGTCTGCAGTTCAAAGGCTGCAACACAGTGCTCCTGGTAATTCAAGGGAGGCCTGAGCAAAAGGCAAGTGTAGAAACAGCCCCTGTGAAGTAAAGCACAGATCGACTCTTTGTGGAGAAGTGTAAGACAGTGCATGATCATGGGAGACGCGGGTGGCTGGCCTGTCTCCGCATCCCACAGAGAACTGAAGACAGTTGGTCAGCCCGTGCAGGTCC
Organism: Laterallus jamaicensis coturniculus; assembly: GCA_022605575.1. Classification (NCBI taxonomy): domain Eukaryota; kingdom Metazoa; phylum Chordata; class Aves; order Gruiformes; family Rallidae; genus Laterallus; species Laterallus jamaicensis. Next base: position 11,610,211 of record JAKCOX010000023.1, on the reverse strand, counting down.
TTTCTTCAGGATATTATTTACTGGTCTCACCAGTAACCTTCAAATCGAGAACAGAAGCAAAATAACTGCTAAGAAATCCAGATTTTTTTTTTAACAAAGCCTTTTTGGCCAAGAGACTGGCACTGACCTATTTTTCTGTGCTCTCTCTGGTGTGCATTTTGGGTTTTATGCACACGTGATACCTTAACTGATCTGCTGGGAGGTTAATTATCCATCACAGAAACGTGTGGGTCCAGTACCTAGTTTTGTATGTACAAAAGTTTAACTCAGCTTCTATGTTTTCCTGTGCCTGACTGTTCTGCTGACACATATTGACACAGGTAACTTTTTATGCCAGTGGGTTTTCCATGGCTTGTGTGAGATTATCCATTAATCCCTTCTTGCTGAATTCACTCTTCTGTTTGCAGGGTTTGTTTTTCACCCAACACGCTGCTGCTGACTCGCTTTTTGTAACAAGGTTGGGTTGGTTGTTTTTTTTTTTACCATTTAGGTGACCGTGGGGATCAAGGGCCCCCAGGAGAACCCCCAAAGATCAAGCCCAGCATGATGATGGAAGTCAAAGGCGAAAAAGGAGATGCTGGGGAAAGGGGCACGAAAGGATTCTTTGGCATAAAAGGTCAGTGGTCACAGCAAAACAAAGCAAGCACATTCAAGACTATTGATTGGTGCCTTTGCTCAGTTACCATATTAAATATTCCCCACTCACTGTACCACTGCGCTGCAGTCTCTCACCCCCACATCCTGAAAAGTCTCTTGACAGCAAAAGGTGATCTTCTGGCTGTGTTTCACAGAGCCATCCCTGAGGAAAGCTTCCTGGATTTACATCACATGTGTGTGCTGCCTTTTTGTGCTAGTGCATCACAGTGCTGTGTTCTGAGACAGCCACTAGCAGGAAGACTTTACTTGCACACAAGCAACTGTGCATCAGCCTTCCCAGCTCTAATAGTTTAAGTCTTGTTTGCTTATCTTCTTCCCTGTGTGCAGGTAGCAAGGGAATGCCAGGCGTCCCCGGAAAGACAGGAACTCCAGGCTCCCCTGGGCAACCCAGCTATGTTGCTGGTGTGAAAGGGGACGTCGGTGCAAAAGGGCTGACTGGTCTGAAAGGGTATCCTGGTCCAGCTGGCTCTCCTGGCATCAGAGGCTTCCCTGGCAGCACAGGAGGCAGGGTGAGTTCGTGCCCATGAAGGATTAAGGGTGTCCGTGTGCTGGCATTCAGCTTCTCTAGGGAGTGGTGTTCACCCCTTGAAATAGTGCTGAACAGCTACAGTGCCAAGATAAAAATGCAATAAAAATTGGATAAATAGATCGAATATTTTTGCTTGATCCCTCCAACATTCATTAAGCAGAGTTCTTTCTGTTCGTATTGGGAGATATCCAACTTCCACACACCAGCTTTTTGCTGACGAGAGCCCAGACAGTTCTTTCTCAGTCCCTGGTCCAGTTGCAGTAGCTGTTGGTTCTCGACACTGGGCTTACTATTCCCTTTCTCTCAGGTCTGATAGTGCTGCTGCCAAAAATTACTCACTGTCACTCATCTAACAGTAAAAGAGCTTAAGAATCTCAGCTTCTAGAGGGTAATTCACTGTGATTCACTTTGGCTGCAAAATAAAGTTACATTGGAAAAAATAAAGGCCTGTACAAAAGGCCTGGCAGACTGGCAGACATCATTTATTTAAAACTCATGTTCCGTTCTCAGGTAGCTTTGCCCTTAGATTTCAGTAGGACTTCTTCCTAAGTAAGGACTGCAGGAATCACCATCAAGTATGTGTAATAGGATGTTCTCAATTCCAGACTTAAGTCATTGCAAACGTAACTTGACCTTCACCTTGTACTAGTTCGGTTTAACTGATTTCAGCCACGTGACTATAAAGCACTGCAGAAATTCAAAAAGGGTAACTTTGATAGCCTTTGGGGGCTTGGGGTTTTTTAGGATTTCCAAACTGTGCTGTTTGGAAGGTTGACTACATCCTCATCCTCATTAACCGATCCTTGTTTTCACTTACATGGTAGGGAGAAAAGGGTATTCCAGGTGTTTCAGGCCATTTTGGTACTCCTGGCTCGCATGGTGAATTAGGTGAGTTTGTTCTCTTACCCGCGCATTCTTTATATTCCTTGCCCATCAGATGCTCAACGTGAAATTCTGAAGAGTCTTAGGTGGGGGCTTCAGTCTTAAAAGAGACTTCATAGTTTTAGAGAGTGATAATGTAGATGCAGGAGGCTGTGATGAGGTTAATATTGCTCATTTCATGCAATGTGTACTGCCCATGGAGAAATCCCTCTGTGGCAGGGAGGGCAGCTGTTCTACAGGCTTTTACGGTTTTCTTTCATGTACTCTTTTTTTTTTCTAGAAAGATAGTAATTACTGAATTTTGCTTCAGAAGTTGCAACTCCTTCAATCTAAAAGCAAATGCCACTTAAAGACTTACCACTCTTGTGTTCATTTTTCTTGTAATAGGTGAGCGAGGAGAGACTATAAACTTACCCGGAAGGCCAGGCCTTAAAGGGGAAATTGGTGTGCCAGGCTTAACAGGTACTAATTTCACACTTGCTGTGTATTACTTTTCACATACTGAAGTTCACAGAGGATAGGAGGGGGAGTTTATCGTGGGTTTTTGCTGTCTGTTGAACCTGTGCTCCCGTGGCAGCTGTTGAAGAGATTCAGCTTTTCTTTATTGGAATGAGCATGTGCTACATTTACATCTTCAACTGAAAGAACAGCTATGGCAGTAAACAGAATCATAGAATGGTTCCGGATGGAAAAGACCTTCAAAATCATCGAGTCCAACCCTCTGTCCAGCCCTACTAGGTCCAGCACTAGACCATGTCATCAAGTGCAACATCTTACCTTCTTTTAAACACCTCTGGGGATGGTGACTCAACCGCCTCCCTGGGCAGCCTGTTCCAATAGGACAACCCTTTCAGTAAAGAATTTTTTCCTAATATCCAAACTAAACCTCCCCTGACACAACTCCAAGCTGTTTCCCCTTGTCCTGTCACTAGCTATCAGGGTGAAGAGACCAACCCCCACATCACTATAACCACCCTTTAGGTAGTTGTAGGAGAGCAATGAGGTCTCCCCTCAGTCTCCTTTTCTCCAGACTAAACAATCCCAGCCCCCTCAGTCAGAAGACTTGTCTTCTAAACTGTTCACTAGCTTTGTAGCCCTTCTCTGGACACACTCAAGCCTCTCAATGTCCTTCTTGTAGTGAGGGGCCCAAAACCAAACACAGCACTCCAGGTGCAGCCTTACCAGAGCTGAGTATAACAGAACCATCACTTCCCTACTCCGGCTGGCCACGCTGTTCCTGATGCAGACCAGGATGCCATTGGCCTTTTTGGCCACCTGGGCACACTGCTGGCTCATATTCAGCTGGCTGTTGATCAACACCTCCAGGTCTCTCTCCTCCATACACATGCAGCTCTGGTAAAATATTTCCATTTTTGTGCTATTGATGCCAACAGGAGCAATATCAGGCCATGATTATGGAAGATGGGATAGCAGAATTCAGTCAGTTTTGGATTGGGTTGGTTAAGTAATCTGCTACAATCAGAGCTATTCCTGCATAGATCTGTGGTCATATTCCACATCATTTGGGGAGTACTTCTAAAAGCCAGCATCCTGTACATGACACTTCATTCTCACAGATTATGTGGCAAGATCAGAACCCATTCAGTAGCCAACTTCACATCATGCTTGTTATCTTAGGGTCATAGAGAAATTATTAAAAGAATATACTGGTTTTGTGGTTTTCCAGGCCTAAGAGGAGGCGTGGGACAAAAAGGTGAAGGCGGTGACCCAGGATTCCCTGGCATTGAGGGCCTCAAGGGCACAGAGGGTGAACCTGGATCTGTGGGACCAAAGGGTAAAATATCCTTTCTTTACAATACTCCAAAGAATAAAACTGCTTAAGAAGAGGACAAAAATCTCTTTTCCCTCAAAAGAAAGTCATTAAGTTTTTTAATAGGCCGATCGATCTGTCAGTTGGTAAAGCAGTTAAAAGGATGTGGAACTCATGGTAGAACTTAATAAGAACTTTCAAAAGCCGAACTCTGCTTCATACCAGTTTATCCTTTATAGCCTCTCAATGCCTGAGTGCTACAGGGATGTGGGCTTTTCAATGCTCTCTCTGCCATAGATAAAAGTCAGCATCCCCAGGGCCCAGTTACTCAGCCTTTGAGCCAGGCTACAGTACAAGAGTGCTGGGAAAGCAAAGTTAGGGTTGGCTCTGGCTGGATCATAAAGTTTGGGCTTTAGAACATGTCTTAACTGCGTGAGGATCATGACAGTGCTCTTTCAGAACAGTTGCTCCACATTTCTCATATAATTACACGGTTTAGAAACTCCAGCCAATACTGGAGCAGTCTCAGTAGGTACCTCACTGGGATATAGTCCTTGTCCAATCAGCTGTCCGATTGGAAAGGAAAAACAGATGTGGCCAAAAGGGAAACTGAGGTGCACATAAATTACTTATTGTGTAACTGGCAGGAGAATTATCATTTTAGTAGGAGGAACCCACTATAATTTTGAGGTTATCAGAAACCTGAAGTTTGCAATTAATTGTTCTGTTACACTCTGCCTCTCTACCTTTTCTCTAATGTTCTTCAGCCTGGATGAGCAGTGCGGTGTCATACAATGACACTGCAGGGTGGAAAGCCTTCATTTTGCTACCTTGGCAAATGAAGGCAGGGTAAGTTGGTGCTTTTGGAGTATAAATTTTTGAGGACACTCATGGCTGATGACTCATCATTGTCACGTAGGTTTGCCGGGACTGGTCGGCGCCCCAGGGCAGCAGGGAACCCCAGGGACGCCTGGATTTCAAGGTGAAAAGGGAACTCCTGGCTGGGCTGGCTTACCAGGACAAGCAGGTACTCATATGGCTTCAGCTATTCGGTCATTTCTGTGTGAGCGCTCGCTGTTGTTTCTTTGGGGTGAAGAAGAAACAAAGGGGGCTTTTTGCAGTTCAGACTGTCAGAGTTGCCTCTAATAGACATTCGTTCCTCATTAAGTTCAGGTGCATTAATGAAGACCAATGTGGTTACTTTCTGATTTATGGGTACTGAAGGACTGGTGCCTGCCTAGATCACTTTAACTGCTGATGACCTCCCTCTCAACGGGGAAAGCAGCTCTCAGGAAACATTTTCATTTTTCATGACAGCTGGGAAGGAAAAAGTAGTGATATACAGTATTATAATTTTATAAACTGGCATTACATAGCAAATACATCATCATCAAAAATGGCACATTGATCCAATTTCTGGTTTTAAGGATAAATGACTTCGGGCTTAGAGAGAATTCTGCTGTCAAAACACAGGTGATGGTAGTTTAAAATGAAGCTGTTTGTATCACAGGATACAGAGCCTCATTGGTTGCCACCTAATGACTTTATATATTAAGTCAGCAGATTTTTTTTCTACCATACAGCTTGAAATTGCCCTGCTTTTCATACGGTTCATCTGCCTGAATCTGCATCAAATCTAAGATGATACGGCAACGAAGGCTGCCTTTCTAGACAGTGAGGACAGAGAGGGAGAAACAGACCCTTATTTTTCTGAAGGCTGAGTTGTCCTCCAGAGCTCTGGCCATCCTTTAGAGATAACTGCCTAGCTTTAGTGCCAGGCTTAACACTGTGATACAATCAGTTGCAAACAGATGGGGTAAACAGGTATGAACAGGTGGTATAGATGTTACCTGTAGTAGAAGCAATTAGACATTTTGTTGGGGTTTCATTTGGTTTGGGGGTTGTATTTTGGTTTTTTTAATGACACAGAGTGAATTTCTCCTGAAGAGAGCTTCATTATAATCACATTTAGAGCATGCAATTATGCCTTAATTGTCTCAGTTTAAGGATTTTTGGAAAACTCTGAACAGTTATTAACAAAATTGTGGCAGCAAGACTGGAACTAACGGCATGCTACCAGACAGATCAGAGATACTTAATAAAAAAAAAAATCCCATGGTGAGTTTATTGGATAACAACAACATTTGCCAATCACAAAACCATGGTGTGGTGTATTTCATAATAAGCTTATTGTAATAAATTAATTTGAGCAAGATTTTTAACTCAGGGTGATGTCTATTCAAGCACTGGAATTTTTTGCCTAGGAATATGTATGAGCTCACAGAAAATACTAAGATGATAATGAGTGTAATTTTAAAACAGGCTTGCCTGGCTTAAGAGGAATCAATGGACTGCATGGCTTACCAGGCACCAAGGGCTTACCAGGATCACCAGGTAAGTGAGACTCTCATTCTGCCCCTTCACAGGCTCCACACTGTGTTGGCTGCAAGTCTGGCTGTTGAGATCTTTGCCATGAGACTTTCTTAGCTGTGTCATCCAAAGCCCAGTGTGGAATTTGCCTTCATTACTGTGGTCTCTGATGAATGAAAATCATAGAATCATAGAATGCACTAGGTTGGAAGGGACCTTTAAAGGCCATCTAGTCCAACCCCCCTGCAGTAAGCAGGGACACCTTCACAAGATCAGGTTGCTCAGAGCCACATCAAGCCTGACCTACAATATCTCCAGTATGGGGCTTCCACTAAGTCTCTGGGAAACCACTGTGAACTGCCATGCAGAGGGATTAGACCTTTTTTTCCCCACTATGAACCATTTTTTCAGTGAGCCTTTAGAGGCTCATGCGCGCTCTATAGGTGCAGATTAGCACGCTGGTACATCGCTTTCGTCTTAATCTTTAACAATTCCACAACAGGTCCAGATGGCTACGGCTCTGCAGGCTTCCCTGGTGCAACAGGTGATAAAGGAGAAGCGGGAGAGCCGAGCAGAGTGGAAGGCAGCCGAGGGCCTCCGGGTCAGAAGGGAGACAGAGGCGTTCCAGGTTTGTATTTGCAGAATGGGATCTGCTTATTCCTTGTTTCAGCTGCGGGTGTTACCGATGTCACAAAATGCAGTGTAGTGTGGACAGATGTACAGGAGAGCTCCCGATGTGGGGAAGGTCACTGGTGGTGGTGCTGCAGCTCAGCCAGCCCTTGCTCCAGAACAGGATGTGCATCACCCAGTGCTGGGCAAGGCAGCCGCTCCAGGACAGCTCGGGTCCTTCCCCATGGCAGCAGCATCTTGTAGCACTCACTGAGCTCAGCACTGCAGATGCCAAAGGCTACTCTGAGCCATCAGCTCCCAAAACACATGAATGAAGCTCCAGTTACACAAACCTTGGCTTTTCTTTCTTTTTGTTATAAATCCATCAGCATTTACCTTTCTTCTGAAAGCCTCGCTGCCCGCCGGTGCGTGATGCTGTCCCACTGATCCCTCCTGGGCTCTATTGCCATGCACAGTGCTGTACTCCTACCATCTCACCCCTCCAGCAATTGAGCCCACCTTATTGTAGCAGGCTGTGCTCATCTCTGTATGGTTCACCACCAGTTCCTCCAACAGAGAGCCACCAGACTGATGTTATGGATGAATCAACTAATTACAGATGGGCTTTAAAAAGTTTTCCAACATTTTGGCTCTAAAAGGCTTGAGGACTTGCCTACATATAAACCCTTACTGCCTTTGCCAGCTTGGTTCAATGGCTCATTCTTCTCTGTTACACTTTATTGTCCCTAACATGCTGTGCCTTCTGAAACATCATTGAGAGGTTTATTATCAAGCCCTGGAACAAAGAGCTATTTCACTTATCTCATTCGTGTTGGTTTGTCAGAACTCTTTTGAATTTTTATTTTTTAAATGAATATACAAAAGGGGGGTTGTGGCTTCCTGACAACTTGAATCTACTTAAAAGAACAATCTGTCGTTGGTGGGTGATAGTTTTTTACCATTTACTGCTTTTCATCTGTGGAGATCTGCTTAGATTCAAACTTCTGGTTTTAACTGACCCCAAAAAACCCTAAGTGTCTGTGACCTCCGACTCCACAGGACACAGAAGAACAAAGGTGCTTTCTTATCTGCTTCAGTATACCCAGGATATTTTGAGTACTTCCTATCTTGAAATAATATTGTACCTGGCAGACTCAGGATTATTAGCATTCCACACTGTGAGATGTAATTAGCTCCAGAGAGCTTTGGCACAGAACTGGCATTTGATTCTTTTAAGAAAAACCTCCACAACACGGTCTGAAAAAATGAAACAAAGATCAGTGGGAACTGCAGGTGCTTTCCAGTTCTGAAAATCCCATTCTTTATATTTAGCCTAAGGTGAGTCCTTAAAATTGCAACTGTGTGTTTTCCTTGCAGTATTGATTATTTCTTCTCTTCCTTTCAGGAGTCCAAGGACCCTTTGGCATTCCTGGGCAGGAAGGATTTCCAGGACCTCCCGGGATTTCAAATATATCAGGATATCCTGGTGATAAAGGCTCCCCGGGTCTAGATGGAGTGCCAGGTAATTCATGGCTTGTTTCCTGCAGACAACACTAGAAGATTAAATAAAGTTGTGCCCTCAGGCAACAATAGAAAATTAAGGACTGGGTTAGCAGCAGCAGTCATCGTTATTTGTCTTGATTCAGTCAAATATCCCTATTAAATATAACACTGAAGTGCATGGGTAATTTTTGGACAGAACTAATGGTACATAAGATAATAGGGACAGACCTCCTGAAAGCAAAAGGCAGTTCTTCCAGGTTATCCTGATGGAAGGGTTGGATTTTTCATGCAAATAACAGATTTAATGATCCAGAATTCTCTTATCAACTTTCAGAAGCATTATGCTAATGTACTGCTTGAAAATCTGAGGTCTGTGGCAGACTTGCTAGCTTACAGAGTATTTTCTTAATCATTTACAAAATTTTCCTATGTAAAATTACCATGCAAACTAATTTAGAGGCTGATACACCTACTGCTTATTGGACTGCATGATGGCTTCAAACTGTAGTGCCACTGTGAAGAGCTTGAAATGCTGTCACCTTTATATGAGGCACGGAGAATTTTATGCATTTTATGCAAAAACTTACAACAGGCAAATGAGATGAAAACCAGTAACATACTTGGGGTTCCAAATGGAAACAGAACGTTCCTTGGCCTAACCCTGCACACTTATTCCCGCTTCCCTGGCAGTCATTGGATTAAAAAAATAAAAATAGAAGTGAAGAAGTCAGGAGAGTGGGAACAGGAACATCATCTCCCAGCCAAAATGGTGGGACAGGCATGGCTCGCTCTCAACTCACTGTATGCACCTTGCGCTCGTATCCATGCGTGATCCAACTTCAACAAGCAGCACAAGAGATGCCCCCCCTCAAAACCCAAGTTAGTAAGTCCCTCTCTCCTGGGAAACAAGGTCCAGGTGTCTCCTTAGGCAGCAGAGGAACAGAAACCCACCAAATTTAGCTTAAGGCAGTATGTAATTCTGGAAGAAGTCACAGTTCCCATAATTCCCCAGACAGCATGAAGTAATTATTTGTATCCAGGTGTTCAACTGAAGCACCAAGATACACAAAACAGTAAGTCCTTGGCTTGCTTACCACCTGGCACTGAGTCAGGCACTTGCTGCTGCCTGATTTCTCTCTACCTACTTGGAGAATTTAGGATGAAGTAGGGAGGCACCCAGTGAAAGTGGGGCACTTTGCTGGGGAAGGGGTGGCTCATCAAAGGCCATATCTCAGCAGGCACCCCACTGCTACTGAGATCTTGCTTGAGATAACACTGCTTTTTGTGGGACCTTCATGTTCTAATTCCTCTGCCATCACAGCAGGAGGCTATGCCAGCTTGACAGCAGGAGCAGAAGCAGTGAACAAGTCTATTGGGGAGCTAAACATTAGTTCCCATCTTAAATTAAGGAAATAAAACCTGATGGGATACAATTAGATAGTACTGATACTTCTTCCTGTGCCCAAGTCATAAGTATAAACAGATTACACCCTGCATCTTCTCTGAACAGGTTATCCAGGACTACAGGGGCAGCCTGGAATCCCAGCTCCACCAGGAAGCAAAGGAGAAAGTGGACCAATAGGTCTAAGTGGAGAAATTGGGCCAAAAGGAAGCAGAGGTGATGATGGATCAGCAGGGAGACCTGGTGTTCCTGGGTACCCTGGACCAAAAGGTAAGGATGGGAACTGCTGATCTTGACCACAGGCAGGGTAACCTCCTGCACTACAGCAGCTTTAATAACATGACTCTCACACTCACTTGATCTGTGTTGAAATGCAGTAATGCCACCTGTTATTTTGCATTAAAGGTCACAAGGGTGAACAGGGTGCCATCGGCTTCAGGGGCAATGTAGGATTTCCAGGTGATCTGGGACCCATCGGACCCAAGGGGGACAGAGGAGTAACTGGTGAGTAAGTAGGGTCAGAGGCATGACTCCTTTCTAAACTACTTATTTGTAGCTCCACAGAGCCTGATTTAACTGGCCCTGCTTTGAGCAGGAGGTTGGGCTAGATGGCACACAGAGTGCCTTCCAACCTGCATGACTCTGTGTGACCCCTGGCAAATTCCAGTGGACAGGTGCCTGAATTTAACATGCATCACCGGCTTTTTTCCTTTATGAATTTATTTTTATAAGGTTTATAATTTATAAGAATTTATTTTTTATAAGGTCTCAACTCCAAAATCAAACCACTTTGGGGTTAAAAAAACCCCACAAAAACCTGATGTACACTTACCCTGGAGAGTAGACATACTGGCTATTTGGAAACAGGTCTTTTATATTATTCTTTCCATCTATGCCATCGTGTACTTGTATCTCCAGAAGCTCACCAAAAGATGGTACTGCACCTCAGAGACACTGGCTATTTAGGGGAAACTTCCCAATTTCCCATGTCAGAAGTGAGGGAGCAGTAGCATTATTCATTTCTTTCTGCTTATCTTTATGCTTTCCAAGAGCAGACAATCCCCATGCTCACACACATTTCCCCACTATAATAAATACAGCTGCTACAGCCAAGGTGATGAGTTGCCGACCATAGTCCCTCTCTCACACATGCAGCAACGTAACAGCAACATATCCATGGATGAAAGCATGTAAGGAAAATATAGTGGTTGGGTTTTTTTTAATCAAACAATCTCATCTTGCTTCCAATCACAGGCTTTCAGGGCCCTCCAGGCTCTCCTGGGCTGCCTCCTATTCCTCGGACGCTAATTGCTGAGCCAGGTCCACCAGGTCCCCGTGGAAATGTAGGACCTCAAGGAAGCCCAGGAGATACAGGCCTTCAGGGTCCACCAGGCGATCCAGGTAGGAATCACACACTTGAGAGTGAAAGCTTGGTTCCCATAGCAAAGTGAGGCCACCAGAACACTGTTTTGGCTCTCTTCTGCTTGGAATTCTCTAAATCAGAAAGGAGAGCTAGGTTTTGACCTTTCAAATCTAGGGCCTGGCTTTCCTTCTCCTCGTGTTCAGAACATAAGCAAAACAGGAGAAGACTTTGAGAACCTTAACATAGCCAAAGCAACATCAGATGTGGATCTCACTTAAATCAAGGCTGAACATCTTTGGTAGAAACGTCCACACCTTTGTGGACAAGCTTTCAGCCCAGGGACTGTAGCGTTGGTGATTTATGGGCCCAATGTGGTGTACTTCTACCCTGTTACACTACCCTTATCAGAGGTGCATGGTGGTAGCAAGAGTGAAAGGTGATGTGAGTGAAAGTGAGTGAAAGGATCCTGTAGCCTTGATCTGTTCCAAAGATGCCAGTGCTCTTTGCCAGAGCAAGAAGCAGGGAATCTTGCCTTTAGGGTAAACTGGTAAACCTGGCAGACAGGACTGAGCACATGCAATTAGAGTGCAGGTCAAAAAGTGGGTAGCATGTTGATGTCTCTGCAGTCCCTGTACTTCTAACTGTTGTTGGTGTAAGGTTTCAGAGGCTCACCTGGACAGCCAGGATTCCAGGGCAGGGGTGGCATTCCAGCTCCCCCTGGCTCCAGAGGTGAACAAGGAGCGACAGGGTTTCAGGGCCCAGTGGGATTTGAAGGTAAGAGATGACGCACAGCACTTCTTCTTCTTTCCCATTCCACTGTCGTAAATTGTTCTGTAGTTACTACATCACTAGATGGGGAGGAGGGGACAGACAGTTTCTGTCTTCACAATTTCTTCAAAAGGGACAACTAACTGACTGTTAACAGAGTTATCTTAAAGCAGTTTTTTCAGGTAAGTTCTGATAGATGTAGAAGACAATCCACTTGGGTGAGTGAGCTTGTTTTGATCCAAGTGTATTTTCGTATTGGTTTTCTCTGAAGAGTTTCAGTATAGTGTCTTACTAACAGTTACACTTATGGAAAAGAAAGGCTGGGTAGGTGATATGTTTAACAGGACATATCTAAAAGAAATGCCCGTGCCCTTATCCAATCAGTGAATTATTACTGTCTTAATTAGCAAAGTACCCAGAGAAAAGGTATTTTTAGAGCACAGTTTTAACCACGTGAAGCAAAAGTAAGCAATTAAACATTGGTTAACCTTGGACTAAGGAAATGTTTCAAAGGAACATCTGTATCATATAAAGCTTACCTGTCTCATACAACGTATGCTCAAATTCATCAGAACTTTATCCATGACTTTCCCTGGCTCTAATAGTGAAATGCATCATCTTAGAAAGCAGGGAGCCTGATCCTGCACTTCAAAAGCAACTGCTATAATCCTACAACTGCAGCTCTCCTAACAACAATTTACCATAAGAAGCAGCAGCACACAGTTAAGCTTTGTTCATCAGAGCATTTGTGAGAGCACAAACTAAGATGTGTTATTTCTATACCCTCCTCTCTCTGAAGGTCAGCCAGGCCGCCCTGGCAGCCCCGGGCTGCCAGGCATGCCGGGTCGCAGCGTTAGCATGGGCTATCTGCTGGTGAAGCACAGCCAGTCCGATCAAGAGCCAATGTGCCCGGTTGGCATGAACAAGCTCTGGAGTGGATACAGCCTGCTGTACTTTGAAGGACAGGAGAAAGCGCACAACCAGGATCTAGGTACGTGCAGATATTGCTGGCAGCAGACTCAAGTCAACTCCATCTCACTGGCTGAAAAGGAGAAAAGAAAATGAAATAAATAGAGCTTAGAGGAGGCTGGGACTTCAGCAAACAGGCTTAGGACCCACCAAAATGAGAAGATAAAAACTGTATGTCTGCATAGCATGCTCCTGGGAGAGCTGCAAGCCCTTAGCCTTGTTCAAGGGGACCTGTAAAGCCAGTGAAATACTCTCGACCATGGGGTTTTACTGACATGTGCTTGGGAAGGAGCAGGAAACTGAAATCGTGCAGTGTCTTCTGTGAAAATTGCTGCCATCATTTCTTTCTTCTTTTCTGTTTCACCAGGGCTGGCCGGCTCGTGTTTGGCTCGTTTCAGTACTATGCCATTCCTCTACTGTAACCCTGGGGATATTTGTTACTATGCAAGTCGAAATGATAAATCCTACTGGCTCTCAACCACAGCACCTCTGCCAATGATGCCTGTGGCAGAAGAAGACATTAGGCCATATATCAGTCGCTGCTCAGTTTGTGAGGCCCCAGCTGTGGCAATTGCTGTTCACAGCCAAGAAGCTTCTATTCCTCACTGCCCTGAAGGCTGGCGCAGTCTGTGGATCGGATATTCCTTCCTTATGGTAACTGTTCTCCAGCGTCACATGCTGGGTTTTAAGTTTGAGTTTTAGATACCAGGAAGGCTGCTCTGGTTTAGAAGCAAAACCACATATTGTGCTTGCAAACCAGGGAACTAAAAAACCAGTTTCTAGTAAGCAGAGGAGGATGAACAAAATTTCTGTGAATTGCAGAGAAAATTGCCTTTTGTCAGGCTAGCAGCTGGAGTCCTTACTTTATGTACAAGATAGTGCTTTAGAGCAGAACACGGGGACAGCTGTGGATTAGCAAATAAAATCACAGCGAGGTGTGACAGTAGCCTACAAAGCATTTTCACAGCTAAAGATTGCAAGTTACTTAAGCACGTAACTAGTAAGAAGCTGATCTGGAAGAAAAAAGCCAAAACTTTTCCCCTTTTTTTGGAAACTCAAAATCAGTGATGCTTGGTGGAAGGCAGTCTTTCACTTAAGACTAGCAAGACATCCTCCTGTTGTTCTTAAAAACAATCTTCAGTATTGGACCTCTAATGGCAACAGAACCTGACCTGTGTATCCCATTTCATATAGGTTCTCTTGAATCTTGTGATCTTATAATCAGGAAATGGGGCGTTACAGAAAAGTTTAGTGGTTATGTGTGTGTTAGAAGACCTACTGAAGGGCCTGGCCTGCTTTTCTTGCAAGCCTGTGCAGAGATCACACAAGAACTGGCAGGTTTACCATGGCAGAGAGCAGCTAGAATGTGATAATGAATGACCTGACAGATGCATGCTTTTCTGACTTGCTTCTTGTACACAAGAGTCAGCACCTGTCACAGTACGCCCATGTTGTTAACTCATTAAAGATGGGACTGATTGCTGAAGTTAGCAAGGTTGGGAAAAAAGTAAGGTTTCTGTGGCAGAAAAACATCTCAGAACAATAGTCAATGGTACCCACAAACTGTTTTTCAAAAGCCATAAGATTCAGTTTTTCAGAAAATAAGAAAAGAAAATCTGATACTTTTAATTTAGTTACAGGGAAAAGCTTTGAGTACAGCCAGATCAAATTTTTGACCAGCCCTATGTTTGACCTTTCTTTTGCTTCTATAAAAAGCCCTGATACCAATCTCATAGTTACTTCACAATAATGCCAAGGATTAATTAAATGTTTGCAAAGCCCTGTGTAAACACTGAGCATTGTTAAGAGTGAAGGTATCACCATAGCAAGACTTTTTTGCCAGGACAAAGTCTGCCAGCACCAAGGAGCACAAAGTGAGAAGAGCTTACATTTTTCCCAGCTAGCACTCAGAGCAAATGAAGTGTTTGGAGTACACAGTTTTGCTTCTCAGGCAGCTGTGGAAGAGGTACAGCACACTCACGGGTATCTCAGAGCACATACTGGTTTACTTCCATGGCATAAATTTGTCACCCCTTCCCCAAGTAAGGCATAATCATGAAGGGCATCATCATGGACTCCTGCTCAACCAGCCTTCAAGGTCAATAAGATTTCACATAGCAAGGGCACCCTGCTATTGTGCATCGTGTAAGGCCTTGCAGGAGGATAGAAGGCCATGGCCAGTACAGGAAGAGATGTTATGGGTATTGAACTAGAACTTGTACGCTGAGCATGCACATCCTGAAGTCATCGTGCAGATCTGCTTGATGACCCAAGCCAGGGTTCGAGTAACACGTGCAGTTTTTTTACTAACTGCTTTCCAGCTCCAACTGTGAAGGCCTCAGAGCTGTATTTATGCCACTGCCCACCAACTTTGTTCTTGTCAAGAGATGCTACAACAGTTTTTGCTCCTTGCAGATTTGTAAGACACCCAGTAAGCTGCAGCTTTGCAGAGGGAAATGATGTTTGTTGTTTGGGGGTTGGGGTTTTTTTAAAACCAGCCTCAAGAGTCCTTTACTCTGTCCAAAGGTATCTGCTTCTGT
Source organism: Laterallus jamaicensis coturniculus (assembly GCA_022605575.1). Lineage (NCBI taxonomy): Eukaryota > Metazoa > Chordata > Aves > Gruiformes > Rallidae > Laterallus > Laterallus jamaicensis. Next base: position 11,594,848 of record JAKCOX010000023.1, on the reverse strand, counting down.
CACTCATATGGACACAGTGGGCCTCCTGCAGTGCAAACCAAGCCAGTTACAGCTTGCCTTTCTGTAGTATGTTGCTTATTGAAACATGGTGGACATGCTCAGCTTTCTCCCTACACTTAGAAAACTATTTAGCAACTTTATTTTCCAGCTGCTTTCTTTTTTGTATTGCAAATTATTTTAGTTTTGAACAGAAAAATTAAACAGCTTCACTTAAATGCAGCTGCACAGCTCACAAAGGGACAGAGCTGTTGGTCTGTTTTGTTAGTGAGGCCTTTGACAGAAGAACAGTAACATTCAGTCTGTTACCACTCTGTGTGTCAAAGGTCATGGTTGAGTTGTGTAAAGACGCATGCTTTTGGTGTGATGTGCTGTCAAAGAATAGAGTGGACTAGTTATTTGTATGGGAAGCTAAGCTTGTTTCCACAGCTGTCCTCATGCCATGATGCAGAGTAAGGCAGACTTCAGGACTGGGGACATTTGTGTTAGATACAAGGTGGAGAATTCTCAGTGAGGGAAATCAGAGGAGCAGGTTGCCCAAAGAAGATGTGGAGGCTTCCTCGCTGGAGGAATTAACAACTTGACTGTGCCCTGGGGTGATCAAGGGCAATTTAGGAGTAGGCCCTGCTGTGAGCAGGGGCCTTTGCTGTGGTGAGCTCCAGCGGGCCCTTCCCACCTGAATGATTTGCCAACAGCGAAAATCATAACTTTAGAAAAGTTGTTTGTCAGAAGAGTTTACTGTGGCATCAGCAGACAAGTTCCTTTGTGTAGCTACAGCATAGCCAAAACCTTCAGCTTTACATGGTTGCAGGGTTAGCTGACTGTGCTCTGAGGCGAAGAAGTAGGAGCAGAGCTGGTGGTTTTTCTCTTCGCCCACATGTAAGTTTCTGACAGCATTGCCTGAGGTTGTACTCTGAACGCTGCCCTCTGTCTTGTTTAGCACACTGCTGCTGGTGATGAAGGTGGAGGACAGTCGCTGGTTTCTCCTGGGAGCTGTCTGGAAGATTTCCGAGCTACTCCTTTCATCGAATGCAACGGCGCACGTGGAACCTGTCACTACTTTGCAAATAAGTACAGTTTCTGGCTCACTACAGTCGACCAGTCCTTCCAAAGCAAGCCCTCAGCAGATACGCTCAAGGCAGGACTCATCCGAAGCCATATCAGCAGATGTCAAGTCTGTATGAAAAATTTATAGAGGTCTTTCACAGCATAAGGAACCTGCTTATCAAGGTAGTTCCTATACAGTGAAACCTTCCATGACAGTTTGACATCTGAATAAATCACGTTGGTGCTTTTTTAACTTATTACCTCAAAAGCGGAACAGAAAGTATTAATTTTTAAAAATGTCTATAAAAGCAAACTGTCCCACAAATTAAGTCTAACAAACAGACCTAGTGCCATGTTCTCCCACTACACAGTATATACATCTTTTTTGCTAGTCTAACATTATGTCACTTGCCAAGTCATACAAATATACTCACAGCTTTGAAACACCAAAAAAACCTTCAATAATAAATGGTTACCTTGGTCAGATACCCACTACATTTACTTTAAGAGAATATATGTATCTCTTCTATTTACTGGATTTGTCACCACAGTAAACACTAACAGCTGCAGTTCCCTAAATTAACCTGGGGTGATCAACGTGCTAAACCCTTGTAAAATACTGAAAATACACTCTGGAAAGTGCTTACGAAACCTAACTTTGATTTTAGTATTTTATGCTGGGGCATTTCAAGCATCCCCAAAACAATCATCTTTTTACTCTTGTTTTGTTTCAAGCCTCACCTTTACTTTAGCACTTAACCACTGGCAATAGCAGAAAAGCCCACAGGCCTCCCAAAAATACTGACCACAAAACGCAACTGTTCCTATTTTGTTTATGACACTACATGTTTATGACACTACATGTTTATAACACTACAGGTTTATAACACTAAGATTAACATTTTATTTTACAAGCATGAGGTAAAATAAATTTATTTTACAATAAATTAATGTAAAATTTATTGGCATTTTCTAGACATAGTCCAGACCAAAGGATCATTACAAAGGTGTCATGCTCCACTGTGTCGTGAACATCCCTGTGTGTCACACTACCCCCACAGCAGCAGCCCCACATGGTTTTTACATTGCAGCTTTTCCCCTCTGAAACCAGGCTGCTCAAGGCAGACAGATTTTAACCACATGCTGTCAGAGCAGCCATCACATGTAGGGTAGGTTTTACAGGAGGGTGTGTTGCTCAAGGCCACATGACCTGCAAACACACAACTTCCAGACCTGGCAGTTGTCTGTCTGAAGGTGTGTTGTCCTGGCAGCTGGGGACACGTGGCAACGGGACAACCACTGCCTCAACCTTCACATGCCCATCCTTGCAAAGGGAAAAGCAGCAAGGCATTTCTTTGGCACCATCTTTGCCCATGGAGAACCAGGTTACTGCATGACAGGCTTGATAAACGGCCTGAATGGTTCATTCACTCTTTCTGTAGAAAGAAGCAATTTAGCCCAAAGTTGTCAGCCACCACTGCAAGGGGGGAAGGGGGATGGGGAAAAGGATCAGCTGCGAATTTTGTGTTCACATAGTCTGATACACACCTGAATGCTTAAAACTGAAACCAAAGAGACTTTTATAGCAATGACAGCTGATTTTTCAACACCTCATGTCTGCTTCAGGTGCTTCTTGGCTTTTGTAATTACATTCCACCCTCACTGTATCATGAATAAAACCAGGGTTTTTTCTACGCCTCTATTTGTTGATGATTTCCACTTAGTGTTTTTCTATACCATGCACATGGACTGGTCTGTCAAATTCCTTTGTCTGCACCTAAGGAATTAGAAAAGCACTGCCAGAAAGCTCCCTCCCACTGAACTTCGACCAAGAATACATGAGCTTAAGTGCCATGAAATAACAGGATCCAAGAGAGGGAATCTTTGTTTCTAAAACGGCTTAAGTTGAACTACTGAAATAATATTCCATCTGCTGTTGGGAACAACAATTTAACCTAAGAAATTGCCATGTTGCAGATAAAAGTGACGTATTATTCATGCTCTACACCACTCAGGAAACCAATGTTAGCCAAACTCAAGAGGTGTCACCTCCACAAAAAAGTATATGGTGTAAGCTAAAGTTCTTGGCTAACACACTGTCTAACCTGGGTTAGTTGTACATAGAATTAGGTGTATACATAAACAGAGAAAATTCCTGAGCATGAAATGAGCTCTTTGGACATGCCATGGCTCTGAAAGGCAACCCCAAAACTAATCACACCAGTGCTTGCTTCAGTTAAGTAAAATACTTGGAACCGAAAACATCACAGTCAGTGTGAGCCAGATCTATTCCACGTTTGCCAGTTCTTTCAAATTACACATGTTGGTAACAAAGACCCAAAAATTGGCAATTTACCTTTTTCCAGTTGTTCCTGGACATAAGTGGCTGTGGGATGACACCACAGTTACCTCTTGTGATTTTTCCAGCACGTGCCTCTGGCAATGCAGCACATTCAGTGTGTCAGGAGAATTCAAGTGGAGGTTATACAGACCTGTGAAAACCCATTCTCATGGTTAATACGTTGCCTAACCTTCCTGTGCAGCTACCTTCTTTTGCATGTAAAACTTTTACCAGATAGGTCTTCCTTCTTTCAATTGCTTTGCCTCTTAATTTTCTCTGACTCAGATGAGCTGTCCTGACCCACGTTTGTTCAGCACAGTATGAGCCCAGCGCTGCGTTGAACACACAGGATGACGCAGGAAAAATAAAAGGCAGAAAGCTCACAAGGTGCCAAGCAGACTTGAACTCTGTGTACATACATCATGTGCTTCAGGTCTGTGTACTTGTACTGGTGTTTCTCCAAAGCTTGTGCAATCACTGTTTGAGAAGGGGAGGGAGCTCACCCACAAAAACACCCAGAATACTTGGAGCAGCCAGAGGGTTTCACCCGAGGAGCTGACCTGCAGCACAGCATGGATGGGAACTGGCTTCCTCAAACTGTCTCTTAGTTGCAAGTTTACCTCCTCTCCTACGAGGACAGGCTGAGACACTTGAGGTTGTTCAGCCTGGAGAAGAGAAGGCTCTGGGGAGACCTCATTGCAGCTTTCCAGTACAGGAAAGCTGGGGAGGGACCTTTTACAAAGACCTGAAATGACAGGAGAAGAGGTGGTGATTTTAAACAGGAGAGGAGGAGGAGGTTTGTTATAATGGCAGTGAGGCCCTGGCACAGGTTGCCCAGAGAAGTTGTGGCTGCCCCCTCCCTGGCAGGGTTCAAGGCCAGGTTGGATGGGGTTTTGGGCAACCTGGGCTAGTGGAGGGTGTCCCTGCCCATGGCAGGGGACTAGAATGGTCTTCAGGAATTCTGTGATCTCAGCATCTACTCGCACTAAGTTGAAATATTTTTATACAGCAAAAACTCAGGTACCACAACAGCCATCTCTTTCTTGAAATACAATGCTCCAGCCTAGGAAGTAAAAACCAGGAGTGTTGTGCTTGGTTCTGACCAAGTCAAATCTTCTGCTTCCAATCATGCTGTTTGTTTCCTACACGGTCTTGTTTGAGAACACCCTGAAATACAACATGTTGCTGAGCCTGGAGTAGATAAAGCAGATCAGGTTCCCTCAGGCAGGCAATAGTGTATCACCACAGGTTCAGCAAGCTGAAACAGTGACATCAGTTGACACCAATTATTTCCTCAGTGTATTGACAAGATTGGCAGAGTTTGTTCATACCCAACGTGACCAGGCTTGCCCACAGCTACTGGAAATAGAACAATAGCAAGTGGCAAGTAGCAAAATGTGACCCCACAACAGAAGATATCCGACTGCTGCCAGAAGAGAGGCTGGGGGTGTCACTGCTGATGTGCTAATGGTGCCCCAGTGTAGTCAGCAATGGCCCCATCACCATGTAGAGTCCAGCCGCATCCCCAGGGATGGCCACCCATGCTCACTGAGGGTGAGAGTCCAGTGTCACAGTGCTTAGGGACTATGCACACATCGGTGCAAGACATACTGGATGAAGGGAACAGTAACTTTGCTGCAGAGAAGTAAAACCAGGCAGTGGTGCTTCCCATACCGATGTGGGCAATGACACAACTCAGCCAAAGCAAGTGACTTGGCAGCTCTGCCTGCGCCATGGGCAACGCAGGGGTGTTCAGGCTCCTTTTGTGACCCCCATGGGACTTGAAGCATTGTTGGGGTTGTCAGAAGCCAATGGCAACCTCAGTCTTGCATCACCAGCACCAACAAGGGGCAGGAAGCAGGATGGGACCTTTCCAACCAGCATGGACCCCTACCCACTCATCCATCCCTCCCGCCCCCTCACCTCAGGCACAGGTAGGCCTGTAGCTCACATTCACCAGCATGGCAAAAAATTACATCTTGTATTTCAGTGTTCAAACACTTCACACAATCCAGACAAACCAGTGGCCAGTCAGTCTCACTTCTGTCCCTGGAAAGGTGATGGAACAGCTTGTTCTGGATGCCATATCCAAGCAATTGGAGAGAAGAAGATCATGAGTAGTAGTCAGCATGGATTCACCAAGGGGAAATCATGCTTGACCAAGCTCATAGCCTTCTGTGACGTCATCACCAGCTGGGTAGATGGAGGGACAGCAGTGGATGTTATCTACCTTGACTTCAGCAAGGCTTTCGATACTGTCTCCCATGACATCCTGATAGAAAAGCTGAGAGAGCATGGGATAGATGAGTGGACAGTGAGGTGGGTTGAGAACTGACTGTTAAGTCAAGCTCAGAGAGTTGTGATCAGTGGAGCAGAGTCTGGCTGGAGACCTGTGACTAGTAGTGTTCCCCAGGGCTCGGTGTTGGGTTCAGTCCTGTTCAATATCTTCATTGACGACCTTGATGAGGGAATAGCATCCACCCTCAGCAAGTATGATGATGATACAAAGCTGGGAGGGGTGGCTGACACGCAGGGACACTGCGCTGCCATTCAGTGAGACCTGGACAGGCTGGAGAGCTGGGCAGGGAGAAACCAGATGAAATTCAACAAAAGCAAGTGTAGAGTCTTGCACCTGGGGAGGAACAACCGCATGTATCAGTACAGGCTGGGGGTTGACCTGCTGGAGAAGAGCTCAGTGGAGAAGGACCTGGGGGTCCTGGTAGGTGACAGATTGGCCATGAGCCAGCAGTGTGCCCTGCTGACTAAGAGAGCCAATGGGATCCTGGGGTGCATCAAGAGGAGTATGGCCAGCTAGTCACAGGAGGTGATCCTCCCCCTCTACTCTGCCCTGGTCAGGCTCCACCTGGAGTATTGTATCCAGTTCTGGGCTCCCTGGTATAAAAAAAGACAGGGGTCTCCTGGAGAGAGTCCAGAGAAGGGCTATGAAAATGATTAAGGGCCTGGAGCATCTCCCCTACGAGGAAAGGCTGAAAGAATTGGGGCTGTTCAGCCTTGAGAAAAGACGACTGAGAGGGGATCTGATCAATCTTTATAAATATCTTAAGTGTGGGACACAGGGGGAAATGGCCAGCCTCTTCTCAGTGGTCTGTGGGGACAGGACAAGGGGCAATGGCCTCAAGCTGGAAGTTCTGCACCAATATGCAGAAGAATGTTTTCACAGTGAGGGTGCCAGAGCCCTGGGACAGGCTGCCCAGGGGACCGTGGAGTCTCCTTCTCTGGAGATATTCAAGACCCATCTGGACGCCTCCCTGTGTGACCTGTCCTAGGGAGCCTGCTTTGGCAGGGGGGTTGGACTCTATGCTCTCTGGAGGTCCTTTCCAACCTCTACAATTCTGTGAAGCATAAGGGGGAGTGGGGAATAAAAACTTGTAAAATACAGTTCCCATCCTAGGAAGGGCAGGCAGAACACCTAGGTCTCCTTTCACCTACTATCACTTGTCCCAGTGGGGAGGGGTTCCACCTGGCCCCAGCAGCACAGCCATGACCAGCATCCACACTGTACATCGAGGTGATGAATGGGGACAACAGAGGGAAATACTCACTGTGGCCAGTGGGATGCAGAAAAGCTGGAATTGAACAGGTGTTCAGCCCAGCCACTGTCCCTGCAGGTTCTAGCATTGGCCCAGCCTGACTAGTTCCCAGCCTTCAGCTGCCAAGCTAGAAGTACACTGCTGGGTTAGAAGGCTATTAAGTGAAATAAGAGTTTGGATGTATCTGCATCAGCAGAGATCCTGTGATGCCAGTCCCTTCCCTGCAGCTTCACTGCTCCTCCACATCAATAAGCCAAGATGAATTGTCCCAGTAAAACTAAGGAAGGAGAGTCACAAAAAAAAAAAAAAAAAATGTTTTTAGAGATGCTAGGACATCAGGATCCATCTGCAGAAGCAATGGGGAAATTCAATGAATTCCTGCTAGGACCCTTAATAAGCCCAGGAGCAAGGTACCATGCTGTATTTGCTCCTCTACACTGAAGAAAAAAAAAAAACCAAACTACCCAACACCACACAGGACCACTGAACAGAGTAAAACCTGGGCAAGTTCAGTGCTGAGGGTTGACCTGCGATCTCTAATACTGGTTGCATGCACAAAGGACTGCTTGCAGACAGGCCCAGACACCAACGCAGAGGACAGAGCGTCAATAGCGGCCTGCACAACCAGAGCCCTGCTACAGCAGGGTTTAAATTAATCACCAAATAAATAAAGTCCTACATTAACCTCCAGAAAACTTGAAGTTTTGCTTGAAGGCACACCCTGACTTCAGAAAGCAGCAAAGAAATTGTGCAAGCCCACACATTGAGTGATCCACATCTCCTCCTGACCTCTGATCAGTAGTTCCCATGGATTCTGCAGCATCCCGGGTTCTGCTGCACAACCCCATAATCTGTCACAGGCTGGGCAGAGCGACAGCCTGGGTGCTTCCCAAGGAACAACAGCCAGTGACACTAAAAAGGCACAGACATCCTGCCAGACAAATGTAGCCCTGAGGGCAAAAGCACAGCACACCAGACTGGTTTCTGTGTCACCTCTTTCAGTGAAAACACTCAAGTTGGAGCTTTTGGGAATAATTATTTAAGATCTCACATGAATCAAACGCTGGGGCAACTGCACTGCAAGTATTGATACCTTAACAAGTGTCAGATATTCAGTTTACAAAAGCATTTATCCTGCCCTGTGCCTTCTAGGTGTCCACCTCCCAAAAGCCTGGCCTGGCAACCAGAGCGTGCCATGCGTTCAGCTGTCAACAGCTGCAGCAGAGGCAGCAGTGGGCCTCTCACAAATGTTGGTGGTGCATCACATTGGTCATGAACAAGACCAAGGCAGAAGTCTGTTAGTCTCTTCCCCATCCTTGGGGAAGACTAGATACTCAAGTTTTGTTAATAGCTAGAAGGTTTTTAGCAACATGGTTTTAAATACCAGAGTCTCTGCCAGGTCAGTAGGTGTTAAACTGCAAACATGTAACAAATCTGAATGGTGACAATCTGTAGCAGGACCTGCAGCAGTCAGACAGGGGGCAATGGTTTAACTAAAAAAGGGTAGATGCTGACCAGATGTAAGGAAGAAATTTGTTTACCATGAAGGTGGTGAGACACTGGCATGGGCTGCCCAGAGAGCTGGTGGAGGCTCCATCCTCGGAAATATCCAGGGTCAGGCTGGATGGGGCTCTGAGCAGCCTGGTCTAGCTGAAGATATCCCTGCTCACTGCAGGAGGGTTGAAGCAGATGAGACCTTTAAAGGTCCCTTCCCACCCAAACTGTTCCATGATTCTATGATTACATGTACAGAGGTTTTTTTCCTCTCAAGCCATTTTTCCCTACCACACATATAACTCTGCAGAAAACAAAGCTGCGGCCTGCAGCAAGTTGCTCAAGAGGCCATACTTTGGGGAAAAATATTTAAAGTGTATTTAGTAATAATTCAATTCATTATTGATTTATGAATTGTATCCCTGTGCGCTATGCAGCTATGATTTGGGTGGGACAGGCAATGACAATGTATAAGATCAACCAATCCTTTAGTTCTTGAAAATTATGCCAGAAGTACCCATAGGAAGATGGAGGAGTCCCACACTGCAACTTGCAGAACTGGGAACATGTAAGCTGCAACTTTGGGGTTTTTGGGAGGGGGAGTTGTGTAGGGTTTTTTTGAGGAGTAGGGGTGTCCGTTTTTGTTTCTGGTTTTGTTCTTTAGCCAGCAATTCTTTACTCTGGCTACCATGCCTCAGCATGAGCTCTGGAGTCACTGCATGCATTCTCTGGGGCAAGAGAGTTGGGAAACTAGGAGCCACGTTGAATACTACCACCCTTCCTTTTTACTGCAGTCAGGAGAGAAACCACATACCTCGTTAGTGCTCCTTCATGTACCTTTCACACAAGGCAGTTTCTCCTCCCTTCCTCCTGCATTAGCCAGTTTCACATCAGAAAAAGCCTTCCCTCCAGGTAGATGGGTAATGTCATGCATAGCTACTAAAGCACAATTAAGGAGGAGTTGGAAGGGAGACAGCACACAGGTATTCAACACCATGGTATCCTATAGGCACCATAAAGAGGTCTGTACATAACGCAGACAAAGAGAAAACCACTTCATTTCCAAAAAACCCCTTTGCTATCTACATTAAAAAGAATTACCAGAGAAAACTGAAAGAAAAAGAAAAAAACTTCCTCCTGCAACTTGTGATTAGAAGCAGGAGGAGCTGTGATGCTGCCTGTTAATGCATGAAAGCCCACTGCAGAAAGAGAGTTCACGGTAATAAAACCTCCAAATGAACAAGACACATCCACAGCAATTTTAATAGCTCAGCTTCTGAATCTTACACTGTCATACCTGACATAAAAAGATTGTAATTGATTCATTAGCTACAAATATAAATTATAATCTGGATTTTCTTTTTTTTTTCTTAAAAAAGTACCATGTGTTCAATCTTAGGAAGTTAAGAGTCGCATAGGGAAAGATGACAGTCACGTGAAAGCTGGCAAAGGGTACACAAACAGATGGTTTACATGCAACATGAAATGGTGAGCCATTAAAAAAAAGGAACAACAAAAAACAGATCAGACTCCTTCCAAACTGTTCAAATGATTGTCGCCACCAGCTGAACTAACGCACCATTCGAGGGCTCTGAAGCCCTTGGAAACCACCAAGTCTTCCTCCATAACTTCACTCACGTTCCTATTTTCATACACAGAGCTTCCCAGAAACCCAGGAGATTTGGGTTTGGGTTGGTTTCTTTTTTCCACATACACCATTTTAGTCTATTTATTCCATGACTTTTCCTTTCTAGCGAACTGCAAGCACTCAGTCTGCCAGAGCAAACAACCCTTCCCCTTTTCTTACACCGTGTGAATGGTTCAGGCACAACAACCAGATTTTGTCCTTTTTGCTGGCTTGTAGTCTGTGATGTCAACAGTCTGCGGCGGCCCCTCAGCTTTCTGCCGTACGATTATCGGGACCACCATCTCAAATACAGTCTCAAAGAGGTAGTCCACCTTGTATCCTGTTTTTGCACTGGTCTCAAAGCACATCTTCTCTGCTGCTGGCACGTCCTTCTCATCCAGCATTTTGTACTTCAGTATCTTTTTATAGAGGGCAATGGCATCCTCTGCATGGACTTGTTTTCGCACCTTCGAGCCGCAGCTGGCAACAGGCTTCTCGGGCCTATTTCCATCCGGTGGTAAAGCACAGTCATCGGTGAGGTCAACTTTATTGCCAACAATAGCAAAGATGCAGTCGGCACTCGCACTGTCGGTCAGTGCCAGGAATCTCTCTTCCAGCTCTGTCAGGCTTTGGAGGCTGTTCACATCATACGTGAGGATCACAGCAGCTGCTCCTCTGCAGTACATAGACCCGAGGCCATGAAACTGCTCCCGTCCTGGCAAAGGTTTAAACACAACAAAGCGTTAGTCTGCTGGAAGCTAGGTTATTCACCGAGCAGAAGAGCTTAAGGAATTTAAAGCCAATTGCACAAGTTTGGATGGAGCAGGGAAGGTAAAAGCTGTATTATTTCAGAGCATTTTCAGGTGTTTCCTGCTTTTCCTTAAAAGTGCAACAGTGCCACAGAAGAGCTCAGCTGACCTACCACGTGCTCAATGTCAGAGCAGGTAATCTGTAAAGCCCAGTGTGCAAACAAATGTGACAAAAAAAGTCAGAGAGGCAGAAAGTTAAAAGAAATATTATTTTTTAACTGAATTGCATACCAGTTAAGGCCATGTTAGCAGCTACCCTGCTTGCATACACAGATGGCCCATTCCACCTATTTAACCAGTTATAAACAGAAGATAAGTTCTACTGTTTCAAATTCTGCTAGAACTTACTACTCCTATAAACTCAGTACACAGTTTGAAGCACATTGACTTCAGAAATCTAGAGCAAAGTCCACATTCAGGCCAGAGGTAATCCACTTCTCCCTGGGTTTTGAAGGTTTTTGTAAGCAGTTTAGTCCTCTGCTACATGCCCACAGTTCTCAGGTACATTGGCTTTACAGGAAAAGACTTGTCCTTAATGCTGCCATATAGAGCTTGAATTGATACACAGCTGTCCCACCACAGGCACTCACGCTTTTTGGAATATTGAATGCACACAATATAAAGAACCCTAGCTACATTTAAGAGCTATTTCTATTTTAAGTTGCCCCAAGCCACTCAATAAGGAACAGTAACAAAGCATTTCTTCCCCCTCGCCATTCACAGAATCACAGAACGTTAGGAATTGGAAGGGACCTTGAAAGATCACCTAGTCCAACCCCCCCTGCCAGAGCAGGATCACCTAGACTAAACCACACAGGCAATTCAGTGAGTGTGCATCAGCACTTCCAGGCAAGCCTGGACAGCTTCCTTCAAATTCATTTCTTGGAAGACAAAATTGATTCTTCTTCAAATTCTGGGAAGCAAGCTGTGCTCTTCAGCAGTTGTAAAGGGACCAAAGGAAATAAGGCAAGAGGTAGGCAAACAGGTTTTTGATTTCCTATCAAGAACTGCAACTTTCTCCAAATACCTGCCATGTGTAGAACTCACTGTAGCACATTCACTTTACTCTCCAAAACCCAACTGAGAAAAAGCGATAAAACACGCTGGATTTCAACTAGCCAGAGTCAGCCTTAGGTCACTACAGAACAGAAGTGTGAATGAACAAAGGGGGAAAAGAAAAAAGATTTTTAAAAGCACCAGCTATGCTCTTCTGAACTTTTAAGAATCACCATCATTTATCAACTCTCTTTGCACAGAGCCTCCATTTATAAAAAAATCTGGAAGTGATCTGGTTACATTAATTTTCTGCACAAAGCTACTGCCCACCACATATTACAGCATCATGAAATGACATTGGAATAGGAAAGAAGGAAGAAAATCATGCTGAAAAATACAAGCCAGTGCATACAGAGAAAACACAGGCCAGCATATATAGGGAAAACACATCTACACATGAGCATGCACAATGGGAAAGTAACTTAGAGCCTATCTACAGTCCGGAATAGAACTTTTAAAAAGATCTTTAATTCGCTATAGTAAGTCCTTCAACAGACTTTAGGACAGTACTCCATGGTGGCTGGCAGAGAGAGAGACACAATGTTCATCATTATCAGTAAAACAGAACTGGAAAACACAAGCTAGAACATGAAATTCAAAGCTCACCACACCTTTAACACTTAGCCAAACTCTGGCAACTGCCAAAGAAACAGATTTTAAGAGGTGCAGAGCACACTGAAAGGCTTAAAAGAAACTGGTGGGGATTCTCACAAGCATCCAGAACTTTTGCATGGGGAAAAATGGTGGGGTGTCTCAGGCTGATAAATGATTCGAAAAGGGTATAAACAGATCTCTATAAATTCAGGCCTAATACTGAGAAAGTAACCCAGAAACAACCATTTACTCTTTCCTATCAAGCAGAAAATGTGGATTTCCCATCAAAACAATCATGCATGTAGTTTAAATACTTTCCTAATTGGCAATCAGTGCTATATGGCACTGCAGAGGTCAAAACTTCAACGAATGGAGTTCAGAAAAGCATTAGGGAAAATATATGGAGAATTGCTTCTCTGCCCTTTGCATACCTCTGATTTGTTTTCCTCCATCAGAAGAAATTATTTAACTGATGATCTGGAAGGCAGAAAAAAAAAAGGGAGGGGAGGTGGAGAGGAAAGAATAGATAGGCCTCTGTTTTGGTACACTGGGTAAAGGCAAGGGAGGGAGAATGTCAGTGCTTTAATGCTTTTTCTTTCAGTCTCATATTCAAATTTGTGCTTTAGGCTGCACTGTGAATGAGTTTTTAAAAGTCTCCAATTTTCAGTAGAAGTTTGTGCCATGACCTACTTTGTTTTTATCCAAATTCTGATTCTACAGAGGTCTGGAAACCACAACGGAACATACATCCTCCCCTGTTCTCCCACTTCAGATGCCTCAGACATGAAATCCAGCCCCCAAAGTCATTTGCTACAGCAACCGGGTACAAGAACAATACTATTGCTTGTATTATGGAATTTGTATGCTAATCTAATCTTGCATGGCATAATATAAACCATGGCATTTTTACACACTAACTGCAAACAGGCTACTTCGACAACTAATATATTGTTAGAAAGGGGAAAGAGCAGTAAGAAGAATTTACCTTACATAAGGGATTAATTATGTCAGAGGAATTATGGATAGTCTCTCCCACTCACCCACACAGCACAATCTACGTGCAGAAAATAATGCATCATTTATTTCTGCAACACAGTTTTCCTTGTACAGACCACTTCTGACACTTAAGGGCTGGAACAACCCTGGATGTGGAAACTCCCCCAAAACTACACAAAGCATTTAATCTAGTATCTGATCCCAGGGTATCAAGCAAAATACTATCAGAAATTACAGCAAAAAAACTTATCAGTGCATGAGAGCAACTAGGCATGCGATGGGGGTGGCTCTTTCTTTCTGGGAAGTCATGAGGTCCCACTACATAGAATCATAGAACGGTTTGGGTTGGAAGGGACCCCAAAGCCATCTAGTTCCAACCCCCTGCCATGCACAGGGACATCCTCCACTAGCCCAGGCTGCCCAAAGTCCCATCCAACCTGGCCTTGAACACTGCCAGGGAAGGGGCAACTACGTATCTTTTAATGGCTAGCTAAGTAAAATGATAAACTCAGAATCCAAGAATGAAACAGTTTCATCCTTTCAGAAATTAAAAGTAGCAGGGAAGAACTGCAGAACTATCAAATAATTAACAGTCAAAGGAATTGCAAGAACCACCAAACCCACCACAAAGGCACGACATTAGGGAAAATTCCCTAAATGCCAAGCAAGCAGAAACTAATTTCCATTTTTTCTTTTCATCTTACTCTACAACCTTATCACTACTTGCAGCACCAGGAGGTTTCCAGAGGCCCTTCCAGCAAATCCATGAAGTCCTGCTGGAGACTTAACCCACTCAGAAGCAATGTGGCCAACAAGCATTTTCAAAACCCTGTGATGGTTGTCACAAACCAATGGAAGAATTTTGAGCCAAATGGACCTCAGTCCCATAAAATTTGTTAAGGAACTCAAGGGAGAAAGAAGGGGAAAACAGACCTTGCAAGAGGCCAGTCTGGTAAGTAAGCAAGACTGAAGTATGGTGAAACCTAGGCTTTGGTCCAGCCAGCCTCCTACAGCACCCTGACCTCAGCTGGAAGGCAGCAGCCCATGCAAATGTTTTCTCTAGATGGAACCACAATCTGACAGAGCATCCCCTTCCCTTCCCAGCTCCTGGACCCACTGACAGCAGCAGTGCTAACCACTGCCCCAACTTCCTTCCTCTCCTGACCACCATCACTGGGGGTGGTACATGAAGTAGCCTTTGAAGTTGCAGCAGATGTTTAGGAAACCAAAAAGATTTCCTCCAGCCAGATTTGAATGTCCCTTACCTATCACCTCTTCAAAAGCTTTCACCACAACTTCTGAAGGAGCATGACTTCCCACACACGTCTCTCAAGAAATCCTCTACCGGAAGAACAAGTTTTAAATCTCTCAGTGTTGAGTATGTACAAGTAACAGTCTGCTTTGCATTCTTGAAGTCTTGAGGGGAATAAAACGCCACAAATACTGAAGAGCTAAAAAGGTCATCCAGAAAGTACTGGAGAAAATACCATTGTTACTCCAGTGTCACAGTCTGAGCAGGGTCTGAAAGTCTGAGTTCCTGAAGTAAGCATGTAGTGTGGAAACGTGCATGAAGGTGATCAATAAAAGCTGTGTGAAAAACTGCTCAGTTAAAAACCGAGTGCAAAATTATCCAGGAAGTTCTCAGTCCATAAAGCAGGTATCTTCCAAAGATTTTCACTGTAATTTAAGCAATTTGAAGAGCAGAGAGGAATTAACACAAACACAGTTTCAGCTGGTTTTGCCTTTCGAGTTCTTTTTCTCCTTTATAACAGAGTCTGAACTTGAACGTACATGAAGAGAGACAGGAACCATGCCCTAAGGAAATAACCAAAACAGGAAAGAAAAGGAAAGCCTGACACCCGTGATGCAGCACAGAAGTCAGCATCAGAAAGAAATGAGAGTTGAGGATTCAGCTGCAGCTCAAAGGGTGACCCTGATGCTCTTGAGTTACCTCAGCGGGAACATCCGCGTGATCACAAGAGCAGACAAAGAAGCTCCTTTTTAAGGAACAGCCTTTCCTTCTGTTTGCAGACAAAGCAGTAAAGTTGTGACCCTTTAAAGGACATTAGGGGAAACAGTTTTGCTGGGAATTGAGATTTCTCTTCGTGCACGTACACCGGGATACATACTAACTATGAAAGAACAACCAATGACAGTCCCTGAAGGCTTCAGGGAAACTCCCCTGCCCACATGTGAGTCAGGCTGTAAAGTTTGCACACTGATGAGGTCAGAGTTCTTTATTACCTTGTTCAAGATTGGTATTTATTTCTTCTAGGTGGCTTTGTCTCATTTCCCTTGAAGTAAGGGGCTTTATTATGAACCGGGCTATGCCTGTGGTTACTAGGGGATAACAAAGCTGTCCACCGCAAAGGATTAATGGGGGTGGGGGTGTGGGGGTGGTGGGGGTGTGTGTGTAAGTAGGAATTAGTGGAAACAAATGAGTCAGAAAGCACTGGGAAGCTCAATTCTTACATATCCAGGAGCTGTTTGAACACGTGACTTCCCAATCCACTAGAAAAATACTGCATTTGGTTTTCCTCCAAGACAAGACTCCCCAGAGAATAAAAGTCTCTGGGATTGAAGGGGGCGGGGGGGGGAAGGGGGAGGGACAGAAAACACAAACCCTCCCTCCCAAAACCCAAAAAAGACCAGCTGCTTGCTCAATTACAAATGAGCAACCAGAAAATTTTTTAGACTCCACCTTAGCCCTGTATTATACATGCACAATGCTGTATTATAGAATTTACTTAAGTACATTGAAGTTTCAGATGCAAGAGACCTCTAGGTCAATTAAAAATCAACATGACCTTTAGTTTGTTCATACTCATTACTGAAATACACGTCAACATTCAAGGCATGAAGTGCCCCCTATTTCAGGGGCTTCTATTTAAGTTATTTTCATAAGATATGCATGCCTTGGCCAAAGCATAATATAAACATAGGAAAGTACTGATCTGAACACTCAAAGGGCATCACTTTCATGTTTTGAACTCAAAAGCTACACATGGAAGGAGAAAGTAACAGCTACATGGGTTAAGAGAACAGTGAACAAAGGAATACTCTAAAACTCTCCAAAGGAAAAACAAAGGCAGTCAAGAAAGCAGGCTCAATGCAATATATGATTGGGACAAGCCTACTGCATTTCTAAATGCAATTGCCAAATCAAGTATCTTTATCAAATAATAAAAGAAGATTTAAAATGTCAAAAAAACCCAACCCAAACCCTTCTTTTTCCTTAAATCTATGTTTGTTTTGGTTTAGTTTTTTTTATTTAACAACTACTCTGAGGTCTGAAGGACCCTAAAATAGCCAAGAATTTGTTCCCTGCAGAGATCCCCACTCTACAATCATGAATCATTTTAGGCTTGTAAGACCGCCCCCTCCCGCCCCCCCTCGGAAAAAGCAGTTCAGGGTTAGCAGGAAAGCCAGATGGACAGGAGCAATCACTGACTTCTCACTTAGGCAAGGGGAGAAATCGCGATCAAACTGAGCCCTGTCCTTCAGTCAGTTTTAATTATCATATTAGAAATACCATGCCCCCACTAACAAATGTTTCACTTGGACACTCTGGTGGATGAGAAACTTAACATGAGCCAGCAGTGCGCTCTTGCAGCTCGCAAGGCCAATGGTATCCTGGGCTCCATCAGAAGAGGGGTGGCCAGCAGGGACAGGGAGGTGATTGTCCCTCTCTACTCTGCCCTCGTGAGGCCCCACCTGGAGTACTGTGTCCAGATCTGGGGCCCCAATACAAGAAAGATGTAGAACTGTTGGAGAGGGTTCAGAGGAGGGCCACAAAGATGATTAGAAAGCTGGAGCACCTCCCCTATAAGGAGAGGCTGAGGGAACTGGGCTTGTTCAGCCTGGAGAAGAGAAGGCTGGGTGGGGATCTCATTGCAGCCTGCCAGTACCTGAAGGGAGCATACAAACAGGAGGGGAATCAACTTTTTAAAAGGATAGATAATGGCAGGACAAGGGGGAATGGATTAAAGCTGAAGGAGGGAAGGTTTAGATTAGATATTAGGGGGAAGCTTTTTACAGAGAGTGGTGAGGTGCTGGAACAGGCTGCCCAGAGAGGTGGTGGATGCCCTGTCCCTGGAGGTGTGCAAGGTCAGGTTGGATGGGGCCCTGGGCAACCTTGTGTAGATCCAGGCCTGGAGGTTGGTGGCCCTGCCTGTGGCAGAGGAGTTGGAACTCCATGATCCTTGGGGTCCCTTCCAACCCATGTCATTCTATGATTCTATGACACAAAACATGAAATAAAATTGAGGACTAGAAAGAGAAGAACATATCTGCTGCATAAACACTAGCTATGGATTACTTCAATTTTACTTCAATTCCCTCAGATCTGGTTGTAGAAAATGACAGTCATTCAAACTAATTTTACAATAAATAGAAACAATTAACACAACTTCAGTCTGCAAAGCATTTATCTTTTCACTCCAAATAAAAACATAAAAACAGATAAAACCACATAAAAGCACCATCAGGCTACACACAGGGTTCTCTCTCACCAACACTCACACGCTCCCCATCACAAACATTATCCACAAGCTCATGCCCGAAGTCACCAAGATCCAAGGCCTGACAGCACGCAGGTATTTATACCAGTGCTTTTAGAGAGATAAAGGAAACACACTGCATGAGCTCTTCTCCTCCTCCCCCAGAGGCTGGCACTCAGGAAGGCAAACATACCCAGGACATTTGTTTCCAGTGTTACAAATACCTTCCCATAGAAATAAAAAAGATCAAAACATTCAAATGGAGGCAAGTCCCAGGCTCAAAGGAACTGATGGTGTATTTGAACTGCCTGACATAGATGAGGAAGCCTTGCAAACCCTGAAGGGTCAGGCAGGAGATACTTTCTAACACATTTAACTGTGGCATTTGAATGAAAGGCAAATCTCAAGAGTTCAGCGTGCTGTTATACAGGAGGAATGTGATGTTACTTTCCTGAGCTGGAGGTGTCACTGCGTTACGTCCCTATAATCCAGTCCCCCACTGAACTCGCATACAGAAATCTTATCCGGTCTACTAGTGGATTATAGAATGGATTTCTATCAAATGTTAAAACGTTCAGTATTCTAGATCTGTTTTCACCTGAGCAGCCTGATAAATTCTTTCAGAAAAATGATTTGATGAAACAAGAAATGTCTTGGCACTGTAATCCCACATTTATGAGCTGTGGTGACACAGTAGGGCTTTTATCCTGAGAGATTAAGCCACACTCTTCTGTGTAAACACAAGTATTAAAGAGAATTTTTTTAGAAGCCTACTAAACTACCATTTGGGGATAAAACATATCCCAAAATATATGTAAAACTGTATTATTAGGGAACTGAAGTGAATCAAAAATGAGAAAAAATATACAATGGGGTATAAGTGAAGGGCCTTTTGAAAGGATTGATTCTTAAACACAATTTTTAAAATAAGAACTGAGATCTTTTATCTTCAGGGGATAACCACTTGTCCCTTGCAAACTTATGCAGGAATATTTAACAGATATTAATGCATTCTCCATGGAATAAGAGGAGAGGTTACAATAGTATTTAGGAAAAACTGGATGAGATGATGAGCATTACTAAGCATCAGTGCCTCCAATGCAACATACAAAGGAAGAAGTAAAACTTGCCCTTTATTTCCATTCCTTTACATAAAAAATCCCAACATCTTTTCAGGTGCCTAAATTAGCTATTACCATTCTGCCAAGAGAAGGTAACTACCTCCTGGAAGATTATTCCACACCAGCATGCATCTTATTTCCCTTGCTTTAAAGGCACTAGACCCACAAATCATTATTTCTACCCCTACTGCATTTCTCACGCACACAAAAAAAGGCACCCCAACAGTAACAACAACAACAAAACCCACCAAAACCAACAAAAACCTACACTGGATATGGAAAGATATGGAAAGCAGGAAAAAGATGGAAAAATAGTAAGTTTTTAAAAAACAAAGACAAACTAGAGAGGAAAAAACCCACCAAACAAAGCACATCACACCCTGCATCATGTATGAGGTTTTGCTCTTTTTGCTCTTTTCCTAATACAGAGGGAGCATATGAATTCAATTTTTTGAGTTGGAATCAACACCAGTAAGGCTGGGAAAGGAATTTGTTTGGAATCTTTGCGAACAAAAAGAATCACTTGAAGGCATCTGAAATAAAGACAAAACTGGGCATTTACTTACTGGAAATTGAAATTCTACTACACTCCATACCTAAGAAGAATAATAAGTTTAATAAAAAGAAATTTTTTTAATCCAGATTTCTTTTTAGCCTACTTCTTTCCCCTCCTCTTCAAATGCAGTGACTAAACTAAAAATAGCTGGCAACACACCATAAATAAGGTTTGCAGGACATGCTTCAGCAGGGACCAACAAATACGAAGTACATAAAAGATTTTGCCCTAAAATTCTAGCCACTTCACCCTCCTTCTGAAAGATGAGCCTTCCCTTAAAAGGAATAGTGACTTTGCTACTAGTAATGCTCTATTTCTTTACAGATTCAAGCTTCTTCCTAGGATACAGCCTTTTCAAAAGGAAACTCGCCTTAACAGCCAGCTAAAACAAATGACAGCAACAATTTATGATCAACTTGTGTCTTGTTTTCATGGTTTTTATCAGCAAAGAGCTCTCATGATTTTATTTTGGCTGTGTTTCCTTTTTTAATTTTTTGCTATATACACCCTGAGCAGCTACCTTTCAAGGCAGCCCTGATGGGCTGGGAGAACCACCCCCTTCGTGCCCCTACCCATTCCCAGAACAGCTTTCCCTTCTCAAACTTGAACTATACCAACAGGTCAAGCATCTTCAACCACCTCTTTAATCACTATTAAAACACCATTTCCATTAACATTCCAAGAATGATACTTTGGCACAACTGACAGAAAACAATTCCTCCAAAGAAGTTCTCTTAAATGGGCCTTTTCTTGTTAGGACAAATAGCAAGCTGAGAAGTTATGCAAGGGTAATGGCAGCGTGGCGTGTGGCATGTCACATGCCAAGCTCTGTATGACGCAGGTTGACGACCTACAGGATCATCTGAGCTTTATCTGAAGATGGTGGTTTGTTACATTTTTCAGCAGCAAAAGGGCACCCTCAAAAAAAAAACCCAACCCCAAACCATTTAATAAAAGCAGAAAAACAAAGCAATGGGGATTTAGGTTTATTTCCTATCCTACATAAAGGCTCTCTTTCATAGAATCATAGAATGGCAAGGGTTGGAAGGGACCCCAAGGATCACAGAGCTCCAACCCCCCTGCCACAGGCAGGGCCACCAACCTCAGGCCTGGATCTACACAAGGTTGCCCAGGGTCCCATACAACCTGGCCTTGAACACCCCCAGGGATGGGGCATCCACCACCTCTCTGGGCAGCCTGTTCCAGCACCTCACCACTCTCTCTGTAAAAAACTTCCCCCTAATATCCAATCTAAATCTAATCTTTCTCTAGGCATGTGCTGGCAGAAGCTCCAAAATAAACGTTTCATCACAAGGTGCCCAAGGAATTACTCAAAAGGCACACAGCTTTAGCTAGCAGCACACCTTTACAGAAGCCACAACTGAAACGTGGATAAAAGTTTGCTGTGGTGTTTTTTTGGGTTCTGTTTTTGGGTTTGACAGTTAACAGTGTGATAGCTTATGGAGAAATAGGCTTTTAAGTAAAAGCTTCACTTTCTAAAGGCAACTAAACTAAAAGCAGATGCCTAGCAGCTCATGGTGGTGCCAATCAATCTGTTGTTACCTCTTGCAGTGCCCACCAAGTCACAGAGACACCCAAAACAGACAATTACTGCAAATGAAACCCTCTCACCCACACCTCAACTGTAATAAACATCCCCCAAATCTTGTATTATTCAGGCATGAACTACTTTAAATATTCTCAGGAACTTTTTTTAATTGAGCCCTGAAGAGTTGTTTGCCAATTTTCACTCCATAGCCAGCAGTTCAGATTTTCATTACTGGTTCCCAAAGACAGATCCATTGGGGACACAAGAAGGAGGAGATCACATTCACAAGGGAGAGGAGAGGAAAAGAAATAAAAGGGAAAAAAAAAGAATTCGCAGAACAAGGCCAGAGATCAAGCGTAATCCTCATTCGAGCCTGATCTCCGGCGTAACAAAGAAGATAGAATTTCTCTCAGCCCTCGTCTTATGACTGAGGAAGAATTTGTATATTATAAAGCAACAAGAGAGACGTTAATGTCCCACCAATTAGTTTGCTGCATTGCAGCTTTCAGACTCTGACTTTCACCTTCATTATGTATCTTCAAGACAACAGAAAAAAGAAAAAACAGAAAAACAACCTTACAACACAAAAAAAACCACAACAATAATACCACCACAGAAAAAAACCTACTCTCCTCTCTAAAAGGTATTCCTATATGACTTAATCTCCTCCTTGGTAGGCCAAACAAATCAACATTTTTGTCATATTCAGGCTCTTTGTCTCTAGCAGATTCCTCTAAGCCATTAACTATACCTGCAGCTCTTTTCTCCAACCTTTCTGTATTATACAACCAAGACTTTGAGTGCAGTTTTGGGTGCCCCAGTACAAGAAGAACAAAACTATTGAAGAGTGTCCAGAGGAGGGCAATGAGGATGGTGAAGGGTCTGGAGGGGAAGACTTACAAGGAGAGGCTGAAGTCCCTTGGCTTGTTCAGCCTGAAGAGGAGGATGTGGAGGGGAGACCTCATCATGGTCTATGGCTTCCTGACAAGGGTGACCAAAGGGGCAGGCACCAATGTCCTCTCTTTGGCAGCCACTGATAGAACCCAAGGGAACAGCATGAAGCTGCAACCATGCAGATTTAGGTTGGATGTTAGGAAGAGGTTCTTTACTGAGAGGGTGGTTGGGCACTGGCACAGGCTCCCCAAGGAAGTGGTCACAGCACCCAGCTTGGCTGAGCTCAAGCAACGTCTGGATGATGCACTCAGTCCCATGCTCTGACTTGGCTGGGCCTGTGTGAAGCCAGGAGTTGGACTAGATGATCCTTAGAGGCCCCTTCTAACCCAGTATGTGCTACGATTCTAAGACTGTAAGAGTCTCAAAGTTATGAGCTTACTCACATTTTTCACTGCTCTCATTCCTCCCAACACTTGGCAACGCGAGGTACCAAGAGGTCAGTTTTTCATCTACTGCCAACTCAATGGACCTTGCAAAATACATATCCTTGCCCAAACAAACCCAGCTTAACCTGTTACCAGCGTCCTACACCATGTCTCTGTTCATTTGCTGCCTTATAAATCTGTGCAGTCTATGTATTTCGAGCTACAATCACCTTTCCTATAAAGAAACTTAAAAGCTCAGTGCCTTCGGACTAAATGCATGTTCATAGTATCTATAAGCAGCAGTACCTACACTGGACAAAGGAGATGCACAACTCCTATATAAAGCAGAAGGAATACTAACAGAGAAGATCCCTACTATCTACAAGAACTGGCCCATCAACTAATTTCAGCTTTTCTAAGCCAAAAAGAGTACCTGGGAATCTTTTCTGGTGCATAAATTTTTTTTTAAAAATATTTTTCTTGCTGGCAAGAATAAATCAGAACTTAGCATTAAAGTAATGACATTAAGACCAGGCTTCTAAATTCAAAAGATTTTTAATTTCAAAATCAAAGTTCCTGTATAAACACCAATTTTACTCCACTATGTTTTGTATCTGAAGTTTGAAATATAATCATACTATGCACAGTGTAACACAAAGTATTACACAGGAAAAAGCTCCTAACTATACTACTTAGCATACTTTCCAAAAAACAAACAAAGAGCACCACCCCAAAAAAGCTCCCACACACTACCCAACACAAGCACAAATACTTATTTGCAGCTGAAGATCCCACTGACACCTCTACAATCCCAAACAACGTTTTCATTTAGCTAGTTAAGACTTACTTTCTTCAAACCACCCATTTTATTTAGTTCTCCTGCTATACTGCGCTTATTTTTAAATGAAGGAAATAACCCCAGAAGCTTCAAGCAATTCACATGTTCTTCAGCTGTCTGGAAGCCTAGGGCCTTGTACAAGAAGAACAGAATTGACCTTAGCCCCAACAGTCCAGCAAGCGTTATCTTGAGTGCATCTGCAATGCAAACTGGAAAGAATGACACCGGTATTTATCTGTTTCCCTCTGAAGCCTCACAGTTGTGTAAGGAGACATTTTATCTAAACACTGAAGTCTGGCAAAAGAAACAAGGGTACATCAGATTTATGGGACTTTATCATCCTGTCAACAAGCGGATGCTCCACCAGAACTCCAGCTGAGACCTAGCATCAACACCATCTCTACCAGAAAGATAATGCGACAGGCTGCTTGAGAGTTAAATTTATGCAGCTCCTGTACGGCTGTACTAAAATGGGAGCAGGAGTGCAAGGATGAATTTAGAAATTGGAAGCCAAGTAAAACGTGAGCATCGATGTGTGATTCTTCTAAAGCTTTAAGTTTAGAAGACAATTTATTGGACACAAGCAGGTCATTTGGCAGATGACCCCCTTGATGAAAGGGATGATCAGAAGTAAACCACAAAGGGTGGAAAAAGCCCCCTTTGGACTTATTTTGTCAGAGTTCTGCAGGAAGCATTGGAATTGAACACTTAAGTGCAGCAGCAGTGCTTGACAGTCAAATATTGCCCAGCAGCAGGTCTCAAAGTGCCCTGTTACAGGGCAGGGCTGTAAAACAACATTGCCTGTGTCAGACACCCGCTTCTGAGTTGTGCAAGAAGCCTTTCAGTCATAACACCCTCTGGAACACCAGTCCATTTTGTCCAAGAAAAGTACCCCCTAGAGAAAAGCAACATTTTTTTCTACAGGATGAGCTCTAAAAGCAGGTTGTTTTTCTTTCCAGTACCTAAAACCCGATACTTTTTCCTTTAAATTTACAATTTCTTTTCCACTGGGGAATAGGCTCTGCATATGAGCCCAGTTCTCTATACAGCTGCTAAGGACTTCGTGACCGGCTCTGCTTATCTTCAGAGTCACGCTGCTGCAGAAAGGGTATCTTCAAAGCCCACGCTCCCTCCCCAGGTTTGCTCTTCAAACTGAGAAGTAGGTCCTCAGCTCAGACTGGAATGCATGGCTGAGTGTACTGAGTCTGGCTGGAGTCGTGGGGCCAGGAGGTCACTCCACACAGCTTGGATGTGTTACATCACTCAAGAAGGAACTGGCAAAAGAACTTGGCTTCCAGTTCACCCAAGCAAACATTGATACAGGTGTGTGATTTGAAAGAAAAAAGAAAAAGAAAAATCAAATAAAATCCAGAGATGGGCAGGGTTTACTGTGATTGCCTCATAAGTGTATCTCAGTAACCATTACGAAATGCTACTACTGGTCAGGCATTCCTGCCAGCTCAGTGAAGAGCCTGCAAGTCAGTGTCTGCCCATTCCCTGACAGACAAAAAATGCTTCCTGTTTTTCTTCATTTTTATTCCTGTTTTAGTTTACTTAGTTTTGACAACTTCCTCATTAGATACTTTGCTTTTGCCTTATACCTCCTTACAGCTTTTATTTTTTTTAAAAGCAAAAATCCCCACAGGATTTTTTGCAGAACTGGAACTACAGACATAGCAGTTTTCTGCAGCAGAAGGGTAACTACATGCACACCAAGTCAATCAATCCAATACACCATACCATTTTTTGAGCAAGGAAACACCATGAAATAAATAGGCATCTTAAGTACAGTAACATTTTCAAGAAAATATAGTTCATTGTTACTGATCACAGATGCTCTTTGGACAAATAAATAAATTAAATGGTCTGATGTATTAAAAATGTCATTTTCCATGTTAACTCCTTTAAGCCCAAATACACCTTATGTATTTCTGCCTCCTGGTTGTCTTCAAAGTCCCTTCCCAACTACAGGAAGCCAATCCACCAGCGTGCAGCTACAAACTTCACTGTGCACACCCACACAAGGGGAGTCACGCAAGAACACAGTAAATTAGCTTTCTCTTTCACAGGCCCACAGGAGAGTTTCACTTCCAAGAGCAGCAGCTATGGCCGTACCTATTTCCCATCAGCCCCACCTGAATGACACCTCGTTCCATCCTGCCACCAGCACTCAGGAAGCAGTCACAGCAGCTACGGGCTGGCAGAGCCCAGAGCTGCCCCTCACACAGTGCTCCACTCCAGGGCCATCCCAGGACACCAGCCAGAGGGGTTTCAAACACTGCAAAAACCTCAGTCTTCAGACATTCCCAGGGATCTCCAGGGTGCTTTTACCTCAGCACTGGGGCTCCACAACCAACAGCTTTTTAGCCTTTGATAATGAAACTTGGAAGACTTTGAGGACAACCCTGTCAACACAACCCTAGGAATGCACATCCCCACCATTCCCCACAGCCAGAGACCATACTCTTCTCCCACAGCAACAGCAACATGGCTTTGTAGGGATTTGGGGCCTTACCACGTAGAGAGAGGGACCCAAGCATATTGGCCATGGTTCCTTTTGGAAATAAAATTAATTACTAAGCTGTATGCCTCAAGCACTATTTCCTTAAGTCTTTCATCCTACTGGTACCTTTTCAGGTTGAATAGATGTAGATGACAGGAAGAGGAGGACTAGAAATACTTCCAAGTGACCAAGCTTTTACAAAACGGTAGTGCAAGACAGCAGCTGAATGTTGGTAGTCATCACTGTTCACTAAACAACATTTTAAAAAATGTCTATGAATCACAATGTTCATATTCTGAAAAACAGAGGTGAGATTTCACTAACAAAGGGACTTAAAGAGCTGGCAAGCTGTCTTCTCTGAAGTGGCCTTCTGTGTCACATACTTTAAAAATGAGAAATGATTCTTACAAACATAACAAATAACACAGAATTGTCTGAAACACCTGAAGCCACAGTTATCAGATTAACAGCAGGCACCCACAGATGGTCTACCCCAGCAAGTACTCAGTAAGTGCCTCTTATTTAAGGTTAAACTATCTTCTGGTGAAACGTAACTCAACTGCAGTATATTATTATATGCTGCCTCCTGATTTGTAACACCCTTCACTAGCAATTTGAAGAATACTTAAACCTTGCTAAACAGGCAGACTCAAAGGCCATGGATCTTGCAAACTGAATTTTTTAAAAAATGTAATTTTTATGACAAACTCACATTTGTAACATGGAACATCAACCTGGGCCCACTCAACAGACAGACAGCTTTAATGGTTTGTTTCAATGTCAGTTCACTTATAGGCAAGTTCTCAACTAAGAACACATAGAATTACTTCAAATATTATTTGACCTCGAGATAAATTGCTTCTACTCTTTACCAAGCACCACCAGCTTCTACTCAGCTGAAGTCTTCTTCACTGGTCGCCTCTGCTGTTTGTCAAAAGCAGGAGGAGGTCTGGTGGGCTGTCTTCAGCAAGTATCAAACTTGGGAGACCATGTCAGACACACAAGCTGCTGCCTGGTTTTTACCTGCCTGTACTTAAACTTGTTCACCTCATTCAGATAATTTTATCACAAGACACAGGGCTTATGTTTTCAGAACTTGTGCTGGCCAAGATGAACACGTGGCCTTCACATTTCCAACACTGCACCCCCTTTTTAATTCCACGACTGGTTTCCCTGCCCCCACTCTTAATAGCGTAGGTGGTATTCACTGTTAAGAGCCATTAACTTGAGGATTAAAGATTCATCTTGTCTCATTAATGTTCTCCAACCTGGCACAAAGAGACTACCACTAAAACCCATAGACAACTCTGTTCGGAACTTTCCATACAGAACACACTATAGAGAGCAAGTTTACTGCTGTCCAGTGTCTACCCATTTGATCCTCATGCCATGAGGGGAAGCTACTTACCAAAACAGAACTGCCTACACATTTGCAAGCGATACATTCTTTCCTAATTAAGGCAACAAGGCAGCATCTCTAGGTCACAATGCATTTTGTTACACAAAAACTGGATAGAAGGCAACTTCTCCACTTCCACTGGACTTCCAAGGCTTGAAGTGGGTGGGGGTGTGGAGAGAGAAGCTGAGCAGGACAATGTGGAAAGGGCACACAATGCTAGAACAGGGAAGGAGACAAAGGAAACAATAGAGAGTGATACATACAGCTACCTGTGGTGCAAGGGAAAGCTCACGCCCTAACCACAGCCTTAATACAGTATTTGTTCCTCATGAAAATAAGAAGTAATCCTACTGGCAGGGGTTGGAGGAGTTGTTTGAGTTATATTCAGTTTCACAAAATGAAAAGACTGACATCTCAAATAAACACCACCATGTATCAGAAAATAAATAAATCACTCATCATACCAGTGGTGTGTGTTTGTTTTAAATACCTAAGTCCAACTTGCAGCAACCCACAGGATTTAATGATCCCTTTTATAAAGCTTGGAAGATGATAACTACATTAGGGCTTCTGTCATTGTTTTATTTAACTATAAACCACTACATGTTCTGGTTGTTTCTCCCTTTTCTGAATGAACCAAAGTCTTTGCTTTTTTTGAGAGCAAACGACAGCCAGAGAATGAAAATAAATACATGATAAACAAAAAACCCTCTAAAAATATAATCAGGAGTCTTACTTTTAACTTCAGCAATTAAGAGGAAAGCAACAACAGATCTGTGCATCCAAATCACAAACCCCACCAGAAAGAACAGGAACTGAACTTCTTGAGGACTTTCACAACATAAGGCATTAAACTGCACAAAGCTTCAGTCCCATCGCTGAAGCAACCTTAACAACCAGAAAGGGAAGTCTCCCTTGGGAGCAGGAGCTCAACTGAAGGTCACTGCAACCAGGGTACAACATCACACATATATGTTTTTATACTGCTGTCTGAGTGGATCGGGAACGTGGACTTAAGCAGAAATCAGAGTTGGTTGATCCCACATCAGGAAATTATAACCCAGCCAATGTCCAGCCTGCAAACATTTATTTTGTTCTAAAGGCTATTTCAGTCTACATAACTTTTGTTTCATGTTCTTCATTACAAACACTACATGCTAATTTCCCTACTCCCAGGCTGTTTCTTTGGGGTTTCTAGTGAAAATAATCTTACAGGAAGAACAAATTCCTGAAGATCTAACTAAACCATCCTTCATTTTACAGATAATGATATAATTAAGAAAAAATATCAAGTATTTAAATATCTGTGGACAAATATAATACATGGCTAAAAATTCCTAAGTAGTCATTGGCTGCAGCAGGTAAAACAAAGATATCCTGCTATTGCATCTGTAATGAAGGTCGTAATTTTAAAACTAAATATATAAGGGCAGTTGAATGAATTAAATCAATTAACAAATTAAAGAAAAAAATGTCAGTGGACCAGCAGGACAGGCAGAGAGAACAACGAGAAGTATCTATATCAGATGCTTAATTATTATTGAACAAAATATTTCCAGTCTTCAATTTATTAACCTGTAGACCAGGGGTGGGGGGGGGAAAGGAAAAGGAAGTATTGTCTGGAGCCGAGTAATGCAGTTGACATGATGGAAGGCCAGGATGTCATCCAGAGGGACCTGTAGAAGCAGGCCCATGTGAACCTCATGGTGTTCAACAAGGCCAAGTAGAAGGTCCTGCACCTGGGTCAGGGCAATCCTTGTCATCAATACAGGCTGGGAGATGATGTGATAGAGAGCAGCCCTGCAGAGGAGGACTTGGTGTTGGTAGATGAGAAGCTCAACATGAGCCAACAACGCATGCTCGCAGCCCAGAAGGCCAACCATGTCCTGGGCTGCATCAAAAGGAACATGGCCAGCCGGTCAAGCAGGTTCTCCTCCTCTACTCGGTTCTCGTGAGTCCCCACTTCAGGTACTGTGTCCAGTTCCAGAGTCCCCAACATGGAGCTGTTGGAACAGGTCCAGGGGAGGGCCACAAAGATGATCAGAGGGCTGGAGCACCTCTCCTGTGAGGACAGGCTGAGAGAGTTGGACTTCTTCAGCCTGGAGAAGACTCGGGGGAGATCTTACAGCAGCCTGCCAGTACCGAATGGGGCCTACAGGAAAGCCGGAGAGGGGCTGTTTACAAGGGCACGTAGTGATAGGACAAGGGGGAATGGTTTTAAATCGGAATGAGTTAGATTTAGATTGGATATTAGGGGAAAAATTACATAATAATTCTAATTATATAGTAAATAATTCTACACTATGAGGGTGGTGAGGCACTGGAACAAGTTGCCCTGGGAGGTGATGGCTGTCCCCTCCCTGGAGGTGTTCAAGGCCAGGTTGGATGGCCTTGAGCAGCCTGGTCTAGTGAGAGGTGTCCCTGCCCATGGCAGGGGGGTTGGAACTTGATGATCTTTGAGGTCCCTCTAGCCCCAACAATTCTATGATTCTATATGATAAGTTACCTTCATGACAGAAAAAAGTAAAAAAAGAACTTGCAAAGGGCAAAACAGAAACAAACTGGAAGCACAGAATCTTTAAGCCGTAACAACACATTAACCTATTTGAGTATTGGAAGTTTTAAACATGCCTTCTCCTAAAGTCCTGTTTCCACCAGGTTATAAACTAGACTGTAGGTTTTTTCGCTCCAGTGGAATTGGAGAAATAGCAAAAGCCCAAATACACATTTTCTTGTTTGCTTTAACAATAAAACACTAATAAATTCAAGCTCACACAGGTCTTTAGGCTGTCAGCAGAGCACTTCCATGATGGTTCCTCAGTGGGCCCATGCAAAGCCAACTTCAATTCTAGACTGCTTCCTATGAAATGGAAAGGTATACCAGAAGATTCACAACTACATCTGAAAAGCTATCTCCCTTTAAAAAACATGGGGTTTTTTCTACATTTGTTGAGTTTTGCTGTTTGGGGTTTTTATCCCCCATGCCTGGGTAAATTAGCAGGATTAGGAAATCTTAGAAAATCTTGGATGCTTATTTAGATGGTTGTCCTAAAGGTGAAGGATGTCTTCCTGATGGTTGTCCTCATGTGAAGGATGGTGAAGGATGGCAAACTACTTATGTTGAAATGTCATTCAAATTAAGAGTAAAACCCTCTCATTTCCTTTGAATGCCTCTTCTCAGCAGTACCACTTGCACAAGCTAACTTTAATCATCAAGTTCAAATCTCAGGGGAAAGGAATTTATCACAAGTTTGGTGACTTTTGATTAAAATCCCAGGATCTTCTACCCAGCATTCACCTGGAAGAAAGCAAATCATTCAGACTTGGGAAAGTGATTCTTTCTATTCCATAATTTTTAATGGTTTCAGATGCATCCGCCGCAGACTCAGCGTCTTTCTCGATGGAGACCCAAACAAAGGTTACTTGTTGGGATATTTTGCAATACTATAATGTGACTCAGATGAGGAATTACCAAGTTCACCTTCAGTTCAGCCAGTGAAACACAGCCACAGGAAAAAAAAAAAATCACTTGGAAGCTCACATGGCTAGTGGCTTCAACACAAGACAGTAATTGTAGAGAAGCAAGCAACTCATCTATGATACAAGACGTGATTGCAGTATGAAGTAAAGGTACCTGGACTAGCTGAAGCATCAGAAATAGCTCAGCCAAGGCCCCATGAAGCTGGTATAAGCCTCCCTGGCTTTGACATTTGTGCACCATGGTGTGTATTTACGTGTGAGATGAAAGGAGAAAAGTACTCACCACACAAGTGCTCAAAGAAGTAATTGTAAAACCGTATAGCTAACAGCCAAACCGCCCTCCTGTACTTGTTTTTCAAGCACCAGTCACCTTCCTTCTGAAGGAAGAAGTTCATTGCCTAGTCTATAGAATAAGGTACCACAACACAGGCTGCCTAAGTTCAAGCACCTAAATATGCAGTACTAACTTTAAGTTGTTATTTATTTTTCATTACGGAATGTACCTGGTACCCAGGAATAACCAGAAGTAGGTCAACATGAGTTCCTTTGTACACAAACATCTCAGTTTCACAGCTAACTAAGCTTTTGCTGTTCCACCCAACACTACTTACCCTGCTAGACAGAAAACTAAGGAAAAGAGTATCCCATCCTGGTCAGTGTTTTCTCCCTCATGCCCAAACTGTTGAGTCGTCAGTCCTTAAACAGCTCAGACCTACCTTTCACAAACATTAACCAACTGATGAGTGCAACAGGGCATTAAACAACACACTGTCTTGCACAGAACACTTGAAGCCTCTGTGCACACCCTACTCAGAAGCCTGTTTTACTGAAGCAAAGGATCCAGTTCTCCCACCTGTTCCGGTTCCCAATCTACAAGGAAGATGAATTTTCATGTCTGCAATTCTTGTCAGCAGCTTTGTCACTGCATTTACATTGTTTGACTAACCCATTTCTCTTGTTCATGCCTCCCCCTCTCATACATTCTCAGCACTGTCACAGAGCAGACAGTCACCACTTAAACTAACCCTTCAGCTGTCAAGTCAGTTTTGACAAGAGATATCTGGAAAACCCACCACCTCCCTTCAGTCAGCAGGGAAGAAAAGATGCAATGCCAAAGGCACAAACCCCTCGTTATGAAGATTCTCAGTATCACACCAAACTAGGACCCAGGGCTTTAAAACATGGGTTTAAAATAGACTCATTCAATCAATTCAAGGACTTGTACAGATTCATTTGTATCAGCAAAGAAGAGAAGCAAAATTTCCACAGAAAAACAAGACCGCAGAGCATGCACCAGAGACTAGAGAAATGTAAATACATATATATTCTAGTTCTCCCTTCTGCCATCTGTTCAGAACCACTTGAAAATAAATGGTCAATATTAACCCATTTCTCCCCTTTTACACTATGTCTGGAGCTCAGGCCTCACACCAGGCTAAAATTAGAGATCAAAGGCAACCTCTTTTGTTACAGAGTTTGGGGCACTACCGGGGACTCCAAAATCACTAATATTCATCAAGTCTCAATGCTGTGGCACAACACTGGACAGCTTTCACCAGACACAGCTCTCAGGTCACTGATACTATTCCAGAGTGTCACTGAACTGTCAAGCAGCTTCCTCCTTTGGCTAGAGCAGCACAGTCACTTTGCATGCTACTATTAAATACCACACGCAAAGGAGAGATCTAAGGTGGGGGATGGAATACAGAAGTTACCTCAGAGATTCATACACATTTTTTTCTTGGCCTGCATCAAATACAACAAACAAGTGGCTGACCCTCCCCACGAGCTGACACTCAAATTATACATTAGGAACAAAATTCC
Organism: Laterallus jamaicensis coturniculus; assembly: GCA_022605575.1. NCBI lineage: Eukaryota > Metazoa > Chordata > Aves > Gruiformes > Rallidae > Laterallus > Laterallus jamaicensis. The sequence goes on along the minus strand of JAKCOX010000023.1, from coordinate 11,562,248 downwards.
TCCTGCAGTAAAGTGAATTAGCCACAGCTGAATGAACAAACTGTGCTAATGTCGTCTCCCATTTCTTTTTGATGTTTGTCCATTTTTCACAATTCCCTTTGACAAGCTATTTCCATATTTTTACTTCATTTACATACAAAAGCCCTTTCAGCAGCAGCGAACTTGCCACCTTTGACTTGACTTGTATATTGCTTAATTTTTAAGCTGCAGGACATGAAAAATAAAACTTACTCCAGGACTTTATCCAGGCAATTCATTGCTTCTTCATATCTTTCATATCACTTCCCAAGTTATTCTGCTCTTTTCAGAATACTCTTTTTTTTTTTTTTTTGCAATGAAAATTATCTGAGTGCCAGCGCTGAGGTACTGACAGGCTGACTCCTATTCTTACCTCTCCTATCAGAGTGGTTCCAAAGAATGTTTATCAATATAGTGATAGGCACTTTATACATATAACTATATATATATATAAATATCTGGTACACTGTTTGACAACAATCCCATGCTTTCAGGAACAGTCTGAAGCTAAATGTTTACTCCTGCCTCTGAACCTGCTCCAGAGGCTTTAGACTGAGAGTTCACTGACAGTGAATTCCTCAGGGACTTCTCCCCCATGTACACAAGAGGTTTTTCTCAGTAGTTATCCATACTGTCCCCCTCTGAACTTTCTTTTTTGATACAAGGACTATAACAGTTCCCAGTAATCCCAGGGAAGCTGCACTATTTATCTAAGAGGCGCTAGTCCTCAGCAGTCATTGTTTCACATGCAGCAATTACGAACAGTTAATACACAGAGGCCAACACCATATTCTGCAGGATGATCTTCCCAAAGGCAGAAGGGAAATGAAAAAGAAAAAAAAAAAAAGGAAAACATTTTCAAGCATCTTGGTGGCCCCTGAACTGTGACTCACCAGCAACTAACTCAAGGTATTTTATTCTCCATCGTTTTTTATTCTCCATCGTTTCCATCTCATATCTTGAAGTTCTGGCCTCCTGCACACAGCTACACAGTCAGTCCAAGACACTTTTCAAAGCAATATCCTCCAAGCCCTTCCACTAAACGGTCTCCTCAGTTAAACATACCTCATCACACATTCAGCAACACCCAACCCCAACTGCTACTTTGTCACTGCTTCATCAGGTTTTCCCACAAAGAGTCTTCTTTGGCTTTCACTAACCTACCTAACAGTCTCATCTACAGTTTCTTTTCTCCCGTTGTCAAAAATATTGACTAGAGTAGCTACTGTTGATCTTCACTCATGAGGAAAAGATGTCACTTAACCTACTCTTGCTCTGTTCTGATTCAATACAATGGAGCAGCAAGCTTCCTCCCTACCAACAGCTAATATGTATCACAGAATGGTTTGGGTTGAGAGGGACCGTAAAGTCAACCTCATTCCAACCCCCCTGCCATGGGCAGGGATACCCTCCACTAGCCCAGATTGCCCAAAACCCCATCCAGCCTGGCCTTGAACATTGCCAGGGAGGGGGCAGCCACAGCTTCTCTGGACAATCCTCAGGGAAGAATTTTTTCTTTATATCTAATCTAAATCTACCTTCCTTCAGCACAAAGCCATTATCCTTTGTCCTATCACTCCACACCCTTGTAAACAGCCCCTCCCCAGCTTTCCTGTAGGCCCCATCAGGTACCTACGGGCTGCTATAAGATCTCCCCGGAGCCTTCTCTTCTCCAGGCTGATCAAGCCCAACTCTCTCAGCCTGTCCTCACAGAGAGGTTTGTTGTTCCTCACCCCGGGGAACTTTTGCCTCTAGGGCAGCTGGGTGACCAGCCTACCTGGGATGATGTCATATGCCAAAGGACTGAGTCACACCCCATCACAAGTTTTCCCTGATAACAGCTGGGTCACTCCCTTTCTAGGGAAAACCAGGTAAAGAAGGAAGATATCTCCACATCTAAAGTACTTTAAAAAACCTCAAAGTCAAGGGACTTCAAGCCTAACAAATGGAGGAGGGAACCCAACACTTCTTACCAGCTGATCACTCACACTTAGCCCAAGAAAGCTCAGTGCAGGCAGTTGCCTGTGAAACACAGGCTAGCAGATATCTAAAACCATGAGTAATTCACACATCCTCACCTGCACCCATCCACCAGACATCACCCAAACCAGTGACAACAGATGTAAGCATTTGATAGGCAGATATACTGCAGCTGACCCACCCCACAGAAAAGCTTTTTCCAGACCATGTTTAGCTCTTTTGCCCCTTGTAGCTCCAACAAGTGAAAAGTCACCAAAAAACCCAAACCCTGAAGATGCAAAATAAAGCCAGGGAGTGTGTAAAGATATGAACTGATGTCTGGATATTCATGGATGAAAACAGTAAAATCACTTCTCACATGCAGACAGCAAGCTTGAGATGAGAGGAAGGAAAAGAAGGGAGGCTTGCTTTCACAGTTAACCTTTATGTTTCTCCTTTTATCACACTGCTTAGCTTTCTGTTAGCAAGTTCAAAAGCCAGCCTCTTTCAAAAAGCAATTACAGCATCATGATGTGAACTTTATTAAATACTTGTCATTAACCTGTCAGTCTGTTGCCCTAACACCAAGCCAGCAACGCAGGGGATGCTGATCACTGATAAAGAAGAAACCTTGCTGCTGGGAGCACCACTTATCTGCCAAGATGAACTAATATCAACACAGAGAGACTGAAATCCAACATACAAACAAGTTTGGGTTGTTTTTTTTTTTTCTTTTGAAATATTAATACATCAGAAAACAAGTCTGAATTATATACTCCCACAGAATTGCTAGCCACAGCCACCACGCATTAGCATTTCAGGTATAAAGGGTGGAGCAGGACTGACACCCTCAGAACTTCAGGATGAGCTTGTGCTGCCCAAGATAAAAAAAACCCCACGTGCCTGCTCAGAGCTGCATGCCATCAACACCCAGCAGGAAGTTTTGGTTTACTCTGCAGTTGCTGTCAGCACCGCCTGGAAGATATATATATATATACACACACACGTATCTTATATATAGCTTTGACATCGTGAGTCTCCAACCTCTAATCCTTTAATGTGAGAAAGTTCTTCCCTTCCTTGGTTGAGAGAGATCCTTCTTCAAACATGGAAATATAAAGGTCTTACAGTATGCTCTCAAATGCTTTGGAGACTAGGTAGGTCTCTACACAGCAGACTAGTCCTTTAAAGCATACTAAAAAATTACAGTTTCTTTTTGTACAGTTTATGCACTTTTTAAAAGATTCCTTTTCATTAACTGATCCAAGCAGAAACAAGCAAATATCATTTGTAGCAATGGAATACAAGTAGTAAATAATTCTCTGCACCAAGAATACAACAGCAGCCACGCAGGGTCAGACACAAGACCATCTATCCAAGTCTTTGACAATGGAGAAACAGTCAAAAGCAGATGGATAACGGGGGGGAAAAAAAAGAGCATAAAACATGGCAAGCATATGATACTTTTCCCAAGTATTCTACCATCTGTGGCTTATGTGTTTCCTTGAGTTGAATGAAATTTCCCAGTATCTTCTCTTACAAGCATCAGATTGGAAGACTTGAAATGCTGAATTATTTCCTGTAAGCATTTACATAAAACCCAATCAAGTCTGACAACTTCTGCACACCCATTTTACAACACTCACTGATAAGAACATGAAAGATTTAGACTAGACTAAGCAGTTGATTTTTCCAAGATGAGGAGGGGTGGGAATGTGCAGCCAAGAGAAGAGTCCTCCCTAGAATTACTGGTTCGCACTTCAGACCTACCTTGGTGGAAGGGGTCAGATGTGCACTTCTGATTTACTGAGTGGTAACAAGACAGAAACATACATTTTAAGCACATTGGCAAGATGATAGATGAGAAGATGAAGATGAGAGATTATTTCCTGAATAATGGATCAAGAAGCAATGCTAGATCAACAGACTGATGAGTAAAAATGACATGCATCTTAAATACTTCAGAAGATCGGCAGTTAAACTGATGTAACACTATTATCAACACACACTTCACTTTCGATCCATCCCTGCTATCACTGCAGATATACTCATCAATCACTAAAGTCTAATCTTGTCAAAACAAAGTTCTTGTGTCACAGAAACAAAGCTTCAGTGTATGGAGGCTTCTCCACTGCTACAGCCAACTGCCCAGCACACACCAGAGTAACAAATAACTAAACATAGGGGGCTTCTATGGAGATAACAGTCCCCAAAATACTGCTGATAAACAACAGAGACATATATTTACATACTAAATGTAACTTGAACTTAGAAAATTTTAAAAGCACACACATTCCAGTTAATCTTGTATAATTGTGCACTTTACTAGAGTACTAAAGTAGCATAGCAGTTACTACCAAGCGTCTCCTCATTTTCTAGGCCAAAATCTTCCCTATTTCTACAGTGTACATTCTGTAAAGTACTATGGGGGTATTAAGATACCTTTAGTTCAGATACCTCGAGCTGGTACCCAGTATTTAGGGAGGTAAGATGGATGCAAACACCGAACTTAACTTTTGTCACGTGGTGATGCTAAAGAATTTTTGATCTCCTGGAGGATCTTTTCCTTCTTGATTCCCTTATACATCTATACACACACAGTATCTCTATTAGAAAGTCATCAAATAGCTTTACAAAAATTTAGTAAGCAATGTCAGGTTAATAGACAGTTAAATTTTAAACTCCTCCTTACTACAACTTCCAAGCTTACTTGGCACCCAGCTGGTAGCCATAAGATAGCGACACCACAGAAAGAGAAGACCCACAGACCAAGGACGGCAGACACATTGTGGCAAGCCAAAGCATTAAGGTCCCCACAAAAGAAAAACTAAAAACATGTAAGTAACCAGCTTTTGAATCCCCTTGGTGACTTAACATCAGAGCTGCAGTGTCCTCAGCACAGGGTCCCTTCTTCATCATGATAAGAAAAGCATGCACATGTCCTAGGAACTGCTATTTCTTCAGAGATTAACGAGAGGTGTTAATAAACCAGAGTACACAAGCTCAAACACTGTCTAGCCCAGTCTTGGCAACTTCCATCACCCTGTAAGGAGCACAAGTCAACGGGGAGATGGTGCAAGAGTTCATACCTGCCTCTGAAATACAAGAGAGGGGATCCTGTGCTCGATGCTAATTCCAACAACAGGGAGGAACAGTACACTTGTGAGATGGCACACTGCAAATACAGCTTCAACAGTCCTGCTACACAAGTCCCAGCAAGGCCTGGGAAGCAGCAGGAACTTCTACTACAGTGCTATGCAGGCAGTGGCCCCCTCCAGAGTGCAGAGGGAACACCAACTGCTAGGAGGGCAATACTACAGTAAGAATAAATAACTGAATAAAGAGCTCTAACCCCAGAAGGCAAAGCCTGGGAAGGAGTTATTTGATAGTGTATGATTTAAAAAAAAAAAAAAGAAAAAGCAGAAAGTCATAATGGAAATTACTAAAGAACAACCTCATCAAGGTAGTAGTTCTGTTGATATAATGCCCACTGCTGATCACTCATGTGGGTCTGGCTTACAAGAAGCAAGCAGCAGTTGCCTGCAAGAGACTCCCCACAGTAAAATATGTCAATTCTAAAATTTAAGTTTTTTTAAAAGATACTACAAGGGACATGGGAAGTGTGTTTAAAACATCACTACCAAGTTTTCATCATAGCAATAGACTAAGAAATGCAAGAAGCAAAAGCTCTTAAGCATCTCCTTCCCACCCGCCCCCCCAAGAAGTGTTTCTCCATCACTATTCAGCAGTCTCATCCCCTGCCCCCTCCATCCCCTTTCATTCTCAATTCCTGACACAGGAAAAGACATTTTGGACTAGATTGTGACATGAAGTGACACAGCAAATGAACTTCCCTCCCAAACGTCACCCGGAGGAAACGGGAATATTGCACGATGCTGCAGCTCCCCAGGTTTCACAAGAACCTATCATCTGCATTCTTCAGATCCCCACTAACAGGTTTTAACAAAATTCACCAAAAGGTCAAAACAGGAAAAATACTGAAACCTATTTCTCCCACAAGCAACTTAACAGGCAAGAACGTCCACAGACCTCATTTCTCAGATTACCATGGCCCTCTGCATGACAGAGAGGAGCTTCCTGAGCTAATAACCAAGAGTTAAGATATTCTTATGACCGAAACCACAAACCACTTCTCTGGCCCATGCACTCCCACCTCCTCCACCCTAGGACTCCAAACCACAACCCGCACTACTCCCTCCTGCATCCCGGAGATGCTGCCTGACGCAATACAGTGGGGGGGGTCAGACAACCCCTTGCTGCTACCCCAGACAGAAACTGCCTGCAGCCTCTGAGTATTAAATCCTTACGTGCAGGGCTCTTCCCACGGCAGCGGAATACCAAGCCACGTCTGGATGCCCTGCAAGCAGCCTGTGTATGCAAGTCCGAGTCTGACACCAGTCGATACCAATCGGACATCTGAGAGCGTGCAGCCAGGAGGGGGAACTGAAGTTGTGACCCCTCTGAACTCCTGCCTGGGTTTGTGGTCACTAGCCATTAACTCGAGCAAAAGAAAGTTAAACGGGCACCCTCTCTGTACGCCCATGGCTCAACAGCACGTCCCCAAATACCAGAGATTAGCAGTTCTAAGGCCTCTCCTGGCCCTTCAGAAACGTGTTTTCGCTCCAGACTTTGTTGCTGCTGCCAAGCCATCTGCTTTAAGTGACTGACTTGGCAGTAGTACCGACGTAAGGCGCTAAGCACCAGGCGCCTAGGGGGGATCACCCGGCCGCCCCGCCGGGGCAGAGCGGTTCCCTTCTCCAGCTCCTGCGCTCGGCTTCTCGGGAAGGCAAAGCTGCCCTGAGCCAGGTCACCCCACTCAGTCCTCCCCTTCGACAGCTCCTACCTTTGCCAAAACTAAGGAAGGGGAAAAAAAAGCCCCATCAATTCCCGCCATCCCACCCCCCCCCCCCAAAAAACCATACGCACGGTGCCGCGACCGACCGGGGAGAGGGGAAGCCCCGCCGGCAAACACCCCGCAAGTGCCTGGAAGGCCCTTCCCACCGGGAAGCACCAGGAGCCCACAGGGCCGGACTCCCCGCTCCGGCAGGCCGTCCTGCACCGCGGCCGGGAGAGGGGCCGCGCCGTGCCGGGGTCTCACCTGCCGTGTCCCAGATGGAGATGTTGTACGGGCCCCACTGCTTGAGGTAGAAGGCGCCGCCAACGGTGCTGACGGTCTCCTGGAAGCGCCTCTCCATGTAGCGGTGCAGCAGGGAGGTCTTGCCCACGTTCATGTCCCCCAGCAGCACCACCTTCCCGTCCGGCTTCTTCATCGCGGCCCGGCTCTCCCTGCCGGAGCCCGGCTCCCGCTCGCCTCTTTCCCCCGGGCCGCTCCCCCCGGCGCGGTGGAGCCCCGGAAGCGGCGGGACGACAGCCGCCTTCCGCGAGCGGCGCAAACTTCGGGGGCTCCGCCGGAGCCGCCGCGATCCAGCCCCGGCTCCAGCTCCTCCTTCCCCCGGCCCGGCCCCGCTCCTGCCCCCGCCCTCCGCCAGCGCCGAGGGGAGGGGACGCGAGTGGGGAGGCGACGGGCGCCCCGCAAACCACCCCCCACCGCCACCCCCAGGCCTCCGTCTCAGCCGTGCCCTGGGGGAGCTGGGTGAGGTGTCTCGGGCGCCCCGGTACCTCCCTCCCGCGGGAGCGTGGGGCTGGAGCTCGGCCACGCTGAGCCCTGGGGGACCCCGACGCGCTCCAGGCTGCCAAAGTCTTTCCAGCCGGAGATGCCAAAGTAACCGACCCCGCAGCTCCCCTGGAGCCCAAAGGGAAAACCCGCTGCTGCCACCCCCCTCCCGGGGTGTAAAAGTTGCCCCGCGGTAAGGCTCCCCCCGCGGAGCCCTCCCAGGTGCCAGGCAAACATGTCAGAGGCGAGCTTTCTGGAGGACTCGGGAGGTTATTTTCCATGCGACGGGTCTGCCGCCTTCCCACAAGCCAGTTGCCCAGCTGCCCCAATTCAACCTAATTCCAGTTCAGGTGACAGCGTTACAATCACTTAAACTGCCCAGAGATCCCACCTCCCCTTTTTTTTGCATCACTGCCCTTTGTGCCGAACAGATACAGAAAGATAAATTAATAGGATGTTGTGAATTTAGGGTAAGGAAAGGGCATAATGGAGGGGAAACTGTGTTAGAGTCTTTTAAGGAGAATTTACCAGTTATAAACTCTATCTCCATCCTTACAGGGAAGTGCTGGGGTTACAGCACCTTCCAAAATAAAGCGTGCGCATCCTCATGCTTCTATGTCTCATGTTGAAAGTATTTCTCTAGCTGGCCTAGGCTTTACTTTTGTAAGACACTTTGATTTTTGCTTACCTGAGTAATTGCTCTGTAGCAATACGGGTTTTTTTTAAGCTGTGCCCAGCTAATTTTGCTTATTCTGCTGTTATTGCCCATGTTTGTCTTTTTGCAGCTGTACCTGGTGATACAGAATTTCAGGTCAGAATCTGATACCCAACAGATATTAAAGTACTGGAGATGCTGGAAGAGACAGAATGTTAAATTCCCTGGGGGAAAACAACGTCTTATGAGAGACTCCAAAGTAGTGATAGAGGATGTGATTTGGGGCTGTGTGGAATACCGTGTGAGGGGGATTTGTTTCACTTCTATTACTGTATGGCAGTATTTGTCTGTGGTCTGCACAGCCTGCACCTGGGATTCCCATTTCCTGCCCTGGATTTCCATCTCAACCCCAGAGCTGGTAAAAAGGAATTCGTTGAATCGAAGTGCTTCTCTGAGTGCAAAGCAAGTATGTCTCTTCTGTGTGCCTTGTATGAAAGTATAAAAAGGGCAGAAGTTCTCTTTACATAGATGCCATTTTCAAATTCCCATGTGCAATCTAAGTTGCACCCTTGTGAAGTGGCAGGCACTGTTTCAGAAACAGAAAAATCTTGTATTGAAGGGTTTAGACCATGAAGATCCAAATTGGCAGAAGGATCCTGATTGTGTGTACTCTCACCTTATGCACTGATTTACTGTCAGCATAATAAATACTTCAAAGCTTAAGTATGATTTTTGATTTACAACAGTGCTTCTGGTAACAAATCATAACACTTAAAACAATTATTTCTGTATTTGACCAAGATTTTGCTGTACTTATTTTCATGTACAGCTGAGTTGTAGCTCTTCCTGGTGTTCAAAACAGGTATCAATAGTTTTTAACAGTGGTACAGAGAAATTAGGACAGAAAACATTTTCAATAGCAGGGTGAAAATGCAGCTGGGTTTAGGCTTTTTTTAATAAATAACATGCACTCTAAAAAGAGAACACTGCTCCCTTCACAGATGTTTTCCACAATTGCTTGAAACAAGCTTGGAATGCTTGTGCATCTCCAACCAGCACTGAGCAGGCACACGGGGGCCTCTCCTGAAAGTGTTACCGGCCAGCTTTTGCTGCTGGCAATGCATTACTTTTGTATATTAACCATCGCCTAGCTAAATGGGATGACAAATCCATCAGGCCCAATACTCACTGGGACATGGTACCACAGCTAACGACTCTGACTCGGCCGGGGATGTGTGCTGTCCCACCGCTGAAAGGATCGTCTTCGTTTCATAGTAATTGTTCTGTGAATCTACCAGTAATAATCAGATGTAGTAAGGTGGGAGAGTACTGTGTGTGGTTTCAGATCCTTGGGAGAATTTAGGAAAACAGTGGAAAGCTTTCAAGTATGTAGAAAGGCTCCTGAGGTAAGCCCATAAATATGGAAGGTTGTGAAGTTCTCTCAGCAGTCCGAGCCTTCCCCCAATCTTGGAAGGTGTTCGCTAGGCACGGCACTGTGTGCTCAGTTCTTACTCCTGATGTCTCTCTGTATGAATGCACTCCCATCTACAGCGTGCAATTTAAGTCGCCTGTTCGTTAAAGTCAAATGGCTCATGATAGTAATGCAATACAGATAATAACAGAGCCTATGCGAAAATATTTGGGAAAACATGAGGAGTCTGTAATTTGCTCTGTAGCCCTCAGATACATAGGCCTGTTGCAAGATAATTTCCCCAAATCACCAAGTTGTCTGTATCAGGAGGTCTGCACTGTAATAAGCATGTGCATGAAGGATGTCCAAAGTTTCTTGATAGGAAGGAATATGGAGTACTTTACTGTCTGGATAGTGCACATACGTGGGCTGCATGCATTGTCTGGGGTTCATTTACTTCTCATTTTAGAGCATCTGAGGACACCATTTAATTACAGTGAGGTTGTTCATTAACCTTTCTGACAGCGTGGCGACATGGTCACCATGGTTGGCCTCCAGATGTTCTGGAATTCAGATACTTGGACTAGCTTATGGAGACGGACAGCGCGTTAGAATTTCCTACTGATTTCCATGCTGGAGTAAACCCCCCTCAAGAATGGGAATGTCAGCCTTGTATGCCAGCCAAAAAACCTGAGCCAATAATGATTGTACTGGCGTCAGGGTAACTCAACCTTTCTAGTCTCCCACAGAATGAAAGCTGCCTAATTTTCTAGGAGAAAATTAGCCTGTTTATTTGCTTCCTTGCCAGCCTTCCATAGGTATTTATATTCGTTGTCCTGCCTATGGGCCCCATTTGGACTCCGGGCTAACAGTATTTTGTAAGTTCACATGGGGTGAAACTTTTGTCACAGAACAGGGTTGATTTTTGCTGAGACAATCTTTTGGAGACAAATTGAGCAAGTGGTTGAAGGTGTACGTCATGCCATGTATTAACTGCTGCCCCCAACGTGTCGCAGTTTGGTGTGGCTTTGGTGGTCAGCCCCACAAGCTGTCTTTCTTTTTCCTCCTTTGGCAGTGTCTAGGTCTTGTGGGACATTGAACCTCTGTGACCAGATGAGTGCTTTCTGGGCACACCACAGGGTCTGAATGGCACTGTTAATGATGATAAAGACTGTACAAACTGATGAAAGAAACCAGCTGCTTTTTGAACATAGATGAATCCCTAAAACACAGGCACACACCTCAGTTATCTAGTGAATCCTAGATATGGCCTTACAAATGAAAAGGAAGGGCAATAAGGGAGGCTTATTCCTTCTCCTCAAAGCTTGTTGGCACTCCAGTGGTTTGTTTGTTGTACCTCTTCGTGAGGCATGAGGTCACTAAAGCTGTGAGCAGGTGGCTGTTTGTGAAGCACAGCAATTGCTGGTTTTGTTTCTGCTTATGGCCTTCCTTTATGACCTCTTTCTTCTAAATGAGCAAATGAGTGTGTGTGCTCATTAAATGCAAACACTTGCACCCCTCATCTTCCAGACAGCCCGAACTACAGCTCTCTGTCAGGGTGCTCTCTTTTAGGCTACTGTCAGTTTAACCCGGCTGGCAGCTAGAATAACCACACAGCCATATGCTCACTCACTCCCCCCTCCCCCCCACCCAGTGGGATGGGAGAAAAAATTGAAATGAAAAAGGTCAAATGCATGGGTGGAGATAAAGACAGTTGAATAGGACAGAAATGGAAGAGGATGAGATGATGACAGTGATGATGATACAAAAAACAAGTGATACACAGCACAATTGCTCACCACCTAGAACCAATGCTCAGCTAGTTCCTAAGATGGACCACCTCCCAAACAACTCCCTCAATTATATACTGAGCATCACATCATATAGTATGAAATATCCCTTTGGCCAGTTTGGGTCAGCTGTCCTGGCTGTGTCCCTTCCCAGGTTCTTGGGCTCTCTCCCTGCCTTCTCGTTGGCAGGGCAGTATGAAAAGCTGAGAAATCCTTGACTGCTTGGCAACAACTAAAATATTAGTGTGTCATCAATATTATTCTCATCCTAAATCCAAAACACTGCGCTATACCAGCTGCTGTGAAGAAAATTAACTATCTCAGCCAAAACTAAGACATTATCCACCCCTTATTCTATACCATCTGCATCATGCCCAGGTCCTCCACTTTCCAATACACTGCAATTAATCACCACCACTTTTCATGTGTTTTCACATATACACACAGATATCATTCTTTTAGTCAATGGACCACCCCTGTGAAATGTCTGTAAAATGTTCATGAATGTAAAATAATGTCAATTGAGTTCCCTTAGTCTAGGACCTTGGGCTCCATCATAGTAGTCCTTCAGTGCAGGAGAGACTGTTGCATACTGAAGCCAGTTCTGATTGACTCACCACTGCACTTGTCTAGTTCCATCATCGCTGCGCTTTTCTCAGTTTCATTAGAATTCATTACTCATTTTTCTGGGTGATTTACTGTAATATGATTAATATGGCATGTAGCGACTATAATAGTGATGACGTACACTATTATATATAAAATGCACAGCATTATATGGCAATTAACATCATACAGTTCCAGTCTTTGGCTATTCTCACCCAGAATGAAATCTCCTTGAGGTACACATCAGACTTCTCCATCCTCCCACATCACACACAAAGTACGTCCAGGTCCCTGAGCAAAAAAGCCATTCCATGGATGGCCTTGCCTGTGCCTAAAGCAGGGCTAATCCAGACTGTCTTCCCCAACTTATTCATTATGTGCACTATGAGGACTTTGCCCCCTTCTACAGTACGTGTAAGTTTTGACTGGGCAGGGCCAGCTCGACTGACTAACCAAGTGGCTTTTGCGCAATGTGTATCCCAACGTTTGAAGGTCCCACCACCCATTTCTGTCAGTGTCGCCTTTAGCAGTTTATGGTATTGCACAGTTTTCCCAGAGGCTGGTGTATGTCAGGGGATGTGACACACTCACTCAATGCCGTGCTCTTTGGTGTCTATGAGGGTGTTTTGGAAATGAATCCTGTTGTCTGACAGTTCTTTCTGGGGTTCCATGTCGCCACAAGACTTGCTTTTCAAGGCCCAGGATAGTGTTCCAAGCTGTGGCACGTGGCACAGGTTATGTTTTCAGCCATCCAGTGGTTGCTTCCACTATCATAAGCCCATGTTGTTTGCCTTGGCTGGTTTGTAGGAGCATGATATAATCAATCTACCAGGCTTCCCCATGTTTATATTTCAGCAGTTAACTGCTTCGCTTGCTTGATTGCAGTGCATGTTACACATTCATGCATAACCTGTGAGATAGTGTCCATAGTCAAGTGCATCCCTTGATCACAAGCCTGTCTATATGTTGCATCTCTTCCTTTGTGGCCTGAGATATAATGGGCCCACTAAGCTATAAACAATTTGCCCTTGTGTTGCCAGTTCAGGTCCACTTGAACCACTTCAACCTTAGGAGGGTCATCCAGTTGGTTGTTCCATTGTTGGCCTGACTTTTGGGTACGTGAGCATCTACATGACATATTTTTACAACCGGCTTCTCTAGGCAGGCAGCAATACCTTGCCATAATTCAGCAGCCCAGATGTGTTTGCCTCTGCATGCCAGTCGCTCTGTTTCCATTGCTGCAACCACTCCTACAGGGCATTGGCCACCGTCCATGAGTCAGTAGAGACAAAGCACTGGCCACCCTTCTCAGTCAGCAAAGTCTAGAGCTAGCTAGATGGGTCAATTCACATTCTCCTTTCAGCAACTTCTGCAACTCATTGTGTAGGACTCCATATGGCAGCCTTCCATCTCTGATGCTTTCCCACGATGTGACAGGACCCATCAATGAACAGGGCACATGGCTTCTCATTTCCTGATAGCTTATTATATGTCTCCTCCTCTGATGATATTCCAAAATCTTTGCCTTCAAGCCAGGCTGTGATCACTTCCACCATTTCTGGGTGATAAGGGTTTCCTATGCGAGCCCACTGTATGATCAGGGTAACCCACATATTCCATGCAGTATCAGTTGCATGATATGATATATGTAGACTGGACTCTCTCTTTGACCATCCAGCCCAGCACAGGCATTCAGGGTGCCAGGAGGAGCTGGACTTCAGTATCAACCTCCTCCAAAGCAGCTCAAACCCCTTCATATGCTGCTAGTATTTCCTCTTCAGTTGGAGTATAGCAGACCTTGAATCATCTGCAACCCTGACTCCAAAACCCCAGGGGTTGACCTTAAATCTTCCCTGGTGCTTTCCACCAGAGACTCCAGGTGGGGTCATTCTCCCCAGCTGTGGTGTAGAGCACATTTTTTTGTCATACTGGGTCTTCAGCCCAGCAGTGCTGGCTGCTCACACAAGTGAGGTGCATGGGCCTTTGCTTCCCCTTGGCAGGTTTTCCTGCTCCGCCTTTGCTCCAAACCTCGCAGCTCTTGGAGCACCTCACTTGTGGAATTGTTTCCTTTCACTGCAACTGAATAAGCATACTGCTGTATTACTTCTGCCTTGTGCCAGCACACTGAAAATGAGAGGGGTACATCAACCAGCTTGAGACATACTCACCATGGAAAAGCCTGGCCTAGATGACTAAAATTTGCCCTTCTTACAGGCAACTGGAAAGAAAGTCTTAGACAGAAACCATGAGACAAGCTGAGCTGGAGATATGGTAAACTCTTCCCTGATGCACAGCTGCTAGAGGTGCAGATGAATTTTGGGACTCAGGATGAACTCCCCACCCAGGCATTCTGTAGAAGTTTAGCCCCAGTCGCTCAGCTGTGAGTCAAGGTCTCAAATAAGATTTCTTCAGCGAGGAATCTGAGTTTGTGGACAGCTGGCACCATATGGAGGGAGCATTCCTGCCATGTCTGCATCACCATCTTCATACTCTTCACCATTCATCCCATTCACCAAAATCTTCCCATTCATCTTCATCCCATTCACCAAAATCTTCTGAGCCCTCCAGTATTTTGTACCTATATAGATGGATTGATACGTTTCACCATCTGAAGGAATCGGTGCTCTGTTTTTTCTAGACTTTCTGCTATATGAAAGAAAACACTTTTTTTCCCCCTGAATTTCAGAGGGCTTATTGGGGACCTACCAAATGACATGGAAATACAGGAGTGGGGACTTAATCAGAAAGTAATCCACCATGATTCCAGACAATCACAGTGCAGGAGGTTCTGGTAAGTGCACAAAATTTGATGTCTGTATAGATTTGTTTTTTCCAACTGCAGCATTTTAAGGTCTAATCAGACTCCATCAATGCATGACAATCCAAGCCTATCTCCTTGTTCTATCATGTTCCTGGAGTTTAACAGGGCACTGTGTGGATGAGCACAGAGGTCTATACACCTACAAGTATTTACAGAGTTATGGCCTATAAGAGATTTATTACCTTTTTACAATTTCCAGCATCATGAAATGAATGGAGTAAGTTATCTGGTAGTAAAATAGAATTTGCTTTCATTCTTACAAACTCATCAAGATTGTTGTTCATGATAAACAGATCCATGTGTCTATGAGAAGTCCCATGGACTGCAGCAGCCCACAAACGGGAAGCTGAGTGCAGGTTTGGCAGCATCAGATGGCACAAACTGAGTGACTAATAATGACACGTAAGCCCAACCAAATGCAACTTGTGACCTTTAAATGCAAAGTTATTTTCACAGCAGAGGTTTGTCACAGTTGGAAAAACTTTGGGTTGATTTGCAAGTTCAATATTGTTGTCATGAGAATAATTCTAAAAAGTGACTATCCAGAAGTCAAGACCTGTGTTTTCAGTTGAGCCCAGCTAGTCACTATTGACACTCATGCATATCCAAGTATCTTCTGCATTTTATACCTTCATTTTAAGTAGTTGCTTTACATGCTGGGCCATAGCCACCATGCTTCCCTATGTAGAAATTCACTTGGTGCCAAGCTTGTCAGAATTGTTTCTCGTCTGGAAGAAAAGGCCACTGAAGAGTGTCACAGACAACTTTGCCTCAGGGCAAAATCACTCCAGTCAGGAGTTAACACATTGTCCTGCCTCCAGCCATGTTACTGCACCTTTTTTTCCACCTCTTGGCTGGGTGACCCACTGTGAGCCCTTCTTTCCTTCCTCCTTGAACTCCTCCCCACACATACTAGCAGCATGCAGAGAGAAGTGGGACTTTTCCTCTGGGCACTTGTTAAAGGTCAGAAGAATTCAATTGAATTTGGCACTAAAGAACATCTGTCCTCTTTTTATCCCTTTACAGAAAGATAACATTGTGACCTTCAAAGTGTATACTCATCACCACAAGAGGAAATTTATAATAATGATTTCTCCTAAAAGTTTGGAAACCCATCATGGGTTTTTGCTTCACTTGCCTAGGTCTGGCTCTTGGGTGAGGAATGCTGTTGGTGGGTAACAGAACTTCTTTGGAAAGGAACTGCTAATGTAATGAGGAAAGATTATTTAGTTAGTGTGAAGATGAGACTTGGAGATTAGGAGTGGAGAAAGGATGATCAAAGTGGGATTTACAATATGCAAATATAATACCAGTATGGTTTTGGACAGTAACACTGGAAACTTTGGCTTAAGTTTGTAGTCAACAAATTAGAAACTTACTCTATACAAATTTCAAGTACTCTACTAGTGCTCATTTAAAACTGGGAAAAAGGATGCTATGATGGTTTTGTTAGTAACAGTTAATTTTGTAATAGAAAATCATTCCCTCCCAGAATATGAATGAGGACTTCTTAGCTGCTTTCTAACTTGCATAAAGAACCACCATCCCCCCCTCAAAAAAAGAGTATTTCAGATTTGAGTTGATTGGTATTCAGTTGTTTTAGATATTACATCTATGCTCTACTCCTACTAAAACAACCCTAAGGTTTATTAGAAGTTTCAAACCCAGCATAAGAGTAACATCACTACATTTGAAATGTTGCCATACTATAAGATCCCGTAGAGAGTTTATATAAAGATACTGCATTCAAATTGCTTATTTTTCTGTGTCTTTGACCATATATTTATTGTTAATAAAATGCTGCACTCCCCATTGCATCCCTTTGTATCACACTGTTTCTGGTAATTAATTTATGTGCTTTGGAGCACATTTTCAATTTCAGTATTTTGCTGTTGATGAATCTTCTGAAACTGTTCTGGTTTGCTTTTGTCCTTTCTTTTTTAATAACCAAGTTTTTCATCATTATTCACCTTGGATACTCCTCCAGAAGTCATATTGAGATCAATGGAACTATTCATAGCGAAGGTATAAATAAGCATGATGGGATTTGACCTTCAGCCACCTGAAAAAAAACAAACCCTAAAACCAAACCAGTCTCCCATCTAATTATATAGACATAATCCTGCTCTAAATTGAAGAGAAAAATATTTTAAATTTGCCTCTGACAAAGTGTCTACTGTTCACAGCTGAAATGGAAACTTTTTTCTCCTGCTATAATACAATTATCCTCTATGTAGTAGTACTGTTATGGGAAGAATGAATGCAGATTATTTTTGCTGAAGCAGTACATTTTTTGGCACTTTGTTTCTGAGTTGCTACTGTTTTGACACCTTTCCAGACTGTAGATGCTGCAGTGTTTCCTGGGAGCCTGAGAAGTTACCTAGAAATAAAACCTGTAGCTGGTGATTCCCTTTATAAAAGCTGTTGCTGAAGTAATTGCTTGGGTACCTCCTGTTCTGGCTTCAGCTCTGAAAGTATTATTGGAAAATTAGTTTGCTTCCTTTTTCTCCCTTTGAAATGCCAAGTGGGTGGTAAATAT
The DNA here is from genome assembly GCA_022605575.1 of Laterallus jamaicensis coturniculus. Taxonomy (NCBI): domain Eukaryota; kingdom Metazoa; phylum Chordata; class Aves; order Gruiformes; family Rallidae; genus Laterallus; species Laterallus jamaicensis. Next base: position 11,544,814 of record JAKCOX010000023.1, on the reverse strand, counting down.
AATTGCAGATTGCTTTTTTTTGGTATTTAGTTATCAGTAATAATTGGTGTTTTCATGATGTTTTCATCTTAGAAGCATCACAGAGATGGAGTGTAACGTTCTGTGCTGATTTACACTTAGGCTGGCTCCACTGCAACACTGCTTAAATTGCCCATGGCAGCAAACCAGGTCTGTATGTGGCCTGAGACATCACTGACTGGCTCCAGCAGCTTTGGGTGCTGTGTATCCCAACCTTCCTTTGCACCTGGGGCAAGAAACTCCTGAGTGAGAGAGAAAACTTAGAACCATAAAGGATGGAAGAAGGAAAATGCTCAATGTTATGAGATTTTTGGTTTTCATAGAATGGGAATTACATGTATCCTTTTATCATTCCAAGAAAATGGTTTCTGTGAGATAGAGGAAGTTTCTGAAATTATTAATGCTTGTTGATATTTAAACTAAATCCCTAATTTAAACAAGTGCTGGGTGAAACTCATTCCAGATTCAATATGATATCATCTAATTGACTTCAAACACCTGCTTGTGTCAGCACTGGTCTGTTTAAGGAGTAAAAATAACAGAGTAAAGAGCACTTTTAGAACTTATTGGAGATGTTAACATAAAGTATTGTTGGAGTGAGCTTGTTCCTATTTAATTCAAATAAAGAAGCTTGACGTTCTCTAAAGCTCCAAGGAGATTACAATAAAATAACATAGCAAGATTCCTATTATTAAATCAGAAGGAGAAAATTAATTTGCTATAGAAGAACGAAATTGAAAGGAAGAAATAATTGAAATTAAAAGGTGAAACAAAAGGGTGTTTGTCCAAAAGAGGAGAGGATACAAAGTGTAAAATAAAAGCTCTGTTATACACACATGGAAAATGAGAATGGATGAAGGTAAAGGAAAAATAAACAGGAATGTCCACTCTGATTGGAAGAAATCAGTGACTGTAGGAAAAGATTTCAGATTTAGGAACTGTGGGTTTGATGAGGGGACAGTGAGGTGGGTTGAGAACTGGCTGAATGGCAGAGCCCAGAGGGTTGTGATCAGCAACGCAGAGTCTAGTTGAAGGCCTGTGGCCACCAGTGTGCCCCAGGGGTCAGTGCTTGGTCCAGTCTTACTCAACGTATTCATCAATGACCTGGATGGGGGGACAGAGTGTACCCACAGCAAATCTGCTGATGATATAAACTGGGAGGAGTGGCTGATGCCCCAGAAGGCTGTGCTGCCTTACAGTGAGACCTGGACAAGCTGCAAAGTTGGGCAGAGAGGAACCAAATGAAATTCAAGAAGGGCAGGTGTAAAGTCCTGCACCTGGGGAGGAATAACCCCAAGAACCACTGCAGGTTAGGGATTGACCTGCTGGGAAGCAAGTCTGCAATGAAGGACCTGAGCACCCTAGTGGACCACAAGCTCTCCATGAGCCAGCAGTGTGCCCTCATGGCCAAGAAGGCCAGTGGTATCCTGAGGTGCATTAAAGAGAACATGGCCAGCAGGTGGAGGGAGGTTGTTCTCCTCCCCCTCTACTCTGGCCTGGTGAGGCCACATCTGGAGTTCTGTGTCCAGCTCTGGGCTCCCCAGTTCAAGAAAGCCAGAGAACTACTGGAGAGAGTCCAGTGGAGGGCTACAGAGGTGATGAGAGGACTGGAGCATCTCTTGTATGAGGAAAGGCTGAGAGAGCTGGGGCTGTTCAGCCTGAAGAAAAGACAAGACTGAGAGGGGATCTCATAAATACATGTAAGTTCCTAAAGGTTGGATGTCTAGAGGAAGTGGCCCGACTCTTTCCAGTGGAGCCCAGCCACAGGACAAGGGGCAATGGGCACAAACCAGAACACAGCAAGTTCTGTCTCAGTATGAGGAAAAACTTCTTCACTCTGAGGGTGACGGAGCACTGGGACAGGCTGCCCGGAGAGATTGTGGAGTCTCCTTCTCTGGAGAGATTCAAAACCCAGATGTAATCCTGTGCAGCCTGCTCTAGGTGATTCTGCTCTGGCAGGGAGGTTGGACTGAGTGATCTCCAGAGGCCCCATCCAACCCCTACCCTTCTGTGGGCCTCTGATTTTGTAGTTTTCCATAAAATGGCAAGGAGGAACCTGATCACATAGCCTGTTGATGGTCAGCTGAGTACTGAAGTATTTTCGTAGCTCTTAGGAATACTGTTAACAGTTAAAATCATACCTAAATGAAGCTTATGTTAACATTCTTCAGAGAAGAAGGATGGACTTGAATTTAAATTTTTTCTGAGTTTTTGATTAGGGTTATAAATTAACTCACTTCTGGACATACAGAAAATGGGTAGTGACAAAGGAAATAAAAACCAGTAGAGTAGAAATGGAGAAATGACAGCAAACACAGGTTAGCTGTGTTCTTCAGAGTGGGTAGGAAAAAATCCATCTGTTTCAGTGAGCTTCAGGGCTAAGCCTGGGTTTTGGTGGCTAAGGCATGCAATTTCACAATGTACTTACATTCCTTATAAGTGCCCTTTGTGATGACAACAGAGAAAAGATTTGTAACAAACCTCTCTACGATGGCACAAGAACTGTAACAACTTGAAACTCAAGGCCTTTTGAAAATGGAAGAATTTAGGTAATCCAGTGAATAGAAGTGGTGTTTGTTCTCCAGATAAAACATTTACCTCACTGCCTCTGTCCTCAAATTGCCAGTACAATGGATGCAAAACTAGTGGGAAGCAAGCAATAGTGAAGGTAGATCTTGTGGTAGAAGGTTTAAATCCAAAGGAAATAACTGTTGCTTTTTTTTTCTCAGTTATGATTACATTGCAGAACTTCTGGCCTTGTAGAGGCCAAAAGGTAAAAAAAAAAGGTGAGTCTAATGGAAAAGAATGATTTTATGAAGTTACATATAAACATAAACTGAAATTGGGTCAGCTTGTCTTAAAGCATTAATGTAAAAGCTGCGGCATTTCAGGAGATGAAAAGGACCATTCTGTGGGATGCTGAGATTTTGAGGTGCAGTCAGAGTAGGAGGTGACTGTAGAAAGGGGCTGCAAAGGTCTCTCTCCCAGATTCTGGGCTTAGCATAAATTAAACTCACATGACTGTCAGCAACTGTCCAAGGTTTTATTTTTCAAGTTAACAAGCCGTAGGTGCTCTCTTGCTTCTCGTTTATCAGCTGGAAGGACCATAAAACTTCTGTTGATATGATCCTGCTAGCTGAAAGAAGAAATTAAGTAGTGTGTATTTTAGGAAGTAGCACAATCTATACTGGATTTGAGGAAAGAAATTTAGAAATAGTAGTTAGAGATTACAGAATTGAAAAGGTTTTGCAAAAACTGTGTAACTTGATCAAAACTTAGATGAAGGGAGATGTTTGGCCTTAAACTATCTTACACTATACGATAGCAGTGGTAACCAGAATAATATCTGGTCTTTGCAGCTTCCAATCTTCTATTTCTGTGAGATTTTTCTGTTCAGCTTTTTTATTAGATCTCCCTGGCAAGGCTGCTTGTGCCCCATTTGTTTCACGCTGGAAATAAAATCGAATCACAAGAGGCTACAGAAATAAGTGGTTCATATTTTCACCCTGCTAAAATAAACATTGACTCTGAGCCCTGAAATGTTTTCAGGAGATCTGACCCAGAATTTATCAGGCACTTGAAATAAACTGTTAACTATTAACCAGTAAATGGAGGCTGGTTTGGTCATGTTATGACATCAGCCATTGCCAAGGAATGAGATGATTCATGACCTTGACAAACTGGGTTTCTGATTGCAGCAAGAAAGAAAAAAAAAAGCAGCCTCTGCTAAGAGGAGGGGTAGAGAGTAGATTAGCATCTACTGTTTCTGCATATTAATTGTGTTAATATAATAAAGAAACGTAGCGGTAAAAGGAACTCTTTGTCAGGGTACCAGGGTATAGTCAGAAGCTAGCAGTCCAGCCTCCAGTTTTGACATAGTTTGTCTGAATTACCAGAATTGTATGCTAGCCTTCTTCACAGTCCACTTTGGGATCTCAGCTCACCATGGGATGCACCCTGTGGGAAGCAATTAATCCTGAAACTGGTGGGAGTGAAAACTTGTTTCCGCAGGACAAAGGATATGACCTAACTGTACCATAGGTGCAAAGTATGTGCACTGCCAGTAGATTCATGAATCAGTTCTCTATGACTGCATCTGAACTGAGGCATGTACACATGGTGTACCTTGTCCTGAAAGCAGCCTGTTGCTTTCTTTCAATCTGTAAGCCAGGGTTTTCATGGTTTCTGTAGCAAGTGGTTTAGGCATAAGCTACGCTGTCAATGAACAGAGGTGTTTTTGAAGGTCTCATGTCAGACACCCTGTCAGCTGATGCTGGAGTCCCAGGAGTGGGACTACTTGTCCTTTATTAACAATGAGGTTAATCCACTATTTTTTTACCTCTTCATTTAAATCTAGTTAAGAATCTCTGTGCTTGTGCTTTGTCTTTTCCAGACATGGATAAACAAAATAACTTGAAGTGCGTGGGATAACTTGCCAATGGAAAAGGTGAAGAAGTAGGGAGGGTGGATGCCCAGGTTCCCTCTGTGGTCAGTGGAGAGAACCGGGAACCTCACCACAGCAATCGTCCCCAGCTCGCAAATGGGGCGGGCTGAAACAGTCTGCTTAGACAAGGCCTGGTAACATGGCTGGTGTTAGAGAAATCAATCCTACACATTGTACCATTTATGAGAGTTACCCCATCTACCTCTCTCTGTTAATTATAGAAACATAGAATGGTCTGGGTTGGAAGGGACCTCAAGGATCATGGAGTTCCAAGCCCCCTGCCACAGGCCTAGATCTACACAAGGTTGCCCAGGGCCCCATCCAACCTGGCCTTGAACACTTCAGGGATGGGGCATCCACCCCCTCTCTGGGCAGCCTGTTCCAGCACCTCACCACTCTCTCTGTAAAAAACTTCCCCCTAATATCTAAACCTTCCCTCCTTTAGCTTCAATCCATTCCCCCTTGTCCTGCCATTATCTATCCTTTTAAAAAGTTGATTCCCCTCCTGTTTATAAACTCCCTTCAGGTACTGGAAGGCTGCAATGAGGTCCCCCCACAGCCTTCTCTTCTCCAGGCTGAACAAGCCCAGCTCCCTCAGCCTCTCCTTGTAGGACAGGTGCTCCAGCCCTCTAATCATCCTTGTGACCCTCCTCTGAACCCTCTCTAACAGTTCTACATCTTTCTTGTATTGGGGTCCCCAGATCTGGACACAGTACTCCAGGTGGGGCCTCATGAGGGCAGAGTAGAGAGGGAAAATCACCTCCTTGTCCCTGCTGGCCACACAGCAAGGTGGTTAAGTGACCTTTCATCTTTCTTCTTTTATTTTACATGTCAGACCATGTCATATCTAGTACAGAAACTTGAGACAGCCTTCTATTAGCTTTTCATCATGAAGAAATGTAGCATTCATTTCTAGCATGTTTGCCACTCATTAGCTATATCTTTGATCCCTAAAAATGCTTTGGCTGTCAGAGCCTGATGCCTAATCAAGCAGACTCATCTCCTTCTTCAATTACAGTTCTTTAAATGTGTTCCAAATTAGGGGGAAAGAGCTAGATGGGTTTACCCAAGTTTTTCAAAGGCATTAACAGGATAGGCTACATGAGCTTATAAAAAATACTGAATAGTCATGGGCCACGTCTGGCTAACATAGTAGGGGAGTTGTGCATTTTTTTTCCTATGAGACTCCGTGTTTCCCTTTGTAACTTCCAGAGGTTTTTGTTTTAGAATGCACAATTAGATATTAATTCAGAATGAATTAAAAACTTGCATGTGGTACCATAGCTTCATGGCTGGCTGAATGCTGGAGGTCATCTCCCGGGCACCTTTTGCAGAAAGTGAGATGAAGAAAAATATCCTTTCTGTTTGACCCAAATGATGTCGGAGAGAGGGAGAGCTGGGTTAATGTGAGGAAGGGGTAACCCTTACTATTGCTAACACAGCAGAAGCCTCTGGGTGGGAATTATGATAATCTGAACTACTTGGAGCTGGAGTTGTGAATTTGACTGCAATGTAGGCATACCCATACTGGAGTTTCTACTTTGGCTAAGAAAATGAGCATTTTAATGTGTTACATCAAATGCCTCTCTCTGACTAAGAACATTTTTCATCAGAAGATGAAAGCAGGAGCTTTCTGCTCACATGTGCTATGCCTCCTCATTGCTTTACAATTCATGGGACTTTGTCCAAAATCATGGGAGTTTGGTGACTGTGATTCTCGCTTTCTCTGTGATGATGTGAGTTATGTCATCCCAACCATGAAATGGTTCAGAAAGAAATTCTGGTTTCTGCAGGTCTATGGGATTTGTAGTGGTTATCCTGAGAAAATAACCCTTGGAAGATAGACATCTTGGAAGAATCTACAACATACATTGGTGCTTAGTCCTGGCTACAGTATATGAGAGTTTTGTGGATTTGTGTTTTCTTCTCTTGAAACAAAAACTACTCCAACCACAATAATCCATTCCGGATACAACTGTATTATGGGGCATGAGGGCATCTCTCTGGGGCCAAGTCTGGATGCTTAAGAATTCATGTTGTGCTTGTAGTACCATACCTGCCCTTTGCTGCCCTTTTTTTCCTATGTAAAAGAAAATGTGGCATTCAGGTGGGGGGGAGCAGGTGCAAATTTGGGCAGGTGCCTTTATCTGACAAGGAGGAAAATCCAGACCCGCAGACATACACACGGTATACGTGCCCCAGCAGTATTGCCACTGGCAAAAACTGGAGGAATTACTTCTGAAACAGACTGTTGCAAAGAAAAAAATTAAAAAAGCAAAATAAATTGAATACCATTTCTCTTGGCTGTTTTGATAGTTCTGGCTTGTTTTGTTTACATCTCCTCTGGTAAACACGCAGTATGCGTTACTGATCCTTATGGCCGAAACACACCGGGTGTCACGGGAGTGTAGTGATGTGTGTGGTCCCAGACAGGTTTGAAGGACAGAAGATAATTTGTACAGTGCACAAAGCCAGGGTGGGGAAGATCTGGGGGCTGCTGTGCTTTCATCCTGGCATCCGGGCTTGCATCAGAAACAGTGTGGCCAGTAGGTCTAGGGAGGTGACTGTGCCCCTGTACTCAGCATTGGTGAGGCTGCACCTCGAGTGCTGTGTCCAGTTCTGGCTCCTCACCATAAGAAGGACATTGAGGTCCTGGAGTGAGTCCAGAGAAGGGCAACCAGGCTGGTGAAGGGGCTAGAGGGAAAATCCTATGTGGAGAGGCTGAGGGAGCTGGGGATGTTTAGCCTGCAGAAGAGGAGGCTGAGGGGAGCCCTTATCACCACCTACAACTACCCGAAGGGAGGTTGTAGAGCGGTGGGCGATGGTCTCTTCAGGTGACAGGAGACAGGACAAGGGGAAATGGCACAAAGCTGCGCCAGGGCAGGCTCAGATGAGATGTCAGGAAAAAATCTTTCACTGAAAGAGTAGTCAGGGCCTGGGACAGGCTGCCCAGGGAGGGGGTTGAGTCACCATCCCTGGGTGTGTTGAAAAGACGGGTCGATCAGGTACTCAGGGATATGGTTTAGCATAGGAAGGGAACGGTTGGACTCGGTGATCTTAAAGGTCTTTTCCAACCTTGCGACTCTGTGATTCTGTGATCCGCGCCGGCGTTTTGCAAGGCACCGGCAGGTGGCAGCACGGGCCCCCGGCCCTGCACCGAGACCGGGCCCGGGCTCGGGGTCTGGTAACGGGAGCCCTTAGCCAGCGCCCAGCGCTCCCTCCTCGGCCGGAATCACAGCACCGGGAGCTCAGCTGTGCTGGCTCCTTTTAGACGTTTTGGGGTTCCGCTCTTCCCAGCCTTCTGAATCCCGACAATTCACAGCGGTATGACTGGGGACAGCCTGTTGTGCTCTGATGTTCCTCCTCACAAAATCACTGTCTGTCTCAGCACAGCATCCCAAACACAAACTGGCTTCTGAGCAATTTGAGCTGCACCCAGAATTGTGTTGAGGGTCCTCACGATGAGCCCGCTCATCTCACTGTCCTGGAAGAGCCCGTGGAAAGCCAAAAAGGCTTTTCAGTGCTCCTGAGCGTCTGTGTGCTTGGAGTATCGATGTAACAGGAAAATTGATGAGGAGAAATGAGACAGACCACCCCAGCTGTGGATGTCCAGGTTCAGATCTTTCTTCTGGGAACCAGGTGACTGCTAGCTAAGGTTACTCAATAGCTAAGGCAGGACCCAAAAGAGAAGGGTGGCCATCGCTGTAGGCGCAGGGTTCAAAACATGCACTTCCCATGGAAATTAAGTGAGAGGGAAGACACAACTAATGAAAAACCCACTTAGAGAGTTTTAAGTTGCAGCCCTATTACACTTAAGTAGTCCTTTGCAATGCTAAAGGTAGCGGTACCTTCGGCAGAGCTACCATCACGGCGTGGTGGGTGCCAGCCCCTCATGGCGCCGCCGAGCCTCCAGAGTGGGCTCCCTCTGTGTGCCTGTGCGGAGGTGCCAGCCCCACCTCATGGGGCAGGGACAAACTCTGATCAGTACTGACACGTGGTTATTGCTATTCCCCAGCAGCTAATCAATGAACTAACTTCAGAAAGAGATGGGAAGCGCCTTGGGCACTGAGGGCCCAGGAGACTGGCTGTCTCAGTGTTTCCTCGCTAGCTACTCCTCGCTCTCCAGCTGCTTAACCTGAAAGCCCAAAGATGTAACAGTCCTGTGGCTGCAATAAAAAAAAGCTTTACTTCACTGAACGGATTAACAATCTTGATGTCATGAAGAAGCTGGCAAATGAAGGAGCGGATGATGAGCTTTTTTAATCAGCCTTGCTCCTGGAGTGGGAGACCTAGAGCTGCCCTGAGAGCCTGGGTGCAGGGCTTCCACAGCTGCAGCAGCTCAGAGGGTCTCACGGTGGGCCTGCTGCACTCGGTTCGGTGCTGGTTTTGGAGAGGCTGAGACAGACTGGGGGAGCAGGGGCTGTGTGTCTTTCTTTGAATACATCCCTGCTTTGTCAGGGGAGGACTAAGGCACTTTTAACCCCCCCTCCCCTCTAATTCAGGGAACAGCAGCATGGCGAACCTGCAGTAATGCCGTGGCATGTAAGGACCAGGATTTATCCTGTTTGCATACAACTCTGCTACCACCACTCTAAATATGAACGATCCTATCCACAAATTAAACTGAAAGCTTATCACAGCAAGAAATACTTGACAAAGACTAATGATTCAAACAGCAGAGATTACCCATGTTGTTCACCCTCTGGAAAAACACTGCTGATAAGAGCTGTGAAGGTACTGTGGTGGGGATGGAGAGTCTCTTCCCCTGAATAGTCACAGCGTGAGTTCAACAATCATTTGTATTGCAGTCACACTGCTCCGAGATGCTGAGATGCTCAGGATATTGCTATTCATGTTCCCTGTCACAAGCTGTGTAGTCTACTACTGCAGTAATCAAGAATAACCCTGAACCTAGGAGAGGAATGGTTATGGGGCCACTGTTGAACTGAAAGAGACAAAAAAGGGCATACTGTTTTTCAGACCATTGATAACATGGTCCTTTGATACATTATTTCCCAGAATAATCCGGAACCGTTAGTCAGAAAAGTACCATTAAGTCAGCAATTCAAATGAACAGCCCAGTGGAAATGACTTCCTGTGATCTCTGAACTGGAAGAAGCATTGGCAGGGGGCAACAGTCAGCTGATGGTAAAGGATTAGTGCCAAACCCAACCTCCATGCAGTGTGTGTGAGCCTCCAAACCCCGTGGCCATTGCCCCTGGTTGTCATGACAGCCCAGAGGCTGTAGCTGCCCAGGGATTCACCGGCCAGCATGAAACCCCTCTTCACGCCGGTGGGAAATGGATGCCACAGGGAGAACGATGAGTGCAAGGTCTCATGTGTTTCTAGCCAGATACAAACACCCACCTCCAGGTTTACGGCACTGAAATGAAAAGCTTTTCCTTCTTCAGCCACGTTTGTTCTGCTCTGCTTTTACAGTAAATTCTCCATCCTGGTGTACTCTTCCCAAGGATAGTTTATATAAAAAGCTGTAGAAATGTCACCGTATTCAGAAAACATCCACATGTGCAGTCAGATGCCATTAAGATCATGCTCGCTTTCCTGGAAAACTTGTTTGCTGTTTGTTTCTGATGAGCATAGGCACTGACAGCATCCCTTAAAGACAGGAAAGAAGTTCCTTTAAAGTGCAGTTTATATTCCTTGCTTCTGCTCTCCTAGATGTGCCAGGCAACCACAGAAAGGCAGCACAGCTTGTGCAGGGTGCAGCTCTGCTAGCTCCACATACCTAATGACAATGAAAAGCCCCTTTGTGTGAAGGAACTTCTCTGCTGGCCATCTCCAGATGCACTCTGCGAGTGCCTCAGCCTCAGGAATCACAGGGGCCTTCACCTTGCCAGAGCTCTCTGAGGGTGTTCCCACTGCTTTGGGGAGAGGAATTCACCCCTGGTTGCTGTGCTCAACCAGTGGGAGTGAGTGGATGTACTGGGTTAGGATGCTGGGAGTGAAAATCACCCAGTCAGCTTCCACGTACTCTGTCAGCCCTCAAACAGCATATTTCACCTCCACATTCCCTGCTTCCCAAATGGAAATTTATATTCACATACAATGACCGTGCATCTGTAGTAGCAAAATGGCTGTACATCGTTTCCTCACCTATCTCAGAAATCACCCTCTGACCAGACCGAGTCCTCTGGCAGCATGACAAAATGCACACACTTGTATGGTGAGAATGCTCACAGACAACTCTGAGTTAGCCATGATCTAAATATCATAGTGTTTTAACCCCAATCTGGGTATGCATCTTGCATAGCAAAGGTCAGAGTGAAGGAAGAGCAACTGGGGCAGCAAAAAAAAAAAGGTGAGGGTTTCTTTTGATGAAAACTGCAGTGCTGAGAGTTTTGGGTGGTTTGCGGTTTGCTACCCCATTTTTAATTGGGCTTAATGTTAATATGTGGATTCTTGAACATATTTTAGTGGTTGTTTGTAGTGAGTAAAAATGTCTCCACTGCTGCTACAGGGTTCTCAGTGGCTGTTACCATTTGAAACCTTGCAAACTGTAAATGTTAATACAACCTGATTAGATTCAGCCTAACAAGAAGTCTTGCACACCAACAGAAATTATTAGCCTAGTATTCTGAAAGTTAAAAAACTTTTGTGTAGAGCATTTTGAAGCCTGTAGAGTTAAATCTGTTTGTGAAACATAAAACCAGCTCTGAGGCCTGCGTAAAATTAATTTTGCTTGAGATTGTAAGAAAGTGAAATAAATAAATGGATCTATTTTTGTCCATATTGAGAAGGGATGATTGAGCTTTTCCAGTCTGGAGGCAGGCTGAGCCTTTTAGCAGTGGTATATATATTAACAAAATAATAGTTGATGGGTTTAAATTTTGTTTACTAATTAAATGCACACAGTCTCATCACAAAAATGCAGAACATTAGGAGTAAGTATTTTCATTTGGATGCCTAAAACTAGATCCCTAAATCAGGTGGTCTTGGTAGGGCCAATGAGATGGTTGGTGCCTTGAATTACTCATTGCTGAGACTGTCAAAGGGCATCACCTCAGGCCAAGCCTGAAGCTGTCAGGCCAGTAAGACCTTCTGGCTGATTATTCATTTCCAGGCTTGCTCTCTTCCTAGGCCAACACTATGTTCACTAAAGAGCAGAAATGATGAGCTTCAAAGTTACTGTCCTTCAAAGCTGTAGAGCAAAAATTCAGGAAAAAAACCCAAATCCGAGCAACAAACAAACACCACATGTGTGTGTTTTTCTCTATCAAGGGAGTTCTGATCCAGGTAGATACTGTCTTCTTATATAATTATGAGTGGGGCTGTAAAAGAAAGAATGACCCCACGTAAAGCATGTACATTAATCAAACCCTGTGCAATCTGAGCCACGGAAGGCGTAACAGAGAGCAGCAGCAGGATGAAATGCATCCATACTGATTAAAGGAAACTGTTCTGTGTCTCTTCAGCCAAATCACACATGCCAGTTTCTGAGGGCAAAATGAAGTAATGATTCTGTAATGAACATATTTCATTTGTTTTTTGTTTCTCCTACAGTCTCAGATCATTCAAACAGCTTGTTAAATCCCCCAAAGCTACATGGATAAAAAATTTTGATAGTTGAGGTTGCAGACTCATTCATGTGTCTGAGTCAGGGTTCCAGAACATATCTATTAATTTTCATAGTAGCAGTCCTCTGCAGTCTTTCCTGCTCTCCTGAACACTCCTGATTTTGATTCATTTGGCTGGCATATTAAGCTGAAGGCATTAAAAAAGAAAAAAGGGTTGTTGCAAAGTCTTCATTAGCTTGTTGGGAATATGCCATCCTGGACAAAACCTTGAGAGAGATTTTCTTCTTGGTTATTACTGGTACCCCTTCATCATTCTATCCCTCAGTTCATGCCTCCAATAAAGAGGATAATGAAGCCCTAATCTTCAACAATTTATTTGTCAATCTAGGAGGCACTGGAAACAGGCAAATGACAATCATATAGCGCATAAATTTTGCTTGCATGCACTTCACAGGCTTTAATGAATGTGTTTGTGATGCTGAATGTGGTTCTGGAGCAGATTATGGGTTAGCACCTCTCCTTCAGCTACAGAAACAATTCTTGTCCAAGAAGCTGCTGTGTTTCCATCAGCTGCAGAACAGGAGCATGCAAAAGAAACAGCTAAGATGGAGACCCTGCCTTTAACAGGCCTCAGATGAGGTTAAGAATGTGTCAAACTGAGTTAGACCCATTGCCCTCGTCCTTGTAAGCAAGGAAATATTTCTAGCACAAGCTGCACCACCCCCCCCCCCCCTCCCCTCACCACCCCCAAGACCTTCTCTCAATGCCAGGTTTGGAGGAAGAGGGCAGGTAAATGAAACTGCCTCCATAGGATGTGTGGAAAGATTTACAAAGGACAGGATCTGTGGCTTCTGTTGTGTGACACCTTCATGGTGTCACAAGACAGCAAAAAACCACATTGGGTTGTTTCCACACTGCAGGAGTTCCCCCTTCACCCCACCCCTCCAAAAATGTCACACTGTCTGTGTTTCCTGCGATCAAGCATGTTTCTCTGCCAAGCCATTTTAGGAGTGTGTTCTGGAAAACCCAGAAACATTTCTTCTGTGCTACCTCAGCTTTCCAAGGAATGAAGAACAGATTAATTTATTATTTTTTTTTCCCCCTGGCTCCTTAAATTGCATCCGGACGCTTCCTAGAAAGTGTAAAAAGAAGTGCCTGTGTCCCCAGCCAACCCCACAGGACCACCTGGTCAGAGCAACTGTCCAGCGAGTAAGATCGCCTGCACGGTTCTGCCGAGCTCCTCTTACCATCAACCCCTACAAAAATCACCCAGTGGCAAGCCCACGTGAAGAAACTCTGCAAAATATTTGGAAGTCTGAAAGTAAGAAGTCTGGAGTGAGATTTTTGCCATCTCCTTACAGAGTGTTTCCTCATGGGTTGCTCCCTTCTCCCTTGTTGGCAGTGCTGCCATGCTTTGAGCCTGTGTTTTGCGTGCTGGGGTTGGGCATTAGGATTTCTATTTTCTGTGCCACTGGCCAAATTTTGGAGCAAACATACTCGTGGTGGCACGCTCATGGCTTTTTTTTTTTCCAGGCTTTTATATGTCAATGGGTATAAAGTATGAGCAACTGCAAACAGCTGCACTCACATCCAACCCCATGAGCAGCAGAAAAATGCGGAACCTGAAACGTAGCTAATGGATGTATGCCAGGGATTTGGGTGAAGAAACTGAATCCTTCTTCGCTCTACAAGACACTTGACTAAAGTAAACCTGTAGGAAGGTTTTGCAGCACAGGGGGGTGAATCATAGAATCACAGTATGGCATGGGTTGGAACGGACCCCAAGGATCATGGAGTTCCAACCCCCCTGCTACAGGCAGGGCCACCAACCTCCAGGCCTCGATCTACACAAGGTTGCCCAGGGCCCCATCCAACCTGGCATTGAATACTTCCAGGGATGGGGCATCCACCACCTCTCTGGGCAGCCTGTTCCAGCACCTCACCACTCTCTCCGTAAAGAACTTCCCCCTAATACCTAATCTAAACCTTCCCTCCTTTAGCTTCAGTCCATTCCCCCTTGTCCTGCCATTATCTGCCCTTTTAAAAAGTTGATTCCCTTCCTGTTTGTATGCTCCTTTCAGGTACTGACAGGCTGCAATGAGGTCCCCCCACAGCCTTCTCTTCTCCAGGCTGAACAAGCCCAGCTCCCTCAGCCTCTCCTTGTAGGGCAGGTGCTCCAGCCCTCTAATCATCCTTGTGGCCCTCCTCTGATCCCTCTCCAACAGTTCCACATCTTTCTTGTATTGGAGGCCCCAGATCTGGACACAGTACTCCAGGTGGGGCCTCATGAGGGCAGAGTGAAAGGAAGTTAGAGAAAGGAAGTTAGAGGAGAATAATCACTGAAATAGTTTTAAAAATCAGGAACATTTTGCTAAATATTTATACATACACTTTATGATAATCTGCTAATTCTCTTTTAAACTCTGGCTGATGATAGTACACAAGAAAATTGTATGTGTACGGCTCACTCAAACCATTCAGATTTAACCTCATTTCTGACTGACAATACTATCTTTGGCTTCCTTTCTCTTGCAGGTTTTGATAGATGACAGCACAGCTCCTACAAATCTGTGGTACTCGCATTTCTTTTACAGCCTGTTGTGTGAGAGTTCAGCCAGTACATTATTTGTTTGGGTTTCTTTCTCAGTTCCTTTATTAATTTGCTACAAATAAGACACAAAATTACTCAGAATTTATCCTCATGAAAGCGGATAATTATCTTTTAAATTGTAAGCCTCTCAATATGTTTGCTAATTACTATTCTTAGTAATGAGACTAAGATCACTTGTTGGTATTTCTTTGAAATTTCTTTATCACAGAATCACAGAGTTGTAGGGGTTGGAAGGGACCTTGAGAGATCATCAGGTCCAACCCCCCTGCCAAAGCAGCTCCCCAGCTCATACTGCACAGATAGGCGTCCAGACAGGTCTTGAATATCTCCAGAGAAGGAGACTCCACCGCCTCCCTGGGCAGCCTGTCCCAGGGCTCTGGCACCCTCACTGGGAAAAAGTTCCTCCGCATGTTGGTGCGGAACTTCCTGTGCTCCAATTTGCAGCCATTGCCCCTTGTCCTGTCTCCACAGACCACTGAAAAGGGGCAGGCCAATTCCCCCTGCACCCCATACTTAAGATATTTATAAACATTGATTAGGTCCCCCCTCAGTCTTCTTTTTTCCAGGCTGAACAGCCCCAGCTCTCTCAGCCTTTCCTCATAGGATAGATGTTCCAGGCCCTTAATCATCTTCGTAGCCCTTCTCTGGACTATCTCCAGGAGATCCCTGTCCTTTTTATACCAGGGAGCCCTGAACTGGACACAATACTCCAGGTGGGGTATGAGCTCAGTGTTAGCAATATTTCCATTCTTCAGGATAATGCAAAAAAAATATAACTTAGCTGGGTTTCCTAGGGCTCGAGTTAGAGCCAGGGTTAGGGTTTCATCTCAGCACAACATAATAAATATGTGATCACTTGTAGATATTTATTAACAATGCAGCTCTTCCATTCTTTATCGCTCTTGGAGGAGGGACATCCAATCCTGATGGCAACTGTAAATGTCTGTCATCTCCAGACCGTATTCACTTATTCATGTGCCTTCATTGTTACATTCTACTTTTGTTACCCATGAAAAATGGTTCTTCAAGTTCAATAAGCATTGAATTATTGCCACCAATCTGTGGGAGCCTGAAAGTCACCCACAGCAGTCGGAGCTACTGGCCTGTGTTCTCTTTAGGTATAATGGAAGGAAACAGAGGAGTTGCCTCTCCTACTTCTTAACTTTTCAAGGGCATTCCTTTTAGGATGACACCATCTTTGATGGTGCATTTCCCTGGCCATTATAAATGGAGCCAGCAATGACAATCTGAGGCAAAATACTTCACCTCCAGACACCCAAAGTAAAGCTAGTTCTACCCTTGCCTTTCAGCTTTCATTGGGAATGCACTCACCAAGAGGTTTTCGACGTGTGCATGAGGAAATGCACTCTAGCTTTGCCACAGCCAGTGGTGTAAGCTGGAACCTGATGCTGTCTGCAATCCAAAGTGGAGATCCATGTGTCCGTATTCCCTCACAAAGCACTTGTGTAGAGGGGACCTGACAAAAGCACTGCAGGCACCAAAAGAAATTTCTAGTCTGTCCACACCTCCCAGAAGAATACCAGCGGAATCAAGTACATACTTTTAAGTGTTCCAGTTCAGAATTTATTGCAGCTAAAAACTGGACAAAGTGGGTTTGCTGAACTATGGGCTACTGTAGTCCAGACAAAAGAAGAAATTCTGTTCCCCCTGGCAAAGGGAAGGAGCAGGCAGCTGTTGAAATGCTGACAGCCCAAATCCCCACAGCTGTTTGGTCCAGTGCAGGTGCCCTCAAAAGACCAACACTTCTTGTCACAATTGACAAATTCTGCTTGGAAAGAGAATAAGAAGTGATCCAGTGAACATAGTTTACAAATGAGTGAGGCTGCAGAATCCCAACCAAGAAAATCAAAAATACAACTTGTAGAAATCTTTGAAATCCTAAACAATTATTTCCCCTTTATTCTTAAAAAGCAGCAAATCTGCTCTTATATTGACAAAGCTGACAAAACACTATTTCTGTAGCAATGCTACCTACAGGTTCTGAGCAAGACCCGAAGCCCTGGCTCAGCTGGATTCTGGATAGCACCTAGCACCTGTCCCAGTAAGCTCCAATCACCCTCAATCTTCAATCCAGAACACGTGTAGATGCATTCATGAAGCCTCAACTCTAGCTACTCAGCATGACTGAGAGATGCAAGTGATGTGCAGCAAGCATAATTGCAGGAATGCTGAATGAGGGCATGCTGTTGATGACATATAATATATATATAATATGTATATAAATTATAAATATAATTAAATATAATATGTATATATAATATATGGGCATATTGTATAATATATAACATGTGTGTATAGTATAGTATAGTATAGTATAGTATAGTATATATCATGTGTATATAGCAACTGTATATCTATAATATCTATATTTTTTATTATATACATGTAACATTCACAGTTGCCCAGGAAGGTGTGCTTCTGTCCCTGGAGAACTCACCTTCCCAACTTTGGGTCTGCAAGTTCTTAGCCCTGTGCTTAACTTTGAGCACATCAACACCTTCCTACCAACCCTGGAAATCAGACTGCACTCTTGAAGCTATACTGGCATGTATGTCTCTGCAGGCCTGCCCTGAGAAAATGAGGAAAGAGACAATGAAACACATGCCCTCTTACTTTTGTGTTGGCAGCAAATAAAGTTCCCATCTCCCCATTTGTCCCTTTAACATAGAGGAAGTTGATAGCAAACTGTATGAGCACATTGACACCGGCACAGAATGACATGTGTGTGTTGTGTGTTGGACAGAAAAGCCTTTTACAGAATTAGAAAGCCACCATCTGTACGTGTGCGTGTTCTGTACTCACAAACCATCTTGTGCTATTTTTGCTGACAGCTCCAGCAGCACAGCACTCCCAGCAGGAAGCACTCTGAGTGCAGGTCACAGACCTGGGAAAGTTTCTCCTCACTGGGTGCTCACCCAGCCACAACCATCGACCCAGAAGCTCTTTAAATTCCTTTATTGCAACTGGATTCCAAAGCTGCTGGTTTAATTCATCTCTCAGGCACACTTTCTAGTAACAAGCTTTACCTGTTCCCTCTTTAAAGAAAAGAGAGCTCACAGTTCAGCTGCTGCAGGACCAGAGACTCTTCACCCCTATGCAGGTTCTCCAGCAGCCCCTTGCCCATAACTCCATGCTCATGAGCATTTGGGTGTTTTGTTTTCTCACTCCTGCCACCTGTGGCAAGGGAAACAGTGTCACACAGCCTTGCAGGCACTCCAAAAAGAATTTCTTTTTTTGTTTTAACTAAAGGAAATATTGGGAGAACTGTGTAAAAGCTAAAAACTGAGTGCCATCCTTCCAGTTCAATCTTTTATTTTCAGATAGTGTGGCACACGTTCAAGGACAGATAAAGAAGGAATGAGGAGATGCTCTATGATGAATAAAAGCACCAAATCAGTTCACAAACACAAAAACTGGACCATTTTCAAAAAAGTCAGGTGCACAGCGAGCGGAAGCTGTTCCAAGTCTCATGCTTATACAGGAGCCAGCAGATGTTGTACGTCCACGTCTGAGCAACCAGCTGTCTTCTCATCGGTATTAAGTGTTCAGCTGATGTTAAAGGGACAGAGCTCTCAGAAAACTGAGCAGCTTTTTTTGGAAGTTTGCTGTGTCTATGAGTTATTGAGCATGCTTCTTTTTTTCTCAAATAAAGTTATAACTGAACATTTTGGAAATGAGAAGAATCATGAGAAGAGCAGCCACGGACACATCAACATCTCAGTTAATAGCATAAATAATCTCAACCAGTAAATGTGGAAAACACATTTAAAAACAACATCATAAAATTTCAAGAGATTAATATAAAAATACAGGAAAGAGGTGGAAGTGGCTGTCAAATGCCTTTGAATACAATCCTATTAACATCTTCCCCTTCCTGGGCTTTGTGACCTCCTTTGTAAAGTGCTTGCTGATTCACGTACCATGCCTGATGGCTCAAAATCACACCACCCTTACACAACAAATATAAAGAGAGATTATTTGGTATAATAAGGCATAGATCAAAGAGTATTAGGGTTTGTGCACCCACTCTGACTCTACCCTGACTGCATACCAGGGGGAGAGGCAGATGTTCATTCTGCTTTTCCTTCCCTGAGGCTCTTTTCCACCAGGGGAAAACATAGGTAAATGAGAAAAGAGAGAGCAAAGATGTACTCCAACAGGTCCCCTGATGTGGGCAACAAGTGACTATTAACACAAGATTTACCTCTGAGAGCACCTGAATCACAGTTCTGATATCAAGGTCAAGAAAAAAATTGAAGCCATACCTTAAAGGACTGGCAGTATCTTTGTAAATGTAAAGACCTACTTATTTTTAAGGAGTGAAATGAGCCACTCTCCCAATTTATTAGATTGGCTTTTAGATTAATAGGTTAACTTTTAAATTCCAAGAGTTAGGTGAAAAGAATTTCACTGCAAGTAATGTTTAGTCCAAAACTTCTTTTATTTTGTGTTAAGGGGAGAAACAGGTTGAGCCAAGGTGAGCGGCTCTGAAGGCAGAGATGCTCCAGGGATAACAGGATGTAGTGCAAAAGGGGCAATGGCTGCAAATTGGAGCACAGGAAGTTCCGCACCAACATGCGGAGGAACTTTTTCCCAGTGAGGGTGCCAGAGCCCTGGGACAGGCTGCCCAGGGAGGTGGTGGAGTCTCCTTCTCTGGAGATATTCAAGACCCGTCTGGATGCCTATCTGTACAGTATGAGCTGGGGAGCTGCTTTGGCAGGGGGGTTGGACACAATGATCTCTCGAGGTCCCTTCCAACCCCTACAACTCTGTGATTCTGTGATCTTAGTCAAATGTCACAGTTTTTCTCTAGCCAGTGAAATGCAGACAAGAAATGTGTAACTGTGGTACAGACAAGTTTCTGGCACTGAGTCCCAACATTCTAGATATGTCCTTCATTCTTTCACCTGTCCTGGTACAAAAAACGTGGCATCTGAACTCATGCCCTACTTTTGATCATTAGGTGTATTTAGGGAAAATAATGTACAAACCATTACTTCTCAGTGCAAAGTTTCCAAAATATTTGCCAGTGCAAATGCCTAACCCTACTTCCAAGACCTCTCCTTTGTTTTTACTTTCTCTTACACTCCCTGAAATCACCTGTGAAATCACCTGTGGGGTCCCAGAGATGTTCAGAGCATGGGTAGAGAACTAGAAATTCAGAGGATTCCTCTTCTTTTTCCCATACTCGGTAGCTCAGGGACTTGCTGAGCTAAATGTCACACCCTTACCACCATATGTAACAGCTTCTGCTCTCCATCAGTTTTTCTATTTCCTCTCCAACAGTTTATCTTTGAACTCCACATATATTCTCTGCTCTTTTTTCTCTCTCATCAAACATGTCCCTGTCTTCATTTCCAAGGGCCTTCCTAGCATGTTTTCACTGTGTTGTTATCCCTCTCTCTCCATCAGATGCTGATTCCAGGCACCAACTGGCTATCTGTTGAAGCATTCCTTTGGTGCTTCCTCCCATGCAGCCATCATATATAAGAGAAGAATGCCATAAGGATTTATGCAGCGAATACATAGTGCTTTTCAAGCAAAAAATCTTGAAACTCTTCTGTGCTGGAAGTTCTGTCACTCCCATGCTGACCAGTAACAATTTCTTAATTCTCCACATTGTCCTGCCTGCTTGCTTCTATCTACCCAAGCATTCTCTCATATACTTGGATTGCAAAGTTTTCTGGGACCCTGTTCTTTTCACAAGATTCCTCACACAATGGGGTCTTGGTCAGTGAGTAGTAACTTCTGGGTGTGACAGCAATTATGGATGAGGATTCTGACATGAAGTAGTAGTTCTCACTCTTCCTCTGACAGAGCAGTGCCTTCACTGCAAAGACATCACAGCTTTTTGATACGTGAGCAGGCAGGAAAGATCACTTCCTCAGAACAGCAGGCAAAAACCACCTGCAAGATTCAAGCATAGTTTGGATGCAAGGAACTCAAAGACAAGTTTCAATCTGAAGGTCGTGCCTGGGTTATAAATCGGACTGGCAATCAGGAGAATTGTGCTGTCAATAATTATTACAAAGGGCATAGGAGAGAGGAAATCTTTTGTTGGGTGGACAGCAGAGCACAGATATATATGCTCTGAGACACCAGAGTGATATATACATGTGTTGTGAGAGAGGCATGACTTCTCTTTCAAGATCTCTTGCTTAGAAGTGAGAGAAGGAAGGAACCAATTCATAGCACTGCAGCTTGCAGGCTGCTCTGGGTTTGCAGGAACAGTAGGCTGAACATCAGTCACTTTGCCCAGCTGGGGAATGTAAGAGGCTCAGAAATCCAAACCCAGGAAATTCATCTCCTCAAGGGACCACATAATAACAAATAATGTAAAGGAGCACTGTTATGTATTGAAGGTGATGCTGCAGGCCCTAAAATCCAGCACTGACACTTACTGGGTTTGTGAGAAACATTTCTGTGGCACACTGCCAAAGGATGGTGTGACTCTTTCAGGGGCAGATCTTTGTCCACAGCAGATGGAAGTACCAGCCCTTAGTTGCAAACAAAAGCCTAACAACAGCAAGAAAGGACGTGACTGTGTAAAAACAGTGGCACAGCCAAAGCTGATGATGCAGATGTGTGCCAGGAACACCTTGTGAAAGGAATGTGACATGAGCAGCAAGGGACTGAGAACCTTCTCACGAAGTGCAAGTTAATTATCCAGGCATATATCTTCCCAAGATGGTATCTATTCTTAATATCCCCTGTTAAGTATTTGTGTGTTCACACGTCCGCCATGAAACCTCACAAATCAGGCCAGACCAACTAGCAAACTAAAAGTGGGATTTATTTTTACAAGATGGACAGTACTGGACTAAATTTTACTCTAACTGAAACTGCTTTGAGACTCCAACAGACATTTGCAATCACAGAATCACAGAATTGCAGGGGTTGGAAGGGACCTCGAGAGGTCATCGAGTCCACCACCCCTGCCAAAGCAAGTTCCCTAGAAATCCACAGTCCACAGGTTCAGGATGCCAGTTGGGTTAATACTACACTGCTGACTTAGGAGCTGCTGAGTTTTATGGCTGATGACCCAAAATGCTCATCATCACTCACCCATGTAAGACAAAGTCTCTCAATCTGCACAGATGAACCGTAGGTGGCACCCCAGCCCATGGGCAGAGCACCCCCACCACAGACCCACTGCTCTGAGTGAGACCCGCTCAAAGCCTCCCTCTCCTGGGGCCCTGTTTATACCCAATTTGAATCTGCCCTGCGGTTGTATATGGTCATGTAGCCTTCCCTTTGGTCAAAGAATGCAGCTTTGTTACCTTTCAAACTGAATGACCACTGCTGTGTGGGTGTAATTCAAACTGTGGCAGGAAGCTTTTTTTCGGGTCTTTGATAGGTTTTCTCACGGGCTTTGTCAGGGACTTTATCTACCACAACATCTTATGTTGAACTGCATGAACATACTGTATTCCCAGAAATGCTCTGCCCTCATCTGATGTTTTACTGTGAAAAATCCATTAGTAGTTAAATTCTTGTAATTCTTGTGCAACATGCCAAAAAGGTATGTAACCTTGCTAGTGAACTGTGCAAAGAGAGAGAGAAAAATAAGCTCTGGTAATGTCTCTGTGGGTTTGTTTGGGCTTTTTTTCCCCCCTTGACTTTTTTTTTTTTTTACTTTTTAGTCACCTTTAAGATAAGAGAAATACATGAGGCGAGTGCCCTTTCACTTGTAAACAAGTGAGTTATACATACTAGTGCTGGAGGTATAAAATTTGGTTTCAGCCTTCTCTATATGTTCCACATACACTCCACATGTATAAAGCACCAGGGTTGTCATGCCACATCTTTTGAACTAATAGCGCTTCCTGCAGACATACCTAGTCACTCTTACCAAAGAGCACCGAGTCCCACAGCTCCTGTCCATAGCTCCACAGTCAAGACTGTGCCCACATGAGTAAGCCTAGCAGAAAGACTCTGAACAGATGAAGCTCTTGGGCTTCCCAGGAGCAGCTGGTGCCATGTTTACGTCCTTCATGTGTCTACCACGTGAAACAAGCAAGCATATGAGCAGCTTTTGGGACATTCAAGGGGGCTTGCGCTGAAGGATGCATTAGACTCAGCTGTCCCAACCATCTGGTGTGTTTCTATGTGGGCAAACAGGTACACAGTTCCCAGTTCCCCATTGCCAACACAGTTACCAGATGGATATGTGAGGTTCCTCCGACTTCAGGGAACCCAGCACATCCTCAGGCATCCTAGGCACCTGGGTGTGTGCTGAACAGACTCACAAAAGTTTTAAGAAGTACCTTAGCAAGAGCCACAGGTCTTTGACTGACTGGCCTGGTAGGTGCCTAATTTAGGAGGAGCTCTCCAGGCTCCAATAACTCTGAGGACTTGATCTCCATTGCTTGAAATGGAAGTGTAGGTGTGTGGCTCACAGCAGTTACCTACATTTGATAGCTAAATTTAGATTTGTGCAATCTGGAGCTGAATTACACTCCATATTTCCTCTTACAAATCACGACCTGGCAAAAATACTCAGCTAGAAGCATCTTCTGAAACTCCATGACCTCCTTTAATTCCACTTTTCCACTACTCTGAAACACACCTCCACAATTAGGTTATCTTTGTCCTTTGTCACTTGGACCTGCAATTCTGAGTCTTTTCACTCACCTTGAATATTCTAAGTGCCTTTTTTACAACAGGCACCAGACTTTGGAAGCCCAGAAAAAGCAAAAAATTATTCTGTCTCCATAGTCTGCACACACAAGATGTTCATAGGTTAACATAAGAGTGAGTGTTCTTTGCATCTCTGACGTCCTAGAATCACCGGAGAGTAGTTAAGATTAATCTTATGTATGGTAAACAAGCCTGAGAAGCCTTCTGCCCTCAAGAAAATGATTATATTAGTGGATTCTGGCTCAAGAGGACAAAAATCAGGGAAGGAGAAAGGCACAGGGATGAGGCACCTCTGAACAGGGTCAAGGAAACATATGCATGCCAGAAGAACTGGTAACCTCAGGCATCTGTTAAACCTGTTAAACAGTATTTTTTCCATCAAATATTTACTGTCCTATATTTACTCAGTAATGGTTTTGTCTTGAAATGATGCGAAGCTTTTGAAAGGTGACTGAGTCACTTGTAGAATCACAATGAATTGCAACAGGTCAGCAGCTTTAATAAACTCAGCCTAAGAGGGAGAAAAGTAGGTCCCCCCCTCTGAAAAAGGAAAGACCACAGGACTCAGCCTTTACCTACAGGTATCAGAAGTATAGTTAATCCCAAGCCAGAGGCACTTCTTACTCCTGATTTGGTTTGATAAAACTGCTTTTGAACCTGGTGCACACAGGGTGGATTACAGCTTGGTGTGCAGAGCTGCAAATGAAAAGGCATCACATTTTATCTCGAAAGAATGGCAATCAGTTTGCCTATTTTCCTAACCAACAACACCCTGTCTGCTGTGAAGCATTATAAAAGCTCTTCCAGAAAAAAAAAAAGAATTTAAAAAAATTCTTTTTTCTTCCTAATGCTTTCCCTCAGCATTACACAGTTTCTTTGCAGAAAGAGTTTTGAATGCCTGAGCAGAAGGAACAGCCTGTTAAATCCTTTTTAGGCTGCTACAACCTTAAAATGTGCCGCTTCAGTTGCCAGAATAGAAGCAGGACCAGTTACTGGAGGCCTCAGGAGGTGACTTTTTGTCTATGCAAGGGAAATCTTTCTGCTTCTTGTGACAGATGAACTGATAAGTGGCTGGATGGGGACTGCGAGCAACAGCAGAGGAAGGTGGACGCATGCCATGCCAATATATCTCAGAGACCAGATGGAGTTTTTACTGAGCAAAATGTGTATTTTATTGCTCCCTAGGAGTGGATCAAGTAAGTTCCATGATAATCTGGTTTCTGTGTAATGGGAGGAAGCCTTCCCAGCCACTTGGAAGGCAGTGCCTTTGAAGACTATTTTACAGCAGGCTGAAGGTGGCTTGCACATGACTTTGGTCCTCTGCCATCATCGAAAGAACCTGCCCACCTGCAGCACACATAGGATATCGTGTGGAAAGGCATGGCAACCCAGTAAGAGCATGTGAGGCTTGGCACCCAGCTGCCATGCCTGCTCCCTGCAAGGTGCTCCCTTACATTCCCCACAGGGCTGGGACACTCATTCCAAAACAGGACACGGAGCTGGGGCCACAGCACGCTCTGCACTGGGACTGGGAGGTACCAAGAGAAAAGAAAGGAATAGTGGGGGTGCAAATGTTAGGGGTGCTAGACTGAGGGAGTGGGGTGTATAATTAAAGAATGGGAAAGGTAAGAGAAATGTTCTGGGGTGATTATTTAGAGAGTGGGGGCTTCATAACCCAGCTACTCTGAGGGGTCGTACACTGGTAAAGGTTCAAGCAGCCAAGGAGACAAATCCAGGTTGCCTTCTAGTGAGGTGACTTTAATCTCAGCCCAATACCCAGATTCCTCCTCCACCGCCCCTACTTCCCCCCAGCTGGGCAAAGTAGCTGTACTCACAATACCAAGCCAGCATCCACAAAACTACACATGAAAATAGGAGGCAAAAGAATAGCACCCACTGGGTCCCAGCAGGGGAGGAATTAAACCACACAAACATCAGGTTTGCCAATAAGCATTTGCAGGCTTATTCGGCATCTCAATATTGGCTAATAGTTGTTGTGTTTGACCTAACCTTATGCAGATACCCACAGATACAAGTTTAGAAAAGCTTAATGGTAATAAAAGTGATCACAGAATCACAGAATTGTAGAGGTTGGAAGGGACCTCCAGAGATCATCGAGTCCAAGCCCCCTGCCAAAGCAGCTCCCTAGGACAGGTCGCACAGATAGGCGTCCAAATGGTTTGGAATATCTCCAGAGAAGGAGACTCCACAACCCCCCTGGGCAGCCTGTCCCAGGGCTCTGGCACCCTCACTGGGAAAAAGTTCTTCTGCATACTGGTGTAGAACTTCCTGTGCTCCAACTTGAGGCCACTGCCCCTTGTCCTGTCCCCACAGACCTCTGAAAAGAGGCTGGCCCTTTCCCCCTGTGACCTGCTGGCCATGCTCCTCTTGATGCACCCCATGATTCCATTGGCTCTCTTAGCCACCAGGGCACACTGCTGTCTCGTAGCCAACCTGTCACCCACCAGGACCCCCAGGTCCTAAAATTGTGATAATAACACAAATACCACTCACACCTGCAGTGCCATACAGTCAGGCATCCCTGGCCAGGAGGATATCGCTGTGCTAGTGAGATCCTCAGGCAGCTCTGCTCCAGGGCCAGCTTTGATGGAGCCGCTTTACCTACGTGTGATTTCTTGTGACTTTCGATCCAAAATGTGGCCACAAGTTCAGGCTCGCTCTGACTCGCAGCTTGTGCGCTGCGATCAAGTCACAAACCACACATGAGGTGCTGTGCCGCTCTCTCGCTGCGAGCACCTCTTGCGGTTTCGCGTAGGGGCCTGCATCCTGTCGGTGTGCATCATCCAGCAGCTCTTCTAAGAAAAGGGGGGGAAGCAGTGGGGGAAGAGAGCGTTGGTCACCACAGGGGGTACCTGAAGAGGGCTTTTAGCACTTTTCCTTTTAGCTCCCCTCTCCCTGCACAGCTCCGAAGGGCTGGTTCAGCATGACAGGAGATCAGCCAACATTGCAGGCTGAAGATAACACATGGCAGTGCCGCTCGCTCACTGGAGCTCTGCAGCCCTAGCTGAGGTTTGGCCTCGGCATCCCAAGGCACTGCAGGTCATTGCCACTCTGCCACCCCTTTCCCCCACCACCATACCAGGGGTTAGTGTGGTTAGTCCTTGCTAAGGTGTCCAGGCTTTGCTGCACACACCTCCTCTTTCTCCTCCATCAGGGTCCTGACTGGGTGGATTTTGGTGTAGTGCAGGCTGTGCCTGCCTTACTGCCAACAGCAGGAGCCACTTCTTGGGGATGGAGAGTGGGAGCAGGCGGCCTCTGTGGACGGCCTCAGTGCATGGTAGGGGGAGCTTGGACCCAGCCATCGTGGGATGCTGAGCCACAGCGTGGAAGAGGCTGAGAGCAGTGAGTACTGAGGAAGAGGAAAGGCTCTGGAGCTGGGGAGCACCAACGGCAGGATGGCCTCTGGGCAGTGAGACTTTCCCCATGCTGCAGGGGCACGCAGAGACCTCTCCCCTTCACTCGCTGAGAGTTTTATCAACTCGTAATCTGTGAATGAGACCTGGGTTTGGAGGAAGACACTGGAAGACAGCAGGAGAGCAGAGTGCAGGAGGGATGGGTCGGTGACCTTGGCACGGGCTGCCTGAACTCTTTTAGTGCTAACCCAGAGGTGATAGCAGGCTCTCAGGGACAGGAGGGCTACGTGCCTCCCTTCCTCCTGGCCACACATCCTCTTCCTTGACACGTGCTGTTGGGCAGCCCTAGTTCTGGGGAACCATCTGTCAGTGGTCTCCCTCCCACATCCCCCATGCAGAATTCCCACCACTCCTGATCTTTGCTGCTCCTTTATTAACTACTCCTCATGAAAATATGCTATCAGGAGAACAGGATTCATCGGTGTGGCATGCCTTTCTGGGGAGGGTATTGGCAGTAATGAAGGACAGAAAATGGAAATGTGGTTTTGAGAAGTTTATTTTACTTCACGTGAAAGGACAAGCTTCTTTGTGGAAAACCACTGCCCAAATGAAGTAATTTAAAATTACAATAGGTTATTTAGGGCTTGTCTGTCAAAAATAGGTACCATTTTTATTAGCATGTTAAAGGTAAAGCAATACAATTTCCCTGCTGTCTCAACTTCTTAACATGTCTGCAGTTAGATTTGTATACAGGCGCTTTATACTGGGATTGCTATTCCCAAACAGCAAGGAAAATCACCATTCCAATGTGTCATCTTTCTAACGCTGCAGTTACATCCGCCCTCTTACCCTATTTTGCCTTTTATTTTTAAATGACCTTCTCCTCCCCCAGTGGGATTAATTATACCCGTAAAACTTGCAGAGCTGGCTTCAGCATGAAGAAAATGAATTACTGCTGCCTATACTCTTATACAGCTGTGGGAAGAAGGGGAAGAAAGAATACACATGCATATGTGCTGACTTTCAAGTAGAGGATGCTGTAATCAAACTCAGGTACGCGCGTGAAATTTTAATACCCATACACTGAAGAGGCATATTAAGGGCTGGGGTGTGTTTTCCATATATGAGACCTCAGGGATACGTAATGTGAACTGCTCTCACAGGGAGGAAAGAGAACTACAGCGTTTTCCTTTGGGCAACAAGATTATGCACAACTCCAGAAGCAGCAGAGGCAACGATACCACCCGTGGCATCGCAGCAATCGGAGACTGACTACAGATGCCAGGCTCAGGGGGTTGTGGGGAAAACAACTACAAAATCCCCTGAAAAACCTGGGACACACACACCCACACCTGCTAAAGCTGATATGTGAGTTGTCATCTGTGAGATGCCTAGCAACATATTATAGAAGAAAAAAGAGGAAGCGAGGTACCTGATCGAGGAACCTTTCAGCATTCAAATCCCTCTGTGGATATAGCACGCAGTCGCCTGCTAGCAGTCATGTTCAATATACACCGTGTGTTTCCAACGCTGAACTGAACTGTGTCACTTCAGGTAAAGCCAATTTATCCTTTATAAATCTGCCCATCATTCTGAGAATCTGGGGCTCTCTTCAGCACGTATACAGCTGAGTCTTGAGCATTTCTGTGGCCTCTGTGTATCTACAGTGGCTAAGGCAAAGCCTCCAGGCTCAGCTACAGCACAAGTAAAATGAAACATCTTGTAGCTATTGAACAGTAAAAAAGCAATATGAGTATTTCATCCTAACAGCAGTGCTCTAAATTGTGTAAATTAATGGATTTGGCAACTCTTACCCTCTGCCACTGAAGGACAGAGCAAAAGTAGTTTTAAGGAAAACTGTGTAACTCCACAGTATTTACTTTCCTGGAATCTCGTTACTCCCTATTGAAAAACAAACCATTTGCTTTAACTTTTTGGATGTTGCTTAAGAGGTGTGTAAGTTTATACATGTTTGTTTGCACCAGGTATCAGGACTTGTTTGAAGAAGTTGGGTGAACCCCAAACCATCCTCTTTGCTTGTGTTGCAGTACGTGGGTCATTCTAATCACCCACCCTATGAAGAGGACCAAACAGAAACGCCCTCCTTACTGTTTCTCTGAGATCTGGTGAGTTTGTTTCACCACTAACACTCAGCAAAAGGATAAAAATAAATAAATCTTGCTGTTCACTTTGGATGTAACAGAAATTATCTTGTGAAGCACAGCCCTTGACAAATATTATTATACTTAATATGTCTGGAAGAGACAGTATGTGTACTGCCCCAGTAAAAATGTGAAGAATTACAGAAGCTGTAGGCACTAACTTACTGTGCAGTATTTCAGCAGGCATGGGCCTATTTCTTCTCATTTACAGGTTCCTTTCCCTTCTTCAGCCCATGTGACACTGGCCTTTAGTAAGTTTTAGAGGCAAACCAAAGCATGTGGATGTGGGTTTGTAACAGCTTGTCCTGAATTGTTTGCTGCTATCCTTTCACTTGAATACAAAAAAAGCACAGAAGTGTAGTGACAGGAATAATTGTTAGAGCTTCAGGTTGTCTTACTCTGGTTTTGGTTTGTTCACAGCCTAGAGAGACATCAAAACTAACAAACTAAAAATTACACCATATAAAGCCACATTTTGTCCTGTACTGAGAGAAACATAGTATTTGGTGTAAAACACACTCATTCCACTCACTTGAATGGCATTAAATAGTACTGCTAATATAATATACTTTTTCATGATAAGTACTTCTGGATACCCATTTCATCAACAAAGAAATCTTTGGTCATATTTTATGGGCAGTTTCAATTCAAGCTACTTATATTTGAGTTCTACCATCTCCTCACTCCACATAAATGTTTAAACCTCCTGTTGCAGTTATTAACTTGGATACGTTAACATGGGTATTTTTATAGTATTTATGACTTTAAAAGGTGATTCTAGGACAGGCTGACAATTATTTGAGTGAACACAATCAAAGGATGTTGCAAGCTCTGCTATTGCCACCTGCTGTCCACGTTCACCTTGGAACAGCCTGGGTAGGCAGGGTTGCACAACAGTTACCAAATGGGTGGCAAGGACTCAGACTTTGAGTGCACACGAAGCTACCAGAAGCAAAAAGCAAAAATATTGTGAACAAAGACTCAGCAGGAACCTGCAGAAGAAACCAGAAAATGGTCCAGAGGTGTCACTGTTCTGGGGCTTACAAAAATAGTGGGTCACTATCTAGGGGCTTACAGTCCACACCTCACCCTATCTATGTCTATACATTCTGTTCCCAGCAAGCATCAGCCCTCGGTGGGTGCTGCCAAACATCCAAGCCCTTGCTTACGTGTACAGCAGTAGGACATTCTCAGGCCAGCCACTTTCTTTGTTTAGCAGGGGAGGAAGAGGTAACAGTAATTACTCTGCTACAAAGAGGCTATGTTGTGGTGGCAGTGCAGCTAGAA
The DNA here is from genome assembly GCA_022605575.1 of Laterallus jamaicensis coturniculus. NCBI lineage: Eukaryota > Metazoa > Chordata > Aves > Gruiformes > Rallidae > Laterallus > Laterallus jamaicensis. The sequence continues at coordinate 11,514,722 of JAKCOX010000023.1, read as the reverse complement.
AAGGGTTAACACGCTGGAACTCAAGCCTGAGATCAAGAGCTAGGGAAGGAGGGGCAAGACTGAGAGAGAGGTAGGGGCCAGCAATGGAGCAACAAACAATGAAGCCAGAAGGATTTTGACCAAAGCATGAAAGGGAACTCTGCAGGGTTATTCCTCCCTCCACAGACAAGCAGAAAAATTGACAGGACTGTCAGAACAGGAAGCTCAATGAAGAAATGCACAGGGCAGTATATACCTTAAAAGAAACAAAAAAGAGCATGCATCATGCAGCTGTTTTCTCTGACTCCACGATGAGCGTGCGAACTTTTGCCTCATTCGCCTGTCTTTTATCTTCTGGAGTTCTGTAAAAAGGCCTTTGTCCCTGCCTCACTGCCCCAGGTTAAGTAACACTGCTGGTGCCTGGCTCAGAGAAGGCACCGGTAGCTATGGATTTATACTCTACATGGTATGGAGATGGCAGCCAGCACTGTACCAACAGAAGGTAATCTGAGTTAGATGCAGAGCAATTGAATGTCTGAAGAGTGTCAATGTGCTTTGCTCAAAGTTTTCACACTCATGCTGGCTAACAGTGGCTTTAAGACTGTTTTAGTTGATGTCAAGGCTGTGCAGAACAACCTGACCAACTCTGGCATAGAGGAAGCCCATCTACACCTTTAGGATTTCTTCTATACATGAACTGAGAACTGGGTCCTGGAAACTTCACTGATCCCACCACCAACTTGTGAGGGTTCTGCAGCATGAGATGAACTTGCTTCCATCTCTGCTAAAAAGGAAACCAGAGATTTCAGTGAAAGAAAAACACATTACATCTTTCTTCCTCTCTTTTGTTGGTTACAAGATGTGTTTTTGGTAGAGAAACAGATACATGATGGGATGAAAAAAAACCCACATCATTTTCCCCCCTTCTCTTCCAGGCATTAAATCAGTGCTGGAATTAAAGGAAATGTTCGCTCTCATTATCCTACCAGTTGGAATCAAAAAACAAGTATAAAAAATGTGATGTTCAACAAATTGACTACAATAACCCAGCCACTCTGAGGGGTCGTGCACTGGTAAAGATTCAGGCAGCCGAAGAGACAAATCCAGGTTGCCTTCTAGTGAGGTGACTTTAATCTCAGCCCAATACCCAGATTCCTCCTCCACCGCCCCTACTTCCCCCCAGCTGGGCAAAGTAGCTGTACTCACAATACCAAGCCAGCATCCACAAAACTACACATGAAAATAGGAGGCAAAAGAATAGCACCCACTGGGTCCCAGCAGGGGAGGAATTAAACCACTCAAACATCAGGTTTGCCAATAAGCATTTGCAGGCTTATTCGGCATCTCAATATTGGCTAATAGTTGTTGTGTTTGACCTAACCTTATGCAGATACCCACAGATACAAGTTTAGAAAAGCTTAATGGTAATAAAAGTGATCACAGAATCACAGAATTGTAGAGGTTGGAAGGGATCTCCAGAGATCATCGAGTCCAACCCCCCTGCCAAAGCAGCTCCCTAGGACAGGTCGCATAGATAGGCATCCAAATGGTTTGGAATATCTCCAGAGAAGGAGACTCCACAACCCCCCTGGGCAGCCTGTCCCAGGGCTCTGGCACCCTCACTGGGAAAAAGTTCTTCTGCATACTGGTGTAGAACTTCCTGTGCTCCAACTTGAGGCCATTGCTCCTTGTCCTGTCCCCACAGACCTCTGAAAAGGGGCTATCCCTTTCCCCCTGTGCCCCACACTTCAGATATTTATAAACATTAATAAGATCCCCTCTTAATCTTCTTGTCTCAAGGCCGAACAACCCCACTTCCTTCAGCCTTTCCTCATAGGGGAGATGCTCCAGTCTTTTAATCATCTTCATAGCCCTCCTCTGGACTCTCTCCAGGAGATCCCTGTCTTTTTTATACCAGGGAGCCCAGAACTGGACACAGTACTCCAGGTGGGGCCTGACCAGGGCAGAGTAGAGGGGGAGGATCACCTCCTGTGACCTGCTGGCCACACTCCTCCTGATGCACCCCAGGATCCCATTGGCTTTTTTAGCCACCAGGGCACACTGCTGGCTCATAGCCAACCTGTCACCCACCAGGACCCCCAGGTCCTTCTGAAATTGTGATAATAACACTAATACCACTCACACCTGCAGTGCCATACAGTCAGGCATCTCTGGCCAGGAGGATGTCGCTGTGCTAGTGAGATCCTCAGGCAGCTCTGCTCCAGGGCCAGCTTCGATGGAGCCGCTTTACCTACGTGCGATTTCTTGTGACTTTCGATCCAAAATGTGGCCACGAGTTCAGGCTCGCTCTGACTCGCAGCTTGTGCGCTGCGATCAAGTCACAAACTTTCTGCTGTTGCTCCTTTTTCCCTGCTCTGCTGCTCTTGGGCTGCGAGCACCTCTTGCGGTTTCGCGTACGGGTGTGCATCATCCAGGAGTTCTTCTAAGAACAGTGGGGGTGGGGGAGGTGTTGGTCACCACACTCTTGTCTTGCAGTCTGCAGGCAGCATGGCTGGTTCAAGTGATGCTTTTTGAAGCTGAAGAGCACAAATCTCTCCCGCTAGCCTGGGTCCAAGTAAACCCAGAGGGTCTGTTTAACCACTGCTTATATAAAACCACAAAAGAGTCAAGAAAAAATGTTATCCGTCTTCACCCCTGTAAAATATTATTTGATTGAAACACCCCATCTCACTGCAGTAGTTAGGCTAGAAGCTTTTGTGTAGTTACAACACCCTTGGCTTGAAATACCCAGCAATTACAGCTGGTTTGGGCTTTTGACATTTCAGGTTCCTCATGCGTATAATGAAGTTAGCTTTTCCTGCGCGACGCTGCGTTTTGATTTATTGGGTAGATTAAGTAGGTGCTGCAGGACCAGAGGTGAGCATCAGCTGGTATTTCCGCTGGCTTTGGCGTGTTTCAGAGCAAGGGAAATGACAAGAGCACGGCTCTAAAACGGTGTGCCCGAGCTAGAATTAGCAGCTTAGAAACGAACCGCGCTCGTAAATCAGGGGTTTGCTCGGAAACGCCTGGTGAGGTGAGGGACATGAAGAGCTTTTAAGCGCTGGGCGCAACACACGGTAATTCCGACGCCAATTAGGAGGGCTGGGAAGGCAGTCCCGAAGGGCCGGGAAGGCAGTCCCGAAGGGCCGGGAAGGCAGTCCCGAAGGGCCGGGACGGGCGCTCTCGGCTCAGCCTCTCCCCTCCCCAGACGGGCCCTGCCACACACACCACACCACAGCACAGCACAGCACACCACAGACCACACCACACCACACCACACCCGCCCGGGCCGCGCTGCCGCAACGCACCTTGCACACCCACTCCGGCTCCCCGCCCGAGACCCAGCAGCGGGGGGCGGCAGGAGGCCGCAGGACGCCAAGTCCAGCGCCTCCGGTGAAGGCCGCGGCGGCCCTGTCCGACTCCGCGGGCGGCCGGTAGCTCAGCGCGGCCCGCCCGCGCAGGCCCCGTGCCGCCATTGGCTGCCGCCGGCGGGGTGTGTATGGGGGGGAGGCCGCGGCGCGCCGCGGGGAGGCGCGGAGCGGTGCCGGGCGGGTGCACCCGCGTAGGCCCGGCCTGCCCTGCCCTGCCCTGCCCTGCCCTGCCCTGCCCTGCCCTGCCCTGCCCTGCCCTGCCCTGCCTGGCCCGGCGCGGAGCCGGAAGCCGCGCCGATGAATTGTGTGCGCCGCTTGCCTGCGCGCTTGGCGGGGTGTGCCGGGAGCCCCGCGCCGTGGCTAGGTAAGCGGAGCGGCACGCCGCGGGGTTTGACCTGATCGCAGCCCCTGCCTTCTCCCCCGGGAGGATGTGGGGACGGGGCACTGTCACCGCCGGCGCCCTGGCTGCGCTGGCCTTGGCTGCGGCCTTCTGGCTGCGGTGCGATGAAGGTATAAACATCTCCGCGCTGGGGTCTGGCGGGGAGGGGGTGGGGCCTGGCCTTGAGGGGAGGCGGGGGTGGGCCGGGCTGCGCCGGGCGGGTGGGCGTCGAGTGGTGGCAGGCTTGCCCTGTGCTGAGGGCTGCCCGCTGTGGCCGTGGGAGCCCCTGGACGGGTGTTCCCCGCGGAAGGAAGGGCTGTCGGGTGGGGGTCTCGGCGGGGTTGCCCCGCTAAGGGGGAGGGGGTGGGGGCGCTGGGGCGTGAGGGAGGCGGCGGCGGGTCCCGGTGGACGGGGAAGTGGGCTCGGCGCCGCCGCTCCCGCCGGAGAACGGTTTCGGAGCAAAACCGAAGCGAAAGGGCAGGGGCCGGAGAGGCGCGTGGGCTGCGGTCGGGCCCGGAGGCGGCCCGGCACAATGAAATCCACCCCCGCCCGCAGCCGGGGGGGGGGGGGCGGCCGGGCCGCTCACCTGCCTGGCGAAGGGATGGCAGGGGGCGGGGCAACACAAACCCCGGCTTCTTCGCAGAGGTCCGCCGAGGGCAGCGGTTGCCTGATCCAGCGGGGGACCTCCGGGAGGCGCCGCCTCCGGCAGCCTCAGCGTGGGCTTTCATGGCGGCCCGCAGGAGCGAGCAGAGCCGCCTGCGCCCGGGCTCCCCCGCGCCGCAGGCACCGCTCGTGTGCGTGTGTGCGCCAGTGCGTGCGTGCGGGAGCCTGGCTGCCTGCCCCGGGCTGAGTGACACGGCGGCCCTGGGGAGGGGGCAGGGATGATGCTGCCCGTGCCGGCGCGGCGCGGCGCGGCACGGCGGAGCGCTGCCGTGAGGTAGGGCGCGGAGCGGAGCCCCGGGCTCTCGGCCGCCGGGCTGCAGTGCCCTGTGCGTGTGTGCAGGGATCGCGCTCCACTGCGGCGGGGGAGGGAGGGAGGGAGAGAGAGAGAAAGGGAGGGAGGAAGGGAGGCAGGCGCACTGTGATGAGCAGGGCCTCCGAGTCCAGCTAGCGCCGTCGTCCTGCCGCTCCCGGAGGAGCCCGGGGCGGGGGAGCGGCCGCGTACGGTTGAGTGTCTGAGCGGGGTGGCGGCGCGCCCTGCCCCGGGGGAAGGGATCGCGGCTCCGTGCCGGGAACCCCGTTGTTTATCATCGCTTGCCGAGGGAGGGGAGGGGGGGTAGGGAGGGAAGGTATTTGGGGTTTTCTTTCTTTTGCACCCCCCCGCCCCCTCTTTTTTTTTTTTGTTTGTTTTTTTGTTTTTGCAGGTGTCCGCAGCGCAAAGCGGCGCCTGGAAAGTTTTGTTTGCGTGCGTGCGGGGTGCGTGCGAGCGGCGGCCTGGGCTGGGATGCGGGACCGGGGGCCCGGCTGCCCGCCGCTTCCCGCCGCACCGCGGCTGCCGGGGCTGGCGTAGGCGCCCCCTGGGAGAGCCGAGTGCGGGCACTAAACCCCCCCTCCCTCCTCCCCGCCGCCCTCCTCCGCCCCCCTCCGTCCGTCCCTCCCTCCCTCGCTCTCTCCCTCCCTCCCTCCCTCTCCCCGGTGCGCGGCCATTGCAGTGACCCCGGCCGGCCAAGGATGATCACGAACACGCGGGGCTTCCTCTGGTCGGACCTGGAGACGCGGGCGCTGCTGGAGATCTGGGGCGAGGCGGACGTGCAGTCGGCGCTGGACGGCAACTTTCGGAACAGCCATGTGTACCGGGACGTGGCCTGCCGCCTGGCCGAGCTGGGCTTCGAGCGCACCCCCGAGCAGTGCCGCATCCGCATCAAGGGCCTCAAGCGCCAGTATTACCAGGCCCGGGACGGACTGAAGAAGAACGGGCACGCCCGCAAGATATGCAAGTACTACGATGAGATGGACCGGATCCTTAGCTGCCGGGGGGGGCCCGACGGCGCCTCCGAGCCGCTGGCCCCGCCGCCCGATGGCGCCCAGCCGGCGGGGCCGCTGGCCGGGCCGCCCACTCCGGGCACGCCGCACAACAGCCGCGAGGTGGAGGCCGAGCTGGACGAGGACGCCGAGCTGGAGTCCCCCCGCGACAACTTCACCGAGGACTCCGGGGAGTGCTCATCCTACGCCGACCACCCCATCAAGGTGGAGTGCCCCCCCTTCGCCATCCCCGTGCCGCCGGGCGACGGTGAGTAGCCGCCGGGCTCCCGGCGCCGGCTGTCCTCCCCTCACCCCGCGGGCAGCGCTCCCCCTCACCCCTCTCGCATCCCAACTGCCGGCGCTTCTCTCTGGCTAGCGTGCTTCTAGTGGCTTCTGCTTTGCCCTCCTCCCTCCTGCGCAGTCCTCTGCGCTCCGAAATCCGCCCATGCCCCCATCCCTCTCCCCACCCCAAGGCACCTTGCTCGTCCCCGAAAGCTTCCCCCCCCCCCCGCACCCCCCCCGCTCCCTGCCGCGAACGCCGCCTGGAAGGGGAGCGGGCTGCTGCGGAGGGAAGGAAATGCTGCAATCCGGGTAGGGGGAGATGCTGGGGGGCAGAGACCATACAGTGAGTTTGTATCGGTGTTTATCAATGGGAAACCGATAGAAAAAACAGCACGGGGATTATCGAGACAAAGTGTCAGGTAGCGCTGTACAAGAGAACAGGCGTCCTCGCTGGAGGATTTTCCCGTTCCCTGCAGACTACGTGCGGTTTTGTTAATCGGTATTAAAACGGTGAGGACGATAATACCTGAAAAACCTGCTTATTGTTACAGGAGGGGCAGAAAGCTAGGGGAGAGCTTTTACGTAATTAATTGCTTGAGTTGTTTCAGAAACAGTACCGCTAACTTTAGCGGGCTTGCAGACAGGAACAGCCCTTAGATAAAGCCTGTCCTTTCCTTGCTCATTCTTTACCCTCAACTCCTTATTTGTGTTGTGGAGGTGGGGAGGCAGTGTTATTTGTTTGTTTTAAATCTAGATTAATGCCGTAGTTTTAATACAAACATGAACCTGTCTTCAGAGGTTGACATCACTGAGGAATCAGCCAATTGGTTGACGTTTAACCAACCTTCTTTTTACACATAAACCCCATCAAAGAGTTGTTTACACTAATGTGCTTTTGAAATGCAAATCCAGAATGCCAACAGACTGAAACTCAATTTAGATTAATGTAATTACCTGCAGTACACAAATGAGGCTATACTATTTAATAGCCTTCACTTAAACCTTTTTAGAAGATCAAAAAAACTCCCATTGTTGAAGTTTAGTACAACAATTAAAAGATGCCTTTCACTGAATTATGCTTTGGCTTTGTAGCTTCCTACAAGCTCCTGGTTTTGCTTTGGCACTCTCCAATAAAAACACCTGAAATAATTACAATTCACACCCAAAAAGCGTAACAGCCTTGTGACACGTGAGGTGCACGTCTTGTAGGGGGACTTTCTTGCTGCTTGCTGCTTAGGTAATTATTTTTGTTCAGGAAAAAAAAAAAAAAAGAATAACTGTCTCTCTTCTTGTTTTAGGCTTTAAAGAAATCAATGCTCCAACTGTTACCCCACCTCTCAGCCAGCCCAAAAGATCAAAAAAACGCCACGCAAACTTAACGTTGGATAAAATGATGGAGAAATTCCTGCAGCAGAGCGTGGATACGGAAGAGAAGTTCTACCGATACGAGGAACAGAGGCTCAAAATTGAGGACAAGCGTCGGGAAGCTGAGCATGCTCGAGAGCTCCAGATGCTACAGATGTTGGGACAGATGTTGGCTGGATTTTCTTCTACGGTATCACAAAGGTCACAATCTATACCAGCGAGTCCACCTCAGAGAGCGAACCATCGTTCGTATGGGGATAACTTTAATTATAATGCTATGACAGCAGCACTTTCTCCACCGATAGGTACTTCCTTCTATAGCATAAATAAATGCTAGGTTGTTTTTTTTTTAAACTTCTGTGTGAAAGCACTGGTAGTAAGTAGCTTTTGAAAATAAAGGCTAATTGGAATTATTTAATATTGTGGTGAAGGTGTCTGTCTGATGTAAAATGGAATGAGAACGGCATTCGTACCATTGTACCGGTTATTTAATACAGCTGCAGTGGTTACAACAGATTCTAAGGAGCGAAATCACACCTTTTGAACCCAGTAGACATCGGAACTTCTTTCCACATTCATCTCTCTGTAAAGTGAAGTTAGGAGAAGTTTTGTATATGGAAGGCAAGTAGCACCTTTGCTGAAAGCCACGTGGAAACATTAGGGAGCTTCTGTAGCAGAAATTCTACTGCTGTTGGAGTTACCAGGCCTAACCCAGTGTACGAAGTTAAGGCTGTGCATATGTTTTTTCAGGGTTGGGAAAAGAGTGGAGTTTTGCCTGCACCAAAATAAGTCAAATGTTAAAATCCAGCTTTTATCACGTTAATTTCTTTAAATCAGAACTCTGACTCTTACGTTTTAATTAAAACGTGACTGTAGTAGGTGTAACAGAAGATGAAAATATTGGCATATATTTCTCTTCTACACCACTTCATTTATAAATTCTTTGCACATCTGAATTTATTTAAAGAAAAATGCAAAGCAGTAACTCTAGAATTGGTATTTATGCACAGACTTTTCCTTCTGTACTTTGTGTGGGCCAGAAGCTGATAATCGGATATTAGCATTCATTAACAGACTTCTCGGGATCTGTGGCTCAGTGTCATTTATCTTTATCATAGTCTCTTTGTACGTGGAGGCAGACTGTATGGGCAGGAGGAAAACAGGGATACTCTATCAATGCTGAAACCAGAGTCAGCTTGGGGGCTTGGTGGTTGTAGCCTGCTGCGTGGAAATGAAACCAGTCTCATTCCGTTTTAATTCTGAATTTCACACTGTTTGGAAGAAAAAAAACCTGGCTTGAAAAGAAAAAAAAAACCCAACCACCACCACCCAGCCTCGCTATTGAATAATAATCCAGCAAGCCAGATCCTAAAGGGTATTATTCTCTGATTCCTGTGAGGATCTTGGAGCCTTTTTCGTTCTACCTAATGTACTGTTTCCCTGTAAAATACATGCGGGATTGGGTGGTTGAGGCTGTTGAGGCTTTCAGCTGGATGACTTGGTTGTGTTTCTTCTTGGCTAGATAGTTGGTGTGTAGAGTTCCTTGATGGCAGCAGACTTCTGTAGATAAATTATGACACACATATGGATTCTGGGTTTGGTTGTTTGGTTTTTTTAAATGTTGATTTCACTTCTAAATTAAAAGGAAACCTGGAGTGCTTCCCCGAGGAAATCATTTGAGGTGCTAGACCGGGGTGATGGTACATTACTTCTGAAAGGCTTTTTGCTGGAAGAGTTTTATTATCTGTAAAGACCTGAAACTAAAGTTCAGTTTTTCCATGCTGGATTTCAACACATAGGTGTATGATCATAATACACAGTGCAAAACTGTGTTATTTATATTTAGCAGTAGCAAGAGTAACTTGGGATTCTAACCTTTTAATTGGTGAAGGTGTAACAAAGCATTTTTAATGAAATATGAAAGTAGTGCTCCAGGAAGCACATCTTTTAAGGAGTTAAGATTTCAGTTGTTGATAGCTAGATGTGCCTTAGTGTTCTGTAGGTCAGTGGGGCTCTCTTAAGAACTGACTTTTGTATAATTCTCTGTTTCTCTCCATTTATTATGACTTTATATTTACATATAAGCAAAAAACAGCAAGAAAGAAAAAAGGAAAGAGAACCTTCTTAACAATGTTGCACTTTAAGGGTTACATGCTAGATAAATGCAATTCTTGTGTGGTTGAAAACCAGTGAGTGTGTGAAGTGTGATTTAAGGAAAATAATCTGCCCTGTTTCCGGAGGAGATGAGTGTTTTGTTCTCCTCTGGGTCACTGTAATACTATTTTGGTCATAATCCAAAACAGGGTGTTTTTTTCTTTTCTCTTTTTTTTTTTTCTTTTTTTTTTCTTTTTTTTTTTTCTTTTTTTTTTCTTTTTTTTTTCTTTTTTTTTTATCCCAGTAGGAATGGGATGCCTATATTGCCTGTATTACAAGAAGGATTTTAAAAGCAAAAGACCAGCCAGGAGTATTTACCATTATTGAATGCTAAAGCATTGTATTACGGAAGGTTAGCACGTCTGGTTTAGGTTTAGATTCTGTGGAAGAAAGAGAAAATAATGATTTTTGCTGATAGCATACAGATGCAGTCTTCTTGTTTATTATGTTTTCCCCTCCATTTTTATGTCCAGAATTTCCAGAACACTTTTTTTTTTTTTTCCCCCCTCTTTCTCCCCTTCCTTCCTTCCTCTTCTAAATGTTGGAGGTGGGGTGTAAGGTTACTAAACTGGATATGAGGAATATCGTGCGAGTTAATTTTTGCATAATTATGTGTTACTATATAGCAGATCCTTGGAAGCTTGTAAGACCTGGAAAAAACAAAGTAAGCACAGCTATGGTCTAGGGGACCAGTGCTAACATTCAAATGACCTGCTTCTCTGAGCAGAATTGTACAGTTAATGAAAGTGCAGTCTGTAGAGGCAGTAATTTGAAGCTATAGCCTTCTGAGTGGGCAGTTCTAATATGTAGCTTTGCATCGGAGATCTGTAGTTGTACTATAGCTAAAAATTATGGGATAGGTGTGACGTTTGCATTGGATTATAGTTTTGGAGAAAGGCTTTCATTATGCTTTGTAACCACCTGCCAAAATAAAGCAGTGAGATAGGCCCTGATTCTGCTACGTGGTGGAAACCTTTCAAGGGGGAAGCGAGAAAGAAGGTGGGGTGTACGTTTAAAATGGGGGGTTAGTTGCTCCGTGTTTGGGTATGTTTAGTCCTTACTAAGTACCTATTTCAGTTGAGCTTGATTATGGAAGCGATTTCAAGCTGAACTGAGAAGATATTTCTAGTTACAAAATGTTCACATGACTGTTTGGGACTGTTGTTTCTTTCTGTACCTGAGCCCTAAATTAGGACTGTGAGCAGTCAGTGGGAATTTTCTCTGCATCAGACCCTAATTTGCTCTTTGAAATCATCACCTTCCTTAGTTACTCACTGGTTTAAAGGCCTTTAAGTGATGAAGTATATGGTTTTTAGGAGTACGTCACTTTGAGTGGTTTTTAGTGTTCATGAGTGCTTAAAAGAAATGCTGATGGCAGTTGAAGAAAGGACATATTTTAACACTTATCTTCTTCTTTTCAGTTATAGAGAGAGCTTTTTCACTGCACAGAACACACTCTCTAAAGGATATGGAGAACATTTTTCAACTGGTGCGCAATGTTATCCCCCCTCTAACAGGGAAAAGGCATAAAGGTCAAGATGGACGTATAGGCATTGTTGGAGGATGCCAAGAGTAAGTTAAACAGAAATTTGATTTTTTGTTTCTGGGAGAGTTTGAGGATGTCATGAGTACTTGTAGAAGCCATTCAAACTCACGTTTAAAGCATGAGTATTTTCCAGAGAGCTTTACTAGTCCATCATTAAGAGCATTTGTACTTATGAAGAACATGTTTCCCTGCAGTTGTGTTGCAAAATTTTGGTAGTGAGTGTGGTTGAAACTTAGAGTGCTGGTTTTGTCTTGACTACTTCTCTGTCTTTTTGTCCACCAGGGTCTCTGCTTTATGTGTTATTTCTCTTCCCACTGCAGGATGACATTACAGAATAAGCAGAATAGTGTAAGACAGGGGCACATCTGATATTTTTAAATACTTAAGTACCTTGGGAGAAATCGGTCTCTTGAATCAGGAATGGAATATTGTCTTACTGCATGCTTTTTATTTTGGTAAATTGTGGTGTTTACTAGATTCTGTCAGTACCTTGTTTTATGTTCTGGAGTAATAGAAACAGTATGTTTCAGGAGAAGAAAAAAAAAAAAGATACAGCATAAACTAGCTAAATGCTGTACTGACCTAGAAATAATACAGGCTCTTTCTTGGCCATGTCCAGTAATCTGCATAATATTTTGAATGAGTGTCACTACACCTTCCTTCGTTCGGGTTGGACCCGAAGATCTCTTGAGGTCCCTTCCAACCCCTAAGATTCTGTGATTCTGTGATTCCTGTTTTTCATTTTCTCCTTTTGAAATAGAGATGGCATCTTTTTTTCCTGTAAGACTTCAGCTGTTGCACATCTGCCATTAGTAAACATTCTATAAAGAGCAAAAAGGTCCTGTCTTGGAGCTGGGTTGATTACCCAGGAGTTTGTTTTTGTGTTGGTCTGATGGACTTAGTTTCTTAACTCTTGGCAGAAGGTGACACCTCTTGGAGGGTGATTCTGTCCATATCTCTCTTTAGTCTTCATAAAGAGAATTTAGGGCAAGTGGAACCCCAGTTTATGCCCTTCAATTAAGCATCTAGAATTAGATGGGATCAATTGAGGTCACAGATCCCACATTTGGCTTGCAAAGTGTGCTTGACTTGTGTTTTGTTTGTCTCTACACGTTTTAGGTTGGTTGTCTGGGGGGAGTTTGCTTTTCTATGGCATGGTCTTTATAAATATTTCTATGAAGCAGTCAGGTGGCCAAGGTGAAATTCTGCACCATGAAAATCAAATGAAAGTTTGAGATTGGCTTTCTATAGCAAGATTTTATCTGTCCTTTACAGCAAACAAAAGAGAAAGTGTGTTTTGGGTTTCGTTTTGGTTTGGTTTTTTTTAAATTTGCTCTTGAGTTTGGGACTTGATTATTTCAGGCTGATTTCCACTTTATGGATCTCATGACTCTGTTTCCTAACCTAAATTGTATTTCATTCTAGATACACTGGAGCACCGTATTTTGCTGCAATTACAGCTCTCAAAGTGGTATGTGTTCTTCTATACCAATCCAAAATGAACTTTTCACCATTTGTATTGGCTAAGTGCCACTTTCTCAAAGCATTCGTTCTGTGCTGCGCATGAAATCTGAGTTCTCAAGGGTCTTCTGTTTAAAAAATAAAATCCTTATTCCTGGATTTGTAGAAATGCTTTGCAAATATGTGTCACTTGCTGTTTTCTGTAAATATTTTCTTTGTATGAGGCAGACATATGTCAAAGAAGTCAAAGTTTCAGAGACCTGGATAAGAAATTTCAAAACTCGATGAAATATTTTTTTCTTTAAGTGAGCAACAGGATAACTTTAATTTTTAAAGCTGTGTTTTCAGTGCTGCAGTCAGTTCTTCAGAATTTTTTTCTGGACCTGATAAGTGTGTTGAATGAAGTAACTCTTTCAAAATTTACAGCTTTAGGCTAGTAGAATTCTTCTGTGCTGTAAGTCTTAAGATGACTGGTTAAACTTAATGTATTTTTACTATCACATTTTATTTATGTTATAATTTTTTCAGCAGAAGTATTTTTATAAGCCTCTTTTTCTTTTTTTTTTTTTTTAAACCTAGAAGCATCAACTTCCTTATTTTAGTGACATTTTAACTGGCTGAAATAAATTTGCAGCAGGCTATATAAAAGCAGTGATGATTATTCGAAGATAAACAAACCGGGCTTACAGAACACGTGTGCTCTCCAGTACTCTCTGTATAGTGTGTCAGTACTTTCAGTTCATCTGTATGTTTTTCTTTTTGCAGACATGTTTCAATAAGTAGGTAACCAACATAGGTATTTCTCTACCTGCCCCCCACCACCTCAGAATGTAGTCTCAAGGATTTAAAACTGCAATTATATTGTTTAGTGATCTTACGTAAAATATTAAGTCCACTCAGCTTTCTATTCTCCATGTGCAAAACCAGTAGCATACTAGGAGGTCCCTTATTGAAGTCACTTGGACTCAGATATTTGTATCTGCACATAAAAACTTACAGGATCAAATCTCTTCATTGTTTAGTAGCTTCAAACGTTAAGTGTATAGTAGTAAAGCAGAGGAGACACTTTCTTAACTCTGGGAAATCAGTGTGCCAGATGGGTAGAAGATGGAACTTTCTGGTCACAGCTTACATAATTCTTACGTGTGTCTGATTTTTTTGAATTGATAACAGAAGTTTGAGGCTAAACTCTTGAGTTTTAATGTTTATTTAACTTAAAGGCTGGCACAATTTCAGCAACACACTTCATCTGGTGTGAATTTAACTTACTGAGTAAAAATGGTAGGACTGGAAATGTACTCATAGAGTTCCACAGCTATATTTTACAAGTGTATTACAGTATTATTTTTCCTGTCTCTTGTAGCCTGTAATGTAGCCTGTCTCTTGTTCAGCTATGTTCTGCCTTTCTTCTTACTCTGTGTGTGTGATATGTTTGTCTTTGCTCCTCTGCAAATGAGAAACATTTCTGAAGTGACTTGAAGGTTCATGATCTGTGTTTTCAGTTCATCCTATCAGTGAGAAAGAGGAAAAAAAAAATAATATTGGAAGTTAGATACAAAAAAAAATTCACCAAAACACTGTGTGGTACTGTAAGCTAGAATGGAAAAAATAAGTTTGCTTTAACTACTGAGAAGTAAGAATTCAGGTGAATTCACTGAATTCACTGCATACACTGAGTAAACTTTGAAATTATGAAGTTATTATTAAGTATAAATTTGATAATCCTGTTTGCAAATTTTCTTCTTTTTTAGGGTGCAGATTTATCCCATGTGTTTTGTACCAAAGATGCAGCAACTGTAATCAAATCATATAGTCCAGAGCTGATTGTTCATCCAGTTCTGTAAGTGATTTACCTTTTATTTAAACAAGCAAGTCAGGATTACTAGTTTGAACATTGCAGTCTGACAGTTGGTTAGCTTGTGTTACTGTTGATTTCCTGAGTTACAGGGCAGGTGAGCTGGAGACTACAAAAGTTCCAGGGTTTGTCATTCCACTACAGTTAAATATCTAACATAGAACAATCAGTTGTGAGTTTTTAAAATGGCTATCAAGCTATAGTGTTTCTTCTTTTTAAAAGCAAATATTTTGCTTGTCACTACTTGCTGACATGTGTTCTGTGACTGTAATGCATTTAACTGTGAACAGAAGCAAAATCCAAACTAAGAATCACTACAAGTCAGCATTTTAGAATCTATATTTGAAAGGCAAATAGAGGATGTTCTCTTGCTTCTTCAGTCCTAATAGTATTTAACACCAGTGTATGTCTTTTCCTCTCATTACTGTGTACATAGTCATTAATGCAAAATTATTGGGCAAGAAAGATGCTGATTCAAATTTTTCTTCCAAAGTGTGTTCTGTCAGATACACACCTATTTCTGGGAGCAAATGGGTGTTTAAAAATGGTTTAAAATTCAAGGTTTATTAACAAGAAGATGAAATGCTTAGTAAGATCCTGTCCTAACTGGGGAAAATCAGTGTGTGCTTTCCTGAATTTGTGTTTTGAAATATGTTCCTGATTGGTGAACTTTTACAGGATAAATTGTTTCAATGAGGTGTTACAATGGTTTACAATGACCACTGCAAATGAGAACTAAGATGTGTGCCTTAGGTATATGTCCCTGGCCTTAGTTTGCACTAGTGTGTGTCAGAGTCTGTTTGTGTACATAAAAAGCTGTGATTAAGCTAGAAAAAGAGTAATTTAAAATAGTGTTTATCAGATGTTGCTGTCAGGAAGGATTTAAGACAGTAGAAATATTTCAGTGTCTGAGGAGAAGAATAGTATGGGGATGCCTGTAGTTGGAAGCTGTAAGTTTATTTCATTCTAAAGGTGGTTTCCCTCTAGTTGGTGTAGAAGAGGTGTCTAGGAAGAAGTCCGTTAAATAGACAGGTGTCAAGGGGTGTAGTTGATTTTGGGTTGGTTTGGGGTTTTTTTCTGAATATAAGAGAACCCATGGCTTTGTGGATTTTAGGGGGGAAAATGATGTTTGAAAGCAATGGGAAGATACAAGGCTAGGGTTTTTGCCATTACAATTCCTTTAGCCTCTAAAATACAAAAGGAGCATCTTCAATTGATATTGTCTGATATCATATGATAAGAAATGAGCAGGAGAATCTTAAAGGCAGTATTAAATTGTGACTTTGATTGTCTTGGTAGACAATGTTTGGGATATGGCATATGGTTGTTGTGCATGGTGTGGGGTTGACCTTGCCTTCTTGGGTACACAAGCTTCTTGGTGTCTGTGGTAATGGAAAAGGTTAACAGGAGAACCAGGAGCAGCATAGAGGAAAAGGGAGGTGATGGTGTGTAAACAGTAAAATTTCTGTTCATGGAGGGCCAGGCTGTGCCTATTAAATAAGGGTACTTTTTTTATACAGAGATTCTTGGTGTCTTCTGTGGAGTTCAGATGTCAATGAAAATTCTGGCTTTTCTATTCAGAAAGAGAACTTCTGATTTTAAACTCCAGCTTTGTCTAAAGTTCCCTCCAGATGTACAAAGTATAGTGAGACTGTGTATTTTCACATCCATACAGCTTTAAGTCTGAAACTCAAAGATTAATACTTTTGTTACAGCTGATTAATTTTACCCAGGCAGCTGGCTAATTGCATGAAGCAGTGGATCTGTAAATATTGTTCATGTGACATTCAAAATGAAAACAATTCAAATACCAGAATTTTTAGAATTTGTTAAATTTTCCTCATATTTTTCTTTATCCCTTCTGCTTCATTTGAGGAGAAGAGAAAACAGGCTTTTCTGGTTAGAAAGGAAAAAAAAATCTTGCCTGACTCTATTGAGCCCAGGTTTTATTCACATTTACACAAACAGCCTATTTTTCTGGTAAGGCCCTTTGTCTTTGTGTCACACTTCTCATATGATCTTTTTATACGTGGTGGAGCCATCCGAGTTCTGCAGGCAGGGCCGCTGCTCTTGATTCAGAGCCTGATCTCTCAAACAGCCTTTGTACTTTCTCCCAGGCCGCACTTCACGCATGGAAGAACCTCTGGGTAAAACCCACCCAGCAGCTACGTCATTGTTTTCTTTTGTCTCTCTCCTTAAAACTTTGCTTTGTTATGATTTCTCCATGACTCTTCAGAGTAACTAGGTAGCCGTTGTACCCACTCTCTTATTATGCTAATCGTAATGATGGCCCCGTGTACTCCTCAATTCACTGTTTGAACAGCTTGGCATTCCGCCAGGTTTCAGCTGCCATTTTGTACTGCCAGGAGTCTGACATTTTATCATCTCCTCTGCAGCTTGGCTGCTGCTACCTTTCCCCACCGCCTTCACCTTGCAGGGGATCACCTCAAGGGAAGGACGTGCTCTTGTTTTTTGCTCCTGTCCCCCTGAATGTGAGGGCTCTTGTGGCTTGTTAGAGCTGCTGTCATGGATCTTTGACGGCATGACCGGCGAAGGTATGCGAGAGGTAGAAGTTGCACTGTTGTGTTTCAGGCCTTGGCAAATGTCTGTCACTTCAAGGATGTGAGGAATTTTCATGTGAGGGAAATGGAGTAGCATTGCAGAAGGAGGGTTATGAAAATGAGCATCCATCTTGCAGTGTTGCCAGGGCAAGCCCATGTGTCCCTGGCCACAGACCATCCTGGGATTCCTCCTGGTGTAACCTTCCATGCTGGAGACACCCATAATGCCACTTTCCCTGTGGTTTTTGTCTCATGACTTACCTTCACTCACAGGAACAGGGAATGAATCATAGAATCATAGAATGGCATGGGTTGGAAAGGACCCCGAGGATCATAGTTCCAACCTCCTGGCCACAGGCAGCGCCAGGAATGAAGAGAGCTTGGGCTGCAGGTGACAGCCTGGAATCTGGAAAGAAAAAGCTTCAGTGCCTGGCTCTGCATGTCCTCACCACCTGAGCTGAATAATGATAGCTGGGTGTCTAGGGGCTGTGGTTAGTCAATATTGTCAATAGTAGCTTTTCCTTTTTATTCAGGGATTCTGTCTAATGTATTATGGCACCTTCCATGCCGACATGGTGTTAATGAAACCATTACTTGAAAGCTGACCAGCTAGCTAGCTCAGTATTTTTGCTGACCGACTTTTTGCTATCCTGTGGAGAAGTGAAAGGCATATCACAGAAATCAGCCTCTTGTGTATTGTGAAGCCTACTGGGTCTTGGACACAGCTGTCTTGCTCTTGTCACCACTACCCCTGGTTTGTGTTACATTCTTCTGTTTTCTCAGCTAGCATGTTCCTGCTGTAAACTCTACACAAACAAGATGAAACTTAGTTTTTGCATTTAATTAAGTTCTGTTGCAGGCGTTTTCTGTGTGGGTTTGTGCTGTTCATGTGTATGTACTTTCTTGCATTCCTGTTGGGAACGTTCTAGAGAGCAGTTTTCAGGGGCTTTTTTGTATTCCTCATGTTAGTTCTCTGGCTCAGGTCAGGATGAATAGAGTTCCTGGATACCTGTGTGGGGTTAGCTCATCCTGTCTTGATAGGTGAGTGATCACAGAATTAAATGAGCTGTATGAACCCAGCTGGTTATATTTTAAAAGAAGAGAGAATAAATCTATTGTGTTAGATTCCCCTCTTGCAAGGTCTTTTTCATAATCTTACAGAGGTGTTTTTTTTTTTCTCTTCAGGCCAGGAAAGGTTGAGATACTATTGAGTGAGTAGTCCACTTGTAACCTGGTTGTCAGATAATTTGTAAAGTCAACAGTTGATAGACCCCTTGATCTCCAGAGTTTTATCCCAGAAGTAGAATGAGATGTCACAGGTCATTTGTTTCTTGTGGTCCTGAGGAAGTCGCATAATTTTTCCGTTATCTCAAAAAAAGTCACCCTTGAACTAGGCATAGATGTAGAACTAATACCTTCTCAGCTGGTTGTACCTGTGGATCTGTATGGAAGAGGAAGCTCATAGGGAATTGCAGAGTTCATGTTTTAGTTTGGATTTTGAAAAAGATTATTCTTTTCAGTTTGAAATAAAAATAATTGGGGAGAAAACACTGATGAGGCTGGCCTGTGTGTTGAGGCCAGTTACCATTAATGAAGAATCTTAGCTCAGATCAGGGCTGTTGGAACATATTTTACCTAGTTTTATTGGGTTTTGTCAATGTTTTGATGTTTTGAAAAGAATCATGAAAATGAATCATGGATAACGACCTCCTGATAAGTAATTGGAGCACTTTTAACCAGTGCCAAGTCTCTAAAGAAGGCGCAGATTCTTGGCCCTTTCTAATTCATTATGTGGAGAGGAGATTCAGGAATGTTAGTCCTTTGTGGGAGGAAGCTCATACCTTTTAATTGTGTTAGGATAGCAATTAAACACTTCTGTGTAATGTGGGAGTACCCTCTCTCTTGAATCTGCTGCTGGAAGAAGTGCAAGAATTCCTGTCACCAGGGAGAGTCAAGGAGAAAGTACAGATTGCTCCAATTACCAAAAAGATGCCTCACCAGAGATTTGGCTGCTGGATCCTTATCATACCTGCAGAGAAGACACAGTCATAAACTTTGTGATCTTTCCCATAACTCATTTAGACAGCAGCCTAGCTAGGAATCACAGGGGGGGGGAAAAACCCAACAAAAACTTTCTTATAAGTACTTAGAGATAAAACTCAGTTTGTATGTGCTGTAAGTCAGTATGTAAGTATACTTAAACTGTAATCCTGTCCTGCATCACCATAGAAAAAGGCTGTTCATGGACCCATTTCCTGTGTCTAGATTTCTCAGCAAAAAACCTGCTGCTGCTTTGCTGTACACTGCAAAGAGGGGAGGTCTACTCACCCCATACTATAGTCCCTTTCCTCCCTGTTGTTACAGAGGTCCTTATCTTGGGGGATGCTAACAGAGGTTTTGTCACCTCCTCAAAAGGCAATAAATAGCCAAAAGTTTTTAGCATCACTGTGAGGTGTGCTGCTGTCCTTGCTGTTCTCTGTTACATCAGAAATACCTGTGTAGGAGAGATCTAGTCCAGGTAGCAAGGGCGTAGCCGAATTCCTCCTCCTGAATACTTGCCATACTGTAGTGATTTCTCACCAGGATTAGTTTTCTTTGGTATTTAATCTTTAGTGAGTTTGAATGAAGGCAGATGTGCCTGGGATTTGCTTTTGCATTATTATTATCATCAATATTATATTATTTATTTTTGAAGATTCTTTTTTCTTTTCTTTCCAGCTGGCAATCAGCAAAGGAGATATTTAGACTGAGACCTGTTCTGTTTTCTCTAATGTCCACAGCCAATTTGAAGTACTCTAGCCTTCTGGGTATTGATTCATCTATCATTTGTGCCTTAAGAGTTGAATGTAAACTAGAGAGGGAAAAGTTAAAACACTGAAAAGATAAAAGACTGAAAAAAAGTGTGTTAGATTTTCTAGGCACATTTTAAATCTGTTATGTTCTGAGGGAAATTACATTGTCATCTAAACTTCATTCACTTCTAAAATCACAAGTTTGGTTGATTGCAGTCCATTTGGGAGAATATTTGACACACTGTTTATCAAGTCAGTTCACATAAAGTATTAATAGGTCCAGACCACTTTCGTGAACTCTGAAAATACAGGGTCAAGACATTTGGTTGTCATTGTACTTTGGGGAAAGGGGGGGTTGTCATAACATGCATTGGTAATGTGATTGAGATCAAAACGTAATACAACTGCTTTAAGTATTTGGTTCTATCCAAAAGAGAGTTGCAAAATGATTGTGTGGGTGCCTGTGGTATCTTTGCAAGGCTAGATGAGGTTGACCTTGAGTGCTGTTACTTTGTGTATTTGGGAAGTCTCAGAAAATAGAGTCAAGCAGTAGCTTCTCCTTTGGAGATTTTTCTTATAGGACATGAGAGTCTCTGCTCTGCATGAGAGAGGTGACCCTAATTGCATACTGCATTAGGGTTCATTATTAGGGTGGTTGTTGGCTCTGGTGCCTGTAGCGTATTGACAACCCAGTTCCTTGTGAAACAGAAGATCCAATACCCTGGTGTCCAGGTCGCAGCTGTGGAAAACGTTCTGGGTTTTACCATCATTAGTATGATTTTTAGTATATGGTAAATAGAGCATTTTTTCTAAATGCAAACCTCAGTAAGTCATTCATGCTCTCCCTGGCATTTAGTCAGATTGTAGCAGGAAAACAGTTACTGTCTACCAAGACTTTGCAGATTAAACACTATTCAGAGATCTCTCAACAGCCTGATAGGTGAAAGTGACCATTTTGTCTTCTGAACTTTTTGAAGAGTATTTTAATATACTGCTCTTAATTTACTAAGTAGATCTCATTTTGGTCTCTGGTTGCATCCAACCAACTGCATGCCACTGTGTTTCCACTGAGATTTGCTCTACCTGATGGAGGTGCTTGGTTGAGGCACCGTGAGTTGATAATGGCATTGGTGAACTTCTCTAGAGGGAGTTATTACTTCCAGTTCTGCTCATGGGGCTGAGAGAGGCTGTGTCAAGCCTGTGGGCTTCTGGAAATTTTGAGTTAATTTACAAGAATGATGATTTAAATGTTGACAAATGTAGCTATTCTTGGAATAGAGAATTAGCTTACTCTTATGCTGAACTGATTTTTTGCACCACTTGGTTTTGCAGCACTTTGGTTTCCAGTTCCTTTGACTAACCTTTCCAGAGCAATCTCTCTCCCTATCTTATTTACCCAGTTCCCAATAATGACCTCACCCAAGGTTTACCACAATGGTTAATAATTAGCTTTCTGAGATAACTACTTAAATTCTAGAGCTACACTTTATGTCCCATCTTTCCCTCTTTTGATGTACCGTATAACATGACAGGATCTAAATGTCAGCAGGTCTCACATTTGATTCCCATTAATATAATTACCTGCAGTGCTTGGACAAACAAAACCCAAACGCTTTCATCCTCAGATCAGAGACTTTGTTGAATCTTTGAAGATAAGGCTCTAGGTTGGCTTTTGAAACTGCCCACTTAAAGGGGTTTTGTCTGCAATTATGTAACTGACTTTTGCAGTGGTATATTTTAATGATGAGTTGGGAGTTGCCTCGGTCACACCGAGTGTGCACAGATCATGAGCAGAGTCTGAAAAACAGGCTCTCCACTGAGGAGTTGGAGTTGGTCGGGTGACAGCAGCATTGCTCGTGTCCTGTGTCCTTCTGTAGCAGGAGGGCACACTGATTGGTGTTTTGTGATGTCCAGGCCACATCTCTGATTACTAAGGTTGTTCCAGCTCTGCCTAAAACATGTGAAGAGCTGCCTCCTGTCGGTGCTGTCATTCACGCTTACCTGTTACTTCTACAGCTCCTGGTTACACCCAAGCTCACTTTGCTTCACATTTTCATAGAATCACAGAATGGTCTGGGTTGGAAGGGACCCCAATGATCATAGAGCTCCAACCCCCCTGCCACAGGCAGGGACACCAACCTCAGGCCTGGATCTATCTACACAAGGTTGCCCAGGGCCCCATCCAACCTGGCCTTGAACACTTCCAGGGATGAGGCATCCACCACCTCACTGGGCAGCCTGTTCCAGCACCTCACCACTCTTTCTGTAAAAAACTTCCCCCTAATATCTAATCTAAACCTTCCCTCCTTTAGCTTCAATCCATTCCCCCTTGTCCTACCATTATCTGCCCTTTTAAAAAGTTGATTCCCCTCCTGTTTGTATGCTCCCTTCAGGTACTGGCAGGCTGCAATGAGGTCCCCCCACAGCCTTCTCTTCTCCAGGCTGAACAAGCCCAGCTCCCTCAGCCTCTCTTTGTAGGGCAGGTGCTCCAGCCCTCTAATCATCTTTGTGGCCCTCCTCTGAACCCTCTCCAACAGTTCTACATCCTTCTTGTATTGGGGGCCCCAGATCTGGACACAGTACTCCAGGTGGGGCCTCAGGAGGGCAGAGTAGAGAGGGACAATCACCTCCCTGTCCCTGCTGGCCACCCCTCTTCTGATGGAGCCCAGGATACCATTGGCCTTGTGAGCTGCAAGAGCACACTGCTGGCTCATGTTAAGTTTCTCATCCACTGGTACCACTTGGTACCATGTAAAATTTTACAGGGGTGCACCTTACCACCTTTGTTCCTGTCCCCCTTCTTAGGAAGCCACAGTAACTGCCGTTCATCCTGAATAAGGAAAGTTACTGTGTTTAGAGCTTTCTGTGATAATTTAAGCTATCACCTCAGTGGGTTTTGATCATTTGGTGAAAGCCAATCTTTGAATAAAATGCAACATCGAGCAAAACTTTCTTCTTTCTGGAAGGCTGGGGATGGGAGCTGTGTTTCTGGCCCTGTTGAGTGTCTTCCATCTCTGGACAGTGACCAGCCTAGAGCAGACTTGGAAACAGATGGCACCTGTCATCAGTTACATCACCTAGCAGTTACAAACTGCTCTGGAAGATGTTTAGAAACTGTGGGTGTTCTTAGGGCAGTAGCCACCATAGTTTTTCGGGCTGTCTGTTGGTTTTGGGAAGGTTATTTCATCGAGCTTTCACCAAGATGAACTTTTCAGAGCTGTGTTTCATGTCAGTTTCTATTGTGTGATAGTGAAATGCAGAAAAATCCTGAGGAGCAAAAAGCTTGACATAAAGTTTTTATTTTCTTTACTAGCTTTTAAAAACTAAAAGGTGTTAGAAGAGGTTGTGAGGTTATATGCTGGCAAGAGACAGCAATGGAACTGACCAGTACTGAATCCAGCAGTTGCTGCCATTAACACCATAACCAAACAAGTGCTGTTCTTGTATGCAAAAATAGCTGATGTGGCAAGATGAGAAGTTTTTTCAGGGTGTATTGTGGAATCACAGAATAGTTTGGGTTGGAGGGGACCTCAAAGCCCAGCTAGTTCCAGCCCCCCTGCTATGGGCAGGGACAACCTCCAGTAGCCCAGGCTGCCCAAAGCTGCATCCAGCCTGGCGTTGAACCCTGCCAGGGAGGGGGCAGCCACAGCTTTTCTGAGCAACCAGGGTCTCACCATCTTCATAGTGAAGAATTTCCTCCTTTAGATCCAAACTAAATCTACTCTCTCAGCTAAGAGCCATTACCCCTTGTCCTGTCACTCCATGCCCTTGTAACCAGTCCCTCTCCATCTTTCCTGTAGGCCCCTTCAAGTACTGGAAGGCTGCTATAAGGTCTCCCCGGAGCTTTCTCTTCTCCAGGCTGAGCAAACTCACCTCTCTCAGCCTGTCTTCACAGGAAAGGTGCTCCAGCCCCCTGATCTTCTTTGTGCTCCCCCTCTGGACTCCCTCCAAGAGGTCCATATCTTTCTTGTACTGAGGACCCGGGAGCTGGGTGGAAGTTCTCCAGGTGGGGGTCTCATGAGAGCAGAGTAGAAGGGCAGAATCACTTCCGTCAACCTGCTGGTTGTGGTTTGTTTGATGCAGCCCAGGATATGGTTGGTTTTCTGGGCTGCAAGTGTGCATTGCCAGCTCATGTTGAGCTTTTAATAGACCAATACCCTGAAGTCCTCTTCCTCAGAGCAGCTCTCAAACCATTTTCAGCCCAGCCTGTAGTTGTGCTTAGGAGAGAACTTCTGACATACTGAAGAATCTAAAGCTACCAATAATTCACAAAGAAAAATTGACCTCACTTTTTGAGAGACTCAGGGCTGTTTTATTTGAATGATCTGTGTAGATTTTGCTATGGGAAGTGCTCTTCTTCATATGGTCCAGAAGCAAAGAAATGAGCAAAAAAATGAATGAGACAGATGCTGAACACCATCCCTTGACCCTGCCTGCACACGAGTTAGGGGCGGGGGGGGGGAGCAAATGATAAAGCTGTTGTGTCTGTCTTCCCACGAGATCACAGAATCGTAGGGGTTGGAAGGGACCTCCAGAGATCATCGGGTCCAACCCCCCTGCCAAAGCAGGTTCCCTAGGACAGGTCACACAGGGAGGCATCCAGACAGGTCTTGAATATCTCCAGAGAAGGAGACTCCACACCTCTCTGGGCAGCCTGTCCCAGGGCTCTGGCACCCTCACTGGGAAAAAGTTCTTCCCCATGTTGGTGCGAAACTTCCTGTGCTCCAACTTGAGGCCATTGCCCCTTGTCCTGTCCCCACAGACCATCAGTCTTCTCATCCTCTGCTGAGTGAAGCTTTGTCTCTCTCCCCACCACTGACTAACAGCCAAAGAAAGGTGATGAGGGAAACACATGTGGGGTCCTTTTTCATCATGTACCCCCCTTGAGACTCTGAGTGCTTATTTTTTGTTTACATCTATTTTGACTAATGGACAATATGAAAAGTCGGTTGAATGAATGACATCAGCTTCAGACTCTTTCTGCGTTCACACCTGTAAGTTAGAGAACCTGCTTCCGATTTCCTTATTAATTATTCTGTTCTCTTGTAGTTGTTACTTAGATATTTATCCAGTGATAGTTCCTTTCTGTATGCAGTCAGAGCTTTATCAGTTGCTTTACAGACAAGCTAAGACTTTGAGGTTGCTTTTGGGGTTTGGAGGGGTGTTAATTGGGTGCTTGATTGAACAGCAGTGAGCTGTCATAATGTAGATTTTCAGCAGAATGGCATCTGATAACTTGTTGAGTAAACACATAGTGGTGAGCTGCAAGTGTTTAATTGTACACATCTGCACAGTGGTACTGCAGTTCACCCTCCACATTTACAGGTGTTACTGCTTGGATTCGGCTTCCCAAATTACTCCTCTTTTGTATGTTTGTGGTGCAGAGATTGTGTTTCTCAGTCTCTTGTCCCATCACCTTCCAAAAAAACCCCATAAGCCTAACCGAAAAACCAAAGCCCAAAACCAAAATCCTTGCTTTATTTTGGGAAATCCCTGACTTTTAGTTAATCCAAGTCTCTCTCAGAGGTTCTTACCTTCTTTTCAGAAGTTCAAATGTGGTTTTCTTGGGGTTTTGCAGGGGATTTTCTGATTCCTCTTAATATTAGCTTGGTGCTTTAGAATAGGGGTATTGCATTTGTGATTCCTGTTTTGGGAAGAAGCCAAGTCCTGTGTTGCATGGCTCTGCATCTCTGAAGGCAATACTGATGCTTGCTTACTTTTATCCCTTTCTCTCAAAGCCTGAAGATTCCTCTTGATGAAAAGAGATGTGTGTCTTCCTCATACCTTATACATTTCTTGGTACTTTTAAAAAAAAAAAGTGCTGCTAATCTGAGTGGGGTGTGTGTGTATCTTGGACAGTGGAGGTGATAATTAAACAGAGAGGTTTGAAGTCAGGCTGGTAATCAGGTGGAGAAACCGTCATGAAGGGATAAAGGGAGTTAATAATGTTATATGTGTGTCATACACAGCAAACAGCTCAGGACCTGACCAGTGTTCTGTGCTGGTGCCTCCAGAGTAATTTTTTCCCCCTCCTTTTGATGCAGGGGCAAGCAAGAATACACATTAGGCTTTTCCTGCAGTGATAAACCACATGCTGTTGAGAAGCAATTTATTCCAGTGTCAGAGAACTCTTCTGGGCATGTTTAAATCATGTGAATACACTGTAGCTGTGAAGAGCTGTAAGAGTTTCTGTCTTTGTGCTAAATCCCATGGTCAGGAACAATCAAGGTGACACCCCTTCCTGAAGGAAGTATGTTCATCTTTGTACCCTGTCAGCTTTAAAATGCTACTACGTTGATGTCTGTATGTGGGAATAAACTGTAAAATGACACAGTAGCCCTTCTCCTTTCAGAGAAGCTGTTGATACAGGGTATCTGTAAGGTGTCCTTAGCTGCTTAGCCACAGCTGTTGTGAACATCCAGTATCTTGTGCTGCTTCTCTGAGGCAGTATTTTGTTCCACTTTCCTTATGAAGAACCAAAATCCAGCAGTTATTTTTCAGCATGTTTTGTAGCCGATTTGGCAATGTAATAGTCATTATCACCATTTGAAATCTCCTGGCCCTTCCTATGCCTTGGGTTGCTTCTCAATGTGAAGTTGCAAAGGAGTAATGTGAATGTAATCTTTTGCAAAATGCTTTGAAGATGAAAAGCTCTACAGTAGGCTTTTATTATTACCAGAGGCAAAGCGAGCAGGAGTGGCTTAACGTTGGACTGCTCATTTCCCAAGAGATGGCTTTGTTTTGAAGGGAGTGAGCGTTATCAATTGGGTTGAAGACAAAATTATCTTATTTCAAGTCTGAATAAAAATAAATTGACCAGCTTTCTACCTTGAGATTATTTGCACGAGGTGTTTGTAAAGGGCAGAGACGGTGATGGGTCCATCTTGGCTCTGTTCCTAATTACATTTAAAGGAATGTTTATTTAATGCATTTGGCTTCTACTATCCAAAGGTATTTTGGATCCAGTCCTTTCAAACATCCCTATCAATATAGCAGTATTTTTTACTTTGACATATATACTATTGAATGTATATATATATGTGAGATATATGATATATACTTGAAATATAAATAAGGTTTTTCTACACATCTGTTCCAGTAGGTAAGTAAAAAGGTGCTGCCTTCAGAAATGGCAGTGTTTTATTAGAATTTGGTTTGCAGGTGGCTTTTCACATGCTCAACCCCCCACATACCAAAGAACTGGCTGCTTTTTTTTGAACACCACTTTAAATATTTCTTGAATCATTTTTATTTCCAGCCTGTGTCTACATCATAAATGGATGGGTGGTGGTTATACGGGGTGGGGAGGGGGGAGAGAAGCGAGCTGTTTGGCAGTTCTCAGGCTGCGACTGCTTGCTCCTCATGAGTTAGAGGAGAAGAGGGTGGGCTGCATCGCTCCAATGGACATTCAACTTCAGCTGCCTGAGCGGGGAACTGCTTCAGGGACACCGATGTCCCCACGTGGTTTGTCGCCTCCCTTGCCCTTGGAGCGGGTCATCGCTTCCACCCGGCAGCCTTGTTTTGACAGAGCCGTTTTGTGGTGTCAGCACAGGGCGCCTTCGGGGAGGGCTTTCTGAAGCCGCTGTTGTGGGTGGCAGGGCTGCGGCCAGGCGCAGGGCGCTCGCTGCATCCCTGCAGCTCTGAGCGGGCCGACTTGCTCCGGGCAGCTGCAAAAAGCTTTGGGCTCCTGGCCTGGCACTTGCAGGAATTGTCGTGGAATTTGCTGATGCTGCCAGACGTGAGCTAAACACTTGTTCCCGAGTGGTGTGTCCCATCAGTGCAGCTGTTGGTTGTGGCAAACAGGCGGGGGCTTTCACCCGTAAGAATGGAGCTTTGTTCAAGTGTTGCAGGCTCCAAATGGTCCGAGTAGTACTATCAGAGAGCACCTCCTTACTTAGCCTACAGGGAGCTCTTTCCCCCCTCCATGCTTCAGTTAAAACGTTTATTCATTTATTACGGTGACTTACGGAGGTGGGGAGGGAGGCAGGCAGAATTTTCCCTCCGCGCTGTCAGTCAGGATTAAGGGATGCTGTTGGGCGGTGCTTTCAAAATATTCTGACCTATTTACACAACAAAACTGATCAGAACCAGATAAACAGTTCCAGTCAACGCTGTATTGTGGCAGCTACATTTGGCAGTGGATTATTTTTTTTTAATCCTTTTCCCCGTGTAGACAAAACCTGAATGCTGCAGAGATCTTGAGCCTTACAAGCAGATAATGCCCTTACTGTGAAGACCTTGGTTCTCCTTTTGGGGAAAAGGGACGGTTTGGCCATAATTCAGTTGGAACAAATGCTTATGAAGCAACTGACACACAAAGCCTATGAGTAGATTTATCATTTAGCTGTGCAAAGTAATAAATAATTGTATCCTTTCCAGCAAGCTGCAGTATGTACCTACGAGATGGTGGATCTCTTCCCAGAGTGTGATCTCTGCAAGGAAGTATTAAATAGCAAATTGTGACAGACTGTAAGAATCATTGGTTTCCTGCTTAGGTTTTAATTTTTCTTATTTTGTTACAACCACAGTGGATACTTGTGGTTATCTCCTTGTTTTGATGTGGTATCCCCTAGGGAATGAGTTGAGATACATGTTTAATTTTAACTATTTGGACAACCATTCCATGTTTTCTGGGTACATAGGTTTTGGTAGTTTGGAGAGTAAAATTGCCTGACACTCAAGCTAGGAAAGAACTCTTGCTGGCTTATTCTGGAACTCAGATTCTGAGAATACTACAATAATGCCTTTTTTAAACTTGTCTTTTTTTCCCCCTGATTCCATTTAGTGACAGTCCCAATGCTGTCCATGAGGTGGAAAAGTGGTTACCACGGCTGCACTCGGTTGTCATAGGACCTGGCTTAGGTAGAGATGATGTTCTGCTTGAGAACGCTAAGGTAATGTGTATACTGGTATCTTATTCTGTGTCTTTATGTCTGAACTTTATTAACTGATTTTCCTGTCTTTTACATGATTACATAAATGGTTTTGATAGGGTTGCCAAATAACAATTTTTTTTAAAAAATCTCATTGACTGACAGTTGCAGCTGTCAGTCATGGTCTTCATTATTAGACTGTAAGCATCACTCTGAATTTTAGGTGCCCATATGATTGTTTTGGTTTACTCTTGCTTTGATTGTGGAAGTTGCTAATTAAGAAATAGATACTGGTGTCTCTAGATGAAGGGCTCTGTGATTCCTTCAGTGCAAGGCATCTGTACTGTAAGAACATAAATACGAATTTCAGTTCCTGATTTTCAGAATCATGTTTGACAGCTTGTATCAGGAGACACACCAAAGAACAGGTACTGTGTCCCCTTGCAATAAGAAATAATACTCTTTAATTATGAAATGTTGCAGATCTCTGCTCTGGATAAAGAGGTAATCCTATTTGTTGTGAAGCCTTAGTGGAGAGTTGCAAACACAGAGCTTGGGTAGTTTTGTACTCTAAATAATATGCACTTATCTGACTTACACGAGACAGATGATGTCTTGCATTGCTGACAGCACATCTTTGTATTTTCAAAGTATGTCGTTCAGTCTAATGTCAACCTAATTTTGTACAGTTTTTCCTGAGAAATATTAGTGAATTTAGTCAGTGGAATTAATATAATTTACAGAGCTGTTGACAGTTACACAGTGAAATTGCAAAACAGGAGAGGCAAGAGACTACAGACTTTATTATCCAAGTGGCTTAGAATACCTTGAGAACTAGGTGGGGGGGGGGGGTTGCTAGGCTTTTGTTAGAGAGAGTTGCTGTTGAAGCTGCTCTTCCATTCTCCTTCTGCTTCCAAAAGTGTTTGGTTTATGATGCAGAGATGCAAAACTAATAAAGAGCCTGGATTCAGAACAAAAGAAAAAAGACACTTATTGCAGCTGATCAGGAAATCAAATTCTGTTCTGAATGAAAGATTTCAGCAGAGATTTTATTTTTTAAAAAACTTTCTTTCTGAATTCTTTTTACAGGAAAAGAATTGGGCCAATGTTTTGGGTTGATTTGGTTTTTTGGGGTTGGTGGTGTTTTGGCTTTGCTTTTGTTTTTTCTAAAGGAAAACAACGTAGGCTTTTTTATATCAGAATTCCATCTGGATTTTATAAATATCTGTAAGTGTGCTTATCTTTATTACAGAAATATGTGGAAGATTCTTCTATTGTTTGGGGTTTTTTAATCATTGCTAAAAATAATTTTGCTTTCCCAGTGAATTACAAGCATACTTGTTCTTCAGCCTGGCTGTTCTGTGTGAGCTAGCTTAAAGTTAAAGAAACAAACCCAGCCTATGAAGAGAAGGCATTTGGAAGTTACTTCAGGCTAAAAATCTCAGGCCATGTTCATACGAGCTGTGGATCTGACCTTATTAATTTCAAGTCACATTAAAGCTCAAGTTCTTTGTCTTCACTGTATTTATGTAACTGTTCATTAGTTACCCAGTGTTGTTTGTTGGTTTTTTGGTTGGGTTTTTTTTTCCTTCTTTCTTTTAATCCAGCAACCATAATCTTCTAAATTCTCTGTTCAGCCAGAAGCTTTAATAAGTGCCTGTAATTGGGCACAAGTGAGCCCTGGCTGCCTGCTTGAGGAAGACCGGTGCTTTTCTGTGCTGAGCAAAGGATGAGCCTCACTCCTGCTTCAGCAGTGAATTCTAAGCTTTGTGTCACTCTTCACCTTGGAGATGCAAAAGCAAGTGCTGATGGTGTTGCTATTTTAAACTTTCCTAGGAGGCTGGCTCGGCCTGTAATTCCCTGCTTTCCCTTCCAGCTAACGTCAGCACGCTGCCCTGTGGATACAGGGCTGAGATGCAGATCACTCTCTGCTTTCTGGCCAGGGTTTTGTATCAGAGCAGCAGTGGGAATAGGAGAGAGCATCCCCTCTTTCACCGAATCACAAGGTTGGGAAAGACCTTTAAGATCATCAAGTCTCCAAGCATTCCCATCCCATGCCAAACCATATCCCTAAAATGATGAAGATCCTCTGCTCCCTCCTGAGGTCATCTCTCCCCTGCCGCTCCGGCATCCGTGTCAGCCGGTGCCACCTTCCCCAGGTGTTTGGGACAGGGTTTAATCCAGCTGCATTTTTCTGCCTGTCTGCCCTTTAAGCAGCAAGGGTTGCCATACCACAGACTCAGCTCTTTATCCTCCTGCTGCATTGAGGCATAGTGGTCTGTCCCCTCTCTGCTGCTGTTCTTCTGTCTGTTCTTGTCAGGGTCCTGCCAGCACATTGCCAGCGATGGTACTTGGCCAAACAGTCCCGTGTCTGTGCTGCTTCTCTCTTCTGAGCATTGAGAAATTCAGATACTAATGCTGTAACCTCCAGCTTTTGGTATTTGTATGCTGGTATATTGTGGAATGGCCCAAGTAGTTGTTGACCAGATGGTGCATCTTCTCTCTCCAGGCCAGAGAATGCTTTGCTTCCTCAGCACCTTTACAATATCACTTGTCTCCCTCATGCTTAATATCTGCT
Organism: Laterallus jamaicensis coturniculus; assembly: GCA_022605575.1. Taxonomy (NCBI): domain Eukaryota; kingdom Metazoa; phylum Chordata; class Aves; order Gruiformes; family Rallidae; genus Laterallus; species Laterallus jamaicensis. Next base: position 11,483,564 of record JAKCOX010000023.1, on the reverse strand, counting down.
GTGTATATACCTGAGGCGTTTCAGGTCCTTTTAACAGTCTGGTGGAGAAGCAGCATCTTGTGATCAGTTTCCTTTGATTTTTGTTGTTGTTATTGTTCGTTTCTTGAGAGAGTATAGTAAGACATACTTACTATATACATCTCTTATTGTGGTTGTCTGGTTTTGATTGTAATTCCATTTACAAGTGCTGTTAAAAGGAGCCACTGTACAAGTTATGTCCCTCATTCATGCCACTTGTGTGAGTCTGCACCAGAACCCTTACTTGCTGTTCCTCAGTTGCCTGGGTGAGGGCTGATGCTCTTGCAGAGCTTTCTAGCCATGGCTTTGCAGGACCAGGAGCTGCAGCTTCAGAAAAATCTCCTAAAGAAAGCATACATTGTACCCTAATAGCTGTGTAGGTGGATCCTACTCAGATGTGACAATCCTAGTCTTGGCCTGGTTAGACCAGGTCAAATAAGTCATACAAGCTAATTTTCTTTGAGAGAAGGGAACACAAACTGTTTCTGCTCCACTTCTTAGCTCTGGAGTGTGCATCTCTCCTCTCTGTTCTACTTCAAACTTCCAAAGTACTGCTACCACATCTGGTGTGGAACTTGGCCACCACAGCCTGCTTCCTTGTAGACACCATCAGGCCATCTGTTTTTCCCTTACAGTGCCTGTGATTGAATCTGGCAGGAGATGACAATAATGTTACCTCCCTGGGTTCATCTTAGCTGGTATGCTGCTGGTGGTAGCTCTGAGTCTGCTGTTTAGCTGCCACGTGGAAGCAAGGCCAAGGTCCCTGTCCTTTATCAGTGCTCAGAAGCAGCATATTTCCAAAGCTATCTCCTTTTCTCACACAGCAGCAGTATTATACAGTGTTGTTCCTTCAGCTCTTTGAGGGATGTTAGCACTTCTGGTCTTACCCTGATCTGATTGTTCTTTGTAGCCTGAGGTTTAGAAGTAGGGGAATCACTACCTTGTACCATCAGCAGCTGTTCCTCAGGTTTGTGAGGGAAACAGTTTGCTCTCTTGCAGGATGGTGAGTGCAGTTCCCAAGGGGACTTTGGAAGAAGTACTCTATTCCTTGCATAACCCTCTGGGAGAGGAAACGATGCTGCCAAATGCTCCAGGATGTTCTGCCTTCTGCTGCTGCCCAGCAGTTAGAGAGTTACAGGCTTAACTGTGTCCTGTAAAAGTTTCCAGTGTATTGTCATCTCCTTTCTCCTCCTACTCCTTCCTTTCTCCTCCTACTCCTCCTGGCATGAATGTGATATTCCTGTCAAATTTTCTGCTGCTGAGTTTGGTGAGTCTTTACTGGGGATGTTACTGGCTTTGTCATCAAATGGGCTGATGAGGAACTGTTGGCAGAATAGCAGGTACTGTTGGGATCAGATAGAAGAAAGCAGTCACTCTTGTGAAAAGTCTCTTATCCTTCACTGAAGCAAGATGTTGGAGTCATCTCTGGGTTCCTTGCCTCTCTCCCTGAAGTGGCAGCACTGAATCCTGGACTCTGGCACTCCAGTCTTCCCATGTTTTGCCTTGCAGCAGCTCAGTTAGATTGGTGCTTTCAACAGAGCGTGCTTGCTTCCCTCACGTAAGAGAGGTAATGATTGATAGCAAGAATGGCTCTGTGTAACTCAGATTATGTGGGAAAGTTGACTGGGTTTTCAAACTGCATACTAGTTCCTCTTGCTCAATTCTCAGCCTTTATTTTAGCTCCAAAGAAACGTCCTGAATATCAGTCTGGGCTGTTCTCTTCTCTTTTGGCTGAAGCTCTTTCTGCCCGTTGCTGTTTCTCTCCCCTCAACCCCCTTACCCTACAACGATACCTTCAGCCAGTCATTTGCCCATAAAGCTCTCTGCTGTCTGTCAGGATATACATTTCAGAAATGTCATTTTCCACCCCTTGTGACATGATTTTAAGGTTCTGTGGAAATGTCTTGTCTGGTAACATCTGGCAAAGGGTGGGAGAGGTTTGGGCCACTGTCATGGGCTGTCTCCATCTAGTGTGCCTGGGAAGAGCCCATTTGAGGTTTCCTCTTTCAGGTGGATTCTCAGTTCCACCTCAACTGAGGTACCAGCCTTTCTGTGTTTGTTTTTGATCAGTTGGGATAATTTTGCCCCCCTCACTCCTCATGCCTTCAGGATTTAGACAACACTTTGCACACTTAATAAACTGTGAGGATGGGAGCAGGTGCTTCAGTACTCTGTCTGCACTAGTTTTTGGAAGCTCAAGAGGACTGCAGATTACAGACCTGCCTTTATTGTCATAGCAGTCTGTTAAAGCTAAATCCACCACTATGGGCTTTGAGAAGCAATTTCCTCTTGGTACCTGAGCAGCCCCTCTGTGCTCTTAACAAATATAAGACACCTGAGAAGCATCCCAGGCTAATGCTGCAGTTAATAGGCTAGTAGTAGTGTCTGTGGTACCTACAGCCACGTATGAAAATGAACAACAGGATGTGTTACTCCTTGGAATCACTGTTTGCATTGACTCAGATTAGCAGAAAATGTACCCACATCTTCATTCTTCAGTATGTGCCACATGCTTTTGTTTCCTGAACATGTTTATCTCCTCTGGAGATTCCTGGGAATTCAGCAGTTCAAAGGGAACTGCAGAGGCAGTTAGGACATGCTGCTTTCTGTTCTCAGCCTTCAGTTAAGAGGAGGTGAGGTGGATGAGGTCTTGTGCCTGTCACAGCTGCAGAGGCAAGAACCAGAGGGCATGTATGTGTACCCACTCTGTGCATGTAAGCTGTATTTCTCTCAGCCCTTGCCCAACCTTCCAGACTGATGTGTGTGCCATAAGTAGTGTCCAGTGAAAAAAATACTCTCTCAGTAGGTGAGCCTCACTGCTTTCCAGCAGTCTGACAGTCAGGATTTGTGGACATCTGGACCTAAGATGAGGCTGTTTCTGGGACCGTTCTTTCTCTCTGATGGTGGTACTGGTGTGGATACAGCTTGTGAGGATCAGGTCTAGGCAGAGAGATCCTCTTGGCTAGGTTTAGAACTATTGCTGCTTGTGCTGGAACTGTTAGTATTCTGTGGCTTCCTTGCAAATGCCTTGATTAGAGAAACAGTGTTTGAAAATATGCCAACAGGACCTTAAGCACAGGTTTGTGCAGCTTGTGAGAAGAATTTATTTTCCAGTCTCTGTAGTGGATCTTGATGAAAGTCATTCACAGTGAAGTGGGATCTTTATTTGCTTTCTGTGTGCAGGCTTATATTGTTGTTTAACTTGATTTTGATAGTTAAGAGCAATTGTAAGCAAAACTCTGGAATTGAATACCTTTTCAACTCTTTCTGAGCATCACTCAGCTAGATACCCTATGAAGAAACTGACAGTGGTAAATTCCAGAGTTCATTTTAAGTTTGTTTGTTTCATTTTAAGACCAAATGCCAACAGCTGACCATGAATATCTTAAGCCAAATCTGACATTAACATAATCAACCATAAATTGAAAGCCTTGTGGGGTTTGCTTTGGGAGTGCAAATGTTCAGTGGATGAGACAGCCTGAGAAAATTTCATGCCTTCATTTGTTCTAATTTAGATATTTTAACTTTGGTTTCTTAAACTGGTTTTGGATGTGTTTAGGGATAGAAGTGCGTAAATGTGGTTCTCAAGTGGTGTCTGGTTAATTTCAGGGGGGGCACAGCTGAAAAGCAGTGCTGTGTGTTTTTTTTAATAACAGGAACAGTATTTCAGAGGCCTTTTCTTTGTTTTCTTGAGTATCACAGAATCACAGAGCTGTAGGGGTTGGAAGGGACCTCATGAGATAATCAGGTCCACCCTCCCTGCCAAAGCAGGTTCCTTAGGACAGAAAATGTTTATGCCTTACTTCTGATTATATCACTTCTTTAAGAATTTAGCATATGATTGAGGCAGATCATAGAGTCATAGGATGGCAAGGGTTGGAAGGGACCCCAAGGATCACAGAGCTCCAACCCCCCTGCCACAGGCAGGGACACCAACCTCAGGCCTGGATCCACACAAGGTTGCCCAGGGCCCCATCCAACCTGGCCTTGAACACTTCCAGGGATGGGGCATCCACCACCTCTCTGGGCAGCCTGTTCCAGCACCTCACCACTCTTTCTGTAAAAAACTTCCCCCTAATATCTAATCTAAACCTTCCCTCCTTTAGCTTTAGTCCATTCCCCCTTGTCCTGCCATTGTCTGCCCTTTTAAAAAGTTGATTCCCCTCCTGTTTGTATGCTCCCTTCAGGTACTGGAAGGCTGCAATGAGGTCCCCCCGCAGCCTTCTCTTCTCCAGGCTGAACAAGCCCAGCTCCCTCAGCCTCTCTTTGTAGGGCAGGTGCTCCAGCCCTCTAATCATCTTTGTGGCCCTCCTCTGAACCCTCTCCAACAGTTCCACATCTTTCTTGTATTGGGGGCCCCAGATCTGGACACAGTACTCCAGGTGGGGCCTCACAAGGGCAGAGTGGAGAGGGAAGAAATTATTAACTGCAGTTTCCCTCCAGGTTTGACAGCAAGTTAAAGAGGGAATCTACAAGTGCATCCTTCTCATATGTATTTTTTTAATGTAGAATAGAACAGTTGTGATTAGCTTCCATCTACAACATCTTCAGTTTTGCTAGTTGTCACAGCAGCTTTTCACATTTTCCCAAAGCACTCTTTAGGAGTTTGATGACGTAGTGTGGTGCTCCTCAGAGTCCTTCCGCCTCTGCCTGGCTCAAGCCAAAAGTATCTTCCTGTGCACCTGAAAATGTTTGGGGGGGGGGGGGGGCCTACAGTGTGGTACCACAGCTAAGACAAAAGACTCTGTTGAATTGAAGGGAGCATAAACCATGAGATAAAGAAGCTATTTGTTTCAAAGGAAGGATATTCATCTCTGTTCTGTGGTTCTTTATTCAAGTAGTACCCGTGGTGGTCAGTAGTTAATCATTTCCTACACGAGGCTTCAGAGCTTAGCAGAGTGATTAATGAGCTGCTGATAGTTATGCATACAGGAATATATAAATTAAAACTGAGGCAATTAGGCTATTTAGAGGTGATTTATATAACAGCCTGCACACAAAGTGAGGTTTTGATTGGCATTACTGAGTTGCAAAAGGAGGACGAGTTCCTGATTCGATTGGTGGGAACTAATGAAAGTGAGTTTCAGAGTTAGCTGCATGTTTCCATCAGTGGGTGAATAAAAACCTACAGGGCTCATCAGATGTGAACAATCTCAAACAGCAGCACTCCATTTTTAACTTTTTTCAAAACCTCCTGTATCAAGTATATGCTATTTAGGGAAGCTTCTCCCCCCCCTGAAGCCCTGACTGTAGCCTTGAGCACAGCCTGAGCCTGGGATATTTGCCTACCTCTAGCTGTGCAAGATTACAAACTTCTGCTTGCCAAGCCCATTTTCCAAGCATCTCTGCCACAGAGCTGCATCCTGACCTCTATGCAGCTGAGTCCCTGCTAACTCTGCATTTATCCAGGCTGGAAGCAGGGGGCACAGAAATGCTTCCTACTTGTTTTCAGTGCCTGTTGGTCGGAATCTGTTTGCAGCGTGTCGGGGTTGAACTCGTTTGTTCCTTCCGAGCACCTTGGGGATGGGGGAGTGCAGAAATGCTCCCAGCTGCAGCATATACAGGAGATTTCTGCCTGCTTCTTCCCATTTATCTCTGCATTCCAGGATTGTTGGGTTGGAGCAGCATCCACACAGAAAATACAAGCAGTTCTGGGTGGCATTTCAAGGGCAGTTTCTGACCCTACCTTTCAGTAAAGGGTTCTTTGTAAAAGGGACTGCCATGCCTTTCAGATTGTTCAAGGTTATCTGGTGCCAGGTTGTGCACATTTATCATAGAATCAGAGAATCACAGGCTGGCTTGAGTTGTAAGGGACCTCAAAGCCCATCCAGTTCCAACCCATGGGCAGGGACACCCTCATGTGACCAGGTTGCCCAAATTTGCACATCTCTGCCAAACCAGAAGAGAGTCTGGTGACACCAGCTCGGTCAGCCATGAGCCCAGCTCAGTCCAGTGCTTTCAAATCAGTATCACAGACTGGAGCAGTGGAGCTAAACTGTGCTGTCAGTCACCTTAATGTAGCCATCATTCCAGCAGGGAGTATTTGAGCATTTAGAGAACAGGCCTTCAAACCTCTCCTGTCTCCTTTGATTGCCCTGCCAGGGGAGCGTGCTGTAGGATCGCTGGACTTGCTCTGCAGCTTGCTGGAGTTTTAGATGTGTGAACATGGGCACAGTGTTTCCCTGGCAAGGCACATACTGCCCAGATGCCAAGGAGGTTTGGCACTTGTCTGTTTAGAGAAGTGAGGATATTATTCTTTCTCAGAAATACAGTTATTAACTAGTTTTATGGGTGCAAACTCTTGTTTGAAGGACCTCACCTGCTCAGCAGCTCTCCTGACTTTACTTCAGAACACCCAGCACTAGATTTAATCTCATACTTGGCATTTGCAGGTTGCAGCAGAATGCACTTTTGGTGCTGTCCATTATTATGGCATGCTGAAGCTTCAACTCCTTTTTGAGCACATGGGTAAGGAATTTTGCCTTGAGTAGGCCAAGACATGACTCTTGAAATGACCTAGGAAGTGCAGTGCTCATTGCTGCTGTTGGTAAAGGAAACTTTGCCCACAGTATCTTTCCTTTGCAAGGTAGAAAGATGACAATATTGATGCCTCCTTAGTGAAAACTAATTACTGTTGTGGGATAGATGTTGCTTTATATGTGCTGCTATTGTGGTTTTCTGTTTATTTCATTAAAATTCAATCTTTAATTAAAACCACAGCTCTAATTTCCTGATCCTTCCCCTCACAAACACCGGATGCCAAAGTTATTGTGTAGCTAAACCAGTTCATCAAGAAAAAGTAGTGATACGACTGATAATATAATATAAGCCATTGCAGGCACTCTGCTGCCAATCCACATCTAATTAAATAAAGCTGAAAAGTGTCTCTTAAGTCAGGTGTGGGCAAAACTGTTCACAATTCTCTTCTCTGACGAGCCATGGAGAGCCAGGTTGCATGCAGGCAGAGTAAACAGGATATGTCTGTTACTGCTGGCTGGTGGATTTGGGTGGGGAAGTCCAGACTGCCCACCAAGTTTTGCTAGAGGCTGTGGGTGCTTGCTATGAGCATACCACCTGCTCTCTGCTCCTGGTGCCTCAGGCTGGCTGCTCCATGAAGACTTCCATGGCTAATTAGATATCCTTTGATAGTATTTAGGCACTCCATAGCAATTAATTCCACCCTTGCATGTTCTGCCCCCCCTTCCCCTTCTAGCTGATTTTTGCAGCCAGCATCTCATACTGGCTCAATCAGGGCTGTTCCCTGTTTCTGTAACAACTGTGGAAGTGTGCAGGAGCCCTGGATATCCCTGTAGGTGCAGTGCAGGTTAACCTTGTGTTTGAGTTCTGTAGCACAGCCACAGGCTGTCAAAAGGATAAATCATATGCTTTTCTGCATTACCATGCCCTCTTTCAGACATAGCCTGTCTATCTATTCCTTCAAGCTTCTTCCTTCTGCACTGGTTTCCAGCCTGAATGATTCTGATTTTTTGTGTGGTGTTCTGGTTTCAGTGGGTTTGGGGTTTTGTTGTTGCTCTTTCTTTTTTTCTCTCTTTTCTTTTTTCTCTCTTTTCTTTTTTTCTTTTTTTCTTTTTTTCTTTTTTTCTTTTTTTCTTTTTTCTTTTTTCTTTTTTCTTTTTTCTTTTTTCTTTTTTCTTTTTTCTTTTTTCTTTTTTCTTTTTTCTTTTTTCTTTTTTCTTTTTTCTTTTTTCTTTTTTCTTTTTTCTTTTTTCTTTTTTCTTTTTTCTTTTTTCTTTTTTCTTTTTTCTTTTTTCTTTTTTTCTTCTCTTTTTAAAAACCCACCATATGAATTTGGTTTTGGGAAGGTACTTTAGAATTCCCATCTGAAAGTTGGGACAGAAAACAGAGATTTCTACTAAACTCAATGCATTGTATTTCAAGGACTAGCTTCTGTGATAATCAAAGAATAAACTAAAACACAGAAATTCTTTGCCCATACTTCATAGGCTTTCAGAATTACAATAAAGGGGTGCCTGTACAGAGCACTGTTTTCTGCCATGACACAGCTTATTTTCCAGTTCTTCCTGAGTTTCACAAAAGTCCTAGATACCCAGTTACAGGACAAAGATTTTTCAGGAAATTTGTGTATTTCAAGAGTAAAGTAGGAGTAGGTTTAGATTAATTTTATCCCCTCTGTCTCTCCTCCCCCCAAACACCCCCATCCAAAATTATAATCGCTGAAATATTATTTTGGGCATTCCTAAATGTCAAGTATTTGGTGCTGCTAACATATAACTGTGTGGGAGGTTGGCCCATACAGCATCTTCATGGGATGTGTGAATCCCTGGCTGTTCCCTCTTTGGATTAAGCATGGCAGAAACTTGGACTTTGGTCTTCAATTATGGGGAGGTGAAACTCTTTCTATGGGTCTGATCTCAGCATGGGTCCTGCAGGCTTGTGAGACAATTCATCATCACTGGTTGTAATCACAGTGGGCCTGAACCCTGTTTTGTTTTCTCATCCAAATGGTGTGGGCTGTAGAATCGCTGTTTCAGAGTGCTGCCAACCAACTGATGCAAAGCAGAGTATCCCTAGCAAGAGACTGCCTAAACCCCCATTATTAGGACTCTCTACATGAAAGGGAGAATCATAGAATCGTTTCAGCTGAAAAGATCCTTAAGGTCATCAAGTTCCAACCATTAACCAACTGCCAAGTTCACCACTAAGCCATGTCCCTAAGGACCACATCTGCACATCTTTTCAATCCCCCCAGGGATGGTGACTCCACCACTTCCCTGGGCAGCCTGTTCCAGAGCTCAGCAGCCCTTTTGGTGAAGACATTTTTCCTCACACCCAACCTAAACCTCCCCTGGCACAACTTGAGGCCGTTTCCTCTTGTGCTGTTACTTGGGTGAAGAGCCAACACCCACCTGGCTACAACCTCCTTTCAGGTAGTTGTAGAGAGTGATGAGGTCTCCCCTCAGCTGCCTCTTCTCAGGCTAAACAGCCCCAGGTCCTTCAGCTGCTCCTCACATAGACTTGTTCTCTGGACCCTTCCCCAGTTTTGTTGCCCTTCTCTAGACCTGCTCCAGCACCTCAATGTCCTTCTTGTAGTGAGGGGCCCAAAACCAAACACAGCACTCAAGGTGCAGCCTCACCAGTGCTGAGTACAGGGGGAGGATCCCTTCCCTAGTCCTGCTGGCCACACTGCTCCTGATACCAGCCAGGCTGCTGTTGGGCACCTGGGCACACTGCTGGGTGATGTTCATCTGGCTGTTGACCAACACCCCCAGGTCCTTTTCCAGCCATGCTTCCCCAAGGCTGTAGGAAACCGAAATTTGTGACTGGCTGTGAAGTTTGGACCCTTCCTCTGTAATATCAGTCCTGGAAATCTTAGCCAGCCAGTGTGGCTGTAGGTCGTGGGACTGGATGGCAGCAGCCTCCTCCTAGTGCCAGGGTTGCCCTGTGAGTCCAGTAATTAATTTCTGGATGTTCCCAGGTGCTTAGGAATCAAGTGAAGGAAGTGCCCTGCCCTTGCCTTGTTGTGCCCCAAGTTGAGCCAGTCTTGATGTAGTATAATACCTTTTGTACACAGAAAGATAATCCCCTGGGATATTTCAGAGATACAATCTCCAAAATTTGTTTGAAGGGACAGGGTGCTGTCTTGGTTTTATCATTGATACCTGTATGTTTTGCTGTTTCCTTGTGTGACTGGAGTCTGGAGTTCAGGTTTTGTCTTCATAGCATTTCTTAGTACTTTTCATCAGCAGTGTTCTGACTGGACAGAGGCCTCCTGCTCATATGTGGAGTCCTGTCAGAAACTCTTAAATAGGTTTTGGCCCAAAACTACAGTTAGTTTGAGCTGTGTTAATTGTGCAGTTAACAGTGAAGGTTCTTCTGTATGCCTCAAGTATTAAACCAGGAAAGACCATGCCAGCCATTGCCTGGAACAGGCTGGCCAGGGAGGGGGTTGAGTCACCATCCCTGGATGGATTTAAAAGAGGGTAGATGAGGTACTTAGGGATATGGTTTGGCTTAGGATGGGAATGGTTGGACTTGATGATCTTAAAAGGTCTTTTCCAACCTTGTGATTCTGTGATTGTAGAGGGACAGATCCAGATGAAAAATTGCTTTTGTTTCAAGGAACAAAATTACTCTGCATAGAGGATATTGCTGTGACTGCTGAAAACACCTCTTTACCCAAATATTTTTTATAAAGTATCTGCAGTAATAGAGTGTTTAAAAGTGGACTTCATCTCATCTAGCTCTTGTTGCCTATAAATAGAGCAGTAAAATACCTCTGCTCCCTCTGTGATAGCCAAGGAGACACAGGTATGTCTACTGGTGATTCACCCCACCCTAAATGCAGTGTCTGAGCTGCATGGGATGAGTTTCACTCCAGCAGTGAGCCTTTTGACCTTTAAATGGCAGTAGGTGAGATGGGTCCTGTCCACGATCAATAGGAAACGGAGGTTCTCCAATGAATGTTGTGTCCTTCAAACATGTGGTTGTCTCCTGGGGGTTCTCTTATCTCCATCACTGCTTTATTACAGTTGTCAGATCATCCACTCCTTCCCCAGCACTTCTTCAGTTTCCTTGTCCATCTCCAGGCAGTTTCTGTCTGGATTTAGGGAATGAAGAGGAAAGGAAAATAATGAGGGTAGTTTTTTGTTTGGTTGGGGTTTTTTTGTGGGTTTTTTTTTCCCTTTTAAATAAAAAAGGAGGTCTTTAAATAAGATGAAGGACTTTGTGTGCCCTGATTGATTGTTTTATAAGGAGAGAAAGAAAAAGCAAACTACACTCAGTATGTTAGAGACTGATACCTCAGAGACTCAGTACTCAATGAAAGTTGTTTGGCCAGTAGATTTTACTTAGCCAGATGAAATTCCTCATTGCACCAGAGGTCGAATGTCTCAGGATTGTGGAGGGCATGCTAGAGAGGTAGGAACTCAAAATGGTATTAGGAAGAAATGCTTTAGTGCTCTGGAGTGTATCATTGACCTGTCCTGCCAGAAGTTCTCTACCTGTATGTGTATTTCATGCTGCTTATATTTACCTTCTTTTGGTGGACAGTGGGTCTTCAGGATTCTTGATTTAGCTTGTTGTTAGGTGGGGAAATAGACAAAAATAGAAACTCTAACCAGGAGCTGCAATGGGAGTTAGGAGGAAACATGAAAAGGAACCCAACAGTAGCAGCAAGAGTGAAACCATAGCTCTCTTGGCAACAGGACTTTGGCAAAATTAGATCCCTGGGTTGCTTGTCATGAATTTGAGAAAACAGTTTGGAAGGGTAAGGACTTCTGGGATCTGGGGTCTCCCTTCAGACTTTCTCCAAATGGAAGTTGTTGGGGAAATCTTTTTTGGTTTGAAAAAATGAAGTGTCATGAAAGTTACTAAAGTTTCTTACTTACTGAAGTTGACATATTGGAATAAACTGGTGATTCATATTGGTGGGCAGTGAAGCAGTAATCATTTTAAGCATAATGAAGGAGTTTGGTGAAGTTGCTAATGTACAAAAATATTCTAATTAAAACCAGATAGAGAATGGGGCTGCAGTAAATGGTATTTGTATCTTCAAAAACTGGGGAAGGGTGATCTGAATGCTCCCTTACATAATATCTTGCTAACCTGTTGGGCTCAGTGCCATGTGATGTCTAGTCAGAAGAGCTTAGTATGGTTCAAAAATACTTGGACTTTCAGATGTATGACACTCATTTAAACAGGAAAAAAGGCCATAAACCTGGTTGTTAGATCCACAGCCTTATTTTATTATAACCAAGTGAATAAAATTAAACATTATTGTTAATGACCTTAACACAGCAGGGGCAAAAGAGTACAGCTTCTGTCAAGGAAAACAGCTGGGCACATCTGTGCAGATTAACATTAATGAATAAAGACATGACTCTCTCTCATAAATTTCTTTAACTCTTTGAAAGTAAGACTCTCTGGTTTCCAGTGCATGAATGAGTTAGTGAGGATGTGTGTATGCCATAATTAATAATTTACTGAAAGGGAAGTGGGCAGTATTTATTTTGACCACAATACAAGATCAGAGGTACATTCAGTACCCTGAACATTAATTAAAAACTGCTTCCTGATTCCTTACCTAATGTCTTGCTAACCTGTGGAGCTCAGTGCTGAGTGATAGCTACTCTGAAGAGCTTAATAACATTCAAAAGTAATTAGACTTTTGGATAGATACCATCCTCTGTTATCTTATGCAGGAGAAAGAGAAACTCTCCAGCTTCAAAGGCAAGCTGGTAATGAGCAGCACTGGGAAAATTTGACTGTCAGCCATTGCTTATTAAAAAGCTTGAGTATCACTTGTTGCCACTGCTCAGTCAGGAGAGAGAGATCAAGGGCAGACGGTCTGCTGGTACATGCTGCTTGCTGAAAGCCCATTTTGCAACTGGTCTCTTGGCTGGGCCACCCTGGTTTTGCTTTGAAAGTATAAAACCTCCAGGACCATGAGTGAAACAGCATTGGCCAGGAAGGCCAATGGCATCCTGCCTTGTATCAGGAATAGTGTGGCCAGGAGGTTTAGGGAGGTGACTGTGCCCCTGTACTCGGCATTGGTGAGGCCGCACCTCGAGTGCTGTGTCCAGTTCTGGGCCCCTCACCATAAGAAGGACATTGAGGTCCTGGAGTGAGTCCAGAGAAGGGCAGCCAGGCTGGGGAAGGGGCTGGAGGGCAAATCCTATGAGGAGCAGCTGAGGGAGCTGGGGGTGTTTAGCCTGGGGAAGAGGAGGCTGAGGGGAGACCTTATCACTGCCTACAACTACCCGAAGGGAGGTTGTAGAGAGGTGGGAGATGGTCTCTTCAGCCAGGTGACAGGAGACAGGACAAGGGGAAATGGCACAAAGCTGTGCCAGGGCAGGCTCAGATGAGATGTCAGGAAAAAGTTCTTCACTGAAGGAGTTGTCAGGGCCTGGGACAGGCTGCCCAGGGAGGGGTTGGAGTCACCATCCCTGGATGGTTTTTACAAAGGGTAGATGAGGTACTTAGGGATATGGTTTAGCATAGGATGGGAACGGTTGGACTCGATGATCTTAAAGGTCTTTTCCAACCTTGTGATTCTGTGAACATGCCCTACATACTGCCCATCTTGGGATGTGTGTACATCAAGTCAAACACAGCAGTGGGGCTCTCGTCAGGAAAGCAACAACAATCAGTGTTACGCTCGTTATTCATTCATTTTGATCCTGGCAATACTCATTGGGATTTTTTTTCTTCCTCCTTTTAAATTTGATGTTTACTTTGGATGACTTAGTTGGCCTTACATGCCTCCTACAGCAGGGAGGGTGAATGAGGTTGCCTGCTTGTTTGGGTGTCACCACCAAGGTGCCAGTTACGGAACCCCTGCTGACCCTGCTTGTACTTGAACCAGGGAGAGAACGTTGCAACTGTAAAATCACCTGTTGGTACAAGAGTGACTTACATTAGCTTGCAGAATACAACTAACCTGGTTTTTTTTCTACCTTACTTTGGAAAAACAACTTGTGATCAGGTTTATTGGTTTTGGATCTTATGAGGTTTACATTAGCAAGCATCTTAAAGCTATCTGCATGTTTTGCAGGGCATTATAGAAAAGGCGAAAGTGAAAGGAATTCCCATCATCATTGATGCCGTGAGTATCTTCTTGATTCAGTCAGTGGTTTGATGTTTTGGGATCCCTTCAGTAAATGTTCTTCTTCCTGGTTTTTGCAGGATGGCCTGTGGCTCATTTCCCAGCAGCCCTCTCTTATTCAAGGCTACCAGCGAGCTATTCTTACTCCAAACTACATGGAGTTTAGTAGACTGTATGAAGCCATGGTGAGCTGTTTTCCTTTTTGATGTTTAAGTACGTGCAAGTTTAGTCTTTTTTTTTTGGGGGGGGAGGGATAAATAACTTAATACTGGCTTAAACATTATGGGCTGTTTCTTATATGCAAAAGAAGCATTCACTGGGGTTTTATTCTCTGGGATAATCACCACAACAACATGTATTCTTAATTAGAGCTCTTTTCTAAAGAAGACCTTTCCTTATGCATTTTTTGTCACTGCACAGGGTACTGGAAAAAATACTTGGAAAGACTGATGCTGCTGCTTTTTTACCTTTCTTCTCCCTTCCCCCATACATAACGTTGAAGTAGCATGTGTTAGAGTATGTTGTTTTAGTAGTAAAATATGTACTGTGTATGGAATTCTTTGTTGTAGCTTAGAGACCCCGTAGACAGTAGTGATCATCATGGATGTGTATTAAGACTCAGCCAAGCCATGGGGAATTTGACAGTTGTTCAAAAGGGAGAAAGAGATCTTATTTCAGATGGAGAGAAAGGTAAGTGAAGCCTTTTGCTTTCAGCTGTGTGATTTTGTTGTTGTTGTTTCATTTACTTTCATTCCAGCAGTTGGACTGTGTGGTATTTGGTTGACTGTACTCCCCTGAAGATTGAAGGGGAGGGATGTCTGTCTTTGAAGATCATCTTCAGATGCTTTGTGTAGAAGGATGTTTGAAGAATGCAACTTCATTTATTTGCTGAAAAAAAAGTTGCTGTTTTTATTTCTCACTTAAATGGCTATAACTTATGTTTTACATTACACAGGTATCGAGAAATTAACTTGTAATCTTTGTGAACTGTTGTAAAATCCTTGCCTGACACGGTCTATACAAGTGCAGGTGTCATTGCTACATTAATGCAGAATGCTCCTCTTGTTTCACCATATATTGGTGTGTGTGAAAAACAAAGACACCTTGAGGTTAATGAGCTGCTCAGTTCCTTGATACTGTCCACCGTGGGGATCTAGATTAGCATGTGCATATTTTATGACTTGTACTTCAGCCCCAACAATTTAAACCAAAACAAAATCAAGCAAACCCCACAAAAATCCCAAATTAACTCTAGATTGCCAGTACAACTTTTTAAAACAGTCGCTTACGAATATGGTTAAAGTGTATTTAATAAGCTGCCTGTCGGATGTGTTTATACTGATCGTTGACTGTGATCAGTATAAAATTACTTCATGAGTGCCTTCCTTGCATTTTGACTGTGTGGTCTTATTTCACATACATAACAAGCAGCAGCTCTGCCTCTAATTGCTTGAAATGCTAATCTCTGATCAATGTTTACGCTGCTCCGTAACCGTTGGTATATACAGGCAGTTTCTCATTATGAGGAGCCACGGGAGTCTTGTAAAAGAGAGAAACAGGTGTGGCAAGCCAACTGGCCTGTGCAGATCCATCTTCCCCGTGCCCCCATTAGTGCAGGTACTGCAGCAGGCTGTGAAACACATTGGGATCTGGAAGGAATATAGTTACACCTGTCACAGAATCACAAGGTTGGAAAAGACCTTTAAGATCACCGAGTCCAACCGTTCCCATCCTATGCTAAACCATATCCCTAAGTACCTCATCTACCCTTTTTAAAACACACCCAGGGATGGTGACTCAACCCCCTCCCTGGGCAGCCTGTCCCAGGCCCTGACAACTGTTTCAGTGAAAGATTTTTTCCTGACATCTCATCTGAGCCTGCCCTGGCGCAGCTTTGTGCCATTTCCCCTTGTCCTGTCTCCTGTCACCTGGCTGAAGAGACCATCGCCCACCGCTCTACAACCTCCCTTCGGGTAGTTATAGGAGTGATAAGGTCAGTGTTGCGAAGGACGGTGGTGTGGTCATGTACCCAAGTTGCCCTGCACGAAGCCTGCTGTCATGTTTGCACCCACAGCAGACTTCCTTTCTAACCTTGGATGTCAGGCCAGGCTTAAGGGAGGGTGAACTCTGCCAGAGGATGAAATATCCTGCCACCATTTTATGCCATTGAGAGTTCTAGAGCACCATAGTATATCTTCTTCCTCTGCTTTTATGTCAACCATGTGCTTTTTATGCAGGTTTGTCAATTTTTTAATGAATGTCAGGAAAACTGGGTGAGCACTTTAGATCAAGCACCTTACCTAGTCTTTCTCTGTTCTCCTCCTGAGCTGTTACTCTTGAAACAAGTGTTCTTTGTTGTTGCTGGAGAGAGGGGACACTCCATTGTCTGTTGTCACTGAGGATTGATAAAAACAGGAAACAACTGAAACTCCCATTTCAGTTTTGAATGTTCAGGTGTGGCACAAGTTTGGTGGATGTTGTTTGAAACTCTCATTGGGTTTAACTTTTTTCCCCACCTTGTTCTTTGCTGGGCTCTGGTATGTTTTCCTCTTAGTTAAGTGGCATTTTGATTTGAAGGAAAAACATTTCTTTGCCTTTACAGCAGTTGTTTGATGTCCAGCTGTAGGCTGCTTTCCTGTTCTTACCTTGCTTCCATCACTGATGCTTTCTCTCCCCTGGATTACAGACGTTGTAGGCAGCTTTGCTGAGCTGTAAGAAGCGGTTGTCAGGTTTAACACAGGTTATAACGTGTGTTACAAACACTGGGTTTAGGGTTTGTGTTGCCTCCAAGAAGGTTCCTGAGAACTCTGCAGAAACTATAGACTTCAGCTGCCTTTTGACAAGAACTTTCTCTGAGTTCCTGTTGGTCAGGTTTTTTAAAAGCTTCTGAAGTGCAGCACTAGACTGAGGAAGGAGAGGGCACTGCCTGCACTGTGCCACGGCACAGCACGAGCTGTCACGTCACTGACCTTGAGGTCTCCCCCCAGGTTTTTCGCTCTCCTGCCTTTTTCACCTGCCTGTTCTGCTGATCTGATGTCATTGTTTTTTCAGCTGAGACAACATCCATGATGATTCCAGTGTGAGGGAAACCCAGATCACTGGTTCAGGCCAGTGTCCTCTGAGCGCAGTGAAACATTACGAGAAGATGTGTGTACTCCTCTTGCCTTTTCTTTTTCATGTCATCATCTGTTTCTAGTGCTTAGGCTGTCTTGTTCTCAGGCATTTCCCACTTGAGCTCATGTGCTTGGCACACTGATACAGTGTTTCCATATATTGCTTGTAAACTGTCTCCTTTGGGGAGATACTGCACCCAGGCTTTCAGAGGGAGGGGAAGAGTGCAGGAAAAGGAGACATCTCAGTGCTCTCTGGGAAAAGGAGACATCACAAACTTAACAATGTAGCTTTAGTGCTCTGTGCTTGGCTGTTGGGGAAAGGGAGGCTTTCTGAGGATGCAGGATTTTGGCTTGGTGAACACTTCATAGCTTAGGGTGACTATGATGGTTATTTTCACAACACTCTTATTTGTGAGCCTGTAGGAAATGCTGTAGCCAGTTTGCTTCTGATGGCTGAAGACAAGAAAGGTTGTCAGGTGATGTGATAGTGAGGGGAATGGAGCTGCAGGTGTTGTTGAAGGATTACTGTCAGCAGATAGCTCTGTGGTGCAACCAGATAGGCGCCATAAATTTGGAGTGGAAACTGAATCTTAATAAATTCAGATTAAAAGGCAGATTTTAGTACAGAGAAAGAAATTGGCTATGAAAATAACATAGCTGCAAGTTTGATAATCAGAGTCCCAAACTGTGAAGTACCTTGGACACCTCTGATGTTTGTTTTCACAGATCAGATTAGATTATGCAGGTGGTTTCTTATGGCCTTAAAATCAGCCCTGAATCATGTCCAGGGCCTCTCTGAAATCAGTGGCAGTCTTACGCTATAAAGGAGATTTTTTTCCTAAAATTTGACCCCATTTCAGTTATGAAATGGACAAGATTTTAAAGTAAGTTTTATATACTCTTTTTCTCTTTCCTTTTGCAATTTCACATTATAGCTTGGTCTACAGTTGTTGATTCCCTGCTCGACAAAGATGAGCTTCACCATGCTCTTGGTAGGTGATATCAGTGCCATCACTGACCAGGGTAGGAATGAGTACTCAGCCTGTGGGTAAAAGGTAAGTCAGCTTTCATTCACTATGGCACAGCTCTCTAAGGTTTTCTTTTTATTATTCTTTGGAGAACTGGTCAAAAATAAAGTGTGGTTATACCAGTCTTAGTTCCTAACATGTTTAAAATTTGGTTAGGTCCTTGAAGTAGAGGATTTGGATTTTTGTTTTTAAATGTTATAATGAGGGTTTTTTTCTCTTTCTCCAACATCTGTGTTTGTCCCCCCTTCCAAAAGGCATAGTTCCTGGGTAACCAGCCCAATGTTGCCTGTGACCACTTTTAGCTGTAGCTAAAAGTTCCTCTCCAGTTGCCCAGCTGCAGCTATGGTCAAGAGAAGCAAAGAAGCACATGAGAGGGAGTGTTGAGTACTGAACATGGGGTAAACAGCCATGTCTTGCCTGAAATCCCCAAGCAGTACTTGGAATTTCTGCCATTCATTCCCCATTCAGCAGGAAAGGAAGCTATTCTGTGCTTGTCAGTCCCTAGCTCACTTGGCTAAAAGCTCTTACAGTGTCCAGTTGCCTGGCAAATCTTGCCCACATTTTGAAGGGGAGGCAGTAACTTTGTCTCCAGTCCTGCTTCTGCAGAGTGAGCAAAGCAGGGAGGTCATGGTTCCTGTCTGCTGTGCCTCTGTCCCCTCCGTTGCACGCTCAGCCCAACCTGCTGTCTCCCCAGCATTGCTCATCTGCCATCACATCCATCCCCTGGTTCTTGCACCTCTCCCAGAAAAGTAATGTACAATTTGGATTGTTTTCTTTGAGCTTAAACTGCCTGCTGCCTCACACTCAAGGACCTATCTAAGTTTTAAAAGCGTGATTAGGGAATATAAAAGTATAAGCACCCTTTATATAAAAGCCAACTTACATTTTCCACATCAGCTGAGTGCTTTCTCCAGCCCAAGGCATTGATACCGGTTGCCCTGTCCATCCTGCAGTTGGGAATATGTTTCTGGGAGTCCAGAGTCTCCAGCTGTGTACTGCTGTGAAGTAGCTTGCAAAAGGAAAAAGATAAATACCTTACTGGGATGAACATCTGCCAGGTCAGAGATGGAAAAGATTTTACTCAAGTCTGACAATGAGCTAAACTCGAGTCTGGCAGTTGGTGGAGCAAAATGGTCCTGGATGACTACGTTATTTTGCATGGAAAATTGAAACTTTAAACATTTTAATTAAACAAGAGTATTTGCTGTCCTGTGGGGTAGCTGGTGTTTGCTGATCTAATCTGGTTGGATCACATCAGAAATGTGAATGGTGGCACCTTTCGTGCAGGGGTCCCTGAGCGTGTCAGGGTAAGTGCAATGCTCCTGCCTTGCAGGAGGAAGACAAGTGCAGAGAACTTGCTGAGGACATCTGAGGCCCAAGTATTAAATCTTAATCTCCAGGCTGTCCTTTGCTGTGCACCCTCAGAAAGTGGGATGTTTCACGTAGGCTCTTCAGCCGCCTTCATCTGGTCAGGCTTCAGCTAGCCTGTATTTCACATTCTGTGTCCTAAACAGAAACAGCAAACAATGATCCCTGTTCAGGGGGAGGGGGAGGAGTGGTGGTTCACTACTATGAATATCAGGAGCCAAGAACACACACAGGATACTTCTTATACTGCACAAGCCTTTGGTTTTCTAACTGTAATGTGTCTTAAGTAGGGCTGCCTGTTCACAGCCACATCAAAACTGGTGCTTCCCAGTTAACTTCTAGTGCTTGATCTCTGCAGAACTACTAAATTCTGGGTTGTTTTGTGGGGTTTTTTTCCCTTCAAAGAGAGAGAGCTATTTTCAGTTACATAACAGCCTGGGGTTTTTAAATTAAGCATACAATACCCATAAATGGGTCATTCTTCTGGGCTTTGAGCTGCCAGTGGAGTTAGGCTGGGAGTTCTTTTAGCTTAAAATTTGCTGGCAACTATATAGTTAAACATGATCCTGTGATCCAAATGCTAATGTTTATCTCCTCTTCAAGGAGTGCTGAAAAGGGAGAGAGGGTAACTTATTTTGTTGCCTGAAATGCATTAAACATAGAGCTACTAAACAACTTGGCCACAGGTACTCAGGAAGTCTGGGGTAGAACTTTTAATTGTGTGGAGCCTAAAACTCTTGCATTCCCACTTTCCAATATTCTGCCAGTATGACAACCTTCTTTTTTTTTATTTGTTTCTGTTGCACTCCCAGTTCAGTACAAATTTGTTTCCTTGGACTTAGGTAAGGAGCAAATCGGTGTGAGTGCCTGCGAGGGGCATGTTGGATTTGCTGCTGTGTTGCTTAATCACTGAAATTTTGTTGAAACTGTTGAATTAGGGCTGTGGTTGTTCTGACTCTGGCAGATCTCCTTGCTATACTTCATACAGCTGTTTCTTCAACAGCAATATTTTTATTTCACCTAGCCTTTTCTTAGGTTAGTATATGTGTGCTCCATGGGTAAAGTGCTCAGGAGCTGTTTTTTGTTCTGGGGCTTTTTTTTTTTTTTTTTTTGTCCAGAAAGTTATTTAGCATAAATAATTTTTCATTAAAAGACTGTCAGTTATACTGAGGGGTTGGGGAATTTTTTTGACTCATCACCCTGTGAAATACAGATAAGAGATTTGGTTGCCTGGACCTATTAAAAACAGGAACAAGACACCCGGCCCCAGCAGCCAGTTTGACCAGCGATAGTCACGTGCTTCTCTCTCTTAAGGTCTGTCAGTTGAACTCTAGGTGTACCTCTCCATTACTTTCATTTGGACTAGTGTGAGACTAATTGACCTTAAGTGGCCCCAGTTGCTGCCTTTCAACGTCGACATGTGGTGGTGACTTCAGCTTCCCTGTTGTCCAGCATCCCGTCCTCTCGGGCTCCTCAGCTGTTCCAAGAACCGTGTTTCCTAGGCTTTCTGATGTACTCCTTCATCCCTAGGTGAAGGTGGCTTAGCCTTCCTGAGCAATGGACCGAAAAATACTTCATCCTTGTGTGAATGCATCGTTCTGTGTCCCTCTGGGGAACAGCACTGCCCTCCTTCCCAGCATCATCGCTGACTCTTCACTCGTGTCCATCTAATCGAGGTCTTGTAACATTTGCCGCTGGTTGTCACTGCTCAGCGCAGCATGTAAGGATGTCACCCTGTGGTTCATAAAGACCTGCTTGAGCTACCTCCGCAGCGGGTCACAGATGTTTAGTGGAGAATGTCGGACTGGGAGAGTGGGAAGACAGCAGTTTTATTTTTGTTTTCCCAGGAGAAGGCAGGGAAAAGCATCAGGAAGAATTTGTCCTTTGTGGATTTGGCAGTATGCCCGTGTGGGATTCCTGCTTCTACTTTAAAAGCTCTTTACAGTGACTGTACCTCAGAGGGGGTTTTCATCCCTTTCCCTGGCACCTGTTGAGATGTTCATCATCCTCCTTTTATTTTGAAATGTTCTTTGAGGAACTGACCCCCAGCTCAAGAGCTGCTCTGGCGTTACACCTTCCCCAACCCTCCCCCATTCAAGTGAATTTCCCGCTCCTCCACGCTGTTGCGTGCAGTTGTCTGGCAGTGTCTCCGTGCAGAGTACAAAGGTTTGCTATTGTTGTTGCCTGTGAGGTAGCCTGCACGTATGTGAGACTTACTTTTTTTTAAAAGCCACAAACCAAAGGCTGCTTTCTTCTCTTTTTTTTTTGTAGTGGGGTATTGTAATTGGCCTAGTTTGAGGAGATCTTGCTTTCCTGTACAGCTCAAAACTGACTGGAAGGTTGTGGGGCTAGAGAATGGTGGCAGATGGTGACATACAGCTAATAAGCAGGGGCTTGTGCTCAGCTGTCAGTCAGAAGGCCCCAAAGCTTTTGAACAGAGGATTTCCATCCTGCCTCCTGCCAGGAGTTCAAGCCCTCAAAGTGAAAATCCTGTGAGATACCATCTTCAAAGTAGCAGAATTAGAGGTAATTTCTCCAAAGCACTCTATTTAAAATAAAGTATAAAATAAACCACGCCACCTGAAAGGGCACAGCTTCTCCACACCGCTCCCTCGGAAGCGCCTGTGCGCCTGTGAAATTTGACATTAACTCCTGCTCCCCCAGACACACATCCAGAATCTTAATTTGGGAGAGAGGGGTGGGGGGAGGGGAGAAGAGTGATTGGGAAAATTAACTGCTGGCAACGCTGCTGTGTTCACGGTGACTAATGAATCTTTGCCCTCTCCGTGGCAGCAGAAATGCACAACTGCCTGGCCTGAGGAGCCCGGCAATTACTGCTGGAGGCATCGCCGGCAAATGGGTGCGAAGTGCAGCTCTTCCCCTGCACCAAGTGACAAAGAGCAGAAAGGAAACGTGCAAATGAACGGGGAAGGGTTTGCATGTGCTAAGTAGTTCTCTGCACCTTGCTGTCTGAGGAGGTTTGCCTGCAAGCCCTTCAGTCGGGCCCGGAGTTTTACATTATTTTGTGAGAGAAAAATTGACGTGAAAAATAGGGGTAGTATTCTCTCTCTGTGGCCTGGGCTGCTCTGCTCATGGACCTTGGAGAAACCCAGCCCAGGAGACTTGAGAAAATTGAAGTAAGAGCTGTTGTCCAAGCAACATCTCGCTCTATGCTTTGCTTTTACACCTGGCATGCTCAGGAGCAGACACACCTGGCATACTCGGGTGTGCATAGTCCTGAATGTCAGTAGCTCCGCAGTAGCTGACCGGAGATGCTGAGTATCACTACTTGGCCACCAGTGATTCTGACAGCTACTCCTTTCTTCTATGAGAGGAAAATAAACTACTCCTGAGTTGATTGTGGGGTTTTTTTGTTGAGTTTTTTTTTCCTCAGAGCCTAGCAAGAAGGAAAGCTAAGGACAGGCACATACCCACAAGAGAGTTTTGAGAAAGGCAGCAGAATTGAAGCTATTTTCTTTTTGGTTGTCCTATACATCCTTCAGGCTCCCTGCTTGGGCTCGTTGAGAGTGGAGAACAAAGGAGTGAAACTTGGTGGAGCTGTTTGCATGTTCTTCATAGTTAAAACTCGACAGAGAGAGAGGGGTTTGACTGAGATCCCTTATATATTTAAAATAGAAAGGTAACATCTGATCTCCTGACAGAGCCTACCTGCAGTGACACTGCTGACAGGAGCGCACTCTGATGCCAAGGACACCGTGTCGCTGGCAGAGAGAGAGAGAGATCGCTCTTTGCGGGTGGTTCTTACAAAGCCTGTGGAAAAGGCCCTTTTCAGTGAAATACCTTTCTGGTGGGCATGGCAGAAGGCTGGAGATGGGAGTTCTGGTTTCCATTTTCCATTTTTGTAACACCCACCTCGGTTTACATTTCGGAGGCTCCAAAGATCAGAGGCTCTGGAGAGCTGTGTTTGTGCAGTGGCTTTGTGGAGGGACCCCGTTCACTTCGGGGTGATGGCTCATCCTGGCAGCATTGCTTTGCATGAATCACTGAGCTCGTTAGCGACTGGATCTTCTGAGTGAAGCGGAGAAAGCATGTGCATTGTGTGATGTTACTTGTAAAGGATTAACAATTAATGAGAAAAGCATTTCTTAAACCTTAATGCAGTGATTTATCTTCTGTTCAGAGCAGTGTATTCCAGCATACACCGCTGCCTGCAGGTAATATTTCACCTGTTGATCTCTGCGTGCCTCGGAGGCTAACTCTCACAGCTACAGCCACATCATTGTACATGGAAGGAGAAATGTACGTGGAAGGAGAAATGCACATGACTGTTTTTGGTGTGTCTGTCCCTAGTGCTCGTGTGCAGCCACGAAGGAAGCAGCCGGAGGTGCGGCGGGCAGGGGGACCTGCTTTCTGGTTCCCTTGGAGTCTTAGCGCACTGGGCGTTTCTCGCTGGAGCAGAGAAAACCAACGGGTATGAATATTAATTAATAACTTCTTAATTCTCCAAATGAAGTCTTTGGGACTAAGGTGTCTGAGCACTTGTCAAAATGTAAGCTGAAGTCTGCCTAATAGTTATAAGAAGACAAGGCTTCTCAGTAACCTAACAACTCCCAAGTTTGAGGAGTGGATTGAGACCCAGGGCTATATATGTGTGTTGGGTACGTGTTTTCAAGGCAGAAAGCATGAAAAGCAAGCATCAGTCACTGGCAGGAACTTCTTTAGAACACAAACCCCCGTGTTATTTAGCTTTGATTTTGTAATCAGGTGAATCCTCTTACACTGGACCCAGGTAGTTCAGTGGGGCAGGTAAGTTGAAACTTGCAAATAGAGGAGTTTCAGAGCTGGTGGCCACTCTAAGGCCATGGGGCAGTACGGTTTGGTCGCACATAAAGTAGCCTGGCACTGGCAGCCGGCTCGTGGCTCTTCTGTTAAGTTACGTCAGTTCCTGTCTGACAGCTCAGTCCATATAATGATGTCGTCCTTCTGTGAAGGCGACTGCCATAAATAAGGTTGAAAGGACCCCTGGCACAAGCAGTGAGGGGCTAACAGTCCCTCCTCCTGGTAGGTACTGAGCTACTGACGCTCGAGGAGGGGAGATGTTTTGTAGCCTTACAGATGCACTGTGCAGTTGTACACTGTGGGAGTTGACTGGGCTGGGCTGGCGTTACTGGGAGAGCGCTGTGCTGCATCCCCCAGGATGAATGAGGGACCAGTCGAACCATGCTTCTAAGATCTGACATACCCAGAGTGAAAAGTGAAACTGGGATGGTTTGTGCACCTGAAGCTGCAGCTGCCACTAAAGGAGTCATTTTGGCTTGGTAAAGGGGTGCATTTGCTTCTGTGTGATGTACAATTGTTGGAGACATTTAGCAAGGGCCACATGTGGCTTTCAGGCTCTCCTAACTTGGGCTCCTGTGGCTTTTCCTAACAGCTTGCTCAGAAACTCCTTTATTTTATAGATGAAGGGAAAGTGGAGGAGTGTAATTGGCATCAGCAATATGTTGTGTCTCCTGTGGTGGCGTTAAGGTGACCCTTCTCAGGCACCTGCTGTGCCGATCCTGTTTTCCTCGCGTGCCTCGGGAGAGGAGGAGCTTTCTGGGTTCTGTGACTCGAGGCAGCTCGTAGCCTGCGCTGCAGGCAGTCCAGCCCGACCTTTGTGCTTCTGCCTGGCCCTGTTGTTTCAGAACAGGCCTGCACAGAGCAGGATTTTGAAACATTAAGGTTGTGCCAGCTGCTAATGGTATAGAGTAGATGGGATTCCCCTGGTTAGCAGACAGGATGCCAAGGAAGGTGGGATCCTTGCAGTAGGGTGTCTATCAAACTGGGTGTGCCTAGGCGCTTCAGCTGTCTTGGGCCCAGGAGCTGGTGTGTAGCTCTTGCTGCAGAGCAGCATTTGGGCATCCAGGACTGACTCGGGAAGGTTTAAATACTCACTCTGATACCTGGTGGGTGTATGAAGTGGTGGTTCTCAGGAAAAGATGCTCACAGCTGCCCTGGATACACTGGCCTTCTGCTTTACCTGTGATCCTTCACGGAACTCTTGACTCGGCCCAGAAGTCAGTAGGGCCTCAGAGACTTGGGGGCAGTTATGGCTGAGCCCAGGGCTGGCTGCCCCACCTGGTGGGGCTGTCGAGGCAGCAGAAGGAGGTCCTGTGGCTTAGCCATGAGAAGGTACTCAGTGGGGGGCAGGTGCCCTCTGGGGGAAGGTGCAGTGCTTGAGGTCTGGGGCTGGGTACCCTCATTAGCGTGTAGTGGGAGTAATCGCTGCAGCTGTCTATTACCCCTTGCTAAGCTGGTCTAATGAAGGCCCCAGAACAGTGACAAAGTCATCTCCTGTCCGCATCCTTCCCCAGCCTCTGCCCTACAAAACCAAATGGAGTTACCCAGCAAGTGCCGGGAAAAGGGAGTAAAAAGGTAGCTGGGTGAGGTAAAAAGGCTTCCTTCAGAGGAAGGCTGCAGCTTGGCATAGGTAAAGCTAGATGTGGAACTCCACCCCACCCAAGTTTTAAGCAGGTTCTCCTTTTGCATCCCTCAGCCCTGGGGTTGTTTCGCACTCGGTCGTGTGCCGCACTGCAGGAGGCATTCATTAAAACAAGCCCCAAACCAGCCAAAGGCGCCCTGAGGGCCTGAGAAACACAGGTCCTTGCTCAAGAAGCCTTCCCAACGATGCTGACAAACATCTGTGGGTACAGAGATTACGTCCACCACCTCAGGAATGACACAAGAGCTTTTCAGGTTTTGTTTCTAATGCTTTGTTTGGGTTTTTTTTCCCTTCCTTTTAGTCAAAATCCCTTTCTAGTGGCCGCATTCGGCGCTTGCTCTCTCACGAGGCAGTCCAACCACCAAGCCTTCCAAAAATTCGGACGTTCAATGACCGCCTCGGACATGGTTTCAGAAGTTGGAACAGCTTTTAGCAAACTTTTTGAAACCTGAAGCCAAAGCAGCAGCAGCAGAGGAGGAGGAAAGGAAGAACAATGACTGACTGCGAGAGTAATTACATTTACCGTAGGATTTGCATAAGTAACGCACCCTTTCAAGTGCTGTAGCAGCATTGGTATGCTAGGTAGAAATTTTTCTTTTTTTATTTTTAAGAATAGAAAAATATGATTAATGTAGATATTTTTTAAGAGTTTGGAATACAGAAATGTTTTGGCTGAAATAAGCTGTAGTTGCAGATCTGTTATAATATAATAAAACTAAACTGAAAGTATTCCTCTGATCTTTTTGATAGTTATTGAGCAATAACTAAAGTGTGAACAGCAAAAAAAAAAAAGAATTAATAAATAAAACAAATGCACTTGATACTTAGATAAAATTCTTCCACCAGCTCGACTGAATTTCTTGGATTGCACCAAGGTTTTGTCATGTTGTCATTCTTAGACCCTCTGTCTAGATGTAGCCGCTGCACTTCATTTTTTGCTGCGCTTGTGTACGAAGCAGCAAGAATCCAGCCTCCTGGGAAAGGGAGTGCATGAGAACTGCTGTAGATTTTGAATGTAATGAGTTGCCTTTTCCCATTCCCGGTCCCCGAGGCAGCGTTCACTTCGACAAGACCCCCCTTTCCTGCAATGTCTTAATCCTTTTTTCCTTCAGAAAGGCTCCCCAATTGCAGAATCAGGATCTCCTGGAGGTAGCTCAGTGTTAAACAGTAACTGATGCTTACCTGTAAAGAGGAATTCTGTTCCTTTAGTTGGAGCTGACTCATCTAGAACTTGCTGTGATGAACTTGGTGGAATGATCGTTCGGAGAGCGACCAGGCAGGGGAAGAGCCTCCGGGCTGCCTGGCTCAACTGCCCAAACTCTTGGTGATTGCAGAGGAGCAAAGTGCTTTTCAGGTTCCGACTGCTGGCCGAGTCAGAGCTCTGAGGAGACGGGCGTGCAGGTACGGAGGCGGCTCACTCTTTCTTAACTAGCAGGAACATGGGCTGAAGGGGCAAAAGGCAGATGATGGCATGCACCTCAGTGCCAAGAGCAGAGTGCTGGCTGCTGTATGCTGCACATCAGATGCAGGAGTAGAGAGATGGGGTCAGTGTCTGAGCTCCAAGTGCAGCACCTGGGCTCAGGGGTGGTTTGCTCCATCCTTAGCAAGACAGACAGGGTTCTACTGTTAGGGGCCATACCCAGAAGGCTTGGTGGGATTTTGCACAGTATCATGTCCTAACTTTGTGGAAATTGGCTCAAAGCTTGTAGGGACTGAACCGACACAGAGACAAGGGCAAAACTTCCCACAAGATCTGGGGGATGGGTACTGACTGCCCTTAAAGCTGTAAGCGAGCTCCAAGTGCATGTACTTACTGAAGCTCAGGAGCAAGCGTGGAACACAGCTAGTGCTGGCAGCAGACATGAGGTAGCCAGTGCAGCTGCTCCTTCATGGTGATTAGCTTCAGCCTGGAACCTGCATCACACCTCCTGGGTCAATGGCGTTCTCATACCTTGCAATGGCTGCCTGCCGTGAGCACCTGCCATCAGAGAGGCTGCTCCAAATATTCCCCCTCAGCCCTTATAGCTGGGATTGCTGGATGCACTGTGACTACTACCTCACCCCCGATGCATTTTTGGTTTTCTTTTTAAAGCAGTTGTTGCCTATTTTTCAAGTAGGTTTTTAAATGTTTGCGCATTTTGGTCTATGAGGGTTCACAGACTTTTTTAGGTTAGAGCAACGGCTGCTCCGAAGAGATGGGCTTTGGCACTGAATTTAAGCAGGTTTTGTAAACTGTCTACAGCTTTGGGGGAAAGCAAAGCTACTACTGGTCTTCCCCTTAGAACTATTGGAGAAGGCCAACCCCCTTGAAGTAAAATCAGAAAGTTAAACCTGATTTGTAAACAGCTACTGGCTTTCCTTCAGACTGAGCTGTTTGGTCTTTCACCTAGAACACCAGTGGTATATAACCTGGAAGGGAGCCGTAGGCAAAGTCAGTCGCTGACCAAAGCTCAGTATGGCTTTCAACCTGCCACGTTGGTTTTATATCTACAGAGATGTTGTAACTGTTACTCACTACTGTATGCCAATTGTTACGATTTTGAAACGTTCTGGAAATGTAGCAGTTTCTTCTGGTAGGAAATAAAAATTATAGCAAATTGATTGTGTGTTTTTTTTTTGGTGCACTCAGACCACACTTCTACCAGAAGCTGAGCTGCCCGCTTGCCTGGTGACCTGGCTTTGTCACCCCTGCCAGCACCTGTGAAATGCTGACAGCATCCAAGAAGCATCAGCCAAACTGCTAGTGGAGCCCCCACTTCCCCATCATCACCAGTACCCACCCAGGGAGCAGAAAAGCAGCTCTGGGTTTTACTGTCCTGTGGGATAGAGAAGAAAGCCTTTACCCTTTTGAAGTGTAGTTCTGTTTGCAAATTGTATTCACAAATGAAGCTCCTTTTATTGTAGTTACCTGTTCATAACTTAACTTGACAATGGTCAGCCAGCAGTTAAGTACAAGTTCCATGTAAACTCGGCCACTTGAGTTGTGGTGGCCTCCTGCATAAGGGCAGCCTTGCTCCAACTACCTCCAGCAGCTGGGGTGGGGGGGGGGGGACACATGGCAAAAAAAATTACATCCTCCAACCTCCCCCAGTACTGCCCCACTCTGCTCCTGAAATCAGTGCAGGTTACATATTTGGCAGGGTACAAATAACTGAATAGGTAAGTAACTAAACGTGCTGTTCCCCATAGTGATGGGGACACCTGCTGCATGCCCTGCTCTTGGGAAACACCCACATATCCTGTACAAAAGTGAACTGAAAAGACACTGAGCCTCGGGGGTACAGGCATAGGGCATGAGAGGTTTGGGGGTACAGGTGTAGGGTGTTAGAAAGGTCAGAGTACCAAACGAGCAACGCCTCAACAGGGCCATACTTCAAAGCTAAAAGCATCACCTCCCCCTAGGCCTGAGAGAAACAATTGTTTAAAGCTATAGGCACAAGATAAGGTGTGTGCAGCCTCAGGGACCGGCCTCAGTTCTCACCTCCATCTTCACTGTCAGCAAAGTCTCAGTGCCAGCTGGGCCAGAGCAAAGCACGGAGCTGGGGAAGCTCCTGCCCCAAAACCTAGCAAGACAGCACTCTGACAGCACAGCTGCTGCCACCACCTGCACCATGGCCACTCCTGTATTTACCCAGCAGTCACGTCACCAGCTCCACCTGGTGTGTGTATCTCTGCTAGCCACCACGGTCCAAAGACTTTATTTGGCAAGTCTGAGTATTTACAAGTGTTGCCAAAGCAGCTGAAATTAAAAAAAACAAACCAAGTCCGAGGCTGAAGGATCAGCTTTTTTTCCCAGGCTGCTGCTCCACTTGCCCTCCTTCCAGAAGCTCCCAGGTGGAAGTGGCAGCTCTGTCCTGCAAGAAGGAGGAAGCGGGTCAGTCCCAGCCGCCCGGCTCACAGGGGTACCACCCCTCTGCACCAAGTTGGGTGCACGGGTTCTTCACCAAGTGTCGCTGAGCAAAGCTGTTACCCAGGGCGGGTAAGAGGTGGGGAATCCACCCTCTGATCCTCAGAAGCTGTAGAAGAAAGGCAGCTGATTCTTCCCAGTAAGAAGGAAAAACCTGACACAATACACACTCCCCCTCAGTGGCGCAGGCTGCACGTGGCAGCGTGTGGCCTCCCTCAGGCAAGTAACTTCTGTTAAACACAGGGAATCATGTTTGAAGTTGACATGGCTGAAGTACCAGGAGAACAGCTCTTCCTACAGCTGGTGCAGAACATGCTGCCCAGTGCCTGTGATCTCCTCCTGGACTGTGGGATAGCAGCCTGCCCTCTGATCTGTATCACAATGCTGTTGGAGTGAGAGAACTGTCCTGCCAGACCAAGTGTCTCTGGCTGCTCAGGCCCAGCAGTGGATGAGAACAAAAACTTCCAACACTGGAAGACAACAATGTCACCCGAGCTCTGCCTCTGCCAGAGACAGGAATACAACCTGGAATGGGCTGCATGTTCACATGGAAACTGCTTTGGATAGGCAGATCCTGGATCACTGCATGGCACCTGGCAGCACAGCTGCACAGTGTGCTCTGATGACGTGACAGGAGCAGTGGATGTTTTAATGGGTCTGTGGCACGTTCTGGAACATCAGACCAGCAGAACATTGTCTGCCTTGAGCAGCACCTGCTGAAGGAGAAGTTACCCCTTCTACACAGCTGGTCCGTAAGGGGATTAAAGAGTGAGGTTAAAGCTTCATGGAAATCAGAGGCTGGGTAGAAGAAAAAGTCGTATCACCTTCTCAGGTGCTCTTGAGGCACCCAGGACCCAGCTGCTACATGCAGTGTTACCATGGCAAATTTGGCAACAGCCAACCCATCCAAGAAGACTTGCTGAGCACAGTGGTGGCGAAAGCCCTGTGCAGGGAAGGGTCTGGTCTTGTCACGTGTCAGCTGTGGGAATGCACGTGAGGAACTGAGAAGCTGCATCACCGAGTGCACGGGACTTTGGGGATGGGTGAAGGCAAAAGCTGGGCACCCTTTGCAACACACTTCCAGGTACCTCACTCACTAAGCAGAAAGGAAAAAGCAGGTGTCCAGCTCCAGCTATGTGCTCTGTGTGCTCACAGGCATGTGTGTGCTTCATCTTCGGGAGCGAGCTACCCTGGGGCAAGCAGGAGAGCCAAGCTCTCTCATGCCAAGCTTCAGGCTGTTTAAGAAATGAATAAAGAAATGGAACAGGCTGAATCTTGGCTAAGGCCAGTTTCTAGGATGTCAATAAACACCTTTAAATCCCTTTAAAAACAGCCCAACACAAATCTTCCAAAGGGTGCGGCCACGGCTGTTTTGCCACAGAGATCAAGAGAGAGCCGCCTTCTCCAAGACTGGGCAGGTGTTTGGGTCTACAAGCTTCTACAGATAAACAGAGTGAGGATTTAGCTGTGCACAAACAGGTTAAGGAAGCAGGTGCTCCAGCATCCCACGCTCTTCCTTTGCCTTCCCAGCTGCAGCTCACCCCCACTGCGCCCTGACCCTCACCCCAGTTTGTACTGGCACACTCACTTCTGTCTGAGGTCATGAGCCAGCTGACCACACTTCGGTTTAATAGGTGTGCTGGCAATTAAAGAGGATGTTTCCTGTCACTCCCTCACGTCACTACGTCCTCCCATTGGTAAAAAGATGCAAGGAGACTGCTGGAGGGTAGGACGGTTCTGCAGAGGGACCTGGACAGGCCGCACCGATGGGCCGAGGCCAACTGAGGTTCAGCAAGGCTCAGTGCTGGGTCCTGCACCTGGGTCACAACCACCCCAAGCAGCGCTACAGCCCTGGGGAAGTGTGGCTGGAAAGATGCTCAGTGGAAAAGGACCTGGAGGTGTTGGTCAACAGCCAGATGAACATGAGCCAGCAGTGTGCCCAGGTGCCCAACAGCAGCCTGGCTGGTATCAGGAACAGTGTGGCCAGCAGGACTAGGGAAGGGATCCTCCCCCTGTACTCAGCACTGGTGAGGCTGCACCTTGAGTGCTGTGTTTGGTTTTGGGCCCCTCACTACAAGAAGGACATTGAGGTGCTGGAGCAGGTCCAGAGAGGGGCAACAAAACTGGGGAAGGGTCCAGAGAACAAGTCTTGTGAGGAGCAGCTGAAGGACCTGGGGCTGTTTAGCCTGGAGAAGGGGAGGCTGGGGGCAGGGGGCTTTATCCCTCTCTACAACTACCTGAAAGGAGGTTGTAGCCAGGTGGGTGTTGGCTCTTCTCCCAAGTAAGAAGTGACAGCACAAGAGGAAACGGCCTCAAGTTGTGCCAGGGGAGCTTTAGATTGGGTGTGAGGAAAAATGTCTTCACCAAAAGGGCTGTTGAGCTCTGGAACAGGCTGCCCAGAGAGGTGGTGGATGCCCCATCCCTGGAGGTGTTCAAGGCCAGGTTGGATGGGGCCCTGGGCAGCCTTGTGTAGATCCAGGCCTGAGGTTGGTGGCCCTGCCTGTGGCAGGGGGATTGGAGCTCTATGATCCTTGGGGTCCCTTCCAACCCTTGCCATTCTGTGATTCTACGGCCCATGAAGAGCATCTTAAAAAGTGACTACAGACCCCTCAAAGGTCACTCTCCTACCTTTATGTGGATTCCGAAGGCAGCAAGGTGTCCCCGCAGGCTGTCACAGGCCTCCAGGAGGGGTTTCCTCTCCTGCATTAACTGCTGCCTCTGGTCCTTCTGCTGGTGTTCGGGCCCCTCGGCGCCCGCAGCGCCCTGCTCTGCCGCGGCGTCTGCCGCTTCGGGCAGCGCCAGCGCGTAGTGACGGACCTGCCTGCGGAACCTCACCAGCTCGTCGATGACGTTAGCAAGCACAGCCGAGTGGCCTCCTCCCAGAGACACCTAGAAAGCAAACAGGCTGCTTTACAGGCATCTGAGAGCAATTCAAAAACAACCCCCCCAACCTCTCCACCTCAAGTCTGCATCACGCCAAGGCCCTGTCATCCCTCCTGAATGTGCATCCTTCCATTCCTCCTGGGAAGAGCCCAGTGGAGGGACAGGCCTGGAGCATCTCCCCTGCGAGGAAAGGCTGAAGGAACTGGGGCTGTTCAGCCTTGAGAAAAGAAGACTGAGGGGGGATCTGATCAATGTTTGTAAATATCTGAAGTGTGGGACACAGGGGGGAATAGGCAGCCCCTTTTC
The DNA here is from genome assembly GCA_022605575.1 of Laterallus jamaicensis coturniculus. Classification (NCBI taxonomy): domain Eukaryota; kingdom Metazoa; phylum Chordata; class Aves; order Gruiformes; family Rallidae; genus Laterallus; species Laterallus jamaicensis. The sequence continues at coordinate 11,450,914 of JAKCOX010000023.1, read as the reverse complement.
AGTGGTCTGTGGGGACAGGACAAGGGGCAATGGCCTCAAGTTGGAGCACAGGAAGTTCCACACCAATATGGGGAAGAACTTTTTCCCAGTGAGGGTGCCAGAGCCCTGGGACAGGCTGCCCAGGGGCGTTGTGGAGTCTCCTTCCCTGGAGATATTTAAGACCCGTCTGGATGCCGACCTGTGTGACCTGTCCTAGGGAGCTGCTTTGGCAGGGGGGTTGGACCTGGTGATCTCTGGAGGTCCCTTCCAACCCCTACGATTCTGTGATTGTATTGGTAGGATTAAAACATCTCAATCCCACTGTTGCCAGACAAAAGTCACAGTACAGGCACACCTGGAAGTGGTTCAGTGTATTCCAATACAGGAGAGTGTCTGCCTTGGAGCAGAGGGCTCTCATGGGAGTGTAATGTGCTACATAACCCAACTGTGGAACTCATTGCCACAGGAAACCCCCTAGGTGCCAGAAACATGCATAAATTAAAAAGGGATTAGATAAATTAATGGAATAAAAGCTTGGCCACAGTCATCCAGCACAGCAAGGGAAGCCCAAATGCTGCTCAGTCCCTCAGCTGTGAACATCTGCAGAGGAAGAGAGCTCACCAGCCCCCAACTCAGCCTTTGAACTCCAGATCCTCTTCAAGAATCATGAACCAGGGAAAATCAGGTGGTTTGGCTTTAAGTCCCTACACTACCTCATCTCCTTGCACCTCCACCAACTCACAGAACTTTTCTCTAATCCAACCACCCAACAAGACCTGAGTGAGCAGCAGCTGCTGCACAGAGCTGCTGCCTGGCCCCTGCCTCCCCTCAACCAGCTCCGAGCTTCCTCAGCCTCCCCTGGCTTGGCAGAAGTCTCGCTGGGAAGGGAGCAGCCTCCATCCTTCCAGAGGGTCTCACTCCAGCCACAGCCAGGGTGGGAGCTCAGGTGCTAGAAGAAAATGAAGCCAGACTCCCAGTCTTGCTATCAGCAGAGAAACATTCCCTGATTTTCATTACAGGCAAAACTCCTCAGGGAGGGGAACAGGACGAACCTCCAGCGAGCAAGCAAACGCAGCCGCAGGATTTCCTCACTAAGGCACAAGAGGGGGGGCAGACATGGGAGCAGTGGGGTGTAAGGCACAGCCAGGCCAGGGGGTGAAGGTGCTGGCAGCGACGCTCGCCTGGGAGCAGGAGAGCAGCTGAGTAATTAAAGGCAGAGGGGGCTGTGTTTAGTCTCCGAACAGCGGGATGGAAATGAAAGGGAGTCGTTTCTGAGGTCACTGTCTGAAGCAAACAAAAGAGGAGGAGGAGGAGGAGGAGGTGGTGGTGAGGGGGAAGCTACAGAGGGGTTAGAGTGGGAGATGCACAATGTGCTCTGCAAAAGGCAGAGCATTCCCCAAACTCAGAACACACAAATGTACTGAAGAAGTTTGTGAGACTGAAGAGGGGAATAAATCCAAGTGCCAGAAATGCTCCACTGTAACCCAGGGCAGGAAGAAAGCAGGATAAATGCTGACATAGAGCAGGGAGAGGAAAGATGAGTGGTAAGGGCAGCAAGAAACATCTAGAGGCACTGCTGCCAAAAGGCAAACCAGGCATGTACTCATGGCATGAAGGCAAGATGCTCTGAAGGGAGAGGCAACTTTAGGAGATGAACTGATCAGATTTCCACATAAAACACTGTGTAGCCTCTCAGCACCAACCAACCCAAAAGGCTCCTAAGCACTTTTATGTGCATGCTTGGCCCTTGCCTACCCCAGAGGCAACTGATTGCCTCTTTGCCCCAGGCTGCCCTCGCCGTACAGCGCTCCTCAGCAGAGCAAAAGCCTTCACCTTTGCTCCTCAGCTCTGAACAGGCACCATGGTTTCTACCTGCAGGCTCAACTCCCCAGCAGTAAGGCTGCTTAAAAGAAACATTTCCTTAGACTTCTGTCTCATTAGCAACGTCTTCTAGAAGTTCCAGATGGATTCACATGGCCTGCCTTGCCCAGGCAGAGGTATAAAGACAGGCAAGTCTTCCTTTACACAGCTGCCAGACTAAGGTGAACTGGCCCTTAGCGATGCCTTTCTCTCTCCACTGACTACTGCAGAAGCACAGGCAGCCACATTAGACTGAAAAGCTAATTAGCCTAGATGAATCCCATCCTAAGAGCAAGGCAGACCCACAGGCTATTTTCAAATATCCAAATGAAGAGGGCCTAAACAGCACTCCCCATAGCCTCTACATGAAACAGTGAGCACAGCGGTGGCCAGGCCAGCTTGCCCTCTCCAGAGAGCCACGTGGTCAGTGATGGGTCCCAGCAAAGCTGTGTGCTTGGAGCCACCTGGCTAAGGGGCAAGAAATACTGGGCAGCAAGCCACTGTGGCTCATCTTGAGGCAAGAAAACAAGCCCCACAGCATTTTATCTACCAGCTTGTAGCAGCCTACAAACTTTCTGACTAAGATTTTGGTTCATTCATTGGTTGGAAGCTGAAAGGAAAGAGCAGAGGGACAGAGAAAGGTCTGATGTGCTTCTCCTTTCTTCCTTTCTCATGCCTACATCTTTCTGCTGACCCTGCTGCCCTGGAGAAACAAGCACAGCGTGCAAAAACCCAAACACATTCAGGTGCTTGTTTCAGCAAGAACAAAGATGTGGCAGGCACTTGCATACAGACAGCACAGAATCTGGAAGAATGACTCCAACATCCAATTTACAGACAAACATAAGCATTTAGTATGCCACTAAAAATTAACATGACAAACCATGGGTTATCAAGAGTAACACACAGCCAAATCACATCCCACTGCTGTTTTGAAAGAAATTTAGTGGAAAAAAATTCAAGGAGGCAAAGAAAATACATGAGTTTTTTGCTGTAGTGCCTGACTTTAAAAGGATGAATAAGGTCAGGTACATGTGACCCCCTTCCCTCTCTCCCAAAAGCTGTGTTTGCAGAGCAGTTTCTCTCAAGGAAGCTTCTGACTTCTTGGTGTTGAGATTCAAGGGGAGCACAGAACAGCCTGCTGGTCTCCAGCACCTTGGGTCAGTGTAAATGCACCAGAGGATACACAAGGCATCTCCAACAATGGGACCACCCCCCAGCCCCCTCCCCGCACCCACCACACTCCCCCCAGCCTAACGAGTCTCATGGCAGAGCACCCCCTTCCTCCACAGCCTGGCTTTCTACAGGGAAGCTGGAGCCCAGCTCCTGCTGCACAGGGAGGTCACAACCCCAACCATTCATACCACTATCCAAGTCAGGCTGGGTGCAACCACCAGAGAAGAGCTGGGAAAAACTCAGCACGTGCCACAGGGACCAACTTCAAAGGCCTCCAGGGTGAGCTTTTCATAGAATCACAGAATGGCAAGGGTTGGAAGGGACCCCATAGAGCTCCAACCCCCCTGCCACAGGCAGGGCCACCAACCTCAGGCCTGGAGCTACACAAGGTTGCCCAGGGCCCCATCCAACCTGGCCTTGAACACTTCCAGGGATGGGGCATCCACCACCTCTCTGGGCAGCCTGTTCCAGCACCTCACCACTCTTTCTGTAAAAAACTTCCCCCTAATATCTAGTCTAAACCTTCCCTCCTTCAGCTTCAATCCATTCCCCCTTGTCCTGCCATTATCTGCCCTTTTAAAAAGCTGATTCCCCTCCTGTTTATAATCTCCCTTCAGGTACTGGCAGGCTGCAATGAGGTCCCCCCACAGCCTTCTCTTCTCCAGGCTGAACAAGCCCAGCTCCCTCAGCCTCTCCTTATAGGGCAGGTGCTCCAGCCCTCTAATCATCCTTGTGGCCCTTTTCCCTAGTTTATTCCTCAAACTTGCACTTCCACAGCACAATTGCTGCAGAAGCAACACAGGGATCTCTCAGAGAAGAAAAAGCAGCCCACACTTTGCTTTCTCCTGTTCTACCTGCTCTCCTAAGACAGGACAGTAGAAACTGCAAGCAGTGCAGAAAGGTTCACTAGAACCATACCTACTTTGTAACTTCTGATGCTTCTGGAAACTGATCTATAAAACATCAAGCTGACACCAGACATTAGTACACACAGAAGAGATGTTTCATACCTGTCTTTCTCCAAAGGACATCCCAAGGGCGTTGAAAAAGCCTTCTATATAGGAAATAATGGTGCCATACAGAACAGAGCTTCTAGGAGACCCAGCATCCTGTTTAAAAAACACTCAAAAGAGATTGTCCAGTCAATATGTATCACAGAGCTCAGCATCTCTCTGCAGCCTGGGTCCATGAGGGAAAAACTATTCCTAATTACACAGATCTACCTCCACCACCAACACCTGCCCAGGCAGGAACTTCTACAGAGATATAAAAGCACCTTGCAACACAAAAAGGAAAGGTTGAAGTAAACAGAGGAGGGGGAAGAGCTTCTTACCAGCATGGGCAGCGAGGAGAAGAGATGGGTGAAGCTGCCATGCATTACATGTGTGCAGTCAATCAGACCTAGAAATAGCCCTTCTGGGCACAAAAGGGCTGCAGGTATGAAAACAAAATGAAAGAACAGAATCCCAGCCTTGAGGACACCTATCAAATAAAGGATTTAAATAAAAAACAAACCCCAAACCCTTTTCTGAGTGTCTTACTGATTTTAAGCAATGTGAAGACTACTTTGAGATGGCTTGTGGTGTTTTGTTGTGCCCCAGTAGCACCAACAACCACGAGCAGCAGTGACAGAATAGCACTTTTAAGAACACATGTATTTATTTCTTTCCTCCACATTAATTTTAAAATAAAAATAATTAAAAATATCACAGAACCACAAGGTTGGAAAAGACCTTTAAGATCATCAAGTCCAACCATTCCTCTCCTGTGCTAAACCATGTCCCTAAGTACCTCATCTACCCTTTTTAAAACACATCCAGGGATGGTGACTCAACCCCCTCCCTGGGCAGCCTGTTCCAGGCCCTGACAACTCTTTCAGTAAAAAAATTCTTTCCTGACATCTCATCTGAGTCTGCCCTGGCACAGCTTTGTGCCATTTCCCCTTGTCCTGTCTCCTGTCACCTGGCTGAAGAGACCATCACCCACCTCTCTACAACCTCTTTTCAGTTAATTGTAGGTGGTGATAAAATATCAAGATTAAATGATAGACTAAGAAGCCATTTAAGGGACTAACTCTTCTTGCCTAAAAACAAGTGATGGCCCACACAACCAAATGAGCATCCACAGAATCACAAGGTTGGAAAAGACCTTTAAGCCCATCAAGTCCATCCAGCACTGGATGTTATCCAACATCCCTGTTAGGGCCTTGAGACAAGCCCCAACCAAAGAATCTGGACTGGAAGGGGCTGAGGCAGACTGCTGAGTTAGGCACACTGCTGTACCTTTCCCTAAGGCAAAGAATGGCACAGAGATGAAAGGGATGAGTAGTCATGTTTATGTGCATTTACTCACAAGGCTTACGTGCGCAGGCAGTGGGAGGCACGGCTCAGACAGCTGGGCTGCACCCAGAAAAGCTCCACCACCACAACCAGAAATCCCAGTCAGCTGCCCCATGAATATCCTGCCCAGCTCTCAGCAGAGCAGGTGACAGAAGGGATTCAGGGAAAACAAACAACTGGCAAAATGATGCTGCTTGTACCTAAGGCACAGCAGCGCTGCTACAGAACCCTGCGGCAAGCTGGCTCTGGCTGGGAATGTCTCAGAGCCATCTCTCAGTGAAGAAAAAGGGAAAGATAATGCTGGAGATGGAATTTAAAGCCAGTGCTAAAACAAGACCAGGAGGAGGGAGGATTCCTAAGCCAGTGAGCCAACTCAGTTATTACTATATACTCAAGAGCACAAAAATGGTGGACGTGGTGACACCAGTGGTCCAGGAGCTCAGCACCAAGGCTGAGCTGCTGGCCTTCAGCAGGAACAGGAGCTGTTGGGACAAGGAGAGACAGAAGTGCCTCACACTGTGTGTGTTGCTCAGGTCTGGTCCTCACCAGGCGCTTCCTTTCTGTGGGCATTGAGACACCTCAGCGGGGTCTGGACTTGGGGCAGCCACCTGGAGGCTGACTCACACAGACGTGCTGAGGCCACAGCCACAGCGTGCTGACTGCAGAAGCTGCTCAGTCCCCAAAGCTGAACTCACCCCCACGAAACCCCCGTGACCTGGGACTGCCAGCCAGCACGCTCACAGCAACCCCCAACCCCCCCTTCCCCAATCCAGGTTGATTTCCATGTGTGGGTATTAAGCCAAGGAGCAGGGTAGGAGCACATAACCAGCCTAAAATTAGCAGCACCCCGCAAGGGCTTCACGCCTTTCAAAAGCCCTGGTAGGTATAAATAACACAGAGGGCAGGAGGAAAGAAACATCCTCTGGACACAAGGCAGTGCAGAACAATAGCACAATGCCTGTGGAATGGTGGGGGCAAACGGGCACCATTAAGGTCAACAATTTAGGGAGCTTTGTTTCTGCTGGTTTCTTATGTGAACAATAAACTAATCCATCTGCATTAAACAGTAGGACAGTGGACAGCTGTCATTTTCTGATCTCTGTATCCTAATGGGTTACCTTAGTAACAGCCTTAAGCTGTCTGTTGCCATGGTGAATGAGGTCCATAATTGCTGCAACAGCCCTGGAGGTGTCAAAGTCATCTGCAAACGCAGCCTTCACGGTTACTTTTGTGTTGGCTAGCCTTCAAGAAGAAAAGGTAATGTTTTAGATAAGACAAACAAGATGCCAGCAGTGCACTGAATTCAGCAGCTATTCACCCAGAGGGAGTCATGGCAAGGATGCTGCTGCTTCCTTCCTCGCCCTCCTATGATGAGTGACACTACGCTGATCAGGGAGAACACATCATCCAGCTGAGAACTGGAAAACTTGACTCCTGTCAAAATCTGGAGCGCTGTGCCCCTTGCAGTACACACACCTATAATCACAGGAACCACCGATGGCAGACCAAGGCTTGCCTTCATCATTGCAAAACAGATGGAAAATGAGGTTGATATTAAGAACATTAAAAGATTTTGCTAAGTTCTCATGTTTTGTTCCCCATCAGCCTGTGTTTCATGCTAATGGCACATTTCTCTTCCAAAGCCACTCCAGCACCTGGTCAAAGAGCTGTCTCAGGGTCAGCCAGGCATCCCCTTGGCAGGATCCAGCTTTCCTCATCCTCCAGACAAGCCCAATCCCAGCCCTGGGACTCCACTTGGCTTTGCCAAGATGGAAAGTTCTGGTGGGACCTTTTGTGTTAGGGTGCCAGAAGGCAGTGGGCAGCCAGCACTCATCGTCACAGGACCAGAGACACCACACCGCAGCTGCTGTGAGCGGGAGGATGAGGAGAGCAGCAGTGAGGGCTGCAAACAGCTGCCAGCAGTGAGCTCCTGCACACACAGCTGGGTGACCTGAGCTTCCACAGTGCTGACCTGGGGATGCTGTTTCAGGATACAGCTCAGGGAGCCAGGTTACCTGGGGAACCTCAAGCTATCAAGGTGTCTCTTAGGGCTCTCCTCAACCCTGTTTCTGAGTGCTTTGCCCATAATACCTGCCCCCACTCAGATATCAGGTGGGTGCTGCCCTAAGTCATTCCCCCCAACACTCTTTCCTGCAATCCACCCCCTTCTCTGCTGATTATTTACCACTTTCCTAATTATGGGCTCCGTTTCATTTTGCTTGTTCTTCTATCCAGTGATACACAAGTTGTGCCCTCCCACGTGTTCCCCACTGACAACCCATTCCAACTTGCCCATATGTCTCGTGTCTCTCAGCCTTACCTCTCAACAACAGGTCTCCCACAGCCTCCTGCGCTTACCACACACCCCAACTAGTTAATACTACCCCACTTCCCTGTAACACTGACCCAGTGCCCCTTGCAGCTGCAAACTCCCTGACAGCAAGGTACCCACACCACAAAGAAGCCACCTCTAGCTTCAGCAGCATGGGCCATTTCCCCTCTGATCCTACATCCCAGAGCTGCCTGCACGTACGTCACTTCAGGGTGCTCAGCACCTTTCCCACCTCAACTCCAGAGCTCATCTTCTCACTTCTGCACCCAACACACAGCACATCTCCCTCCTGGAAGATGACCCAGCTTTCCTAAGGGACTGCAAAGAAGATTCTCCTCAGCAGTGTCAGAGTTGCAACCACCATTAATTCCTTCTCTCAGTGAAATCTCTGCCCCTGGCCAGTTTCTTGGTCACCCCTCCTCTCCCCTGCTGCACACCACAGCACCAGAAAGCTCGATCACAAGCTCACATGTCCCAGGCATATCCCTTCCCAGTGGTCCTCTATTCTGCTCCTGTCACTGATGCACAGCTCTACTTAGTAATGGGGCAGCCTGACAACTTGTCATAGCTTCACCTTCAACATCACTCCAGAGACAAAGAGGTGCCTGTGTTAGGACAGGCACACCAGGTAGATAACGTGGATTTTAAAAACACAGAGAACTAAGTGTTTCAGACTATGAGGAAAAGCAGCTAGCTAGGGGGAAAAAAAGGCCAAAAAAAAGACAAAAAACCCCAAAAGATGCCCTAGGTGAGGGCTGGCAGGGGAGTCTGCTTCTCAGTCCTCCTTGTACTGCTCCTTAAAGAGAACCTGAAGTACATGGTTGGGCCCTCTGAGCCTTCAGCAACCTCCTGCTCACAGTGACAATTGTGAAGGTGGGCTTACCTTTCCCACAGTATGTCTTCTCTGACAGGGTCACACACCAGCTGGCCTTTCATATAAGCACTGGCATCTCTAATAAACGAGGAGATTGCCTGAAGGTGGTGCTTTGCATCATCCATGGTCTCTCCACTGAATTCTACAGCTAAGGAAAAAAGAAATAGAAATTATCTGGCTGTCAATGACAGAGGGGCTGTTGGCTGTCACACACAGGAACAATATCCTGAGAAAAAGTCATTCCAGGGAAAGTTTGTTACTATTTGTTGTAGTGAATGTTTCTGACAATTAATTGCACATTTAATTAAGAAACTCTGTTGCCCATGACAAAATATAACCTACTGGAAGGGTACCAGGCTGATTCAGAAAGTGTCTGGAAGCTGACTGAAGCAATAGCTACTTGACTTTAATTATTCTTTTTTCAATTAGTGAATCTCTCTGTGAGGTTTACTCCAAAGCATTTGGAATGGATATATTTCTAAGCATCCCCCAGATTTCAGCTGGGAGGACATACCTTTGATCTCACCCCTAATTTTGCTCCTATTCCAATTTAGGTAGGCATGATCTGCATTTAGAGACCTCCAAAGAGGCCAAACTCTCACCACTGAATATGAGAGGGACACAGGCATTTCCAGTTAAAGGGCTGCTTCACCAGCACCTAAAAGGACCTAAAAATTTAGAGTCTATCCAGTTCCCTCACAGTATCAAAGCTAAATTGATCAGATCAATTTCCAAAGGTGGCTATTAGAGAAAATACAAATTGCTTAAACTCTTAGGGGCATGACTGGGATGGGATTCATCACATTCAGCTTACACTCTGATTTAACCTGGCTGGCAGCTAAAACAGCCCACACAGCTCACTCCACCCCCTCTCACTGGGATGGGGGAGAGAATTGAAAAGGTAGAACTTGTGGTTAGAGATAAAGACAGTTTAATAGGACTGAAAAAGAAGATAATAATAGAGATACACAGCACAACTGCTCACCACCCAAAGCTGATGGTCAGCTAGCTCCTGAGTGCCCCATCTCCCAGCCAACCCCTCAGTTACAGAGGGAGCATGACACCATACAGTGTGGAATATCCCTTTGTTCAGTTTGGGTCACCTGCCCTGGCTGTGTTCCCTCCCAGCTTCTTGGGTGCTCCCTCCTCGCCTTCTGGTTGGCAGGGCACTGAGAAAAGCTGAAAATCCTTGACTGCTTGGCAACAACTAAAACATCAGTGTCCTATCAGCACCCTAAACCCAAAACACAGCACTATACCAGCACTCTAAACCCAAAACACAGCACTATACCAGCTGCTATGAAAAAAATTAACTCTATCCCTGCCAAAAGCAAGACAGCTTCTTATAGCAACTGGAAGAATAGAAGATAAATGAAGGTAAAGCATCCTAAACAGAGCTCTGTTTTATGAGGAGATCTGCTATACCCTAACCTTACAGTGCATCCCTTCCACCAACTGGAAAGACAACAGGAGCCCCCCACTAACAGGCACGCACACCCCCACTGCATTCAGCAGGACTCCAGCTTCAGCCTGCCATTGTGCTTCAGGAGCTATCAGCACCCACTCCTGCTGGCTTGGGGTTTGGCAGGCTCCTCTTGCCCTGCCTAGGCCCTCAGGAACACAGGTGCTGGGCTAGCCCCCACCACATTTTTACTGCAAGCTGCCAGCAGCAAGAGACTATTTTTAAGCTGTTATTTGTACAGTAATGGCCAATTTTCTGTAGAAGGGACCCCACGTGAGACAGCTCCCCCAGCCTTGGTGGCAGTTGTGCCCACCAAGGACAGGCCTAAGTTTAAACACATTCCATCCCACAATATCACACTGGAGCTGATTACTTGAATCAAAGCACCAGTCATAGCCAGTGCACTATCACTTCACCACTTTACACCCCACCTCTGCACTAAGGTACATCCAAACTACAGCTTCCAGTGTATTCCTCACCTCATCAGCACTGAGCATCACCTGTAGCTCCCATAGCAGCCTCACTCTCCAGTCCTGCACACCTCACAGCCAACTGCTTTATGCAGTTACCCAGTGCTGCCCAGACACAGACTCTTTAGAGCAGACAGTCCAGGCAAGGGGATAGATCTATGAGGGCAGAAGCAGCCAAATGTGAGAGCTCTGATAGCCAAAATTCCAAAAGAGGCCTAATTGTTTAAACAGACTTCCCATAGGATTTCCTCCAGTATAGCTAAGGTGTAAGTCTGGATCTGTATTTGTCAGATTTTCCCCTTGTGTGTAATTAAAAAATCTGCATTTACCTCATTAACACTAGTTTTAAAATTAAGCTTTACTCAGCTTTTTAAGAGACAGAGGTACAGACTTTCAGAAAAAAAAAAGTAGTGAGATATTGAAAGAGATCATTTATATCCACTCAGATTACCCAACTGATTACCCTGGTTACAGGAGCTCCATGAGGAATACTTGATGAAAGTTTATCCTGATGAAGCCTACTTTGATTAAAGCCATTCTTCTTTCCTGATTCATGACATTCTCCTAAACCACTGCCTGCAGGCACTGCAAACCTGCAGCACAGCACAGGCAAGCCCCAGCCCCCTTAATCTTCTCTGTACTCCCTTCCATCCTCTGCCACCAAGGACATCATTGCTACACAGTCAAATTAGAAGAACACGTGTTTATTAGCACCAACAAGTAATTAAAGACTAAAGGGACTAAAATATTACAGTTCACTCAGGTTCACAAAGCCAATGGAGAAGTTCTGGTGACTAGGAGGGCATTCTGGGGACAACCCTGCTGCCTATGGCAGGCTCACAGTCCCTGCACCTAACTGCATAAAGGAAAGCCACTGCTGATCAAACACAAGGGGAAAAGCAGTGCCTGACAACAGGGTCCCACTGGGCTTCAGAGGTAACATCTTGTCCTGGCTTTGGCTAGGATAGAGTTAATTTTCTTTCTAGCAGCCAGTGGAATGCTGTGTTTGGGAGTTAGGGTGAGAGCCCTGCTGGTAATACAGGGATGGTTGAGTTGTCCAGCAGTCAAGGACATTTCAGCTGTTCATATTGCCCTGCAAATGAGGAGGTGGGATGGGGGAGGCACTCAGGGAGCTGGGAGAGAACAAAGCCAGGACAGGTGGCCCAAACTGACTAAAGAGGGTATTCCATGCCAATTACATCATGCTCAGCATAAAGGGGGGTTAGGGAGAGGGGGGGAACTCAGCTCCAAGAAGCGTAGTTTTGGGGATGGTCCAGTTTTAGGACAGCTCTGAGCTGTGTGGTTCGATGAGAAGCTGCATTGTGTATCAGCAGTTTGGTATATTTTGTGATAAAGTCCTTCATTGTTATATCTCTCTCTGCTGCCCTGTAAACTGTCCTTATCCCTACCTGTGAGGTTTTGGGGTTTTTTGTTTTTCTTTTCCCTCCCTTACCCCTAATACCCCCCACCTCCACCCCAATTCCCCCCTACACCCTCTTAGAGGGAGCAGCTGCGTGGTGCTCTTTCAGCTGGAGCAAAACCACTACACACCTCTCTTTTGAAGCTGCACCCAGAAGTAACCTGGCAGACACACTGGTGGCAGGACACCATGTTGCTGCCTGTGGCACCTAGGGGGGGACCTTTTCCCCAACAGCCCCAGGTGGGCTGAGCGGTGGTGAACTGGGCCAAGAAGGGGATGCCCAAAGGCATCAGGCAAAGCAGAGGGCCATGATCACCACCAGCGCCCTGATGACCCCAGAGCTGAGCTTAACCCTGAGAAGCACCACCCCACCAGCCTGAGCAAGCAGAGAGGGCCTTGGAGCAGAGGGACCCCTGCAGAGACACACTCTGGGATGGTGATATCCTGCATCAAAGCCTCTTCTCTCTGACTCTTCTCCTCTTCCCCATGAGCAGGGTACCCAGCTTTATCCTCCCTACGCCGCCACCATAGGAGAGGGCACCCACTCCCACAAAACACATGCCCCTCTAGCCCCTGCTCCTCTGTGGTTGGGACATTTTGGAGTCACATTTGTACCCAGACACTAGGCAGGCTGCACAGTAAGTACCTGGTGCAGCAGAGCCTGACTGGCTCTTTATCAGACAGCAAATAACTGCACCCTACCTCAGATGGTGGAGGTGGCAAGCACAACAGACCTTCCAGCAATCCTTATCTGCCAACTGGCCTACACGCTGACATACCACCACAGTAACCTTTCAAAGCCACCTATATTAGCACAGGCAGCCCTCTGCTCTTATCACTGGAAGGTGTTTAACCTAGAAGTAAGGCCAAGAAAAAGAAGAGGTCATGGTCACATGCTAGGTTAAAATGCAGCCTGCTGACATGGGGTGGGGAAGAGGTGCAGGCAGCCCTCACTGCAGGGCCCCAGTGCCATTCCTTGCCCTCAGGCAAGCTTAGAAATTGCCAGCCCTTCGGCTTTTGCTTACAGGTGCCCCTAGCTGCAGCCAGGGAGCCATTAGGAAGGTATTTAATCTCCTACCAGGGACCCAGAGGAAAGATACAAGTGTGCCACCATTCTGCAGCTCACCCTAAACCAGCCAGCCATGTTGCTGCCTCACGGCCTCACTCCCTGATGGTGGCACTCCCTGATGCCTGTCCCCTCTCCTGCTTCAAAAGAGGGCTTGTTTTGCAGCAAACCTCCCACCTGGATCCACTCCTCCCTTCCTACCACAGCAGAGGTCAGCAGTCTCTTTACTACCCCACCTTCCTGAAGCTTCAAACTGCTTCAGGAAAAGACAGCATTCCCTACACCTTCAGCTGCCTGAGCAGAGGGAGGATTCCCTGGGAAGATCAGACAGGTGGCTTCTGCAAGCAGTCAGAGGTGCTAACAGTTTAAAAGACAACTCAATCCAATGACTGCACACTGACAGACACGAGCAAAGCCACAGAGCCCGAATCACACCAGCTCTCCTGCCATACTGCTAGAGGTGCTGCACTTGAGACAGCTAGAGGCCCACAGACATAATGCAGCAGGAGTTTCCCTGTGCTCCACCATTCCTGTACCATGCCAGGATGGCCAACAAGCTGGGTGCCCCTGCAGCGGTTTAGGAACTACCATCTGCATTGGGCAGGCTAATAAACTGTTTAAAAAAAAAAATTCTTTTTAAATTACTATCCATAAGAAAACTTCTTCCAGTTCAAAGTAGCATCTGCCTGCTGGGAACTCCACAGTGTAGATGGGGAAGCTGGCAGAATCTCCCACTCCTCTTCCCACCAGCAGCGCTTGCCAGGCTAAGGATGATCATTAGGTTATCAAGCAACTGGTGTAAGTGAGCTGCACCACACCACAGAACTGCTTGAACACTCAGCAACTCCACAGGACAAAAATGGTGAAACAGCAGGGAGATAAAAAGTTATTAGCAAGGCCCCATCATGCCCCATAGGAATACAAGGCAAAGCTCTACCTAGGTACGTCTCCAAAACCAGCTGATCATGACTGAAATACAAGTGACTGCAGCAGATGTAAGTCAGAGATGGAGATAAATCAGTAATTGTAAGTAAGTGCAATTAACTGAGAGCCTCAATTAACTGCAGCTCGGGAAGGTATTCAAATGGTCAAGTATCATCCTAGGTAGAGACACTCCTGTAAACCAGAGCACAGAGCCTGACAAGGGCCACCAACCTTCCCACCAACCCAGGGGAACCACAAGGCACTGGAGGGACAGCTGCTCCACCACCCCCCGCCCCTGCATCGCCAGTTTGGGGGGCACGTGAGGAAACCCACAGGCCCCTCAACACAGCAGGGCTTCTTCCTTACCTGAGCTGTATCGGCTGCGCAAGCAAAACATCCTGAATTGGTCTGATGAAAACTTCTCCAGGAAATCCTAAACTCCCCCCACAAACAGAGTGTTAGCACCATACCAAACCATTTCTTCAGTTGTTCCACCCCCTTCCACCCCCTTTACACCCCCTTAGAGTATTTCAGCCAAACCAGTGTGACAAATAGCCCATCTTTGTAGTTTTAGGATAAGCATAAAGCTTTATCCTCTAACACTGGTTGAAAGTCCAAATGAAACAAAACCTAATTCTGCACAAGACAGATGTGCATACACATATACAAGATATAAATGCACAAACCATGTCAAACAGAAGACACTGAAAAGTACTTTGTAAGTATGAGCAACCAAACACTGTAGAAAGACCTTTTCAAAAGACCAAACCAAGATTACCAGCCTAAGATTGGGATACAATCTTGCAGGAGGGGACAGCTCCTGAGTTTTGCAAATTTTAGGGTGTGGGAAATTACTGAAAAAGAAACTAAGGGTACTATTTTTGTAGGACTAGCATAAGAAGGAAAAGGAGTGAACAAAAATGACTTTAAAATGTCACTAGAATTTACCTGTGGTAATTATGAAACCTCATTAATTTCACTCTAGTATTTATCTAGTTTTACAAGTAATTTACTGTAGCAAATAGCAAATTGTTACTATTAATACTAGTGTAATCAATTTATACTAAGAGTATAAAGAACTATTTAAACGCTTGGAAGGTGCACCCATCAAACATACAATCACTTCCAGCTCTGTTCTCAGCAAGGCCGGATGCCATGGCAGACCAACTGTGAGCACTGGAGCACTGCACTCCTGCTTTTTGTTTGTTTGGGGTTTCTTTTTTTAAATTTGCAAATTGGTGATGGTAAGTTTGTAACACTGGAATGCCACTAAAATAGAAAACTGAAAGAAGTCAGTGCAAGTGGAAAGAGTCATTTGCTTAAAGATGGACATTTCAAAATTTAGTTTCTGCTACCAAACTGAGCCAGCCTGAGCACTGAGGGTAGCAAAGTGTCAGCAGTGTGCTGTCTCTCAAGTGAAAACAGAAGATGCCCCCTCCCTGGAGGTGTTCAAGGCCAGGTTGGATGGGGCCTTGAGCAACCTGGTCTAGTGAGAGCTGTCCCTGCCCATGGCAGAGGGGTTGGAACTTGATGATCTCTGAGGTCCGTCTAGCCCCAACCATTCTATAATAACTGAGGCAATCAGGGCAAACTACATCAAGTAATGGTGATAATGTTTGTTTTGGCAGGTGAGGGTCTTTGTTTGGTCTGGGGGGGTTGTTTGTTTTGAAATAAACTCTATATCACTGTGCCCAGAATCACACACAATCACAGAATCACAAGGTTGGAAAAGACCTTCAAAATCGTCGAGTCCAACCATTCCTGTCCTATTCTAAACCATATCCCCAAGTACCTCATCTACCTTTATTTTAAACACAACCAGGGATGGTGACTCAACCACGTCCCTTTACACCAATATACAGAGGTAGAACAGTATGAATAAAGCACAGAAATAAATTCAAATTTTGGTAAGAACCATCAGAATTGGAAAAAAAAATAATTCTGTGTTTTGTTAAAATCGGAGTACAACAGCTCTTCCAAGGTAGGTTGCTCAGCCATGCCTTGTTGCAACATGCTTGATTTTGGGGGTCAGAATTAATAGCTATTTAAGAAAAAAAAAAAAAAAAAGACAAACAGAAAAAAATCCAAGAACAGAACAAGAGGGAGGGAAAACAGGGCAGCTGGGTGTGGTGGATGCGGGGTGGCCGTGCCCAGCTGACAGCCTGGAATGCAGGCAGCCACTGGCAGAAGCAGGGAAGGTCTCAGGAGAGCCTCCCCTCTTTTGAAGCAGGCATAAAACCTTCCATGTAGGGCTTGACTTTCAAGATACAAGAAGAAACATGTTTCACTGACTGATAAATTGCTTACAGGGAAGGTTTAAGGGCAGAAATTAAATGCCAAGGCCTGCAAGAGAAGAGAGACTGGCCAGAAGTTTTTGTTTTCTCACCACACAGAAGTCTCACTGCAGATGTGGATGGGAGCATTTTGTAAGTTACTTTTCACTGCATGCATTGCATTCGTGGTCATTTCTCCACCCTGTCCACAGTGCCTGCCCTGACCCATGAAACTGCTGTGAAAATGGTGAGCAACAGGCAATTTTCCTGAGGGACACGGGGCTTAACTAAACCCAAACAGCATCAGGAGCATTAAGAATAAAGCAGCTCATATTCAACTCCTTTTTAAAGAGATTTTAATTAAGTCTTCTGAGAGGGCAAAGGGGAACATATGTGCTGAAACAGCTTCTCCTGCTTTGTCAAGAGGAAGGAGATTGCCCACCGGTAGCAGTAGGTGTCAGCCATCACCAGAGCCATCCCAGTGCCAACCAAGCACAGCTGTATCCCACATACTTGGCAGGGAAACCCTGCTCTAGGATACACCAAGAACTTTGGGACACAGTAAGAGAAGACATGTTCATGTGGCAAGGTCACTCTATAAAAATAAAGGAGAACATGATAGACTGCTAGCACAGTGTGGCTGCAGGACACCCAGTAACTGCCTGACAAACTGCTGACACTACATCCCATTTCACCTAAAGCAGAAGAAGGAAAGACATCCACTTTTTTTACAGGTCCCAAAAGCACATGCAGTATTAAGAGCAAGGAGACAAGAACCCATCTCTATAGAACAGAACAATTTAGGTTGGAAAGGTTGGAAAAGACTCCACTGAGTCTTTCCATCTCAAGATCGTTGAGCCCAACCATAAGCCTATAAAGCCTAAGCCTAAACACTGCTCCTACAAACGCTCTCAGCTCAGTGAGATCTGTGCTATAAGCAAACCCCAAGCCCAAGGGGGTTTCCTACACCCAGATCCACACTAACAGGTACATCTGCTTCAGGTCCTTCAGTGCAGTGTAAGCACTTGCTCCAAAGTTCTACTCAAAAGTGGGCTGTGATTAATATTTACATGTTACAAACATACATTGCTTCAGTTCACAGAAATAGGTTACCTTAATTGATATGTAGTTTTTTAATGACTTGGACATTTTTTCTTGGCTTCCTTTAACATGCAAATGCCCTAGAACAAAACAAATTAAGTGGTATAAATGAGTGTGCTTCTGAATGGGGAGTGAGAAAGACTGCAGTGAGACACTGGAAACACCGGAGGCAGCATACGCTGTGATGGATACACATCAACCACATTCCAACACAAGGTATTTCTCAATAGCTTTGCCCACATTCCTGCACACCTCTCCATCCTCAGCTTCCACCAGGTGAACTTTAAAGCTCAGGAAAATGTTTTGCAAAAACAAACCACCACCATCATGAGTGGAGACATTAAATAAGGTAAAAGCAAAGCGTCTCCCTACTCAGAACTGACAACAAAGCAATAAAAACAAGCAAGCAAACACTCTGCAGTCATCACAGAAGAGTACCTACCTGTTAATCCTGACTTTTCAGAAGTATTTTAAGACATTTAAAGATCTTCCAAGGATCTCACATGACAACAGTCTTGAAACTAGAACAATTTTCTGTACTTACTACTTGCTGGTGGCTATTGCTTTTATTTTTTCCACTCAAAAGTTTATTCTGCTAGTTCAAAACACCTTACAAGTAAAATCAACGTTCTGCACATTCCCTATTCCTCCAGACTTTGGGACATTGAAAAAGAATGGGGAGTGGGGAGGGATGGAACTGTGATGCATAATATGGATAATCTTATTTTAAAATGCAATCTCTGCACATTGCTAGAGCTTCCAATTGCCACCCAGACTGTTGTTTTGCAGGGCTGTTGTACAGCAAAGAGGCAGTACCTATCTCCACCTCACGTAGGAGAGTACGTAGAGCTCTGCTTCAGGACCAAAAGTTCTGTTGAGGCAAGACAGGAGATGGGCAACCTCAGGCCATACACTCCTAGGCCTTGTCTGTGCTAGCCACAGCACCACCACTGATGGAGAATCATAGAATCATAGAATGGCAAGGGTTGGAAGGGACCCCAAGGATCATAAAACTCCAACCCCCCTGCCACAGACAGGGACACCAACCTCAGGCCTGGAGCTACACAAGGTTGCCCAGGGCCCCATCCAACCTGGCCTTGAACACCTCCAGGGATGGGGCATCCACCACCTCTCCGGGCAGCCTTGTTCCAGCACCTCACCACTCTCTCTGTAAACATGAATTATTCACAACAGCAGAGAGGTGCGAAACACATAGCCAGTAAGAGGGTTCTCAGCCTCATTTCAGGAATGTTGTTAAAAGCCTTAATTGGCTTCTCCTAATAAAAGAATAACCCTCCATGTTACTGAGAACCCACAGCAATTTTCAGGTACTGAATGACCTGCAGAATCAAGCACGTAATCGGACACAGGAGGCAGATTTTTAAGCATGAAATTCTCTTCCTCTTTAATGCAACACCAGCACTCTGCATTCTGTCAGGTCTGGCAGCCCAGCGTTACCAGCAGCCTCAGAGTGCTCCTGCAAGGACAACAATGACCACACTTCTGCTTTTACAGGCAGTGGCAGAGGTGGTATTTCTGGCTCAACAGCCCAAGCAGCTGCCTGAACTTTGAATGACTTTCTGCACAGTGCTGCTTTTGCAGCCTTGTCTGCAGCCCTCTCTCTTCCACATGCAGGTAAGGTCTCCATTACACTTGTCTGGATACATAAACAACATGTTCAGGCCTGGTAAACATGCTTGAAGGGCATCTCATTTCACTTCTCAGCTACTTCTGACAATGACTGGATGCAGTGGGGGTTATCCACAAGAAGGCTCCTCTGGTCCTACCCTGGTCACCTGGAAATTTAAGTTTGCACAGCACACTATCAAGGGCAGGAAAGAATCAAGAGACCTACAGATCCAGAGCCAGCCACAGCAGAAATCTACAATCAACCCCAAGTCTCATTTTCATGGTATTTGTCCTGGCTGGTAGCAGACAAGGCCATTTCCACCCCTGGGTGGTTAAACTCAGAGCCCTCAATAAGAACATGCGGCTGCTAGAGGCACTGGACATCTGCAGCTCTTGAGACTCAACTAAAATCCACAGGCAAACTTCTCCTGGGAGAAGGGAAAGAGCCTAGGTACTGGGGTTTTATTTACTTTTGCAAAGGTACCTAAATATTGACTTACTTTAGGCAGCCAAGGTTAAAATAGTTCGGTTGAATTCTCCTAATAAGGGACGGGTAACATCTGAATTTGAAACAATATTTCTCTTCAAGAGCTTCAGCACTTAGAAGGATTTCATTAAAGAATCACAAAATACAAGGATTTTCATAACTTTGGCTTGGCGTTCTTCCCAGAGTACAAGTAGTCTAAAAATAAAGTCCTTATAAGAAGATTTATCCCCAGTGCAGGGATTTTCTTCCTCTAGTGGGGATTGCTCCTCCAATTCCAAGCCTGCTAAAATTCTGCAGTCTGTTACCAGAATAAATTGTTTCTGAAGCTGATTCATTTGCCCTAAATAATTCACACTATCATCCTCCAGCAAATTTTTTGACTTAATGAATGTAATCTGTCAGCTCCTAGAGAACCTCAGCGTACAAGTTGCCCTTGGAATTAAGTTCTTTCTTTTTTTTTTTTTTTTAAATTACTCCTCTCTAGTTAGCTAGTTTCAAAGAATATTTCCCCTACTGTTTCAATTCCAATTCAAATCCAAGTTGGATCCGCTGGTTTTCAACAGAAGGCTCCACCTGGCCTTAACCAGTGCATCTCAGTGGAAGAGCAGAGAACTACATGGCACTTCAGAAGCCAAGAACACCCCAGAGGATACAGCAACTTCTGGACAATTGCTATTGATTTATAACAGGCCCTACACTGAGAACTGGAACTAGAACTCAACATTCATCCTGTTCAGTACAAATATATAGGTAAAAGAAAGCCCAAGTAATTCCCAGAGCACAGCACGAGCTTAACTCTGCACCTCTTACTCAGGGACGGAGCTCGAGTTCACCAAGACATCTTGCACAAAGTATTATTCAGCAAGACTGCAGATTTGAAACTGACTTTTTATTAACTTCAGTTCTTTGGAGACCATCCAGAACCCCCAGAACTTCATCAGGAAGAACAAGTTTCATGATTTCCATCCACAGGAACTGTGCTAGTGCCATCAGACAGCACAGAGCAGTTCTACATAGTGCCAGCCAGTATCATATGCTGGAGACACTGGTACAGTTTAGTCAGGCACAGCCAGTGAGGTCCTTTCTGGGAGAGGAGACAAGGTCTGTGACATCTATGGGCTACACCAACACCAAGTCACTCACACTCCATTGGAGAGACATGCTGAAGTTGGTCAGAGCACTGAAGGGACCATAGTGACTTTTCTTCAGAGCCAAGGGGTGAGCAGCTTGCTCTTTATGTATCCCATAGATGCCACAGACCTCCTAGGAGCTCTGGTCAAGCATGATCAGTGAGGTTGCTGGTGGGTAGAGCAGACCAAAGCATCTGACTCACTTGGTCTTGCTTCTCACACCCATCTCCAGGCGTAACACTACTGCTGGATAAAAGAAAGCCTTCCCAGGAGAATTTAAATAGTTGCAGGTATGTGAATCATGCTCATGGGACATCCAGCAGTTGGTTGCTGCCTGCAAGGTTTCCCCTCACACTTCAAACACTCAGTGCAGCCCAGCTCAGACACCTCTCCCCAGGATCCCAGCTTTGTTGGTTCATCAGTTCATGTACCTTAGCATTCTCCCCACTATGATTTTCCAGGAGTACCTTTGCAAACACCAACTATGTAATTCTGCATGGTACTGAAAACAGGCTTTTTTAAGCTCACAAGCAACTGGTGCTGAGCCCCATTTACTCACCAGAATGCAAAAAGTAATTCCCCCATTGCTCACACTGATGATACGCCTCACACTGTGCGATTTCATTCTCATGATGAGGAAATGCAAGATCTATTCCACCAGTATGGATGTCCAGCTGCTTTCCAAACACTGCACTGTAACAAAATTTTACTGATCAGTAAGAAGAATACTACAAAAGCCTCTGGTAAAAGAAGTACAGAAAAGAGTAAGATGACACATCACAATTTTAAGTGTGCAATTTAATGATTGCAGTTTTAGAACAAAAGTTTCCAGGCATCTCGGATACCAAAACTGCAGCAGAAGCTGTTTGGATGGGACCCAAATCTGCCCACAATTAATTCTCCTTTGTAGGAACAATTATTTTTCAAAGTTAAGAAAAAGAGATGACCTGCTTGGCATTCTTTGTTCTGCCACAGTTTCAGCATCAGGCAGCTGCCTTCATCTGCAAGCCTAACAACTTTGAAACAATTAACACTCCTGTAAATTCAGTATTTCTATTCCCTACCTTGTACCTTTTCAATAAGAATTCAGGCAGTACTGCACGTCCTCATGACATAAAATGCCTAGTCCTGTATTGTTATAATGTCTAAAGCAAGCAAAGCATCAGGGCACCTGATCTCCCAAGGCACCCCAACAGCATGGCTGCATCTGTCGCGGGTCACGCGTGGGCTTGCACGGTGCAGGCCTCTGCAAGTGCTGGTGGCCAGAAACAAAAGCACTCATGTAGGAATCTACAGGACAGACCTAAGAGTTTTCCAGTTAAACCCCAGGAGTTACAGGTCCACTGCTCCACCAAGTCCCTGCTAGGTCACACTGGGCAAGCAAATAACTTTACTTTGCCCATCTGTTAAGCAAAGACAACAATCAGCTACTCACAGGGAGGTAAATCAGCACTGACTGCCCAGAAACTTGGGACACTCAAGCTGGGGAAGATGGAAGGTCTACACAGTAGAAGGTAAAGGCAAGCCCCACAAACACATGGATGCCTGTGTACAGACACACATGGTCTTCCCATGTGCCATGCTAACAAGTTGCTCCTGGTAGTTGGCTCACTATCAATACCTTTGTCCCTTTTAGGGACAAGACACCCTGGCTCATGATGGTTCTGCAGAAGGAGTTGGGGCACAGGGACAGAAGAAAACGAGGAAAAGAGAGGAGAGAAGAAAGACTGGCTGTTGCCCTCTCCCAAGCTTGTGCCCCTCTGCTTCTTCCCATCTGCTCCAAAACCAGTTTAAGCACAAACCTTTGCAGGACCTGCCCCGGCTCATGCCATGCCCTCCTCATGACAACTAGAGAGGAGCACTGGCCGCTTGCCATTTCTTCCAACAAACCCATTAAGAGTTTGGGAGAAGACAGAGATGGATCTGCAAGTGGCTACAGGGTTGGAGGAGCAACCCATCTCACCACTCAAGAGAGACCAGACCCAAGTCACAGAAGGTTGGTCCCTCCCTTTAGGGCTGTATTAGAGACCAGTGTCCCTCTCCTTCACTCTCCCCATGCATGGGGGAGGGTGGGGTGGGCAGCAGAATTGGGGTGGAAAGGGTGTGTTAGTCAAAATGAGTTGACCTAGCTTAAAATGCTTTGAGATCTTTGGCAAAACAGATATGTTAAGTAGGTATTGCTTAATATGGGCATTGGACAGCTGAACAGGACATCAAACTGTTCTAAGTAACTTAAAATGACTTCTCTATTTTTCACAGTCCAAGATTACTGCACTGATACTCTTACTTTCACAGCAGGAACCTCATCCAGCCACAGCAAAATGAGTTTTTACAGAAAGAAATGCAGACTGTAAGCAGCGCCGCGTCAGCAGACAGGCCATTCTATAAGGGGTTGGCATTCCTCAGCTGAGAGCTTCTGTCACAGGTTGCACTTCAGATACAGCATGGGTTTGTGCACTTCAGTTGCTTTGAGAACCCTTTCACAGTGCTGGAACTATTCACAGACTGAAAATCCCCCTTATAAATGCTTTTCACAATCAGGTAGTAATGACTAATGAGAGAGAGACCTCAGGCACCTCTTCCATCTACTTTCAGCTTGGCTGGAAAACTTCAGTGTTAAACAGGGCCAGATCTAAATAATTTGTTATTAACTTCCAAAAAAAGATCTGACACTAATGCAAAGCTAAGTACTGCCATCAATCTCCCAGGAAAGAAGATTTAAAGTCTCCTTTTTTAAAAATACAAATTAATAGGTCATAAGTTAATACAATGTAGGACAAAACAGTAGCATCCTGTGGAGAAAATAAAAAAACAAAATTAAGAGCAAATTAATTTAAACCACCTACAAGCAAAATGCTACTATGCACTATTCACATTGTGCCCACAGAATGTACTGCCACAGAGAAATGTGAGTATTTCATACTGTGGCTGACTTTTAAAGACAGATGAATGATGCTTAGATGATTAGCATGAACATCCACAACTGCTGTTAGGATAAGGCCAGGGAGGTCTCCTACGCTCACTGCATTTGCAATGGAATCCCATACCCTGTCTTGACACAGCAAGACATGCTGAACTAGATCTGATGGAGACTGGAAGCAGCAGAAAGGAGGCAAATTAAATAGGTCCTGTAACTTTCATTAGAACTTTGGTTACTCAGTTCAATTAAAAGACTTGCTAATCAACTGCATGATCTTGCATAGCGTATTCTAAACACATCTGTCTCAAGAGAAGGTGCCAAAACACAGCAAGAGAGTTACCCATTAGGGTGGGGCAGAGGTTGGTTGGGCCATGTGCAACATCCCAAATTGCACCAAGCAGTCACATTAAAACCAGTGTTTTCTACTGATCAGAAAAACACCCACCACTTTCAATATTCTGCTACCAATGTACTGTGCCTGAAAACTTAAACCAACAGCAGATTTAAAATCCAAGAAATGTGACCTTGATATTGTGGAACACTCAATGTGCCATCCAGGTCTTCCTTTTCCCCAGGGAGAAGTCCAAAATATCTCTTGAGGTTTGGCAGCCTTCCACAGGGCAAAATCTTTACCATGTCGTTTATCAGTATCAACTGCCAAGAACAGGTGATTTGTTAATGGGATATGTCTCAAAGAAAAAAAAAATAATAAAAGGCAAATGAAAGCAAGTGGAAACATGCATTTCTTGAACTTCCCAGATTTTAATCTCTTCCACTCAACGTTTTTCCTTGCAACTTCCCTCCCATCTCCCTTATACAGGCTTTCCAGTTTCTCAACCAAGTGTTTGAAACAAAAAAAATAATAAAATGTTGAATTGGATTTCTGCAGGTTAAAAAGATGGATTTGAGATTCTTTAATACAACCTACACTTTTAGTCCTTTTGGCCTTCTTTGGTTTTACATCATTCACCCAGTTACTTATCAGCCAGTTTCCCAGGACAGACAGGTAGCACTGCAGCAGAGAAGGTACCAACCCAAACCCACACAACAAACCAAGCCATCAACGAAACAAAGACCCCATCAAAACACACCCCATTTTTTTTCTCTAGGACACAAATAGTTTCTGGTTCAGATTCTATGCAACCAAGAGCAGCACAGAGATGAGAATCAAAAATATTTTTGGACAGTAGCTCCCTTCCAGTACCATCTTCTGAATGGCTTCTCTAGAAACATCTCCTGCCCAACTGTGATGCGTTGCCTCCTTCACTACCCAGCCAAGGATGCAGTCCCTTTTTGCCACAGTACTGCAGAGGACATTTCAATTCTTCTGGCTCCCAACCACTGGTCAGATACACGACCCCACTCCCTGGCAGGAGCTACCAAACAGGGTTCTGGGCTCTGTACTGGGGTTTTTTTTTGCTGACAAATACATGACCTCACACTTGACTGATGAGTAACAATATACCTATTTGGCTTGAAGGGATCCAGCTTGGCAAGCATCTAAAAATTCTCCTATTTAACACCACCCATCTGCTTTATCAGCAGTTGACACTACATTTACTCCTTTCCCCTACTTATTTCAGGCCCCTAACAAAACCACAGTGAACCAATCCCCAGAGCATTCTGGTATGAACACATTCCCACCATGATTCACTGCTATTTTCAGAGATCTATTAGATGGCCATTTTTCTTGAGCCATTCTACTTGTACTTCACTGATACTCTACAGAGTCAGTTTTTTATTTGGAATGTCATGCAATATTAAAGGAAGCACATTACAAAAACCCATTACACCTGCTTCATCAGTCAAAACTGCTAAGAAATAAAGGGACAGAAATATAACATTACTTGTATCCACTGGATCTTTATTTTGGCTCTGTTGCTAGTTTGCAACGCTCCGGCTCACCAGTATCTATTGACTCTATCCTTCTTTTGCCTTTCTTTGAGTATACTGCTACAAAAAAATAATACACCCTTCACCTTCTTGGTTATAAGCAAAACAACAGCCAAAACCTTTAGAAATAACAGTAAATTTAGTTGTAAGAGACTTGAGGGGAAAATGGATATGTAATAGACACATAATCACTCATGCCTCAGGCTGGAAGGCACCTCTGGAGATTGTCTAGTCAAACCCCTGCTCAGAGCAGACTCGGATACAGCAGGCTGCCCAGGACAGTGTCCAGTTGGGCTTTCAGCATCTCCAAGGACAGAGCCCCAGCAGCTTCTCTGGGCAACACAGAACCATAGAATGGCAAGGGTTGGAAGGGACCCTAGAGTTCCAACCCCCCTGCCACAGGCAGGGCCACCAACCTCAGGACTGGAGCTACACAAGGTTGCCCAGGGCCCCATCCAACCTGGCCTTGAACACCTCCAGGGACGGGGCATCCACCACCTCTCTGGGCAGCCTGTTCCAGCACCTTACCTCTCTCTCTCTGTAAAAAACTTCTCCCTAATATCTAATCTAAACTTTCTCTCCTTTAGCTTGTGAACATGTTCTTGTGTTAACCATTATTGAAGTAAAAAAGACTTTTCTTAGCTTTAAGTGGAATCTTCTGTGCTTCAAGTTGTGCCCATTGCCTCTCATCCTGTCACCAAGTCCCGCTGAGAAGAGACTGGCTCCATCTTCTTTACTCCCCACCCCCATCAGGTATTTGCACACATGAGTAAGATGCTCCTTCTCCAGGCTGAGCAGTCCTGGCCCTCTCAACCTTTCCTTGTATGCAAGATGCTCCAGTACTTCTCTGTTGTATTCCTGGCCCTTTGCTGGGCTCTCTCCAGTATGTCCACATCTCTCTTGTACCAGGGAGCCCAGCGCTGGACCCAGTACTCTGGGCATGCCTCACCTCATGCTGAGCAGAGAGGAAGGATCACCTCCCTTGACCTGCTGGCAACGTTCTTCCCAATGTAGCCCAGGAGGCTGCATTTACAGTCAGTAACTGCCTCTAAATAGCTGCTGACAAAACGCATTCCCTCTGCAAGCTGTAATGCCAAAACAACTCCAGAGTAGAGCTGTGAGAAGTTCCTGGATGTGATTCACCTGAGCATCAGCCTGCCAGGCATTTTCAGTAATTGCAAACAGATTTTTTACAACAAAGAAATACTGAAGCTTCAGCATGCAATGGATACAGATGACCTGCACCGGATTCTCCGAAGCAGAGACCTGATCAGACCCACCTTACAGAAAGTAAGGGATGTTTCCCTGCATTTACCTGTGGCTACCTCACTGCTGGCTAAGGCCACCACCTCAGTATACAGTTTGTATGTACCACTCCCAAGTATTTAAATAAAATTCAGACTCTTAATTGTCCTAAGGTACCAGAACAAAGGTACAAAGGGAACCACGTATGAAATCAGACCTCCATGTTTCCTCTAGCACTGGCAACAGTGAATGCCTCAGTAACAATCTTAACCAAAAAGCTGGTTATACCCAACAGGTTAGAAAACTGTTTCAGATTGTTGAATGAAGGTTTATGCATAGATACATCACAAATTCAGGCAATGCACGAATACAAATAAGCTGGTGCCATGAACATACCTGCTTCATCTTGGGTGTCAGGATAAACGGTAGTTAGTACTCCGTATCTTTTTCCCCAAGACTTAACATCAAAATAAACATTGCCTAATAGAAAAGAAATGGTTAGTTTTAGAGCAAAAATTGGGCACATTCATAATGATAAGGGAATGCCACCCCAAAACAAAACAATACACCTTCCAAATTCCAATCTATAAATTCAGAAATACCACAGCAGCAGCAGGTTTCCCCATTGCCAGTGACCTCCCCACACGTGCTCACTCTGCACGCAGGGTAACTGTGTATTCTGGAGATCTCCCCAGGGTCTGCCCTGCCCATACACAATCAGCAATCCCACCTCCCACTGAGACATAGCCTACTGCTAAATCCAGCTCTCAAATCCTTCTACAACCACCATCTCTCCTACAAAAAACAAAACAATAAAAAAATAATCACACCACGTGCTTTGCAGGCAGATCTTTTGCAGCACCTCCTGATTAGAGCTAAAAGGTTCCCCCAGCTCTCTTGTAGAAGCCAAGCCAAGACTTCCCCACAGGAGCTTAGATAGCAGATCATTACAGTAAACAATTATATTAAGTAATGAGCCACGTTTAACTTAGAAATTGAGTAATAGTTGTTCTACCTGCTCATATCATCACAAAGGAGTTGCTCACACCCAGACTGCTAATCAGCAGAAGGAAAGCCTGGCACAGGCTATCTCATCCGATCTCAAAACAGGATTAGTGGATTTCCTGTGCGTGTGCTGAACAAGGAGCTGCCTTGCTGTTCAGTCTCACCTTGTGAGGTTGGGTAAGCCTGTCCACTGGCAATCATTGTTCTGATAAAGGCAATTATCTGGGGAATATTGTCAGTCACTCTCATATAGACCGTAGGAGGAAGGACCTTAAACAAAGAAAGAGTAACATCCCATTAGCCTGCACCAAGCACACTGCTGATAAGCCCCTTCTCTCTAGAAAACAAATTTTAAAGAATGTTCTCCTCCTCAATTTTATCTTTCAACCACCCAAAAGTGTTGCAAGTACCATAAAGGGGTCACAAGCAGAATTTAAGATAATACACCAAAAAAAGGTTTCAGGTGCATCAAGGTAAAAAAAATCCACTATTTTTTCCGAGTCATCTGCTCCCTGCTTCTGACAAGTTTTCTGGACCAGAAGCAAAGACACTTGAAGTCAATGAAAGAATATTTGATGCACTTTAGAATCATAGAATCACAGAATGGCAAGGGTTGGAAGGGACCCCAAGGATCATAGAGCTCCAACCCCCCTGCCACAGGCAGGGACACCAACCTCAGGCCTGGATCTACACAAGGTTGCCCAAGGCCCCATCCAACCTGGCCTTGAACACTTCCAGGGATGGGGCATCCACCACCTCTCTGGGCAGCCTGTTCCAGCACCTCACCACTCTTTCCGTAAAAAACTTCCCCCTAATATTCAATCTAAACCTTCCCTCCTTCAGCTTTAAACCATTCCCCCTTGTCCTGCCATTATCTGCCCTTTTACAAAGTTGATTCCCTTCCTGTTTGTATGCTCCCTTCAGGTACTGGCAGGCTGTAATGAGGTCCCCCCGCAGCCTTCTCTTCTCCAGGCTGAACAAGCCCAGCTCCCTCAGCTTCTCCTTGTAGGGCAGGTGCTCCAACCCTCTAATCATCCTTGTGGCCCTCCTCTGAACCCTCTCCAACAGTTCTACATCTTTCTTGTATTGGGGGCCCCAGATCTGGACACAGTACTCCAGGTGGGGCCTCAGGAGGGCAGAGTAGAGAGGGACAATCACCTCCCTGTCCCTGCTGGCCACCCCTCTTCTGATGGAGCCCAGGATCCCATTGGCCTTGCGAGCTGCAAGAGCACACTGCTGGCTCATGTTAAGTTTCTCATCCACGGTGACACCCAGGTCCTTCTCAGCAGGGCTACTCTCAAGGAGCTCTTCTCCCAGTCTGTATCTATGTCTGGGATTCTTCCGGCCCAAGTGCAAGACTTGACACTTGGCAGCGTTGAACCTCATTAGGTTCACCCGGGCCCATTTTTCCAGGCTATTAGATCAGGCTATTTCTGCATTACAGTAACTATGTGTTACCTGTGAACCAAGACTCTATCACATGGAGCAAAAAAATTCCAGGTCCCTAAAGAAACTTAACCTGTTCATTCCCAATCTAGAGCTTGCTCCTCTCTCCATTCTCTTACTCAGAAGGTGTATAGTATCTTCACAACAGAATGGAAAAGTAAACCATGACTCTAGTTTCCAAGCAATGCTGTCACACAAGCAACTTTGGCAGTTTGTTCTGAAAAAAAACCCAAGTCAGATTCCTTATCAAAGTAATTGCTTTAAAATCCTCCTGAATTTAGAAGGTCAAGTATCTGTACCTTTAAGGCAGCCATATCTTGTTTGAAGTCTTCTTCATAAATACGAGCAAGAGCTACTGGGGAAATATTCATCTTAAAAAAAAAAAAAAGCAGATTAGTAAATCAAAGTAATAATATAAAATATTGCAATCTTTTATCAGACAGTTAGTAGCTAATTGGAAAGCTTACAAAGCCCCCAAGGTAGAGTCAGAAAGGCTTACTAATCCAACATTCACAGGGAGAAATGTAAGCTACAAATAACTTAAAAGCAGTATTTCATCCATGCTTCTGAATTGTCACAATGTTAATACATATCTTCTAAGATAAAGCAACTGAAGATTAAAATAACAAACTTCTTCCCTCATTATTTTCCTTTTGGGAGGGTCTCCCAATTCCAGCAACAAGATATACTACAGGACATGAAATTCATCCAGCTCATCGGCAGGGGACACCCACACCACCCAATCTCAGAAAGGATATTAATGTTCAATGATTAAGAAAAATAAGCTATTTCAGCTGACCTTGGTTACTCATAGAGCTCAGTACAGTCAGGGAAAGGGACTGAAAGTCAGTCCCACCCTTCACCAAGCTCAGGACTTCTCAAGCAGCTTCTTCACGTTTCCCAGTCACAAGGTGACAGACAGGAACAAGGATCCATGCAGAAGTGATGGGAAAGTGCAACCCAAAAGACACAACTTGCATGTGACAAGGTAGCTATTCTCAAACATTGAAAGATGCATGACAGCAAAACCTGCCCTAGCAAGTAAAAGCATGGTTTTAAAGTGCCTCAAATGCAAGCTTTCACATCTTTTTTGAAGAGAACCTACTGGGGAGGAGACAACACACTGTTAGTCTCTCCAGCTGGCAGATAAACTGGGTCATTAACCAAATAAATCCAGTTCCATCACTTCCAATTCATTACCAGAGCATCTTTAAGGGGCCTGATTTTTCTGAGCACATAATTTGGACAAGTTCCTGGACAAGGCAGGAGTTCTGGTGAAGGCAGACCAGGCGTTTCATCCAGTAACAAAATGAGAAAGATGCTCAGAACTGAGAAACAAAGGATTGCTTCTGCCTAGAGAGTAAAGAGTGTGCTCTTACAGACCTCAGTGACAGGACTCACCCCTCTGGACAGCTCAGCTGCTGCTCTGATCAGAGAGACAAACAAAAGGTGACTGTAAGAGGAAGATGGGGAAATTCCTCCCTTCCAGATGGATGTTCAAAGTACAAACTCGTGTCTCCTCCCAAAGTACCACTGAGGGCACATAGCACCTTCATCATACACTAGATGCTCAACTTTCAGGTCTTCTCTAGAAGATAGAGAATAAGCTTAGCCACATTGTTCCTATCACTGGTACAGAGGTCCCAACAACAGAAAATCAGATTGCTGAGGCAGAGACCTTGGCCAGGCAAACAAAACGTGCAGGGCAGAGCAGGCATTTCAAAAAGGCACAAAACCAACAAAAAAAGGCACCAAAAAAAGATTACTTCATTGTTTGGGTCTGTGAAGCAAACAAACACAAGATCTTTTAAAACATTTCCCCCTCTTCAAACATAAAATCACCATGAAATCTCCTGACAACAAGGAAAGGTTCTGAAATGCATGCACAGACATTTTAAATGCCTGGGGTTTGTTGTTTGTTGGGTTTTTTTTTTTAGCTGCCCTGCTGCCTTGGAGAGCTGCAAGGAAATGGACTAAGGGAACACACATCTATTTCTACAGGGCCAGCACGCTAGTTGCTGTTTGAATGCAGCGCCCTGTATTTCACTGCAACAGGAACTGTTTACTTAAAGATGAAAGAACAAGTGACAGCTGTCAAATTCTCTGGCTCCAAGAAACTAGCTTAAAGCTTGCAACTGCAATTTGATCCAGCACATTTTGTATATGATGGAGAAGACCTGACTTACAGGATCTAAAGATAAAGCAAAAAAAAAAAAAAAAAATTAATTCAAAAGGCAGAATTAGCCACAAAACACATCCTTAGCATTTCAGGGTCCATAAAGCATCTCCAAAAAAGAGAAAAGAAAAACAGACCAAAAAAAAGGAAATTGGAATAATCATTCACAACACTCAGCAGGTAAAAAAGGTCTGATTAAAATCCAATCAAGAACCACTTAATGGCCATAAAACTTTTACTCCTACCAACAACCCTGAGGATTCAGCGACAGGGATGGTTGCACTGTTTTGGGGTTTTTTTATTCTATCATTTTTCTATGAATCCAGCCACCAGGCCCCGCTCTTATCAACACCTACTCATACACCTAATGTCAAGTCTGATGTAGATGAACTCTGACAAGTGTTACAGCTTCCCAAGGTGCTGAGGCTGCAGCTAGAGGGTGCTCAGCTCCTTTCGGGAACCACCCTCAGCCTCACAAGTGGCAATGCTGTACAACCATCCACACGCACAACGCTTCTCCACAACACAGCCAGACACCTTCCAGCTCCTAAGCTTGGAGCTGCTTCGGTGATAAGACACTTTCTAACTGTGCTGAGGATTCACCCCAGGATTTTTGATCCCTGCTGGCCTCCCAGGTTGGGGGTGAGGGCAGGAGGACCCCAACCGTGGGTGCTGCAACGCAGCCCTCCCCACCTCTCCACTGACACAAGCCCCGTCCGGTTGACTTCCAGGCAGCTCCTGACACCCAGCCCTCTGCACCCCATTACAGCCATGCTAGGAGACCAGAAATCTCAACATTTATTATTTACTAGCTACAGCAAACAAGACTCAAGAAAATAAAAAACAAAACCAACCACCCTGTGTTGATTTCCCTTTGAAGAATAGACCAAAAGTTTGGGTCAAATACAGCAGCAAACACCTACCTCATTGGCTCTTCTTATGATCTTGTCATCTATGTCTGTGATGCCCATCACCATGACAACTTCAATTCCAAAAAACCTAGTCATTATCCTTCGAATTATATCAAACCTCACATAGGAGCTGGAAGAAAACAAACAAACAAACCAACCACAAAACACGAGCTTTAAACATGCAAGGCTAAGAATAAACTTCAATAAAAATAACCAGCAGCACTAACAGCCACAGGGACAATCTAAATATGCCAAGACTTGTAATGAAAAGGTCTTCAGCCCATAAAGTGCTCCTCCAAAACCAGTTACACCACCTGCACAAAAGTCAAGCAAATTTCCCTTGAACCGGCCTACCCTCTTCTGGCATTAGTGACACATTACATCAAATTTTCCAAGCGTTTTCTTTGGTTGCATCTCTTTATTCAAGCACCAAAGGACATCAGAAGCTGCACGTGAGCCAGGGAGGCTCTCAAAGCAAACACCACAGACACACACACGGATATTCTTGAAATATATCCCCTCAGGCTTGGTATATTCCAACTGGGTTTCAGGAGCCACAGGGCAGAACAGGGAGAAATAAAACAAGGTTCACATGAACTTTGCTCAGGGTTGAGTAACAGCCACATACAATTACCAACCACCAATAAACTATTCCATTCACACACCAGCACAGATCTTTTTCGATAGCATAGAACAGCAGCTCTGGGGGTTGTTTTGTTTTATTTACTCTCTCAATAATAAACTTCTAAAATTATTCAGGCTCCTCACAGCAAAACAGCGTGTTTAATGCTGGTAAGATTGATGTACCTACAACCCTCACGGGGCTGTGGCAGCCCCTTCTGCTACCCAGATGCCCCACTTGTAATTCTCTAATGCTTTGGGACAAAACCCAGTTATTAGGTGTGATATTAGAAGGTGACTCAAAGGCTCTGGATCTGCTCTGCAAGATGATGAGAATCCTAAGCCCGTGCTGGCTTTGGAGAAAATGGAGCCTGAAAGAAGACTCACTGGCCTATGGGTTCCATGTTTACCTGGAGTTTTATAGATGTGTATGCAATACCTTGATGAAGAAAAATACTTTTTATTGTTGTTTGTGTTATGTCCATGTTGAAAAAAGGCTTTTTGAAAGGTGGAATATGATGCCAGGGAGATCGTTCTTAGTGAATACCAGCTTACTGGGAGTAGCAACGTTCATCTAAGGTGGTGACACAATTCCTTAAGAATATTAAATTGGTCTATGGATCAAAGAGAAGAGTCACCCAAAAGCATCAAAATCTTGATATTAGATTTAATAGCCCTGAAGTGCTAGTTCCAAGAGCAGACACAGATTCTGTATTGTTTCACCTCCTCTGACCTTCCAAGAAAACTGATGGAAGAGACACTGCAAGAGTGAGAGCAGATCTCCCGACACCTCAAAAAGCAGGGTCTTCACCATTCAGTACTCAAACAAAACCCCCAACAACCACAAAAAACAGTCAAAAATCAGAGGAGTGGCAGAGCAGGCACAAGGTACTGAATGAAATCGCCTCTCATGCTTCTATTTACCCTTATTTCTAAGCATTCAGCCAGGAACCTGGAGAGGTACCAGGCTGCAGCTCACACCAGCAGGATTTCAACTGAGGGGAAAGGTGGAGTTATCTGCTGATTCGATTTGTTTTCATTACACAGGCTAAGTTTCAGGTATTGTATCAAGGCATAAACAGCACCTGTTTTGAAGTCTGGAAGCAAAACACACTGGAAAAAATTGGATTACATAGAGAAATAAGAAATCCTTTCAAAGAGAAAGGAGGAAAGGAGAAAAATAACGCCACCATTATTTTCAAATTCTTCTCAGGGATTGCAAACTCGTTTCCCTCATTTGTTTCTGCGTTACTGCCTGCTCCATTTATTGTGTGTGCCACAAGTCAAACGTAAAAAGAAGGGCAAAGAGGAACTCCAAGGTTAATGTGTTGCAGGACTGATAAAACAATGGTATTTTGCAGGAGCAGTGTGGAAGCATCAGCCCCCACTCTGTTTGACTTCATGCCAGGTTGGATGGGGTCCTGGATCCAGGCCTGGAGGTTGGTGGCCCTGTCTGTGGCAGAGGGTTGGAGCTCTATGATCTTTGGGGTCCCTTCCAACCCAGGCCATTCTATGATTCTATGCCCTTTCCCTGTGTGTTTCCTGGTCCGAAGACCCCCACAAGCAGGATGCAGCTCAGCTAGGCCTACAAAAGCTCTACAATCAGACCTAGCTACTGGGGCGGGGGAGGGGGGGGTGGAAATACATAGTAAAACAAAAATTAAGTGTGCCCCATCATCCTGAACACATCACCTGAGGAATGAGGTGTCAACACTGACACATGCAAGGCCACAGGCAGTGGGAAAGAACAGCCAATTCCTTATGCACTGGAGAAAGTCTTCAGTGCAGGCATCTTGCCGCACAGCAGCATGACAGGAGCAACATGCGAAGGGGCTAAAGAGGTAGCAGAAAGCATAAAACACAGCAGCTTATCAGCATGATACCCCACTCCAAAGGCAATATTTCAGCCCTATCTCTTCTTTCTTAATTCAGCAAGTAAAGGGGTCAAACTCAGGTGGTCACAGGCAAACCTCTCCATCAGGAGAGCTTGAAGCTGTCAGTTTAGACACAGGGTAAGTAGAGATAGGTGGGAGAAGCAGCAGGGTGAGCAAGGCCTTCCTATTCCCTTCCCCATTAATCAGAGAGCCTGAAGGCAGAACAAGGAGAACCTCCAACAAAACCAGACATTCAAAAGACACAGAGAGGTGCAAGACCAAAAGGTGAAATTCTCCACCTTTATAAGCACTGTGCTCTAGATCTACTGTATCCCTAAGTATCTTGCCTAGCAAAGAGAACAGGCAGAGCACCCAAAGGTGGTACAAGACATTCTGCTCTGCAGCCCAGGGTCCTGCAAGGAGGTGCCTAACCTCTCCTTCCTCAGCACAACGCTTGATTAGTGAAACGTTGTGTTAGAACCACACACACATCTGGAGAGCGAAAGGAGCTGGAAACGCATGGTAGATACTATTTCCTCATTTCCCTTTGGCTTCTTGTGGTATTAAGCACTGCCTTTTGCTCAGCAGCTTTGGGAAGCATCTTTATCCACACAAACTCTAAATCATAAGAGCAAAAAAGTTTTACAGCACCAACTAGTTGTCCATGAGGGAACAGAACATTTCTGCAATTCCCCTCCCTGTTATGCCACATCAGAGACAAGAGGTACTACAGAACCTCGACTGGGTGATGGAGAAAAGGAATGTACTGGCATCTTTTTATACACTTGCTCTCAAACAATGATTTTAAATTGCCATTATTTCAAGGTAAACCATAACATTGCCTGAATTACAATAGCTTTTGATTTAAAAAACATAAATATTAAAAAAAAAAGAGTCATAGCAATTTAAGTTCCTCTGAAGGTACTAAGTACAAGCAAAATAATTCAAGATAATGATTTCTTGATTTTTTTTTAGATCACCAGTAAAAAGTTAGGTTGACTTTCTCTTGGGACTGGACAAAAACAAGGAAGAAAAAAAGACACCACCACATACACACAACAGTACAGCAGCATTTAAGGAGAGGGTGCCAGCAGTGTTTTTACATGATCAGTATTTTAAAACTTCCCTTTTTACAGAAAGCAGCAGTTACACAGTGCTACGGTGGCCCCACACTTGAGCAAAACTCAAGAGAGATTTCTGAGCAAGGCTGAAGCAGGAGCAGAAGCTGCGAGACACCCTACATTAAAAGTGAGTAACTCACCGGTGCAGCGGGGGATCCTCATGCCAGTTACCCGAGAAACCCCTGCTCTTCCAGGGAGCCCCATGCACCTTGTTCTTTCAAGAGTTAGGAGACAGCAGGTGGAGAGCAGCTGAGCTGCTGCAGTTCCCCTCAGCTTCACAGGGCCCTGCAGGCACCCCGCACACCCCGTTTCATCTGGTGTGCTACTGAGCAACCAGCAGCTGACTTCTCCAGACTTTTTAAGTCTTTTTTTTTTTTTCCCCCAAGATTTCTCATAAAGAACTCTGTTTACTATTGCAATTATCCTAATGAGCTACGGAGAAAGTGCTGTGGTTTGGTTTGTTTTTTCCTTTAAATGCCATAACACACCGAACTTTTAGGATGAAAAAAAAAGATTTTAACCTGCCTGGGCTTTCTTAAATTTAGTAACTGGCAATTTAACCATTAACCTTAAAGCCAGCTTTTAAAGTCACCAGCCCTGAATGGCTCTTCCTTGGTACTAACACAGTACCCAAAGGGGATTCTAAGCAACCAAACCGTCACTTCACAGGGACGGGAGGTTCAGCTCCAACTTCAACTCCTCTGTGCAGGAG
Source organism: Laterallus jamaicensis coturniculus (assembly GCA_022605575.1). Classification (NCBI taxonomy): domain Eukaryota; kingdom Metazoa; phylum Chordata; class Aves; order Gruiformes; family Rallidae; genus Laterallus; species Laterallus jamaicensis. Next base: position 11,414,468 of record JAKCOX010000023.1, on the reverse strand, counting down.
GTCACATCCTGCTTCACGATTTGAAGCCACTCACCCCACTTAGCACCCAAGCAAGCCTGCTTTCTTCACACCTGCCACTCCACCGCTGTCTCTCTCGGGACGAGCTGTACCAACAGCCTCCCCCGTAACCCCTGGGGGGGCTGTGGGGGTTAGGGGAGGGCACCCAAATAGTTTTGCTCTTGGCACGGAACAGGAGGCAAAGCCAGACCCCGTTGCGGCAGCGGTCCCCAGCAGGCTCTGTCACCCAGCACGGGGCTTGTCACCCAGACGCGCCACTGCGGTTCCCACCCGCGACGAACCCACGCAGTACGGGACGTGCCCCCCACCCCCCACGACTAGCGACACCAGTCCCGACTCACCAGGCGTGCCCGAGGTGCGCCTGGTCGTACACCGTCGGGCCGCAGCTGTACCTGCGGAGAGGGGAGGCAAACAGCACCCGTCACCCCCAGCCCGGCCGGCGGCCGCGGTAGCCCCGCACCGGCCCAGCCCGGCAGCCCCGCACCGGCCCGTCGCAAGGCGCTACCAGGTCGCCACTCCTTCCGCGGCCAGTACGAGCGGTTCCTTGCTCCGGCTCCGGCTGTTGTAAGCCACGATCCCGCTGCGCCACCCCGCCGGCGGCACCCACTCCCGCCGCCGCGCCGCGCTGCAACACCACCGAGCCACCGCCTTCCACCCGCCGGGCACGGCGGCGGGGCCGCACGGCCGGGCCGCCGCCGCTCCGCGCAGCATGGCCACAGCCCCCGGCGAAGGGGCGGGCGGGGAACCGGCAGCTCCGCCTTTCTGCGGGGAGGGAGCGAAGGGAGCGGGCACAACCCGCCGCGCCTGTCTCCGCGACACCCGCACCGCCTGTACCGGGAAACAGCAGGCGAGCGGGGTAGCTACAGCCGGAGCGGCAGGAAGAGGAGGGGCATGCGGCCAGGGGGCGCGGCCGGGCAGCCCGGCCGTGTGCCGGCCTCTGCGCCCGCCGCCTCTCCGGCGGGCCCGGGCGGAGGGTGTTGGTCGGAGCGGCCCCGCGGTGAGTCCGGCGGGTTGGGGCGCGGCTGAGGAGCCTGGGGGTACGGGGCCTGGGCTGCCGTCTCCGCTACGTGTGGCAGCGGGTAGCCAGCCTTGTGCTTCGGTTTAATCGCATCAGCACAAGGCTGGTGCCGGGCGAGGCTTTCCGCGGCGGCGCTTGCAGGCAGTACGCGGTGATTTAGCGAAACCATCTCCGCTGAGTCAAGCCAGCGTGGTCCGGCGGGGGGGGGGGGGGTGAATGTACTTTACGGTGCCTTTCAGGTCAGGGAACAGCCTCCGAAAGAAAAACCTGTTGCGATGGACGTTCCCCGGCTGGATTTGATAAATCGGAGTCTCAAACCCCCCCTCCTGCACCCGTTTCGGTGCGCAGCCCTCCCCGACCTGCATACTGTCGAAACTGAGACGAAGTGCTGCTGGGCGCTCAGTGAGGCACCCTGTGCACTAGCCAGCCGGCCCCCAAGGTCTGCTTCTTCTCCCATGTCAGGACAAGCAAAGGGGCTGTGCTTTATGGTGATGTTTTTCTCATCTCATCGTGGATTTTGGTTTTATTTGTTGGTTTGTTGTTTTTTTCCCTTTCAGACTATACCAAGGAAATAGAGCTTAACAGGCCACAATACCTCAGCCCAGTTTGGAAACTATGAGCCACTTACCCAGGGTGAATAAAAGTAGAATGGAACAGACATAAGTTGCCAAAAGTCTTTTTTTTTTTTTAATTTAACTAGCAGCTTGTTTCCAAAAGTAACTATAAGCAGGTACTGAGGAAACAAGTAAGAACTCTGCAAGCATATGTAATATTTTCCCTACTACTCCCAGCTCCTGACAGGATGAGTCAGCTGAAGGCTTTGGGGTTGGTTTTCCTTCCCTCACTGGATTGTTCTACTATTAACTTCCCCGGCCTGCGTGAACCCCCATCAGTTCCAGCCTTTGGCAAGGAATACTGTAGGTCTGCTGCCATTTTTAGGAAGCACCCTCTCAGCATGTGTTGAAGTCCAGACCTGTTAGCTCCAGTTGCGACCACCCTTGCTCTCGTAGGAGAAGAGGAACCGTCAGTTCCAGCACATGCTGTCTGTCCCATTCCCGACTGCCTTCCTTTATACAAGCCTCTAAGCAGGCTGCTCAGAGTGGAGCCTCTCCAGGTCTCCGTGACCGGTGGAGATGCCTACTAAAGCATCTCGTTGACCTCTGGGGAGGAAGGCAATACCGAGCGATCTCAGCCTTTCCTGACACTGCAGGGAAGAGGTCAGCCTGTGGTGAACTGCCTGACAGACGTCCTTGTATTGTTTCCTCTTCTATCTGCCAGAGACAGGTTCGACAGATTTTTCTGACATGATCATTTAAAATCATCGCCTGTATATAGTTATAGATGCCTCTCTACACCTTGCTTGATTCTAGAGAGGTACCAGATACACAGCCCCACTAGTGATGAACGTTTCCTGTTTTCCCTAACACGCACACTCCACAATACTTCTTATTTAACAAATCTTAGCTCTTTGATCAAAAATCTATTTCAGGGGCTTGCTAATTTGAGACCAGCTAGGATGAAACTGAAGATACCGTCCAATAACCTTTGTAAATGTTTGCTTTGTATGTTTCTGGGGGAGCTTCACCAGCCAATTACTTAGTTTCCATAGTGAGCTGGTTTTGATGTCTTTGCCGTTCAACACACACACCCCCCCCGTTAAGAGTTGTCATTAACTCCGCTGTCCTCTTTGTTCTGTATGGTGCCAAGCACTTTGACAGAGTCCAAATCAATCTCAACTAACAATGGATGTTTTTCAGCCTTAATTCCAGGTTTAGCTATCATGGATGAAGCTGCCAACAGATCAGAAGAGTGCAGGAGCTTTTTCTTTCCCCTCTGGTCCCAGAAGGCTTAGTGACTGTGCTATCCAGGCTGGCTTTCAGCATTTAGTCCAGAAACCTATATGCCCTGCTAGAAAACATTGTTTTTCTGAGGGTAGGAATGGCCACAGTTATTATTAAATGCCAGAAATAAAGAGTTAACATCATTCACACTTGAAATCTATTTTAATGCAGTAGAATAAATTCAGTGGAACAGCAGAAACTGTTTTACAAGCACCAAAGTACCACAAGAATATAATTTCAAGTAAAAAGCAATACTAATCCTGATGGGTTAGAACCATAAATTGTGTACTTTAAAAATACTAACATTCTCAGAAACAATTGGTCTGTGGCCATAAGCACACCTCTACTTAATGCCACCTGTAACTACCTCCCTTCCTGATTCCCTTATTCCTGGCTGCGGACCTGTGGAATGAGACCATATTCATCTACCAGAGAGCCAGAACAGTGGTAAAGGATTTTCTGCCTCCATCAAGAGGCTCATCTGTACTTCCACTTGGAGCAGAAGATGCCTTAAGAGGTTGCCAGCAGCTGGAGCCAGGGTACACACCTGGTCGACACCAGGCTCGGAGCTACTGTACTCCTGTTACACCTGTATGCCCTGCTGAATAGCTAGCAGGAGATGTGGTCTGTGGTACGGCTCCAAGGCAAAATCCCACTGACCTTCAGGTAAATTGTTATTTCAAGGGGACACCCACAGAATCCCAGGATCACAGAAGGGCTGGAAGGGACCTCTCAAGATGGGAGGGACCCAGTCCACCCCTCCTGCCAGAGACAGATCACCTAGGGCACGTGGCACAGCACAGCATCCAGGTGGGTTTTGAATGTCTCCAGAGGAGGAGACTCCACAACCTCTCTGGGCAGCCTGTCCCAGTATTTAATATTGTCAGGTCATCTTTTCATGCTTTTCTTATGAGCTGTAAAGGCTAAAACATCCTTTTTGTTGTTTGCTTTTTAAATAAAAAGTGAAGCTCTGGGGTAAATAGGTGGCTCCTGACCACCTTACAATGGGTTTATATCTTTTCTGTCCCTTTATCTGCACATGCAAGGCAATGTTTCCCTTCCAGGCTTGACTGAAAACGAAAATCGGGCAGAAACAGAGTGCTGTATGCTCTCCACCAGCAGCTCTGCAACACCTCTGGGGTGGGCAGGGAGGATCTTTGGGGGTTTCTGGTTCATCTGGCTCCTCATATATTTTCCAGTTTCTTGTCCTATCTGTTCAGACCAGGACTACCTACAAGATTTGTCCCCAAGATATAAGATCAGTGGGTAAATCCCAGAGCATGTTTCGTATGATAAATAAAAACTAAGCTGAAAAAATTATTTCCCTTTCTATTTCTTATTAGTAAAAATGTGTGCTTTGTAAGGTTTTACATGTTTCTCCCCTATTGCTAAAGGTGCTTCATTGCCTTCTAGACAATTAAACCGTGCCATCTTAGAACTGATGACTAGAGGAGAAAGGCTGCAATAGTGCTATCAAGAGCACGTTTCCAGTATCTGTGGCCCTTGTCAGATTCTAGTTCAGGAACCTGGCAAGGAAGCTGAGACTGAGAAAGTGAGGAGAAAAAAGGTTGTAAAGACAAACTACAAACCAAAACTGAAGATGAGCTAAATCCACTGCAGTGGGCTGATTTATGACTTGACTTTAAAAAACAAACAAACCCCCCCTAACAACAGAACCCATAAAGTTTAGAATGCTAGCTTGTACCTCCTTATATACACAAAAGCTTCTAGCTGCTTCTTGCAGAAACCATCCCTGCACCCCACCCCTCTCCACCAGAACTACAACATTCCACCCCTCGCCTCTGCGAATCACATATTTAGGAATAGTCATTAAAATCTCCATCCCAACAGAAATTCCCCTTCAATGGTTACACTACCCAGCTATGTTCAGTCTGTTCTGGCCATTCCCTCTTCCAATTATTGTCCTTATCTCAAACTCCTCGAGCCCCACGTTGGGCACTAAAAAGGAGTTTATAGCAAATACACAAAGCCATTCTGTTTGGGAAGTTTGGGAAGTTCTTGAGCCTTTACTGGGAAACAGCACTAGGACGAGCTAGATCTGTCTTCCAAATTGTAGCATCCATTAATGTCACATCATTTGCTGACATGAATAGTTATTTCTGCCCCAAATATCTGTAAATTGTATACTCTGTCCACTGTACCAACAATGCGTACCAGACCAAAGTGTGAACTATGACTGGTCTGCTGGTCTTCACACTTCCAAACCTCAGCTCTGCTCATCTTGCATGTTAACCTTTTGCCATTTTGTTACAAAAACCTTCAACCAGTATGACCTGAGCCTCAGGAAGAATGAACAGATAAACAAGAAAAAAACCCAACCAACCAACAAAACAAACCCCAACCCCCAACCCTGTACCTAACAGTAGAAGGGAAGGATTAAGTCATGAAGTGGTGCAGAAACAGTAATTCATTAGGAGTAACTCATCTGATTTGTCTGTACCTATGAAATATAATGGCTAAGAATCAGAAGACATTGTCTTTTCTAATAAATAGATTACACCTTTAATCACATAGTGTTTCATACACCAATATTCAGCTAAGGCAGAGAAAGGAGGCAGGCAGAATTCCTCAGACTAGCTATCCTTATATACACAGTATCTCCTTTTGTGGAACACATTGGGAGGTTTGGGATCTTATGTCCACATATTATGAATCCTGAGCTTTATGCCAATGAGATGGAATGACCATAGTGACTGGAATAAACACAATTAGTGGAATATTTGTATGTTATACAAAGTATACGTTATATAATGACACAAATATAAATAACGTGTGTGTTACACAGTAGCTGGTGATCTGGTCTTAGGTTCCTTTGAACCTACAGCTGTGAGTTTAGATCTTTAATCAGGTAACTGCTTCAAGAAACTCTTGAAAATCCCAGAGATTTGGGTTTCTAAACCGGAAAGATTCCTTGTAATCAGAGCAGGAGGAGTGTTGGATTGTTTATCCTCCCTGTAATACAGAAAATAGGAAGAAATTGAAGCCCACAAGTTTCTTCCTTCTCTGATGCATGACAGTCATTCATTACACCTCTACTTCTGACTGCTCCACCAGAGTAAGAAATGGGCCCTTAATATGGAAAAAACACCCCTAAAACTGCATTCAGAATCTCCCATCTCTCCCCTACTGCATTTCACAAGCAAGAAACCAAAATAAAAAGAAAGCAGAACAGAGGTGGGCAACAGATGCCATCCCCACATGTTCCAAAATTTTCCAACCTGGAGATGTATGCATATAACCTGATTCTGACACCCCACCCCCACCCCCTGTCCCACCTGCCTAAAAAAGATACTGAGCCTGGAGAGAATAGGTATTGCTAGGTACATGTACGTTGGATGCTGCACAAAGCACTGAGAAACATCTTTAGGAACTGTGAAAGGGTACCTTCAAAGTATGTATCATCTGCATTTTCAGGTGAGCTCCATCCCATTCTTCCATTGGAGCAAAGTCCAGTGATGTTTTTTCCCTGTCACTCTTCTGGCAACATACAAGAAGCTGACAGAGCAAGACCAAGTAAACCCAAGCCCTCTACCTTCAGTGCATCTAAATCTAGCAATATTTTGAGCAAATGACTGAAGCCTAGCAGGCCACAGCTACATTCAAAAGTTGTACCTTTCTAATTTTTTTCCCCTGTATGTAGGGACAGAAGTTCTTGTTTACTAAATTAGCAGGTATGTTTACAAACCAATTTCTTATTTGTATCTGTAATTACTACTTTGTGGCTAGAATGGTGATTAACTTTTTTTGCAAGAATGACTTTTTGGGACTCATCTGCCTTCTTTCCAGATGTCTTGCCTCTTCTGAGTCATAATTACTGGCTTGAGTTCATACACTAGCCAGGGGATGTTAACTACCTTTAATTGCTGACAAGTAGCTCAGCTTTTCCAAGGCAAGGGTGAAACAGGCTGTAACTACCAAGGTGGTGCCAACAATATAGTATAGGTGTTCCCAGGCCAGTGGTGCCATTACACCACTCCATCAATGCCACTGTAAACCAGAGCACATGGGTCCTAAAAAACACAGGCTTGGAGCATTGCCTAGATGCCATAGTACTCATCACCATTTACGTACTCAAGATCCTTAGGTTTTCGAAGCTTACATCAGCAAGTAGAACAACTCGCAGAAGATGAGGGGAGGAAAAGACCAGAGAACTTACAGGTGTCTTCACAAAACGAGCAACGGCCCTCTGAAGTCTGCCTGAAGGAACGGGGCAGAGGCGGTTCAGAACGGGCTTAGCCTATGCTAGGGAAGGTCGGCTCTGCTCCTCAGAACTATTTCGGTGCCTTGCTGCCACTGCAGGGGACAATAAAGACTTGCCAGTGCTCCCTTGAAAACACCACTCCGGGCGCTCAGAAGCCAAGTTGATGACGGCAGCAGAAATACTTCAGTGCGGTGAGGATGCTGAGGTCCTTAGTCAGGCCGCCGCTCCCTGAGAGAAGCAGAACATCAATGCCTCAATAAACAACGACTGCACCAGCAAGCCTGAGCGTTTAGGATTGATGAGTCAGTCTCCCCTAAATTAGGGGGTTGCCAGTGACGTTCTGGAAAAGGGAAAAACACAAAGCGACAATGCCAGCGAGAAAAGGAGGCAAGAAAGGGCGCGCTGCCTGGCTTCGCTGGAGCCCAGGGTAGGTTTTCCAGGCCGGCCCGCCTTCCCCGCGGATCCTGGCGGGAGCAGGCGTCTGCGGGACTCCCCGAGAGGAAACGCCAGGTAAACACCAGCGCATCTCCCTAATGAGGGAGGAGATCAAATCGCTGACAACTCTGCTTCTCCTCGCCGGGCTGGAGGCCGCCCTACGCGGCTCCGCGGGCGGGGCTGAGCCGCCACCGCCTCCCCTCAGAGCCCGCCCCGCCGCCGGCAGAGCGGCTGGAGCGGAGCCCCGCTGCCTGAGGAGGGAGGGCAGGGCCGGCAAGGAGGGCTTTCCCGGCCCTGCCGCCGCCCTGCTCCCCGCGGGTGTGTGCCGGCTGCGGCTCGGCGCCCCGCCGCGGGCAGTGTTGCGCGGGGGAAGGACGGATTTGGCAGCGCCGGGGGGGCTCAGGGGAGCCCGGTGAGGAGGGAGGATCTCATCTGCTCCCCAGCCCGGACCTGCGCGTTACCAGTCGGCCCGCGGTGGGGCAGGGGCTGGCTACAAACAGTCTTGGCAGCAACTTGGGGAAACAAAAGCAGGCGGCCCCCGGCTCAGGTGCGGGCCCCCGGCTCAGGTGCGGGCCCCCGGCTCAGGTGCGGGCCCCCGGCTCAGGTGCGGGCCCCCGGCTCAGGTGCGGGCCCCCGGCTCAGGTGCGGGCCCCCGGCTCAGGTGCGGGCCCCCGGCTCAGGTGCGGGCCCCCGGCTCAGGTGCGGGCCCCCGGCTCAGGTGCGGGCCCCCGTAAGGTGACCGGCAGCGGGGTCCCCCATGACCAGCCGCCGCGGCCCCTGCAAAAGCTGGGACGCCCTTGGCGCATTCGGCTTCAGGCTGGGCCGCTGGATTTGGTTTTAACCGGTAGGTTCAGGGCATCTCAAGCGCCGGTGGGCTCAAATCGCAAACTGCAGCGGAAAGAACAGCCGTGGGTGACCGGTCTTCAGCTTCGAACGGGGGGGGGGGGGGAGGGGGGGAAAGGAGGGGGAAGGGCAGCGACGCGCCCTTATCCCCCCACCCCTTATCTCAGTTTGAAAGCCCGCGTTGAGACGGGCCCATTCCCAGAGAAGCACCCCGACCCGCACTGCCCCCCCGCCTTCCCACAGCAGCCCTTCCCCGCGGCCGGCGAGCGGAACTGGGCTATACCCAGCTCCTCCTCCTCCACACAGGCGCTCAAAGCCCTGTCCCAGGCGGAGCAACAGCAACCCGCCACCGAGCGAGCCCGAAAATCGGCTCCAAGCACCACAGGAGGCACTGCCCCCCTCCCCTGAACACCCCCCCACCCCTCCTTCCCCACCCGCCGCAGCCGCTCTGCGGGGGAGGGGCCGCCCCGCTAAGCCCGCCCACACGCATGCGCCGCCGCTCAAAGGCAGCTGGGAAACGTAGTGAACTGTCACCCTTGACGGCTCCATTTTAGCCTCGCGCTGCGGATAGTGCGCATGCGCGACCCCGCCTGCTCCCCTCCCTCTTCGCCCGCGAGGTTACCGCCTCTTCTGCCGCGGCCGGTATCCCAGGCAGCGTCGTCGCCGCGGCGCCCTCCCTCCCACCTGGCGGGGATTGGTCGAAAGCTGCGGGGCGGGACACGAGGGACGAGGTGATTGGCTGGGGCGGGTGTCACCCGCCGCGGGGATGATTGATGCGGTTGCCTGCTAAGGAGGGAGGCAACGCTTCTCCTCGGCGTCCGGCGCCGCGCCGGGTACAGCCCTGCCCCCAGAGCGGGGTGGCGGCGTCGCTAGCGCCGTGGCGTCGCATGGTTCCCCGTCTCCTACTCTGCGCGTCCCTTCTCGGAAAGCTCTCGGAGCTGCTCCGCTCCGGGGTGAGCGCGGTCTCCGCCGCCAGCGCGCAGAGAGGCGAGAGACTCCGCCAAAGTCCGTGCCCTACCGCAAAAGCACCCAACTTCTCCGGCTGGCAAGCCCCGGCAGCCCGCGCTCTCTGCCCCCAGCCTCCCCGCGGGTCGCTCTCCTCGCAACGTCCGCGCAACTTCACCGGAGCCTGCGCCTTCCCCCTCTCCACCACCCTCACTGCCCGCCCGCGGGGGCTTCCTCCCCACGCCTACGCCGGCACCGAGCCGCCCAGCCCCTCGCTACGGCCGCATCCCTGCCGCCTTCCCTCCCCAAACGTGAGTAAGGGGAGGAGGGACGATGAATATGCAGAGGAGCGCTCGCCCCGCCGCGGTTCCGGGAGGGGGAGGGGGAGAGGGAGTGAGAGAGAGTGTGTGTGTGCGCGGTGAGTGTGCCTGTGCCTCTCTGTGTGTGTGTGTGTGTGTGTGTGTATACAGCGCTGGGAGGGGTGCGCATGCGCCGTGCGTGGCGGGGCTGAATGTTTCCCAAGTGTTTGAAACTGGTATTTGGGTTTTCCACGTTGGATCAAGTGCGGCGTATAGGAGCGAGGAGCCTGCGTTAATATCACCGGGGAGCAGCGGCGGCAGCAGCGGCGGCGGCGGCGAGGAGAGCGGGTACGGGGGGAGCGGAGAAGAAGCGGAGCAGAGCGGCGCTGGCGCACGCAGAGGAGCTGCCGCGGCTCCTGACAGACACTTTGCAGAGCACATTTTGTTTCCAGATTGTTTCGGAGGAGCTGGTTTAAGCCCCCCTCCTTTCTCCTCCTCCCTCCTCCTCCCCCCCACCCCCCCCCCCCACCCTTCACACACACACACAAATCCCTCTGATTGTTCCTACCACCTCCTTCGTGAATTACCCACAACGACAGCCATTCAATCAGCTGCTGCTGGCTGTAGGGGACTAGCGGAGGGTGTGTGTGTGTGTGTCTCTCTCTCTCTCCCTCTGTTTCATACAAGAGGAGTCAGATGTAGCTTCCCTCGGTTTTTTTTCTCTTTTTGGGGGGGGGGGGGAGCTACAGAGAGAGAGGTGGGCAGGGAGTGAGCCGTTCATCGGGGTTACCGTCTTTGGAGGGAGCAGCACTTGCTCTCACACACAGGGAGAGAGAGAGGTGTGGGGAAGGATTTTTTTTTTTTTTTTTTTTCCCCCCCCCCCTTTGCCGGATGAAAATGTTGAGTCCTGCAAACGGAGACCAGCTTCACCTAGTGAACTATGTGGAGGATTATCTGGACTCCATCGAGTCTATGCCCTTCGATCTGCAGAGAAATGTCTCCTTGATGAGGGAAATAGACGCCAAATATCAAGGTAAGTGCTTTCTGTATATATATGCGTGTGTGTGTGTGGTATGGGGCTCGGGGGGGGAGGGTGTCTTTTCCTTTCTTTTCTTCAGAGCCGAGCCTCGGCTCCCCTTGCCCCTCTGCACCCCACGGGGATGGTAGTTTTATTTTTGGGAGGTGAGAGGAGGGAGAAAGCCAGGAGGAGAGATCCGAGGAGAGAGGGGCTGATCTGCAGCGTTAGCTCTTGTCATGGGGCGGAACAAAAGGTCTCCAGCTTCTCTTATTAAGCAAGGACTCTGCTTTTCTGTGTAAATTGCTGGCCAAGAAGGCGGGGGCAGGGAAGTGGGGTGTGCGGTACACAAAGGGGGGCCGTCCCCAGCCGTGGGGCTGAGGTGGAAGGGTTTGGGGGTACGGAAGAAAGTGCTGGGTAGACAGAGAGGGAGAGATTACAGCACAACATTTAGGAATGTACAGTATTCATTATGGCTGTAGTAGGGGAGAGAGGCAGCTAGTGAGGGAGGGAAGGAGGGAGGGAGGGAAGGAGGGAGGAAGGAGAGGGGGGTTAGGCGAGAGTGGGGGGCAGGGTGCGCTTTCTTCGCTCCCTCCTCGGTGGGTTTCGTTTCACCCCGTAAAACAACCCTGCTCCGTGGGGAGGGGGGGGGGGGGGGGGGGAGGACGGGACCGGGGCGTGCGGTGCGGGGCGTGCGTGGTGATACGGTCGGGTTTACGGATGTACCGGAGGCTGGAGTGCCCCCTCCCTCGCTCCCTCCCCGCGCTGCCGGCGCTCGGGGCACGCTGTCCCCGTGCCCCAGGGGCGGAGGGAAGGGAAGGGAAGGGAAGGCCAGGCCAGTTTGCGCGGGGCTCGGGGCAGCTTTGTCACTTGCTTGCCGGTGTCCGCTCGGGAAGGCGGGGGGGAGAAAGGCGGGGGGGGGGGAGGGGAGGGGAGCGCTTTATTCGGTGCCGCCGGCAGCGGTGACAGCCGGGGCGCCGGGCGGGGAGGACACCCTCTCCCTCGGCGTACGTCGCCCCGTGCATGTGGCCTTACGGGGCGGCGGGCAGCCAGCCCCGCCGTTTCCCCGGTCTCCTGTGGGGCAGCCGGCCGGGGAACGCGCCGGCTCCCCGGGGCAAGGGGCCGGGGAAAACTTCCGCGGGGGGAGGTGGGAGTGGGCCGGGCGGGGTGGGGGGAGGTTGGAACGGAGAGGGCAGGGCGGTCGGCTCGTGTCTCGCGCGCACCGGGCACGCACGGCGGCGGCCAGCGGCGCCTCCGCGCTTTGCTGGGGAGTCGGCGTCGTTTTGGCTTTTATCAACGCCCCTCGTTAGCATACCGCGCTTCGCCCCGCCCCCGGCGCGGCTGATAGGGGGAGGGACTGCCTCTGGCCCGCCTCCTCCCCCACTATTGGCCAGCGGGCCGGGCTGTTCCGCCCTGTGCCCCACCTCCCCCGCCGTGACGTTTCGAGAAGCAACTTTTCTGTGGGGTTGATTTGAATATCTCGGCCTGCCCCGGCCTTTGGGCTCTGATTGGCTGGGGCGGCGGCAGCGGGCAGGCCAACCTCGGGCGTTCGGAGTGTGACTGACGTGTGCTCGGGACGGGGAGGCGCCGCTCTTCCCGCCTCCTCTTGCTCGTGAGTGGCGCGCCGGGGCGCGGGGGGGGGGGCGGGCGCGAGGCGGCTCTGCCCGCCGCGATTGGCTGCGCTTTCTTCCCCTTTAGCTAACTACCATTTTTCCCCTGCTCCGGTGGGGTTTGTTTCTGGCTCCGATTGGGAACACCGAGCCAACAGGGGCGGGCTCTCCCCGCCAGCCGCCCTGATGATAGGCGCGGGGGCGGGCGGGCCACCGCCTCCCGCGCCCCTCCTCCCCCGTTTCCTCTGGCTCCCCTGTTAGCGCTGCGAACCGGAGGGACCGCCGCCGGTTTCCTGCCGGAGAACAATAGCTGCTCCGTCACTTCCGGGGCGTCGCCGCCGCGCTGGTTGCTAGGAGAAGGCGCCCCTCCTCCCTCTCCCCCCCCCCCCCTCCCCCGCAGGAGGCCGTTTCCCGGCCGGTGGCCGCGCCGGGGCCGCCTTACGTTAGGCCCGTTAGCGCTGGCCGCGCCGTAATGGCGGCGCCTCTGCCCTTCCCAGGCCGCGGAGCACGCGGGTTGCCAAGCCTGGGGCGGGGCGGAGCTGCCGGGGCGGGGCGAGCGCTCAGGGTCGGTCCCGCAAGCGGCGGGTGGTGCCGCAGAGGGGCGGGAAGGGGTTCGATTAGGGCCGGGGAGCCGCCTGCCTGCCGAGGCCTGCGCGCCGTTGTTGCGGCGGGAGGCGGGTGTCCCTCCTGCCCGCGGGGGTGCCTCCCGCCGCCCCCTGAGAGGCCCCGCCTGCCCTGCGCCGGCCTGGCGGCGGTGTGAAGGGGAGCTCCCAGGGTGGCGGGTACGTGCTGGCAGTAAAGCTTGCACAGCGTGCGGCGCCTTTCGGGTGTTTCCCCCCTCGCTGGGCGTGTGCGCGGGCGGCTGGATGCCAATTGCGTAACAGGCAAACCGCGCAGAACTCCGCTCTCTGGGCTGCCGGTCAGAGCAGCTCCCCGGGGCGGGCGGCGAGCGCCGAACGCCGCTGCGGGCTGTGGCAGGCAGCTGCCGTTGCTGCCTCTCTTCCTCGCTGCCGCGCCGCTGACAGCGGTGCCCGGCAGCCCGTCCTGATGGCGTGCGCCTGGGGGGAGGCACGCCTCGCAGGATGCCTTACACGCCGTGCCCAGCGGGGATCGTGCAGAACCCGAGACCGCTGCAGCCAGCTTATTTCTTTTCACTTAATCCAGCGGTTTCAGGAGGTGGCGTGGTGCTGTGGTACTAGAATCGAAGTTTTTGTAGTGCCGGCCTGAAGTCATTAAGTCACCGATTGCGAGAGAGCGCGTTCTTCCTTAAAGGTGCCTACGTGCCCTATTCAGGCAGGCTAAGCTGATGGCAGTCAGTCGAGTCTCAAACCTTAGATCGTACAACTCCTGCAACTCCAGCCATTTAAAATAATTAACACACTGGATTTTTAGTCTTGATGCTCAGCCTCCACGTTTGGGGTTGGTGGGTTTTTTCGGTGGTAAAGGGTGGGTTCTTGGGGTTTTTTTTTTTCAGTTGGTGTTTTGGGGGAGTTTTATTATTTTTTTGGTGGGTTTTTGTGTGTGTGGTTTTGGGGTTTTGTTTTTAGTTAAAAAAGGCATTTGCTTAAGATAGTGTTTTGATATGAACTCATTTCAGTCAGGTTATATTGCAGCACCTGCTGGCAGGTTGTGCTTAACTGACGTGAGGGAGCAAAGGCTGCAGTTCTAAAAACTGAAGTAAAACTTGGATTAACTTGCCATGTCCTCACAAGAAATGTGGAGTGGATGTGTTTTAAACTCCCCAGGCAAGACAAATCCAAAAGCACAGGATTACTGTGGGTTGCATGTGTAAATAGCTGATAGCACGTTTTCTTTTAAGTTCATCCTTGTGAAATTCAGAGATAGTTTTGGTAATGCCCTCTTGCAAGTATGCCAGATCCTGGTTTGTGTTAGGGGAATTGAAACTAGGTTTCCTGTCTCAGGGTACTTTGCTTCTCTAAGGCCGAATGTTCTAACCAGTGAGAAAGGAAAAATCAAAGAAGGAAGAAGATGCAGAAAAAACATTCTGTGTGGACTTTCTATGGAAATGCTAAGTGTCTTTTATGTTGGAGCTGATTTGAGTATCATAGTGAAACTCAAAAACATCTGCTCAAAAATACGTTTCTAGAACTCTTCTTGAAACTTTAAACACACTTGTGCAACGTGCTTTCTTGTATGTTGTTGGAACAGTCCTTGATGGTGCAACTCAAGATCTAACGTATTTTCAGTGTTAGCTTTTTTAATCTGAAGCAGTAAGCCATCCCAACTGTTGCATGTCATCTTCAATGTCATCTTCTAACCTTCTCATGTCCTCCTTGCCATTGAGTATTCAATGACCATTATACTTCTGTGCTTCAGAAAGTAAGCAACAGGTATTTTACAGAAAGGATAGGGAGGAAATCACCTGGACAGCTTGGATATTGTAATCCTAATCCTGTCTCCCTCAGGGTTTAAGTGGCCTCATGTTTTCAGCAAAAATAGCTGGGCAGTGTGAGAGGAAGCTTGCCATAGCGTAGAGTCCAGCCCCATGAATGGAGGGTTCCTCTGCACCAGCTGTCAGGCATGGTGGCGATTTAAGTGACTCCACATCTGATTTCTACGCCACTTTGTGCTTGCTTTCTCTCCTGCTCTCAGTCATTCACTGAAAGTATTAATGTTGTTACACAGAAATGTCCAGGAAGGCAATCTATTAATTTCCCTTCTTTTCACAGTTGTATTTTGGAACTTCTGATGACACTTATGTATTTGTTTAGTTAGTTCTTTTTAATTACTCTTAAGTTTAAAGAGAAGAATTGTCCACATGCATAAAATTATATTTAGTCTAAATCAGCATTTGTCTTCTATTTCTCACTGGACAGAGTAGAACAAAAGTGATCCACTGGAGTCATGAGCAGCTTGAGGGAATCTGTCTTTGCTCAGCTTCGTGTGTGGAAGGAACGATGCGGGCAGGCTCTGTTTGGTGCTCACAGTTTTTGTTTCTTCCTTGCAGAGATTCTGAAAGACCTGGATGATTACTATGAAAAGTTTAAACGAGAGACAGATGCCGTGCAGAAGAGGAGAATGTTGCACTGCATACAGAGATCCCTGATTCGGAGCCAGGAGCTAGGAGATGAGAAGATCCAAATCGTCAGTCAGATGGTGGAGCTGGTTGAGAACAGAACCAGGCAAGTGGACAGCCACGTGGAACTGTTTGAGACTTGTCAAGAGACTAATGATACCACTGGAAACAGTGGGAAAGCCAGCCAAGATAAGTCAAAGAATGAGACAATCACCCAGGCTGAAAAGCCCAACAATAAGAGATCGAGGCGGCAAAGAAACAACGAGAATCGAGAAAACGCTTCGAATAATCACGATCACGATGACATCACCTCAGGAACTCCAAAGGAGAAGAAAGCAAAAACATCCAAGAAGAAGAAACGATCCAAGGCTAAAGCAGAGCGGGAAGCTTCTCCCCCAGACCTTCCCATTGACCCCAACGAGCCAACATACTGCTTGTGCAACCAGGTCTCCTATGGAGAAATGATAGGCTGTGATAACGATGAGTGCCCCATCGAGTGGTTTCACTTTTCCTGCGTGGGACTCAATCATAAACCAAAGGGCAAATGGTACTGCCCCAAATGTAGAGGAGAAAACGAGAAAACTATGGACAAGGCATTGGAGAAGTCTAAAAAAGAAAGGGCTTACAACAGGTAGTTCCTAGACTTTTTGTAGCGAAGGAAAATAAAACCACCAAACCAGTGTATTTATTGTCAACGTCACCTTTGTTGAGGTGAAGGGATTGTAAAATGTATATTTTTAAAGGAGGTTTAAAACTGAACCATTCCTGTTATAGGGACGGCAGTAAGCAATTTTGTTTTTCATTTGGTAAACTGTTAACGAGAATGTGGTCCGTGGACCAATGTATTCCAAAAGTAAAGTAATAAGAGTTTAAACTGAATTATCTTAAAAGATAAATGAATACCTTTTTGGGGTTGGTTTTGGGTTGTTTTTTTTTCAGTGCTGGTAGCACTCTACCCATTAAAATTTTGATGACAAATGTCTCTGAAATGTAATTTCGTTTTCTTTAATGAAAAATGTTATTTACCTTTTGAACAAAGATTGTTAAATAGTTTAGCCATCTGGTTGTATCTGAATAAAGCTGCAATACATTACAAATGTAACTTCTTTCTGTGATAAGCGGTTCAAGAGCAAACAAAAGGAGGGTTAAATTTGGTTCCTGCTACAAAGTGTCAGTATAGCAGTTCAATAGCAAATGTTTAAATAGGCTTAGAGGATTATTTTTTAAAAAAAAAAAAAAGTTAATCGTTAAATTTTACACAACAAATATTTTATATGCTGGCCAAGTACCACAAGGGCCATTTTAAAATGATTGAATATGTTTTATATTTAACCAGGAAGTGGTTTAGTAATGAGACTTAACATAAATGAAGCTTTATACTGTCACAGATAGTAACGTAGCAATCCTTAAATTGTTTAAGTTGTATAAATGTACATTTTTAAGTGGAGTTGCACTTACTGTATTATACTTGGAAAGGCAGCCAAATGCCATTGTGTAACCAATGCGCATTTCCTGCTGTATGTATGAAAACTGTACAGCTGTGATATTAAGAAATAAATGAAATGACTTTGACAGTTTGCTGCTTTAGCAATCCTGTTTAATGATCACTTACGTAGCTTAAAAAAACAACAAAATTGTCTTTAAGCTCAGCAGCTCCAGCAAGCTACTGCCAGGAAGCCTGAAACTGTTGTAGTAGTAACCAAATTCCAGGTCTGGTAACGAATCTTCATAGACCTTACAACCAGCAAGGTTGTACAGGAGCCAAACCAGCATTTAACTTCCCACCCCAATCTACTCTCTTGGGTGCTCGCAGTCATGCCCAGACCTGGCCAGATATCTAAAAATGGATAGTATGGAGCTGGTCTCCTTCAGTTGTTTTCATGCTTTTGCACTACAGATAGAAATTAGTCCCTGTGTGTTGTCAGCAGATCAATCCTTTGCGTTGCAGCGTTCTCAGAGCAGCACTGCAGCTGTGCCAGGGCAGCGTGTTCACGCTTCCTAGCTGCCTCCTAGGGCAATGTGCAGCTGTGGCCAAGGCGCTCTGTGTGCGATGGGGTGTTGGCATGCTCTGCGCTCAGCATCCCGGCCACGCTTGGGCACACCGCTTCCTTCACCCTGGCCTGACGTTTTGGCTGGGCTGATGGCCTCGCCCCAGCCCCCACAGCCTCGACTGCAAGTGAGAAGAAGATGTGACACTTGTGAAACCTGGTGGGTCAGACAGGAGTCATGTAAGGACATGGGTGACCTGGGTTGGGTTGTCGGGGTAGGAGATTTGTTGGAATGAATTATAATTGTGTAGTTTTGCTTCTTGGACAGTGACACCATGACACTTAAGTGGTGCTGCTTTTCCTTCGATGTATTGCAGCATGTCTTTCTGTTGGAAGTAGGGGAGACAAGATGCTGGATCCAGTTGAACACAAGGCAGCTGAAGGGACTCAGTGTTTTCCAAAGAACAGCTGCAAGATGCGCTGCATCACCTTGCACGGGTACTCCCTGCCTGACAGGCACACTCACTTGTCACAAAAGTCCTGTTTCACTTCTCAGTAGGTACACTAAATGTATGTGCATGTGCAGTCATGTTTCCTATCACTACAGACTGTCACATTACACTGAGCCACCTTTGCCCTGGGCAAACAGCTGCTTCAAATCTCATCTCCTACTTCTGAGGTGGGTTAGGGTTGGTGTGTAACTACTCTGTTACCCCTCTCTTTTCTCTCTCAAGCCTTCTTGTTTCTCCTTCTCCCTACTTGCTCTTTCTGGCTCCTCCCTCCCTCCACTTGCTGTTGTTGCTGCTAATCCAAACGTTTCTGGTCTTTTCTGCCTCAGCCATTCTGTTGTCCTCCCACCAGCCTACGCTGAGAATGTCCCTGCTGAGCAGGACTGTACTTGTGAAATCCCAGTGAAACTTCATATAGGAACCGGTACAGACACAGTTACAAACTGCAACCATTCTCATGAAATTCCTCTGTTAGTCCTGCAGGGTGTTATCACAGAATCATAGGGGTTGGAAGGGATCTCCAGATACTGAGTCCAACACCCCTGCCAAAGCAGCACTGCGAAAAAGTTCTTCTGCATGTTGGTGCGGAACTTCCTGTGCTCCAACTGGAGGCCATTGCCCCTTGTCCTGTCCCCACAGACCACTGAAAAGGGGGTGGCCATTTCCCCCTGTCTCCCACACTTCAGATATTTACAAACATTGATCAGATCCCCTCTCAGTCTTCTCCAGGCTGAACAGCCCCAGTTCTTTCAGCCTTTCCTCATAGGGGAGATGCTCCAGTCTTTTAATCATCTTCATAACCCTTCTCTGGACTCTCTCCAGGAGATCCCTGTCCTTTTTATACCAGGGAGCCCAGAACCGGACGCAATACTCCAGGTGGGGCCTGACCAGGGCAGAGTAGAGGGGGAGGATCACCTCCTGTGACCTGCTGGCCACACTCCTCCTGATGCACCCCAGGATCCCATTGGCTCTCTTAGCCACCAGGGCACACTGCTGGCTCATGGCCAACCTGTCATCCACCAGGACCTCCAGGTCCTTCTCTACAGAGCTCCTCTCCAGCGGGTCATCCCCCAGCCTGTACTGATTCCAGCAGTTATTCCTTCCCAGGTGCAAGACTCTACACTTGCTTTTATTGAATGTCATTTGGTTTCTTACCAAATGAACGTGAACAGCCAGGGAAAAAAGTTCAGAGGGATCAGTAGGACAGTATCTGTATCACTCTTAAATGTATGTATTTCCAGCTACTGAAGGCTGGCTGTGGCCTCCCATGTTTCAAGGTGTTTCTTTGCAAAAGACATCAGCAGAGCAGCTTGGAGTTATATCACTTTCCATGTTTTCCCAAGACTTGTGTTAGTTGCCCAACTCACCCTCTCAGGGGCTACAACCTTGTTCTGCTGCTTAACCCTGAGGGTTGACTGGATGGGCGCAGTACCGTTTGGTCCATGGGCATGCCAAATTACTTCACATGGATGCAGGGGAGCTCTGCTGTGGCACTAAGCTCTCCTTGATGGGAGTGAAACCATCTCATGTTACACTGACCCTGCCAAGCACCACCAAGATGGTGTCTTGTCCAAAGCCCCATCTTAACAAAACGTCTTTACAAATTCTCCTCAGTTATTCAGCAGTCATGAGAAACTGCCACCCTTGGAGCCAATTTTTGTTATTTCTACGTGACAGACCAGCTAATTTACAAGTTCCCTTGTAGCACCCAGTGGGGTGACAGTGCTGTGATTTGGGGAGATGGCTGCAGGTTTGAGAAAACATCTGAATCTCTCAGTGATCCATCAGTTTCAACCGCTATATCACCTGAAAGCATCCCAATTAAGCAGAAAGACCATCTCCATTAAGCAGCAGCAACCCTGGCCATGTGTATCATTAGGTTTAAATAGGTTTCTTACTAATTAAACACAGTTGCTGATTAACTGTGTCTTAATTTTGTGGAGCGTGCAGAATAAATACAATTGAATCGGACTGCTCCACTGGTCTCATTTTTTTGCTGGGGTATTTTTAGTTAATCTTTTAAGTTGTAATGACAATGAAAGAGAGAGACAAAACATTGTAAACTGTTTCACAGAATATAATGACAAAAAAAGTTCTCTGTAATAGACATGCCTCAAAACCAAATTTGAATACCCTTGGGAGAGCATCCTGTTGCTTTAGTTAGGTGACTTACTATCCTCACGGCTTGCTTGTCCCATGTACATGTAAAAAACCCCACCTTTGTGCTAGCCAGAGCTCAAAACAGCTGCTAATTCCTCACTTCTGAGTATCAAAAGTAGGGTGAGCATTCAATGTAGTGTCAAAAAATAAGGAAGCTGGTAATGCTTCATGCAGCTTCTTACTTTACCAGGTATTACTGAAGTCCCAGGTGAGACAAGTAGGAGGAATGACACATCAAGGAAGAGCACCAGGAACAAAGGAAGTATGTATAGGAAGTGCTGAGAGACAGTATTAAGGTTTTCTCCTGAGTTCAGGTTGCCTAATGACTTTTCCCAGGAAGTGTTTATTGTTGTCAGTAGTCAAAAATAGCTGACGCGCCTCTGTCCCCTCTCACGGTGTGGAAGCCGTGCTAGTGGCCAGGATGGGAGCGTGGTGGGCTGTCAGCAATCCCTGGTCATGGGCTTCTTTCTGCTTCTCTACATGTGAAGCCAAATTATCTGGTTGAATGGCTTGGTAGTTCAGCTCACTGTAAAGACTTTGCCTATTAGCCATCTAATGTAGGGTCATGGATTCTCGGATGCTGCAGTAACACAGAGCGTGGAAGTCATCCCAGTCAGGTGGTTGGATGCTTTGTAGAAGTCAAAATACCTTTCAGTTATTGGGGTGAAAATCACAGAAGGGTAGGGGTTGGAAGGGGCCTCTGGAGATTATCTAGTCCAACTTCCCCTGCCAGAGCAGGATCTTCTACAGTAGGTCACACAGGTTGGCATCCAGGTGGGTTTTGAATATCTACAGAGAAGGAGACTCCACAACTCTCCTGGGCAGCCTCTCCCAATGCTCTGTCACCCTCACTGTGAAAAAGTTCCTCCTTATATTCACATGGAACCTCCTGTGCTCCAGCTTGCACCCATTGCCCCTTGTCCTATCACTGGCTATCACTGAGAAAAGCCTGGCTATGTCCTAACCTCCATCCAAATTCCTCAAGATGGAGGAAGCATCTCCTGAAGATTCCTAGAGAAGCCAGGAGCAAAAAATGTGTCTGAAATGGCAGAATTCTGCGCAGTGCAGTAATTTGAGTTTACATGCTGCTGTGCTGTAAGCACCATGAGCCTCTGTGTTGAGTCCTCATTCCCCAAAAAAAGCTTCCAGGCAATTCCTCAGATCACTTGTCAAATGTAGTCCTGTGGGCATCAACAGCTGCTCTGCGTTGTTACTTGTAGTTTCAGTAGCTTAAGTAGTAAGTCAGCCTTCCTGCACAGCCACCAGCCAAGACTGAGGAATGGAAGAGACTCTCAGAGTGTAAGAAGGTGTGGGTAGTGGGTGACTTTGTGCTTGGTCTCGTGTCATGGTGGATGAGAAACTTAACATGAGCCAGCAGTGGCTCTTGCAGCCCACAAGGCCAATGGTATCCTGGGCTCCATCAGAAGAGGGGTGGCCAGCAGGGACAGGGAGGTGATTGTCCCTCTCTACTCTGCCCTCGTGAGTGGAGTACTGAGTACTGTGTCCAGATCTGGGGCCCCCAATACAAGAAAGATGTAGAACTGTTGGAGAGGGTTCAGAGGAGGGCCACAAGGATGATTAGAGGGCTGGAGCTCCTGCCCTACAAGGAGAGGCTGAGGGAGCTGGGCTTGTTCAGCCTGGAGAAGAGAAGGCTGCGGGGGGGCCTCATTGCAGCCTGCCAGTACCTGAAGGGAGCATACAAACAGGAGGGGAATCAACTTTTTAAAAGGGCAGATAATGGCAGGACAAGGGGGAATGGATTGAAGCTAAAGGAGGGAAGGTTTAGATTAGATATTAGGGAGAAGTTTTTTACAGAGAGAGTGGTGAGGTGCTGGAACAGGCTGCCCAGAGAGGTGGTGGATGCCCCATCCCTGGAAGTGTTCAAGGCCAGGTTGGATGGGGCCCTGGGCAACCTTGTGTAGATCCAGGTCTGAGGTTGGTGTCCCTGCCTGTGGCAGGGGGGTTGGAACTCTATGATCCTTGGGGTCCCTTCCAACCCATGCCATTCTATGATTCTGTGATTGGTGGTATGACTGTTGTCCACGTGGGTGCTGGCTGTACTGGGCCTTTCTGCCTCATGCACTGGGAAAGCATTCACTGACAAGTTGCGTAAGAGATTAAGATATCTGGAGCTGGTAACTTGCGTCATAACAACAATAATAATAAGCACTTAAACTTGGATCTTTTAAGTGAATGCTGTGAAACTTGGGTTAGACAGAGAGAGTCACCTTTATACTCTCACTTTGTGAAAGAATTAATGCACGTCAAGTGACTGCTGTCCCCTCAGTGCTACACATCCCGAACTCCCTCATCATACAACACACTCCACTAGTTAGATTTCCTTTTTTTTTTCTTTCCCAAAATAAATCAAACTTGCAAAACCAAGGTTTTTAGTGATAAGGATGAGAAACCCAAGTGAATTGTGCGTAAGTGATTTACCTGCCTACAGAAAGGAATGTTTTGCTATGTTAATTAAAAGATACATATCAGAGGACTTTTCTTTCTGCCAGCCCCCTCTCTCCTTGAGATTTGCATGGTTTCATCTGAAATAAAATGCTCCCTTCTCATAATAGCTTCATCATTCTCATAACTTAGGGAACAGGCAATTTATTGAGAGCTGTACCAGTAAAAGATGAATTGGTAGATAGGTGTTCCGTAGAGTGATTGTATTCAACAACTGAAAGATTAAGGGCAGTTCTTCAGAAAAGTCCCCTGAGTTTGCATGCTTTAGTTTGTAGGTGTCCCTGGAGGACATTGAAAATAGGAGGAAATGAGTGGAACATGTTTTAAACTTTCATCGAGTCTAATCTGTGGTCACAGTCACTTAGGAACTCTGATCATTTTGGCATTGTGTCACTGCAGAGCAGAAATGTGATTGATTGGGTGCCCTGATTTTGCCTTTCCATGCTTTATCAGGATGCAGTATGTTTTGTCTCAGGTTTACATCTGCTGACCCCATTCTACTTGGATTGGAGACAGCTTCCAGAAGACAAAAGTAATATTTTTAAGTTAAAATCACGCATACTGCTCTCAATCTTTGTTATCCACACTTTTTTTTTTTTACCCCCCTGGGAATATTGAAGGTGTCATGAGAGCTCCCCTACGCTGAGCCCTTAGACTCAACACCAGGGAAAGGGAGAGGGAGACTCACGAAGAGTGGAAGTAAGGCTACAATGCCAAGGGAAACAGCTGGGCTTCGATATCAAAAGTCATCCTCCCTGGGCCATAAAAGATTTGGAGGACTTCTATTTAGGCAGCTTCAAGGAAAATAGAGCATTACATTTCTGGGGGAAAAAAAAAAGATAAACACAATGGTTGTGACACTTTTGCACTTCCAGGTTTGCTGAAAGGACCATCATGTGCGGGGTCAGTAGTCGAATTTTGCAAAGCCAGAACTGTGTTTTGCTGTACATGGGAATATTGATGAACTGGGTTACCAGGGTGTCCTGTCATCTACAGATTTACAAGGTGTCCTGTCATCTACCTTATTTTACAGAAGGTACCGCTGGCCGGGAGCTGTCACTTGTGTCCACTGATGTTCCAAGGGGAAAAAAAAAAGCCAAAAAGGACAATCTGGGGAACTATGGGCAGGTCAGCCTCACTTTGGGCCCTAGGAAAATTATGGAGCAAGTCCCCATGGCGGTGAATGAGGGCACATGGAGGTGAATGAGGTGCCTTCAGCATGGTTTTACTGGGGGCAAAACATACCCGAGCAGCCTGTTTGCTCTGTGATAAAATGTCTGGATATGTGAATGAGGGGTGACCACAGGCCTTTGTTTCCTTTAATGAGGTGGATGTCTTTCACTTTAACTTCAGCAAGGCTTTTATCATTGTCTCACATAATATTCATACAGCTGAACTGGGAATTTGCACTGTGGAAGGACAACTAGACAGGTAAGCATTTCTTTGGATGCTTGGGCTCAGAGGTTCGTGGCTAAGGGGTCGTACACTTTCTTCCTGGGAGCTGGTAAGGAGCAGGACTTCTGCAGGCCTGTCCTGTGACCTGTCCTGAACACCATTATTGGTGAACAGGAGGAAGCAGTGAAGGGATCTCTTGTCAAGGCCGCCAGTGGCACTAAAGTGGGATGGTGGTACCAGTCCCAGTCTTGATGCTGGGGCTGCCATCCAGAGGCATCTTGGTAGGCTGGAGTGGGGGGCTGGCAGGAACCTTGAGCAGTTCAGCAAGGACAGCTGAATTCATACAGCTCTCCATAAGTCCGCAGGGAAACACCTGCTAACTCAGTTCAGATGTAAGAATCCATCGAAGCATTGGTGACGAGCCTGTTGTGTCACCTGTGGGGACCTGTTAACCCATCCTTGATTGATCTTGACACCAGTTTATAGCTCTGGGGTCTTGCTGGATGGTATCTTTTTTTCCTCTCAGAAAAGGGTAATCCATGGTGATTTCTTCTCTGCCAAATACAGAAGGATTGACAAATAATCACCAACTTTCCTATGCCTTTTCCTCAATCAGGGTGCAGAGGAAGGGAGTCCCTGGACTATAGAATTTACCTGGTTTTGTTGTGCCTCAGGTAAGTTCCCAGCTCCCCACATCTTCTTTCCGATCAATTTTAGACAAACTCAAAACCTGGGATCTATTTTTGACTGCTGTTTTTTTATTACTATGTTACCACCTGGATATGAACTGAGCTGTCTGAAGTGCTTGCAGTGATAGGAAAAAAATTGGAGCTGAAACACTCCACAACTCCTAAATAAACTTGTGTAGCAGTGGGGTTTCCTGAGCTTAGCCATCCGTGCGACCGGAGCGATGTGGAATGTGTCTTTTTTTGGAGCTGTGTTTTCATTGGAGTTGTGTTTTCATAATTGCAATAATGTTTTCATACTTTCATAACTGCTATTTTAGAATCACTGAATCATGGAGTCACAGAAGGGTTTGGGTTGGAAGGGACCTCAGAGATCATCTAGTGCCACCCTCTTCAACATTTTCTTTCTAGATATCCTGTAACTCAGGAAATGGGAGATTCACAGGGAAGATACCATACTCATCAGAAAGGAAGATGAAGTTTCTGTGAAAAGGATGAGAGAAAAACAGTATAAAACCGAGCACAGGCCTATATTGTGGGTCAGGAGCTGGTGCCTCTGCCACCTTGTCCTCTGTGCAAGGCGTGCAGCTGGTTCTGCTGTTGCTGTGATGCAGCTGGGCACAGCAGCAGTACCTCAGTGACCCGAGCTGCATCCATGTAACAGGCACTGGGGAGAAAGGAAGCTTTTGCAACAGAGCCAAACCTTCTCTGAGAGACTCATAGGGGATGTCATCTGCCTCAGCATGTATGCCTGCACAGGGCAAGGTGCTCCAGAGGGCCACAGGGGCCTGCCCAGCCCTTGAGGGGTCTTTTTCTTGGTTGTGGTAGCGTGCCTGTGAAACCACATTTATCCATTTTATCTGCTTTATGCTAATAGAGAGCTGTTACTGCAGCTTCTGAATTTATTTAGCCCAAAGCAAGACCAACCAGTTCTCCTGTGTATCCTGAAGCCTTACTGTAAGGAGTAAGAGTGAAGACGAACATAAATGAACCCAAAGAACAGGCACTGCTGCAGAAGACGGGGAGCTGGGACTAAACTGTCACTCACATGCGTAAGCACAATTCCCACCGATTTCATATCTCCCATCTCTGACTACCTACGTGCACGGTGCCTTATCACCCAGCCCATACCACCCCCCCCTCTTTCTGTGCCCAATTCTGCTGTCAGATGAACCCCTACAGCTTTTAGCAAAGCCAGCTGGAATTCCAAATATGTTTTACATGATAAGCCTACTTACTTAAAACAAATCAGTAAGTCTGGTTTGCACAGCACAACTGGGAATTAATTTTGTTCTAGCGGGTCTTGATTTTTTCCTAAGGTTCCCATGAAGCAAATATTGCCAGGCCTTTAGGGGATTGGACACATTAAATTACTCTGTTATGATTCCCTCTGTTGCTATGGAATGGCTTGCCCACAGTAACTGGGTAAGTGCAGATTTGCCATAGGGAAAGTGTAGGACAATTGCTAAATATGCCAACAAGGAAAAGAAAGAAGATAGCTATCTACCACGTCCTTCCTCTTAAATCCCCCCTTCAGCTCTCCCCTGCTGTCTCTGCACCCACAAAGCAATGGCAACCTGCAAGTCTGCACTCCCCAGTGTGCAGAGCTACCGGTGAATCCCCATAAATTGTGCAGCTTTTCTGGGGGTTGAACTAGGTATTAGGTAAGCTTTTCCTTTCTTAGAAAGAAGCGATTGAGGAAGCAGGCAGCACTAGGAGGCGTGCTTTAATGAAAAGTGCATGGGCTGGGGTTTGTCTCAATTGCCAGGTCCCCCTTTGAATAATGATGTTCTTGGTCCAGCTCTGCCCAAGTGGCTTCTCTCATGCCTCTACCTCCTTCTTCCTCTGTGGTGTGCCAAGAAATTAAAATTTTAAAAAAATAGCAGTGGTGTTAAGGCAAGTGAAACCCATGATTTTTAGAACTGTTGAAAAATATCAATGCTTGTTTTTAAGGACCAGCAACTTACTACCTGAGGCTTTCTGGGTGGTCTGGAAAAAGTAAGTGTATCCGTCCCCATCTCTGTGTAAAAGTGAAGGCTGACATGCAGGGGTGGTGTTGATGCGTTCAGGATGGTGACAGCAAGCTGATGGGAGTTGTGGATGGAGCAAGCTGGGAACTTGTAGCACTTTCAGAGGAGGGCAGAGAGGTCAGTGGCTTATGTTTCAGCAGCCAACATATATCTAAACAGCAGTATTGTTACTTGTCCCTTTATCTTGATCTTTGGCTAAAATAGATACATATTTTTTTCAATTTAAAAGACTGACAAGCAAGCAGGACACTTGTGTGCAAGGTTGGCCAGCAGCCCTGGGGAGTGATGCTGCCTTCTCCCCAGTTTTCTCCATATACACTGCCCAGCCTGCCTGGTACAGGCAGCTATCTCCTGTCCTCATGCAGTGGAGCTGCAATGGTGCGGCATGAGGCACATGGGGGAATCCACACATCATTGGGCTCACTTACTTATGATCTTCCCTCAGGCTTGAGCTGCCAGTCCTTACTCAGATGCTTTGCTGTCATTAGTCCTCCTCTGGAGCCTTTTATTTTCCTCATTCCTATTCTTGGGGAAGTCACAAATTCTGTAAATTCCATGGGTAACGTACAGCTTTAGTGACAGGGCCTGAAGCTTTTACTGGTAACTGTTATCCCTAACTACAGGTTCCTTTTCTGTACACGATTCCTTCCCGCTAGCTCGGTTATGGAGAGGTTATTGCCAAGGCAATAGTTTTCTCATATGCCTGTTTATGGTCTTGTTCCTTCAGCTCGGAGGAGAAGGAGAGTCACTGCCCAAGAAGGGTGATCGGAGCTGGGTGAGCAGCTTCAAAGCTGCTGTAATTTCAGTGCAGGGAGAGGGTGAAGCAGGAATTGCTGCATGAAACTCCCTGATTTCTGCTGTGCAGAATTCACAGCCTGAGGGACTTCCCCAAGTGTTATTTTTAATCAGTGGCATTGTTTTGAATCCCCTGCTTTCTGCATTAGCAGCACAGGGGCAGGTGTACAGCTGTGACAGCAAAGAGCGACTACCAGAGGTGGTCCTGCTGTTTGCTCTCTCTGCAGAGGCACAACAGAGCCTGATTCCCGCTTCCATGGCAAATTGCTTCATGTCTCTGACTGCTTTGGGGACCCTGCCAACAGAAGGCAAGAAAAAGGTTTTGTCAGTTCAAAGTACCACGTTTTAATCTGCTTCCCAGTTCTCATACGGCAGAGTGATGTAAAAAAGACCTTTGCCTGGAGACTTCCATTCCCAAGAGCAGTTATGAGCTTGGGGATGTCATTTCACAGGCCAGACAGGCCAGAGCTGTGCCTCTGTGAGCTGGGATCACACCTGCCAGCAGCCACAGCACAAGCCTCCACTCTCATCCAAAGCTCCTTCGCTGGCTCACAGCCTCAAGGACACGGCCGTGAGCCCTGACAGCAGGACAGCGTCTGACTGCCAGAGGGGCAGCTCCCACAGAGACTCCACCCAACAGACTCCCACCACCACTTTGGTGGGAGAAGGGGCACACTTCAGGTATTTCAGCATCAGCTGAAGAAACTCTGCTTGTTGGAAGGGTTTGGGTCAGTCACACACCCTTGCCTCACGAGCAACGAAAAGTCTGGGGGAAGGAAGAGAATGAAATCCTCAAGGACAGAAGATCAGATGGTGGAAATGCAGACTGTAGTACTGTGTGACACTTGCTAACTTTCTAGGTTCAACAAAATAAATTACCTCATCTATTCATGTATTCTCTGATGCAAACCTACTGGTTTGGACTGGCCTCATTTTCTCTTTGTCTGCAGCTCTCTGATTGCATCCTATTAAATTTCCTCTTCCGACGAGAAACCGCAGTTCCAAATGTGAGCATTGTTAGCGTACTCTCCCTAATTAGTTGCAATAATCTTTGTGGAAGGAGACTGAATTCAGAGAAAACCAGTGAAAATGGATTTCCCCACCCCCCCACGCACCCCATTAGCCTTGTCTGCCAGGCTGCTTTTTGTTGTTATGGTGCCAACCACACCTGGTAAAATTTCCATAGCTCTCAGGGCACTGTTAGGGACAGCTAGTGTGGAAAACATCCAGCAGTATGTGAAGGAGGATGAAGACAGGGATGGGTACCTTCGTCCAGCCAGAGGCAGCCAGCCAAACACTTTGAGGCTTAGCCCATGGTGTACTCCTTCCAGGGGAGATGCTAGAGCATTTTATTTACCACACCTCAAGGGTTGTGCTGCCCACCTGCTGGGAAGACACACCAACTGAGATTTTAAGAGCCTCTGGGCAAAGCGGAGCCTCATCTTGCTCTGCAGCAGGAGAGCGAGCTGCCACCAGTGCCCAGTGGCAGCACGGCCTGCTCTGCCTGCTTGGCTGGCCCAGGGGCACTGCCCAGGCTGGGTGTTTTTACAGCTGTTACTTTCTTGTGGGATTTATTTGCACTCATATTTTCCTTACTTGATTCCACAATTGTTGCCCTTCCTGAAAATACTTTTTCTGCAGAGGTTTACACCCTTGGCTCGATGGAGCATTTTCCGTACCTACTTGACCAGCTGTCCCCATGAGGGTTACCAGGCTGGCACGCATTACCTACAGCCTCTGCACACCCAGCACAGCTGTGGCCTTACAAAGGGCCTTTGAGAGCTTCTCTTGCCTCTCCCCCGTGCGTGCCATTGCCCAAAACCAGCCATCAGCAGATCCTTGACAAGTGACTTGTCCTGCTGTGGCTGCCACCCACCCGAGAGGCTTGCCAAGCCCCAAGCCCCAGAGCACAAGTGGGCAGCAGCGAAGAGGCAACCCCGTGCTTCCAGTGGGGGTCTGTCCTGTGGAGGTGTTAACCATGCAGGCATGACCATACGCAGATTTGTCCCCTCAGATCCCACCATGCAACCAGCCCCACGGCCAGATATCTTTCCAAAAGGTGTTTTCTTGTAGAAACAGTATGTTGTCTGCACCTTTGAGCCTTCAATGTGTAATGTGTAACTGAGTTCTGAGTCAGACCCAGCAGATGATCCAGCTGTGGGTGGATCTGGCTTTTCAGGACCACAAGCCTGTGCTCTGTACTTCTCAGGCTTTGGACACTTGAGAAGCATTGAACTCACAGGGTAAGGCAGCAGCAGCTTGTTGGCCATGCAAAGGCAAGCGATACTTGTGCAAGCTGTGGGACACATTAGGAGGGCTTTTCCTGGGATTCAAGAAAGCTTTAGAAATGAACCGTAGAGAAAAATGGCTTCAGTTTTTCAGAGCTCACTGTATACAAAGGTGGCATTTGCCCAGAGAAGCACTGTTTCCACAGTATACAGAGAACTGGAATATGCTGTTAGATTGATCCCTGGTAGCTGAGAATTACCATCACTGTTCAGCTGCGTGTACAGACATCTTAAATCATTAATGGGATTCCTGCCTGGGGGTAGACATTGTGGATGCACAT
Source organism: Laterallus jamaicensis coturniculus (assembly GCA_022605575.1). Lineage (NCBI taxonomy): Eukaryota > Metazoa > Chordata > Aves > Gruiformes > Rallidae > Laterallus > Laterallus jamaicensis. Next base: position 11,384,590 of record JAKCOX010000023.1, on the reverse strand, counting down.
TCTGAGATTTTTAAGAGCTCTTTGATTGCTCACAACTAGGGCTGTTAAATACAGTTATTTGCTTTATGCATCTTAAATGGATCAATATCAACTGAAGAAATACCAGGGGGCCAGAGCGAGTAAAGGACTAGGAGTAAAGTTACTGCCAGCATCCCTTGGGCCTTAAGCAGTATCTTAATCTGACTGAGGTTTTGTCTCTTAACTTAACTGTAACCTTGTCACTAACCAGACTCTGAGTCCTGGGTGAAATCCATGCAGTTGCACCTGGCACATATGCTCTAAGCAAAAAACGAGCTGTCACCTTGAATCAAACCTTTTCCAGCTGCTTAACTTGTTTGGGAAAAGGAACTGTAAAGATGTTCTCCATTTTCTGAGGGGAAGCAGGCTGTCAAAAGCTACTTTTAATAGAAAGCCCCGGTGTGCTTTACTCCTGAAAAACAAAACAAAAGTTTCCATGACAGTGTGGCAGGTGTTACACATGGGTGATGTAACTTTCCTTCAGAGTGGTTTGGGGACCAGCCCCAGACCCACACATGCCATTGCCCTCACGGTCATGGATGTCCCACGGGCTGTCTTCCACAGTACCAAAAGTCTGCAGCCTATGAGCTGGGAAGGAGATGACCAAGCATCCACACATGGTCCTTGCAGCAGGGATATTCTTCTGGGCAGTCTGGTGAGCCCTTGGTCACCCAGAGGACTTGTCTTTGTGCTTCCCTTTCTGTATGGAAAGCTGTATTTCACTCCTGGATCTGAATGGCTTCTTTTTGAAAAGGGACGACACTAGAGGTGGCACACAGGGCTTCAATCTGCCTCTTTCTCTTGGTGCTGCACCTTGTTCAGGCACCTGTGGCCATTTTTGTTATTCTTGCTACTCCTCTCACCAGCTTCTCAAAAATGCCCTTCACTTAGGAAAAGTCAGGCTGAGGTGAAAGAAGCTGCTTTGCCTTCTCCTTTCCAGGTTCATGTTTGTGCTGTTCCTCCTTTTGCAGTTGTCTTGGGGGTAAGGTTTCACAAGATGGTAAGTGCCAATGCAACCACTTGTTGCTGCCAAAAGGGGACGGTTCCCACCCCAACCCCTGGCCAAAGTTCACGCCATCGCCTCTGCTTGGTATGCCATGCATTGGGGTCCTCTCTGAACAAGAGCAGCAGGTAGGTTTCCCATTTCAGTGGGTGAATGGGCAGAGTGGAACATCTGAAAAGGTTCAAGGGAGGCGATGGGACAGTGTGGCCAGCAGCAGGAGAGGTGGGACCAGCTTCTTTTTCTCAGCCGTGGGCAGCTCTGCCGGCTCAGCTGGGCACAAAGCTTCAGCCTCAGACCTCAGTTTAGCTTTCTGCCCTGTGCTTCTCAGGTGCCACCCCTCTCCAAAGCAAAGAGAAGAGTCCTCAGCGTGGCAGACACTTCAACACACCGTGTGCTGCATGTATGTGCCAGGTGCCCATGCTTGCAGCAGAAATTTGAGGGAGAGCTTCAAGCCCTGCCTTTTGGCAAGGTGTTGGTATTTCCTGTTACAAACACAGTCACACAAAAAGAAAAGCTCTTCTCCAAACAAAAAGGACACGTAACCAGAGATGTCCAGCTCTGAAAAGTACTCATCTTACTGCTGAGACTCTCAAGTGTGGTTTGTTTTAATTCTTCTAAGTAAAATAATGTTCTGTTCAGGGATCCTGTTGAAAAGAAGGACCAACCCAGCTGTTTAAATTCAATCCAAGCTAAACCTATGCAGGCACTGGCATATCCTTTCTTACAGGAAGAGCCATTCTCGCTGAACTTGCTCATACTGTTGCTGTCCGTTCCGTTCAATCTACTCATTTCTTCACGCAACCCTGCTGCCCTCTGACTTCCCAGCAACATCAGACGGCTGCAGCACCGGTGTAACGAGGAAGGTGGTTTAGAAGGCTGTACAGGAAAAAGAGAAAAGCCTTCTAACGTCGTGGAGAGAAGCGCTGTTTTATTCGATGCCTCATTTGGCCACAAACACAAGTATTTTAACACAAGCCTGCTTTGTAACATGTGCATCTTCAATCGAGCGTGTGGCTCTTAAGGCTGATGAACACCTAGAATCACCTCACCGTAATTAGTCTCCCGGTGCCTCTAGTTCAGAGCCCCTCAAAATGAATCGTGGCATTCAGAAAGGTGATACTCAATCTGCATTTTAGAAGTGATACAATTCAATCTACCACAAAATACAAAGAGCTGCAAACACATATACCATTCCAACACCAATGTATAAAGTTATTAAATAATGATCTGATTTAAAAGAACATAAATTAAGCCTTTAAGTAGGTCTTTTCTACATGCATATTATTCCTCATTAAAGAAAAATATGTAAAAAGGGCATCGGTAATTGCTTTGTTAACCACCGTAGAAAATGCCAATTCTCTGGTCACAGATGCCACTAGTTTAGCACGAAAGGTCTCTGCAGTGTTACATGTGATTCTTTTTAAATCCTGTTAATTCTCTTACTCCATTGGTAAAGAATGCGTGACTTGGAATATGGCAGTCTTCATATCAAGAGGGCAGTGATGCACAGTTTTATAATTATCCAGAAGAACAGCACCCTCCACTGCTCTGTACTTGTGGCTCATCATCAATGATCTGTACACCTCGCCTCGCTGTTACTGACTGGATCACAATTCCCAAAGAGTAAATCAGGTGATTCCATCCATCCCAACATCACCAAAGAAACAGTCTGAAATAATATTTGTATTTAGGATTTGAAAATGAGAATGAATTAATAAGATTTCTGAGTCTGGATAGATTGGGCGGGATTTCAAAGTTAGTGCTTGAACCTGGTATTAAGTGGATTCTGCTGTACTTTGCAGGGTGGTCCATGCACAATGAACAAGCACAGTGTAAGGTTCAAAGTTATCAAAATAAAAACATTTAAAAATACCCAAAACAACAAAAATGCTGCTTTTGATGACATAACCTCTTGAGAAACTTCTAGGAGGTAAAATATCACACTAGGAAAAGCAGGGTCATTCTGAAGAATTCCTCAGGGAACAAAGGCATAAGTGATGTTGATACTACTACCTGTCTTTGTATACCGAAAACTCAAATCCGATCCCTGATGACATATTTAGCTGGGGTTGACACTCAGGCCCAGAAGGCTGTGCCAAGCCACTTAAAAGTCCAGGACTTCATTTTTAGCCAGCCAGTCCTACAGTACAGATGTACGAATGCCATTCAAAGTTGACCTAGAAAGAATTACGTGACACTAACATTGTAACATGAATCCATCTTCAGGAGTTGTTCCATGGTTTTGATATTGTCTAATATGTCATATTTGTGAAGCTGTGGTTCAGACGTGACAGTGGAGTAATTTGCTAGCGCTGGAGTGCAAAGGCTATCTGACAGAAGGCAGGAAAACCAAAGCCATGATATTTGAGCTATCTATCAGGGCTTCAGAAATAGCTACCAAAAAATCCCCCAAACCAAGGGAAAGTGCTTGAGGAGAGTGCTTTGAATACATCACTCTGTAGTGTGGGTACCAAGGCCAGCAAAGTCAGGTTATAAACCATCATCAAATCAGAAGCATTACAAGTGGTTTTCAGATATGTACATGGTCCAAATCCTTTGGTGGTATAAACCAACCTGATTAGAGTCCAGGAGGTAATAAATGATCTCTTGAAATCACTAATCCCTCCCTGACAAGTCACTCTCCATTAGAGACGTTAGCAAGGGCCACAAGATGGCTGCCAGGACTTCTTTGCTAGGCAGAGCCTAAGCAGAGACAGCACAGGCCTTGTGTGTGAAGGCCACGCACACGCATGTTCAAGCAGTGAGGTTTTCCATGTCCATCAGGGATCCTGTGCCTTTCACTTATTTCATTGAGAATCAAACGTCTTCTCAGCCACAGAAAAGCAGCGGGTTTTTGCTAAAGAGGCTGTTAGAGGAAATATTCCTCCTGTGGCTATTACCCGATATTACTAGCTCTTACAGTTGTCAGGTGACTTATGAAAGCAGGTGGCCCTGCGCTATGCGGCCTCCAACGCACATGCCGAACCTTACACACCGCTAGCTTGTCCCAAGGCACCCCTTTCAGCACTTTGTTGTGTCTGTAAGGAGCATCACCATCTCCTGGCTCGATATGAGATCCTTTTATTACTAGAAAAGATGCAAAATGGAAATAAAACCAGTTTATTTGATCGAAGTAAAATGTCAAGCAAGTGCAAAGTGTTAGCCCACTTACAAAATACTGTCCCTGCCACTCACCCAGTGTTTTAGCTGTTCTCCCTGCTTGGTAATGCTTTACTTCAAACAACATCTGTTTAGGAAGGGATCCTGGTGTCCCCTTTTTAGTCCTGTTTGCACATGGACATTTTATTGTTGCTCTCAAAGTGCCAGAGCACATTGCTCTACAAACGTAGAGCACCTCCATACTGCGTTGATGCTTAGCCATTCAGTACTCCGTTACTTTTGATTGTGGGGGGAAACACCGATGAAGTATTCTTTTTAAAAAACATGAGCTGCTTGAGCATAGACTCCTTGATCTGCCAGTTTTTCCTCACCTATTTACCCCTTCTCTCAAGAGTCAAGCAATTTGCAACCATCAGCTGACTTGCTAGCATTTTCCAAATCACACATACAGAAGGAGCCCTCTGAGGCAGCACTTTTAGCTTTATCTTCCCAGAGATGATAGGAACCTTTCTTTGTGAGCCACATGAAAATTTGCCACTTACACACTCTAAAATGCCCAGCTTTTGACACGTTTCTATCTTCCTGGTTCATGTGATGCCCTTGGTATCTGCAGAGGCCGCACACAACCGTGACAGCACGGATGTCTGACCTGACAGGGAATTCTCTCACAGAGCATCAGTGTTCAAATTTTGTGGGAGAAAGGTGCTTTAGGAGGAAGGGGAAAAAACTAATAAACTCACCATCACAGTGAGCCTCACTGTTTCATTTCAGGTTTTTTTGTCATCAGCCTGGTTTTCATCTCCCTTGGCAATTTTTTTCAGATTTCTCCTTCTGAAATTGGTGCAATAATAGGCTAGCAAAGGCCTAAGTGGTGAGTTGTATTGCTCCAGCCCTGACCTTTAAAATTCAATGCTAACATAATTTGAGGATAGTAAACAAAAAAAACCCCAACCCTATTTTTTATTTAAAGTTATTTTTGTCCCTCTTGCACAGTAATCATTCCCCTCTAAAGTGATAAAAATTGAAGGAGCTGCAAGATCTCTGCCTTATATTGAGTACTGAGTTTAGAGTCAGGTTCTGCAGACCTTAGATAAAGCTGCAAGAGAAGCAACAGGCAAAAAAAAGGAAAGGAGAGGGTGAGCTGGTATGTCTGAACTGTGAAAGGCACAGGGCTAACAGCAGTTTCCTCATTCTCCTGGTAGCTTCATCCATGGGAAGAGTAGTTCAAGAAATCCCTCACGCTTCAAGTGCTCCCCCTGTCACTGGGCATATGAGACCAGGGGTCGCTGGATCACTGCTGTGTGCCAGCCAAATCCAGGAGCAAGCCGTACGTGATGTGTGCAGGATGAGGATGCTATATTTGCTCCTGCCTGGAAACATTTGGAGCTCCTGCCTAATGAAGAGCTGGTCTCCACGCTGTGTGCTGAGTGAAAAGCTGGAGGAACAGGACTGTTTTTCTCAGTGTCCAATATGCCTCCTGCATGAAGGAGCAAGTGGCCCTTCCTTTATGTTGACTCCCCAGGGGATATATGATGGAATCAGGCTTTCAGGAGAGTCCAGTTAGAGGTGACGTGTTTCTTCATGTTTAACCCCATCTTGGACCAGGCTGTCCTTGGACTGATGACACTGTGAAGTTGTGACAGACATTTCTTGGGGTGGGGGATGGACACTCTTCCAGGTCACTGTCTCAGGTCTCTCACATGTCTGTCGGACACCACTGCTGGAGCAAGGTGTAGGGGAGGCTAAGGCCAGATGTTTCTGGGATGATCTCACATGTGCATGAGTACGAGTTTCCATGGCTCAGTGTGTGGTGCTACCTCGGAGCCATGCACTGGTGTTCCCTCAGGTGCTCCCTTTGGGCTCTCACAGCAGAAGGGTGTCAGGACCACCGCTGGTCAGAGTTATTTGGGCTAACAGCAGAGAGGTCTTTCTGCTCTAGCAAGCCTGTCTCACAGCCCAGAGGGATGGCATCAACCCCTGTGTTTCTGATTTTCCCTCTCCCTCGTCTTTCTCAGCCATCCTGTTCTGCTCCACTCATGATGAGGAATTAACCAGCAGGATGGTGACCAGCAGGGTCATAACCCTCGAGTGCATCAAAAGGAACATGGCCAGCAGGTCGAAGGAGGTGATCCTCCCCCTCTACTCTGCCCTGGTCAGGCCCCACCTGGAGTATTGTGTCCAGTTCTGGGCTCCCTGGTATAAAAAAGACAGCGATCTCCTGGAGAGAGTCCAGCAGATGGCTATGAAGATGATTAAGGGCCTGGAGCTCCCCTACAAGTCTGAATGAACTGGGGCTGTTCAGCCTTGAGAAAAGAAGACTGAGAGGGGATCTGATCAATGTTTGTAAATATCTGAAGTGTGGGACACAGGGGGAAATGACCAGCCTCTTCTCAGTGGTCTGTGGGGACTGGACAAGGGGCAATGGCCTCCAGTTGGAGCACAGGACGTTCCGCACCAATATGGGGTGTGTTGGTGAGCAGCTAACTGCTGTCTGCTTCAGCCTGTTTCAGAGCCTCTTTTTGTGAGTTATCGGGATGATTTTCAGTTAAAACCCACATCTTCTCCCTGCTCAGATGATATGTCTCCTCATATATGAAACCATTTCTCCAATGTTACAATAAAAAGCACACAACCAACACACTTCCACCAGATCTACTTTCATTTCAGGCAGGTTATGGATGTAATGCTGCCTCTTGTCTACCCCTGTGAGAGCAACTTTGCACTAAAGATTTGTTTAGAGCCATCATTATTTGAAAAACGCTGTAGTTTCCCAATCACTGGTGTCAATCTATATTGTGGCCAACTTCTGATGCAGACTGGATGTCTTCTGAAGGCCAGTGCAGGCCAGTGGCCAGTGCTGCTCTTAGGTTCTTCCCCCAGGTTGCACCCATTAACCAGGAGAGAGATTTTAAGGAGTATTGACGTTTCAGTCAAGGAGATTCTGCCCACTTTGCAGTGCAGTCAAATCATCACATCAGTAAGGAAACATGAGGCAAAACTGCTTCAAGCAGCATGGAGACACAAAGTGGATTTTTAGAGCACTGTCCAGGAGCAGTCCTGTAGGAGGCCAACGGCTTTGGTTGCAAGTGGGAAGCAGCATCTCTTTTTTTTTCAAGTGTGTAGAAGAAAGAAAGAAAAAAAAGTGCTAAAATAAATTTAAAGCACCTTTCAGGTATTGGAAGGTCACTATAAGGACCCCTCGAGCCTTCTCTTCTCCAGGCTGAACAAGCCCAACTCTCTCAGTCTGTCTTCACAGAAGAGGTGCTCCAGCCCTCTAAGCATCTTTGTGTCCCTCCTCTGGACCCACTCCAACAGGTCCATGTCCAAAGCTGGACACAGGACTCCAGGTGAGGTCTCACCAGAGCAGAGCAGAGGGGCAGAATCATCTCTCTCCATCTGCTGGCCACACTTCTTTTGATGCAGCCCAAGATGTGGTTGGCCTTCTGGGCTGCAGATGCACATCGGTGGCTCATGTCCAGCCTCTCATCCACGAGCACTCCCAAGTCCTTTTCCTCAGGGCTGTTTTTCCAGCACACCAGATGCTGCAGTGTTCTGAGCTGCTGGATGCCCTTGTGTACAATTTGTGAGAGGCTATGTCAAAGAGGGAGACTCAAGCCTAATAGGACCCCTATCAAGCACCCTAGGCCACTCTTTAAAGTACTTGCAAAGCATCTGTCCTTTGGTCTGATGAGCATTAAATAGGAGCACCTTCCACCCCAGAGGCCTGCCCCACAGAAATGTTCCAAGTTCTAACTGCTGATATGTAATGGCAAAGCAGCTGCCGTGGTTTTCATGTCAGCATTAGCTGTGCAGGCTGCCCCATCAAGAAAACTGTTCCCCTGAAGCCACAGTGGAAGCAGCAAGTTAATCAAAAGGCTGGGGGGAAGCTGAGAGGCAGGGAAAAGTGCAGATGCTACAGTGGTGTGGTGTCAGGGAATGAAGATATTAAAAATGGTATATCCCAGAGAGGGAACGGGGAGAAGAAAGGACAGGAGCTGACAAAAGTCAGGGAAGAAAATGGGCAAAGGACTGTTACAATAAACAGAGTCCAGTTTCAGCAGGGCTTTAAGAAATAGGGACTAAAGGGGAAAGGAAAGGGGGAAAGGAAGGGTGCAGAGCTGGCGTCACCCCAGTGTAGACATGCAGGCAGCTCGTATGGTGAGAGGAAGGGGTTGGTCTTTCAAGGTACTAAGTGTTGTGGTTTAAAACCTCAGCTGAAAAGCTGGGGGCCACAAAAGTTAGAAAAACACTAAGTTATTTGGGAACTACTCAACTTCAGCTGGGGAACAGTGATGGAAATGTCAGGAAATCTCCCTGGGTGAAGCTGGGTGAAGGTGTCTCAGCTGGCAGCAGGGAATCCTATGGATATGATAGTGAAGCTGCAGTACCAAGGTTTTGACAGCAGCCATCTGGCCAAGATGGTGATAGGGACGTGGAAAAGATGAAGGGGATTAGAGAGGCTGGGAGGATAGAAGACACCATATATTTCATTGTTCCCCATGCAGAAGAGGAAATCATTACGATGGAGCATGGTGCAGAGGGGCAATTGTTAGACGACAGCAAGTCACCTCAAAACTCAAACTTCTCAATCTAATCTTGAATGGCACATTAGGCCTGGATCATACTCAATCTAAACATCATTAGAGGAATGGAAAGGTAAAAAAAATTTTAAAAAGAAGCCCCTGACAACAATGTTTAATTTCAAGGAGACAAATAAAGTAGAAGTGAGAAAGTTTCTTAAAAGGTACAGCCAAAAGTACTGAGTGGGACTGAGATGCCTTGCAGACACTGCACCAGAGGATGGAAGGAAATACCTATTTTAAGAGATTCTAAAAAGATTCCAAAACAACCACACTTCCATGTTTTTAAACAGTAAAGAGCACTACAAGAAGTTAAGTAAATAAACAAATTCTGTCAGAAAATGGAAGACATCTCCCAACAAGGGTGATGCAAAAAAGGGATAAGTTCTGGCAGACTAAACCACAGCATGACTGGCCTCAAAAACTCCTCAGAATTAGAGGGCAGAGGCCCTTGGGGGAGTTGAAACCTTTCCTTTGCAGAGGACAAGCCCACGGATCTGTCTCAGATTAACATGTCAGTAGAAGAAAATCTAGACCAAACTGATAGCTAGGGCTCAGGCAGGGAAAGTTGAGGACTTTCCAGATCCCTCTAGGGACAGTTGGATGTTATGGGACCTCTTAAAAATGTCCAGTACAGAGACCACAAAGTGATAAGCTTCAATTTTTGGATGACGGTCTGGTTGTCAAGCTAATGAGAGACAGAAGTAGGGGTCACATGGATGAACAGGACATACAGGAAAGAATCAATGTGTAATTGAATGTGTATTTAATCAAGCCAGTTCTTTCTAAGCTTCTTGATAAGGCCCTTTATCCAAGATTTTTGAAGAAACGAGGGTACATGAAAATTTTAAGAGCAGCTTTAAAAGTAGGGAATAAAAGTAGGGATAAATAAGCAGCTGGAAGGGGAGTATGGGTGAAGGCTGAGAGATTTTTATGTTGTGACCTACATTATTCAAAATGCTTGTAGGTGATGTAGGAAGAAAAGCATCTGTCATGGAGTGGGAGGGTTTGTTGGTCGGACAAAATTACCCAGAGTTAGCCAAACTGAAACCAGCTGCTGAGAGCTGCAGAAGGATCTCAAGGTACTGATTAACTGGAAATAAATCAGAGATGAAAGTTGGTGTTAATACGTTCAGGGTCATCCATATAGGGAGAACAACCTTAACGACATAAATCCACGTAACGATGGGCTCTCCATTTCTTCTAACCACACAAGAAAGACCTGCTAGTGCCTGTGAGCAACTCTTTGAGCACATCAAGCTTGGTGTGAAGTAGGGAAGAGACTCTGGGTGATTACTAGGAAAGAAGGGAGCACAAACCAGGGTGCATCATCACACCACAAATTTATGATGTGTCCTCTTTTCATACACTGTCACCTCACCTCAAAAGGTTATAGTGGAAATGGAAGAAAGGTACAGGGAATAACTAGATTTCTCTGAGTAGATCTGCTTCATAAAAAGTACTGAACAGAAGATGATTCCTCTGCTGGGAGAACAGATGATTTACCAGAAAAACAATGTGGCTCTATAAAATCGTGTGCTGCCTAAGAAAATGAATTCCTTGTTTCTCACAGAACCAGGAGTCACCAGGTGACGCAGTCAGAGAACAGCAAACAGAAAGGGGTCCTTTCTCACACCACCTGCAATGAATTTGTGCAGCTCACTGGCACAGGATGTTGTAGAAGCCACAATTAGGAACAGATTCAAAGCCAATGAAACCAGCTAATGGTGGGAAGTCTGCTCCAGCACGAGCCCCATACAGAGTCACAAGGCCTGCCAGCAAACCTGCCCCAGTTTGGGCTCCTCTCTCCATGGGCCCACAGGTCCTGCCAGGAGCTTGCTCTAGCACAGGCTTCCCATGGGTTCACAGCCTCTTTCAGGTGCTTTCACCTGCTCCATCATGCAGTCCTCCATGGGCTGCAGGGGAATCTCTTCTCCCCATCATCTTCCATGGGCTGCAGGGGGACAACCTACTTCACCATGGTCTTCTCCATGGGCCACAGGGGAATCTCTGCTCCAGCACCTACAGCAAATCTTCCCCCTCCTTTTTCACCGACCTTCGTGTCTGCAAAATTGTTTCTCTCACATCTTCTTGCTCCTCTCTCTCTGGCTGCAGTTGCTCCTAGTGCCTTTTGCCCCCCTTCTGAAATGCATTTCCCACCATCACTGATTAGCTTGGCCTCAGCCATCTTGGAGCCAGTTGGCATTGGCATGGGGGAAGCTTCTAGAAGCTTCTCACAGAAGCTACCTTTGCAGCCTCACTCCCACCCCAGACCTTGCCAAGCAAACCCAACACAGAGAAAATATGATACTGGATCAGGGTCCCTGAATCAGGCTCAGTGCCTCTGTTAGTTTGTTTGGGTTTTTTTTTAGCCCTGTGTTCTTACAAAGAAATAAAAGTAGACAGTAAAAAAAAGGGGCAGGGGTGGGGAGGTGGGGGATGGGGGTGGGGATTCTGGAACACAGTTCCATGAGAAGAAGCCCTGAAGCCTAAGAGTGACCTGAGCATTTTGAGAAAATGAAACTGTAGCAGCCTACAGAGCTATAGCAAGGAAAGAGAAAGTAGTTTAAGGCACCCACTCCGTCTTCTGCAGCCTCAGCTGGTTCCTTTTGCAAGTTCCTATTACGTGGGCAATCAATCATACCTGCCCTGTGCCTGCAGAGGTGCCAATGAAAATCTTCAGTGACCTGCACAACCCTTACTGCACTTGGTGATGTGTGAGGCAGAAAAAAAACCCAAACTAGCTCAGGCCTATGCTCCTAGGGTGGGTTTGTAAGGTTTGCAACTAAGAAGACCTGGCACAGGCATTTTCCAGAGTGATCTGAGCTACTGGATCTGTAAGGGCAGCAAGTACAGATCTGACAACGGCCATTTTTCACCTGTTTTCAGCCTACAGCCATGTTTTGGGGTGAGTGAATTCCCAAAATAGGCTGCAAGTGGCAAGTACAGTGAAAGAACTGACAGTCATTTTGAAAACCCACTTCATAAAGGTCCACACACAGTGCCAGGAGCAGACTGGTGGCTCCGGGGCAAGCTGAGCACACCTTCTGATGCATGGACTGCATGTTGGGAAAGGTGTGAGAGACATCCCCAGTTCTCAATGGTGGAAAAGCCCCTGTGCTGCTCAGTGACACCCCTCTCTTTATCTTCTTCTTGTATAAAAAGGACAAACCATCTCCTCTGCCAGGTACTAGCCAGATGCTGGCCACCAGTGGTGTTTGCTCATGTAAAGGCGGTCTCTGAGATAGGTCTTCACAAGCCATTTCAGGATGATGAATTATCAGGTTTACCCCCAGGTAGATTTCAGGCACATCTGGGCTTTCACTTGCAGAGAAGAAAACCTTGGTGACTTTGCCCCTGCAATCTAGACCTAGGGCTGCCCTCGGTTATATCCGAGTCAATGCCTTGTTCCACTTTGTGTAAGAGCTGAGGAACAAGCTTAAAGCATCTTATTTTTCTATCCCTACATGGCAATGCCTGAGTCCCTAGGGCAAAGCATTACACTTCCAAGTTAATTGGTATAGATGTTTCCAGAGTTTGGTACTACAAATCAAGCAAGAAATTCATTTCAGAGCACAGGGGCTCCGTACTTTCTCTCCCTCTCAAGTCAATTCCAAATGCTCCGCTCTACAAGTTTCTCTTCTTTTCAATTACAGTTCTCCCATGGTAGTAAATAAATTTGTTTCAAGAACATACATTTCTCTTCTTTTCAATTACAGTACCCTCTCAAGTAATTTAATTTCTTTTGAGTCTTCAGTTCGCATCCAACTTTCTCTCCAACAGCTGTATACATCAGGTAGCAGAAATACATCCCAGGCTCTATCTTGGTGTTGAGGTTTTAGAAGGTGGGTTTTGTCTCCGTTACCTCTGAATTGACTAAAATATCTTCATGGGTTTAGCAAGAGGTATGCAGACCAAATAACAGGGGAGTGCTGCACAAGTGGACTTTTGGTTGGGCCATCTCTGTTGGTCCCAGCAGCTGCCAGGACCCAGCTGCAGCAGTGATGGAAGCCCTGAATATCAGAGCTCCAGCCTTATCTTGGTGGCAATATATGCGGTGTAATTGGCAGCAACAGCTGACATGATAGTGAAACCCTGTGAAGGCTTTAGCCATTGTGGGCTGATGTTGATCTCCCTCTTGTCTTCGTGGAGTATTAGAGCACATGCAGGAGGATAGGGTTGTAGATGCAGGTGAGGGCTGAAGGAACTGGAGGTCAGGGTTGAGGCTGGGACAGTCTGTACAGCCTCTGGTTGTTGTAGGACCCACCAGAGGTGTATCACAAAAGACAGGAGGGCTATGCAATCTGCCAGTGTGTGTGCTCTGTCCCTCCTCAAATGAACACAGGACTGGGATGACTGTTTGGGTACTGTACAGTTACGCTCCTGTGAGGCGCAGGGAGTTGGCCTTGATGAACCTTATGGGCCCCTTCCAACTTGAGATGTTCAGTGATCGGTGATCCTTCCACATGTGCAGCAGTACATATTCAAAAAGCAAAGCGTGGGGAAAAAAATGCACGTAAATTCATTATGATAGGGGCTGACCTAAACTGCCCACATAACATTAAGGGGTTCAGGCGGTGAGGTGATGCAAGGGCCTCACTTAACACAGCAAGGAGATAGATGGCTGGACTCTGGCAGACGTATAAATTCAACCAGCTGAGTTAGTAGCTAGCTGAACAGCCAGAAATACTTCTCTGATACTTTACTACAGCCACCTGTCAGTGGATGGGTAAGGCAGCCAGTAATCCACAGAGATCCCCAAGAAGCTTTCTTCTGTCTTTGCTTGTTTAATCACAATGGTGAGAAAAAATGATTCAGCCTTTCACGAGAGCCGTATAGGGGCTATAAAGGTGAAAGAGACTTCCTCAGCCAGGTGTCCTGAGCTGGTATGATCTGATCTCCTCAGCTCCTACCAGGGACTGAGGTGCTGCATCGTGTTTGCAATTCATGCCCAGCCCCAAGCCCCTGTCAGATCGCTGAGGGGACTCTCCCCTCTCGGATGGCAACTAGGCAGCTTGACCTCATCACCCGTGATGGAGAGCCATTACCGCTTCCTGATGGCTGTGTGAAAGGGACTTGCTCTCACACTTGCTCTCATTTTGGATGTTAAAATAGAAAGGACATTTCCTTCTTCTGTCTCCTCAGCTAATTGTGGTTCATTTCTCTCTGGATTTGGCTTTTATGTGCACCCCAACTGACACCCACCGCTTTTGTTTATTGAGTCTGCATTGGAAGAGATTCCACCTTTTGCTTTTTTCCCCTCCCCTTTTCACTGTAGTTGCAGTTCCCCGGGCAGCTCCCTCCTTCTATAGCCCTGCTCCAGGACCTGGCTCAGGACTTGGTCTGTCTCTTTGCTGATATGATGCTATTTCGTTCCTTACCAAGGCCTGTTTTCCTAACATCCAAATGGTGTGGAGAGTGCCATACGTTCCCATGGTCAGTGTGCTCTAGAGCATAGCAAATTACTGCTTAGAAAAAGCACTCTGTAGCCCCTTGTGCCAGCCAAAGCTCACTCCTTGGCACGGGGCTGTTCCCATGTCACAGTACTGAGCAGTCTCAGGGAGAAGGTTCTCCAGAGGGCACTGGAGCTGATGTGCTGGGTGGAAGTGTAGGTGCAACCAGAGACCGATTCAACCAGCACGCTCAGCATGCGGCCTTCTGCAAGACAAAAACTCCCCATGTTTTAAATAGGGCACAAGGCACACGCTGAGCTCCCCTTCTCACCATCTGTGAGGATTAAAACCTTTCAAAGATCCCCAAATACACTGAAACCCACCCCTTGCCACTTGGAGCCACTTGGAAGTGTTGTGTGGGAGCAAGGCCTTTCTGCTCAAGCAAAGGGTTTGCTGGGGCCTCATTAAACACCTTCCCCACTTGGCTTTGTCCCTTACCATTTCTCTTCTGCGTCAAACATCTGTTCTCACGCCCCTCTCCCAATTTACTCCCCTCCCCATTTGAGGAGGCACTTGGATTTCCCTGTGCCAGCACAGCTCCCTGACAGCCTCAGGGAAATTACAGGAGCGACCGGAGCTCGCTCCTGACCTGCTGTAAACCCCCCCCCCCCCCCGCACTCTGGCAACCCCCAGTTCTGTTGAGCCCTCCATAGCTGCACAATTAGGGCTTTATTTCTTGAATATTGGCTTTCCTTGTTTTGGTTTCTTTTTCCAATAAATTTGGAATAGCCAGTTTGGAAATTCTCTGTCTTCGCTGGTGCCTCTTCACCTTTGTGTTCAGGGTGCTGCCCAAGCTCTGCAGCAGAACAGAGTCTGGAGGAGAGTGAGAGCAGAGCTGGACTCCTGGCTGCAGACAAGAACTAGCGTAACGATGGATGGGGAACCCTACATCTTTTTGTTGACTGGGAAGCTAGAAGAGGGTGGGGAGGAGGGTTGGGGGGAACTGAAAGTGAAATAAGGTAAAGAAATGAGATTTTTTTTTCAGCCTGGCATGCTACAGGAGCAGGATGTAGAGGAAGGCTGTTCTGATGTGTGTAATAAATCAACTTTTTCTTGCAAATAATCACAATTGGGGGACAATCCATAACATTCATATTAATTGATATTGGTAAATATGTTTCTCTGGAGAACATGTAGAAGAGGAAGAAAAAACCATTACAAAAAAAGAAGAGAAAAGAGAAGAGAAGAGAAGAGAAGAGAAGAGAAGAGAAGAGAAGAGAAGAGAAGAGAAGAGAAGAGAAGAGAAGAGAAGAGAAGAGAAGAGAAGAGAAGAGAAGAGAAGAGAAGAGAAGAGAAGAGAAGAGAAGAGAAGAGAAGAGAAGAGAAGAGAAGAGAAAGAAAAGAAAAGAAAAGAAAAGAAAAGAAAAGAAAAGAAAAGAAAAGAAAAGAAAAGAAAAGAAAAGAAAAGAAAAGAAAAGAAAAGAAAAGAAAAGAAAAGAAAAGAAAAGAAAAAAGAAAAGAAAAGAAAAGAAAAGAAAAGAAAAGAAAAGAAAAGAAAAGAAAAGAAAAGAAAAGAAAAGAAAAGAAAAGAAAAGAAAAGAAAAGAAAAGAAAAGAAAAGAAAAGAAAAGAAAAGAAAAGAAAAGAAAAGAAAAGAAAAGAAAAGAAAAGGGAAAAGAGAAAAGAAGAAAAGAAGAAAAGAAGAAAAGAAGAAAAGAAAAGAGAAAAGAAGAAAAGAAAAAGAAAGGAAAACCAAACCCAAAGTACTCTTTGGTCATCAGAGTACAGTCCACCTTGTTGGCACAGCTGGGGCAGTACATCCTTTTGAGCCCTTGGCTTCTTGGGCACATGGGGCAGGAGGACCTCCCTTGCTGGTGCAGCTGGATGTGACATGTGCTGCAGCTTCCTACTGACACCTTCAAGTTCTGATAGATTTTCTTCAGGGTGTTACTACCCTGGTGAAATTCCTTTAAACTGTGCTTTCCAGGGGTCTTTGTGACGAAAAAACCCACCTTCTCTGGCACTCTAGTAAGTGAACATTCTTGGGTTTTGCCTGTAACTCTCTGGTATGGCTGCATGTAAAGTACAGCTAAAATGAATTTCTTGATGCTCCAGGGAGGAAGCCCTGGGTGCCTTGGTTTGGGGGCAGGTGAGGTGGGGGATGAAGCAGCATCATGGGTTTCCTAGAGGGATAAAAAGAGAGGAAGGGGAGGGGAAGCTTCCCAAGCTTCATCATGGCGAGCTGCAGCAATGAATCCAGAGGGCAGGGAATCCTAAAGACCCAGTTGAACCAAGAAACTAACTAACTAACTAAGTCTTGTGTAAGCAGGGTTTACTACTCCTGGCAACCAGTAACTGCTTCTCTGCTACCTTGCTTAATGACTCCCAGAGATTTCACACCTCTCTTTCCGTTCCTGGAGTTTCCTGTCTCAGAGTGGTGACTGGCTGTTCACAGGCAAGGATCAAAGGAACTCTTGTCTTAAAGCAGATGGTTTATTTTTAAAACCATATCTGCCTGTAATGTTTAGAAAAACACAACCCACTACAATCGCTCATGACAGTACCACGTGCGTGGAGCACGTATCCAAATCAAGAGCTTTGCCATACTCAAAGTTGCATTTTCTCTACAGCATCCCCCCAAAAAGCATCATGAGTGTTACCCTTGGCATGAGAATAAAAGTCAGGCATCTCCTCTCCCTCCAAAAAGCACAAGTTATAACGAGTGAGTTCTCTTTGCTTCGTGCCTCAGCTGCACGCACAGGATCTGACTGCAGTTTCCAGACCCAGGAGGAATGAGCCTCCGCTGGCTGAGTTGCAAGCAGGAGACATTCATGTTTGTCACTGAAGACAAGTCCCATGGCTCCATCCCTAATCTGAGCGGTGTTCCTCAAGGAAAATAACCGAACACCTAACACTGAATGCCATCCCAAACTGTCCAGTATTCATCATATTTCTTCTTGCCAGGCTAGAACTGTAAGTTAAAGACAGTTCGTCCGAGTTTCTCTTCCTGCAAGGGCAGGATGCCTTCTTACTGCAGAGGGAACACCATGTATTAACAGAGCTCTGCTCTTGATGCTACTGAAAGGTCAAGCCTTGTTTTTTGGTGCTAGCTTGGTCTCACCAGAGACACGTGTGCTTCCCTGTAGCAACCACAAACTTAATGGTGTCTGCGGAGTTTTTCACAAAATCACAGAACGGCACTGGGAGAGACCTCTGGAGACCACCCAGTCCAACCCCCCTGACAGAGCAGGGTCACCTAGAGCAGGCTGCACAGGACAGAGTCCAGATGGGTTTTGAATCTTTCCAGAGAAGGAGACTCCACAATCTCTCTGGGCAGCCTGTGCCAGTGCTCTGTCACCCTCACTGTGAAGAAGTTTTTCCTCATACTGAGACAGAACTTGCTGTGTTCTGGTTTGTGCCCATTGCCCCTTGTCCTGTGGCTGGGCTCCACTGGAAAGAGTCTGGCCACTTCCTCTAGACATCCACCCTTTAGAAACTTACATGTATTTATGAGATCCCCTCTCAGTCTTGTCTTCTCCAGGCTGAACAGCCCCAGCTCTCTCAGCCTTTCCTCATACAAGAGATGCTCCAGTCCCCTCATCACCTCTGTAGCCCTCCGCTGGACTCTCTCCAGTAGTCCCCTGGCTTTCTTGAACTGGGGAGCCCAGAGCTGGACACAACTCCAGATGTGGCCTCATGAGGCCAGAGTAGAGGGGGAGGAGAACAACCTCCCTCAGTCTCCTGGCCATGTTCTTGTCAATGTATCCCAGGATAATACTGGACTTCTTGGCCATGAGGGCACGCTCCTGGCTCATGAAGAGCTTGTTGTCCACCCAGACTCCCAGCTCCTTCTCCTTCTTCCCAGCAGGTTAATCCCTAAACCTGTACTGGTGCTTGGGTTTATTCCTCCCTAGGTTCTGGACCCTACACTTGCCTAATTCTTTTTGTTCATTCCCCCTGATGTGTGCTTTGCTGTATAGGCATTTCAGAGAGCTAACTGAGCATGGAGGTCTCCTTGGAGTGGTGTGAGAGGATCCACCACAGCCATACAGACCCTTGAGGTATTTGGCCTTATGGTTCTCATCTTGGGTGCCAGCTAAGGAGCATTTGTCATCACTCTGGTTGGCCTGGCTTATTCCACAGCTGGATACAATGGCATGAGCACTGCCACTTTGGAGCCTTCCACCAAGTCCTTCGGTTTAAAGCCCACTTCACCAAGTTGGCAAGCCTGATGCTAAAGATTCCCTTGTCTCTTCCAGACAGGTGGATCCCATCCCTCCCTAGCAGGTCATAGTCATGAAACAATGTCCCATTTTCATCAAAGCCAAAACCCCTGCGACAGCACCAGCCATGTAGCCAGAAGCTGAGATGCATTATACATCTATTTCTGGCTGCTCCTTTCCTGTGACTGTGAGGATGGATGACTTGGGCACCAATATTTTTCACTTGCACCTCCAGGGCTTTATAATCTCCCTTGATTCTGCCCAGGTTCCAGCTTGAGGTGTCAATCCTGCCTGCATTAAAGAGAAGCAGGGGATAGTCGTCCGTGCTCTTTGCAGGTAAGAGCGGACCTCCCAGAAGGCAGGGTGCCTCTCATGACACCCTGTCAGGCTGGCAGATGGGCTCCTGAGTGCCCCTTAGCAGAGAGTCACCCGCTATGAATACCCATTGCTTCTTGTACGGCATCCACCGTGTGCTGCTGGCACAGCTCCTCCTTGCAGGCCTTGCTCGTGGGTGTCTGCAGCTGTTAAAGCTTCATACCTGCTTCTGGTTGTGAAACTGGAGGGTGGAGACTGGAGTTCTGCTTTTGTGGATCACTGGAGTCCAAAGTGCCTCATTCTCAGCAGTGCCCACCACAGGTACTTGGTGACAAAACCACCCATGGGTCCCAGCTCAGCCCCTCTAATACTGCACAGCCTTGTCACTGTTTCCTGCAACTCAGCCCCCTGGCATTAACAGCTCACCAACCTGTGCACACCTTGTGCAGGTACTTACCTTGTCACCAGGAGAAGGGGCTGGGCACTTGTCACAACCTACCACCTGCACCCAAGTCTCCTTCCTGACCACTTCCATCTGGGTGGATGTGCAAGGCATCTCAGGGGAGATGCTCACTGTAGGAACACTGGGTTTAGCTCTGAGGTGAGTGCTCACCACTTTGGCAGGGACCTAGAGCACATCCCTGGGCTGTGGACCTCCAAGCTCTTCTCTCCTCTCTCCCTTCTCCCTTCTCCCTTCCCTCTTTCCCCTTCCCTTCCCTTCCCTTCCCTTCCCTTCCCTTCCCTTCCCTTCCCTTCCCTTCCCTTCCCTTCCCTTCCCTTCCCTTCCCTTCCCTTCCCTTCCCTTCCCTTCCCTTCCCTTCCCTTCCCTTCCCTTCCCTTCCCTTCCCTTCCCTTCCCTTCCCTTCCCTTCCCTTCCCTTCCCTTCCCTTCCCTTCCTTTATTCTCATGGTCTCTAAACAGGATTGTGAGTTGGATCAAGTCCTCAACAATGTCAGGTATGTAGCTTGAAATCTCAGGCCATTCTATTTTGTGTTTGGCACATAGAAAAAGACTACATATTTTCTAAATCTCCCCCTTTAGGGGGAAGTTTTTTACAGAAAGAGTGGTGAGGTACTGGAACAGGCTGCCCAGAGAGGTGGTGGATGCCCCATCCCTGGAAGTGTTCAAGGCCAGGTTGGATGGGGCCCTGGGCAACCTTGTGTAGATCCAGGCCTGAGGTTGGTGGCCCTGCCTGTGGCAGGGGGTTGGGATCCCTTCCAACCTAGACCATTCTATGATTCTAAGACAAAGCATCATCAAAAATGAAAGACGATGAAAGCCTTGAAAATTCTAGACTTGGACAAATGCCAGAGTACAAACAGTCCTACACCACTACTGCCTTTGCTAAATGGAAAAGAAAATTATGAGCATTTAACTCCAGGCATTTAAAACGCAGCCACCTTTTCAGGAACTGCAGAGCAAGGTGTAAATAAAACACCTGAGTGCTACTGTGAGCAGAATCTGAAACTTCCCTGAGTCAGGCCTGAAGAGGGCTCATGAGCCCTACCAGGCTTCTTAAACTGTGTCAGCTGGTCTAACACAGCAAAGCCAGGAGAGCCCTCTGTATTTAAATAGCAAGTTATTTGAAAACAAGGGGCTGTGTCATCAGTGGTTACATACAGAAAGAGATGGCCATGCCTGGTAGAGCTCATTCCACACTTGACAATGCAATAACCTAAGTTCTTCACCCACTAACACAGCATCTTCCCCACCAGCAGTGCCATTGGATCTGTAAGGTTTGCTCATGTGTATCTGAAATGATAAGATAATAGCGAAAACCATGACATTCCAATTAAACCTAAGAAAACTCTTCCTGTGAGGGGGGTACGGGTTTGTAACAGAACCTACACCCAGGTAGGTGTTGACTAACCCCAACCATGCTGTGATTTTGTGACTCCCTGTTCCATCTTCTACTGAAGTTGCATTGACCAGTGATAGAATCTGAGGGCATGTTATGAAGCTGTGCCAGGGGAGGTAAATTTAGGCTGGAAGAGGTTCTTTACTGAGAGGGTGGTTGGGCACTGGCACAGGCTCCCCAGGGAAGTGGTCACAGCACCCAGCTTGGCTGAGTTCAAGCAGCGTCTGGACGATGTACTCAGTCCCGTGCTCTGACTTGGCTGGGCCTGTGTGGGGTCAGGAGCTGGACTTGGTGGACCTCATGGGTCTGTTGCATTTTTGGTGCAGGAGGGGGGGTGCAGGGCTGGCTTCTGCAAGCAGCAGCCAGAAGCTCTCTGCAGCCCTCAGAGCAAACACCAGCCGGCTCAAGGCAGGAGACATTGCTGACCAAGGCCGAGCCCATCAGCAATGGTCACAGCACCTCTGGGAATCACATTTAGGAGAAAAAAATCCCACAAGCAGCCGCTCTTTGCCCCCAGAGAAGGGAGTGAGAAGATGCAAGAAACTGTGTAGGCACCAAAGCCAGGGAATGGGGGGAGAGGAGGTGCCCCAGGTGCTGGAAAGAAAGATGCCCCTGCAGCCTGAGGAGCCTGTGTGCCCATGGTGAGGCAGGTGTCCTCCCACAGCCCATGGAAAAGGCTGAGACCCCTCCTACAGCCTATGGAGAGGCTCTACACTGGAGCAGGTGGACACATACAGGAGACACTGTGAGGTATGTTGGAGCAAGCCTCTGCCAGCACTTGAAGCCCATGGAGAGAGGCAGAGACACAGAGATGAGAGATCAATCCACACTGGAGCAGGTTTGCTGGAGGAGGAGGCTTGTGACCCCGTGGAGGACCAGGTTGGTGCAGTCTGGGCCTGAGAGACTGAGAGACATTCTATGATTCATGACTGCACCCCATAGCAGCGACCCACACTGGGACACCTGGTGAAAAGCTGAAGCCCCATGGGAAAGAACTCACAGAGAAGTTCGTAGAGGACTGTCTCCTGTGGGTGGGACTCCATGGTGCAGCAGGAGAAGGGTGTGAGGAATGCCCCCCTCCCTGCCCTAGCTAAGAAGGAAAACAGCTCATGAGTAACTGACCCGAACCCCATTCCCCCAGTCCCTGCCCCTCTCCGTGCCACAATGAGGGGTAAGAAGGGAGCGAAATCCTGACTAAAGTGAAGTCTGCTAAGAAGGGAGGGGTGGGGAAAGGTGCTTTAAGATCTGGTTGCATTCTCATTACCTGACTCTGGTGTCACTGGGTGTCATAAATTAGAGAGTTTCTTTCCTTTATTCTGTGCTGAGTCTGTTTTGCCCGTGACGCTGATTGCGGAGTGATCCCTCCCTGTCCTTATCTCGGCTCTTAAGCCTCCCAATAGCTATTTCCTTCCTTGTCCAGCTGAAAAGGGGAGTGATAGACCTACTTTGGTGGGCATCTGGCCTCCAGCCAGGGCCAAACCACCATAGGGTTCCTTCCAACTCAGGATATTCTATGGTTCTATCTATGAAATAACTTGAAAACAAGACTACAGGCAGCCTTTGCTCTAAATACATGCCTTGTCTCAGAAAGCACTTGTAAAAAGGCAGTTTTAGAGCTCTTATAATTATCTGATGCTTTAAAAATTACTCACCTCAGCTCTTGGCTGAGGGACATTCTGCCAGAGGCTTCCATCTTTCACAACGTTAGCCGTAAAGAAAGCTACCCAGCAAACCCACACAGTGTACCCACATCATATGGCCTTCACTGGTGTTCTGTATTTATTAGAATTTAATAATTATAACAAGCGTCCGTGGGGCCTGACAAGAGATACAGACCTTGAAACCCATCTCTGTGTTAGCACATGGCTGAATGATGTGCGTAGAAGTGCCTTATAAAATGAAGCATCAAGTCCTCTCTGAATTTGTCTTTCAGAGTGTTTTGCAGTGCAGATTTTACCACCAGCACAGACACAGGCAGACTCAGCTGCTGCCCAAAGCCAACCCATCAGGAGCCAGCTCATAGCCATGGGCATTCAGATGGCAGCGCTTCTCTTACGCGCTGCTTCGATGGGTGTGAAGAAGCACAAGCCAAGCACATGCGTCAAGCTCAGGGGGTGCTAAAAAGATCCCCAAACCAAACGCTACAGGAGATGTGAGCTGGTATCTCACGTTGGCATGATGGCAGCAGTGCACGTGCCTCCTGGCATTACATCAGCAAATGGTAACGCCCAAGGGCCTGGCTGCGGCTGTTCAAGCGCGGGCAAGAGGCCACGCACGTGCTAGGCACAGCCTGTCTCAGGTGAAGTTCAGCTTCCATCGATGGCTGTGTTTGTCTCCAGAAGGTGCTGAGGAGTTTTGCTGGTCTGGCTATTTGCTAAAGGACCCATCAGTTTTCCGACCAGCGCTACTCTCAATTTGGAGGCACCCTGAGTGTCTTGTGTGTAGACTGTGAACTATGTGAAGTCTGCTTAAAACACCGACTCCTCCGCAGAGGCTAGTGTTTCGCCTAGAAATGCTCAAAGGAGGCAAAAATGTTCATGGAAATTGGGCAGCTGGTATTTTAACCCGTTTTTGGAGTCCAGGACAGACACAACCTTCATTCACGGTATGTGTTTCTGCAGTTCAGTCAAGGACAACTGATGGGGCTGTCTCCATTTGCTTCCATATCCTGACAGAATCCAGACATTCCAAAGTCGCGCTGAGAAAGTGAATGGAAAAATATGATTTGAAAACTATGAAAGATGTGCTCAAGTTCCCAATATAGTATAATAATAACAACAACAACAATAATAATGTCTAAACAAAATATTCAGATACAATGTAATATGTTTATTTTCTTTTTTTAGATCCAATTCGTAAAGGTCCCTTTTGAAACAAAACAGGAACAACAAAAGAACTCAACACAATTCAGAGGGCTTATCTCATTGACCGTATTCTTCCCTGCTCTTCACTCATGGTAACGCAAAGCGGCAACTTATATTACACGTGCTCATATAGTGCACGCAGGTGAATTCTGATTTGTGTGTTAAGCTTTAAATACAACGTCTTTTCCGCGAGCACAGCCCCAAGAGTACACAACATTACATCTTCAAAGCCTATGTTCAAAAAATAAAGGAGGAAAAAAAGGAAAACAAAGAAGAAAAAAGAGGACAGTTAAGTGTATACCCAAGACAGTCGAACTCAAATATTTTGACTCGGCAAATCCTATAACAAGTAACAGCAATTTCAAACTGCGTACAAAGCAGAACAGCGCCAACATGCCTCCGGCCCGTGAGCTATGGTAAAATATCAAGCGCACACATAAAGGAGGGAAGCCAAAGGAAAACCTGCCAGGAATTCGGAGCTAACCCAAGGGAGGGCGCACCCGAGGGCGCCCCCGAACAGAAAGGCAGCTTCACTTTTCCCACTCGATAATGCAAAGAGCCCAACAACAACGCAAAGCGCTTCTAACGCTACAGAAAGTGAAACGGTAACTTCTTCCAACCTTGTCTCCACGGTTCGTTTGGGTTGGGGTTTGTTTTGTGTGTGTGTGTGTGTGTGTGTTGGGGGTTGTTTTGTTGTGGGTTTTTTTCTGTTTTATTTTTCCTTAAACAACTTGTTCAAAAAATGTAAAGGCAAACATCTAATTGTACCAAACGACTGTACCAACGCTAAAGTCAGAGAAGCTCCAGAAGATTGCCACTTTCAACCTTGCATAGTGATAGCTGGCATTGATATTGCTACCATAGCTTCAGCAGAAGATATGGGAAAGGAAACTCTTGCTTCTAAGCGATGCACGTACGTAACATTTTTCCTCACGAAATTCAGTTAAACATTGTTTCAACAAAAGGGAAAACAGCTCTAAAAAGGGGGAAGGATAGTGTTCACAAGCATCAGAAATTTAAAAAAGAAATACAAAACCAGAACATTCCATGATAAAAAAATTGAAAACAATAAACATTCCATCGTAACAGCACCTACTTTATCACTAAATAAGCCCCATACATGCAACAAACTACACCTACTGTATAAGGCTGTCAAATTAAAGGTTTACTTTTCATATAAACAAAGTGTAAAAATAGCAGTAAGTTGCAATCTTCAAATTTAATGCTATGCGAGGGTTGCATGTGTGTGTGTGTGTGTGTGTGTGAGTGTGTGAGTGTGTGTTGTTCCCCCCCCCTCGTTACATTTGGTAGCAATTTCGGTTACACGCTCGATAGAAAGGCCGTTCACCTAGGAACCGTGATACAAATACATTGTGCCTAGGACGGTATTGTCGTATCTCTGTTCAACCTTGACAGAGTTGGAATGCTCAACAACACTACTGAGTTCGGGGATGCTCTCAGCAGTATCCCCAAAACCATGATAGTGTCCATAGTGCAAAGTATCTCCGGGGTCTTCCACCCACGAGGGCCGGTTAGAGACACAGCTACTCGGGCTTCCATTCAGGTGGAGAGATCCACACATATCAGTGGAATTGCTCATGGCTTTTTCTGGTTCCTCGGTGCCGTTGCTGGTATGAATTCGATGCCTACTGGGAGAAGTTATTCCAGGGATTACTCCGTTAGGTGCTAACGTTAAACACTCCTCGCGCCTGGCATCCATCCCACTGAGCTGCTGCGCGGCAGTGAAATCCAAATGTCCATTGATGGCACATCCATTTGTCAGTGCATTCAATATGGAGCTACTGCTATTCATATCTGCATTAAGAAATACACCTGTCACCAACAATTAAGAGTAAATTGAAATACATCAAAATGTCTCCACTATACTCATTTTAAAAAGTTTCCATACACAGCTTTGAAATATAAATCTATTCTTTATTCAATTATCACAAGGTAGGAAGTTCCAAGTGAGGAGAGCTGCCCAGTAAGCTTGTAGCATGGACTCTGACGTTGAAAATGCAACTGCCTATCTACACCCCCCCCGGATGAATATGCCTGCATTAATCTTTGCAAAGATAACATGAAGCTCATGAAATAAGCACGGCAGGCAGTATTCTGGCCAGCCTTTTGAAAGGTGGAGTAAAAGGCATCTTTCCACCTGCACAGTAGTGCCCCCTTGGGAGGAAGGAATACATATGCATGTAGAAGAACAGAGTGTCTGTGAGAGGGTGAAGGGTTGGTTGTTGTTTTATTTTTTCATCTGCAATTTATCCATGGCTATTTTATTTTTGTTGCTTTTTGTGTTCTAGCAGTAACTTTCACAGCACAGTGTAGGCTGAAAATAGGTCAAATTAAAAAAATAAAGTTATGTTGGGGCACTAATGTAAAATGTTTCAATGTCCCTTTATTCAGAAAGCACTCCCATTTATCTAGCAGCTCGCCAGGTAACATACTAGGCAGGTCTGCGTTTAATTTTAAGTTCATAGTAACATCTGTACAATCCACATGCAAAATGCCATACAACAGCGACAGCAGAGTACAAAAAAGACTAAAAAATCAGTAGCAGGAAACTGAATTCTAAAAATGTTCATGCAAAAAACCACTGACACCTGTTTTAAAGCCACTTCTCCTCCCAATTTAGTAACCAGCACCGTAGTTTTTATTTCCATGAACAGATTTCATCAGAATGCCTGCAATTCCTGGCTTTGCAGTGGCACTCAAAGCGCTAGCACGAAAAACCAGGTGAAATATGCTACCTCAAAACCACCTACCCGTAAAGGGCATCCAAAATTTATGCCTGTATGGGTAAAGGTGAGCAAGGCAGACTTGGGAACTACAGGCCTCTAAGGCAGCATTTAGAGACTGCACATTCTGTTGTCATCCTTGGGTAGGTGGCACGTGTGTTTCTGTACACACCAGTGCATAAACCGGGACCGCTGCTTACAGCGCGGTGCCAGTTCGAGGCGGCGAGTCTGCTGGCAGCTTGTGCCAAAGCTCGGGTGCCTGACACATGATGAATACCACTGCTTGACACGGAAGAATCCCAAGCTCCAGTTCCCTGTTAAGTCCTCTGCAGGGGTATTATTTGAGATGTGGGTTCTGGTACTGATACTTCACATAGAGCGGTACGCGATGCCCAAGAAATGGGTTTGATTCGTTTGCACTAGCTGGAGTTTCCTTGCCCAGTCCCTACCCGAGTTCAGGTAACCACTTCAGCTGACCTCGCTAACCGCAAATGCTAACTGAAAGGAGGGGAGGGGGGGGAAGGAAAAAAGCCCCAAAACAACCCAAATCCCCAAAACCAAACCCATCAAGACATCAAAGCCAGTGTTTCAGTGATGAAAACGCACAGAAGGAATTTCATATAGTGTTTATTAACTGAAAAGTGCAAAATTTTTACTGTTTTAAAAATCAGTCCTTCTAGGCTGGCTTTGCCAAATCAATCTTAATAAAAATGGCACTACGCTTAGGTAATATGCAAAAGTAGGTAATCATTAGTTCTAGTGATAATTATAGAATAGGGTTAGTAGTTAAAAATTAGCACCTATAGTAATAGAGTATATTTATGAAAGACAATCATTTTTCCATAAATAAGAACACTTAGCAATTATCACTGGAAGATATCAGTCTACTTTTAAAGTACTGATTTTATATATATATATATGTATATTTATTCCTAATATATTAAAATACCTATTAATTATCATTCCCTTTGGTGAATCTGATCTGTGGTACAAAGCATCAAGATATTTATCACAGAACAAATAGAAGTAAGGAGTTAATTTCTGCCCATAATAATGCACTGTGATAGTAACCCCATGCCTTTACCTACAAAGTGCATGGAAAAAGCCGACCCAAGACAGCTTTAATCAGAACTCTATTCATGCCCCGGGGTTATCGAAAGTGTCTTAATTGAGCAGCCCTTCAAAAAACTTAAGAGCATTAATATTCACTAGTACTAGCAACATTCTGTTTCATGAAGATCTGTACAAAACATAAAAACTGGTTTCCAAGGTACTGTAGTTCCAAATATGAGTTTAAGACCTGTGATGTCCAGTCCTTTATTTACATTAACACACACCCCCTCCCCAAGCAGGATCCTGCGCTTCTGTCACTGTGGCTGCACAAATTCTGAACACACCATATAATCTAGACTACTCTTTATAGTATTTCTTCAGCTATCTGGAATATAGTTCTGTTGTAACATATGTTATTTTCAAAGCTATATAAGCACTAGGATGCGTTTCCCTACCAAGTCCTTTTATTAGCAATTAATCTATTTGATGGAAATGAAACTAATAGTTTAAATTAATTCTGAATTTCCTTTAACCTGAAATTATAGCAACAAAAAGCAAGGCACGACCATAATACAAGCCTCAGGTTAAAAGTGAAACAGCCACTGTGGATTTCTGTTTATCTGAGATAATAATAAAACTACCAAACAAACCTTCTCTTTCGCCATTACAATATTACATGTACTTCACGCCATTACAATCAGCTGCGTGAAACAGCTGATTTCAGATGCTTACTAAACCCCCAATATAATGGGTGTCACAGCAATACAACAGTTGTTGAGACTCTAAACAACAATGTGCAAAAATAAAGGACTAAGTTTTATGCTCCAATTAAAAGTAAAATGCGTATTGATTCTTGCAACGGCAAGGGGTTTGCATTGCAGAAACAGTGTATATTTCAATTTCTTTTGGTCCAACAGAAGAACTCTCCTGTTGTTTGGTGTCTTCAACCATTTGAATGTTGTTGTAGTTAACAGGAAACTGTCCACTCCCACCTGATACAACAGCAAACTCTCTATCAACGTGCATATTGTCAGCATCGTCCTCAACTCCTCCATTCATCATTGGTATTAAGCCATCAAAGCTGTAAGCTGGTAAAAGGAGAAAGGTCAGGTTTAGTCACTGGTGCACACTTGAACACTCAGCCAACAAACAGATGAGCACTTTGATTATTAAAGTGAAAAGCTTTTTACAGAGAAATGAAGATTTTTCATGCCTAAAAGCTGCTGACGTCTCTGAGACTCCAAACACAAGAGTAAGGAAATGCTACGTACTCACACATCCTGTTTCATCCCTCAAACTGGAGAATTACTGGTGTGCCTATCAGACGTTACACCTACATACCAATTATTAGTCCCATGTACTAACAGCTTGAGTACAGAGCAATTTAAATTACTCATATTCAGGCTTTACAGCTTGCGTGCCAGAGAGACAAAAAGCAGTCTCTGCCTCCCGTTTGTCTATTCAAGTCTGGACTGCTCCCTGTTTGGCTCCCAAGGGCCAGTACCCAGTAACCTGGCTCCACTTCACACCAGACTGCTCCAGGGATCCCTCTGAGAGCTGAATGAACAGATCTCTATTCCGAAGAAAGCTGGCACGCGGTTAGAATGCCGTGGGAAATGCTTCAATAAGCAAGGTGGGCTTGACTTCACTCCCTCTTAGACCTGACACCCACAGTACCACTCCAGCAGACCCAGCACTGCTCTCACATTGGCATCAACACATCTTTCTACGTGCGCTGCATGCTTTAAAGGGATTCTTTAGTAGACTGATGAGCCAGCTCTCATTTTTGATCTCTTGAGGTCCCTTCCAACCCCTATGATTCTACGGCTTTACCTTGGGCCCAACAGACATTTTCATGAGCTACTTGTTTTTAAAGACCCTTAAGAATAGCTAGTGTCTTAGGGATGAAAGATCACACAGGGCTTCAGGGAGACCAGGGCCCTTGGATCAGAGGGCTTTGAATTTCCCTAACCCTGGAGGGAAAGGCATTTTTTTCTAGTCACCTAGAATAAGGAATATGGGAGCACAACTTCATGCTGGCTGATTCAAGGGGCCAACTGGCAAGGCCTTCTTTCCCCCAGCTCATGCAGGACACCTAAAACCTGCTGTGCTGAGGCCTGCAACATCGACAGCCGGCACGCTGCAAACACCACTCTGCCAATGGCCTTGAACCAGAGGGGGTAGGGGAAGGGCTCCCACTCACACAGCTGCTCCACAAGCTGGCCTGGTACGTGCCACCATCGGCTGTGACCTTGTGCACAGCCTGCAGGGAGCAGGGGGGAATTTCTGGCGTTGGCTTCAGGAAAATGGATATACAAACCCACCATGTTTCTAAGTCAGAGTTACAAACCACTGGGTGTATATTCTGAATGTGGCGACCGATTCACTTCAGTTCAGCGCCAGCCTTTGAAACCCCTTTCTGCATCAACATTTGAGTCACTGCTTTGTATCACAGTGTACCACTTATCAGTGTTGCTTCATTTTGAATTAGAAGGGAGGGGGGTTAATGCTATGCACCCAACAGCAGCTGCACCTGTGTGCACATTAACAGAATTACACACAGGCAACCCCCACTCACTGCCCAGTTCAGCTTCTCCAGGACAAAGAGAGAAGCACAGATTATGCATTTCTCTCTTTCCAACCCTGCTGCTTACAGGTTCTTCTAAGGGGCACGTACAGTGCCTGGTCACGAGCAGCAGGCTCTTCCAAGCAGTCTCATTTGGGATGGAGCCATCAAAATCTGACTCTTCCCTACAAATACAGGTTGCCTGCGCTCTGAGAGTAAGAAAACTCCTGCGTAAAGTTTTTTAAGTACGACAGACCTGGCAAGGGCAAAACCACCACAAAATCTGGCTTGGTATGTGAGAAGTCTAGCTAAGCACAAGGATGCACTGGTGACTTCTCATTCCTCGGCTCTGTTGTTTACAAAACACCCCAAGAACAGGGATTCATTCTCACCCCAACAGACTTTTTATCTGGATACTCTAGATACTACTGATGCCAATGTCTTTGAGGGCAGACTTGTCAGATTAGAAACTTCAGCTCCCACAGCAGGGATGCCATCTCCTAATTACTCTGAAAACCTTCAAGCACACGCAGTGAAGCTTTTGGCTTGGTTTGCCAAGGTCTGAAAAAAAATCATACTGTTAAAACTGTAGTTTACCCAGCCTGATTGCTTCTCTAATGTCTCTGTAGATCTCGTTCACTTAAATATACTGTCTGTTTGCTTGATCTAACTTACTCCCTGGCCCAACTGTTTCTGCTGAAACCTAACCCAAATGCTGCTATTTAATTGCAACATACAGAATAAGGGGAGCTGGCCCAGTGCCACTCCCACAGACCACAAGGAAACGCTGCCCCTAAACTAGAGCAGAGCCGTTTTCTGAAACTAAGAGAGAGCGCTGGCTATCAACATTCAGACAAAGAACAGCTCTTCAAAACAAAACCTACGTAGCTCTGACTTCAAGCAGCACATCCAGGTAACAGAACACAAATCCCTGCTGACATCTTTCCATCGTTGTCAGGGGCAGCTGAATAGGGCACAAGTTTCCCCATTCTATGCAGCTACTGAAGGACGTTACTCATGAGGCAGTCTTGTATTTAACTCTACAGGCTCTCTCCTCCACCCTGACATCACAGTTTAGACCAAGAACATGAAGCACCGCATCCTGGTTGTGAGTGGCTATGGAACACCCTGCTGAGGCCTCTGATCCCAGCAGGGTTGAAACGGTGGCTGGATAGCAAGTACTAAAGCAACTACTGCAGTGTCAATACTGATGTAATTTACACTGTGTGTGTCATAGACAGAAACTGGTTTTGGTCTCAATTCCGCTCTGGTTATCTGGAATTGTGCACCATTTGAGCCCGTTTTATTTGGCTCGCTGAAAGCCACATATTTGTTAGAAAACAAACTTTAAGATTAAAGTGTCTTCAATGAAGACCTACAAAGTCCCTTTCCTGATGCTAGACACAGGAAAAAAATGAGGTTTAAGTGCTGAATGCTGCATTCTTTTTAATCATTTAAAGGGACCGCCAACAGAAAGTCTCCATCATGTTACTGGGGGTGTTTAAAAGACACAAAAAAGATTTCTTCACAGAGCCACCAAAAGCATCCTTAAGGTTCTACTATTGCATCATTACTGGCAGAGGAAGATGAAGGATGCTCGCTGCACAAGGTTGAATAGCAACCCTTAAGGTTCATTCCAGTCTTACATCCTCCTGTAAGGTATCAGTTCCCTTTGGAACATCAAGCTGGAAACTTGTATGGTAATTTACAATGTCAAAGACATAATCTCTCTTGATTTGAGAAAACATTTTGAATTACATGTCTTTCACCCATGTTACCTAGCAAACAGTTTCTGAACTGTGAATTAATCCTGAAGTGGAAAATTACCATCACAACATCCAGACAGCTTTGTGAATTAACACGATGCTATTTGGCTCTCCTGAACAAGAATTTGAGGAAGAAATAGAAGCTGGTTTCTGCTCCTACTCTTCCACATGTTATTCTTGGTATCATGTACCTTCGGCAGCCCCCAGAAACAGAAATTTCTCAACATACCAAGATGGTGACAAGGAGAATTGGGAGCTTGTGGCACAGAGTAATGGTACTGATCTGCTTCCTATATTAGCATGTAATTTAGCTATGTACGTGAGTTCATCAATAATACTCAACATCCACTCTGAAAGGCTTTAAAATGTTTATTTTTCCTTTCTCAACAACAGTTATCACCCCACCCCTTTTACCTCTGGGGTCTCACCTTCTGTTCTAGCCTTCTTTACTCCAGCAGACTCCGTATCTTCAAAGGATCTCTTTCGACTTGTCCCACCACTGAATGGATTGGGACCTGCATTCTGATGAACCCCATTTAAGGTGCCATTGCTATAGAAACGATTCAGGTGACAGTTCTGGAGGTTCAAGAGAAACTGGGCACATTCTTGGAAGCCCTGGGTATGTGCAAGGTCTGCTGCTGTCAGGCCACTGGCATTTCTCAAGCTGTACAATACAAAGAAACTGAATTACACTCATTCATCAAGCTGTCTTGCTGCTGCTGCTGCCCTTACTGACTATCTATCTGTTGGTGATGAGAGAAAACATACACTTAGCAAATGTCCATTAAGTAATTAGTTATCAATCTTAGTTTTATAACTAACTTAAACTTCTCGCACATATATCTGACTTCTAAGCAAAATTTGGGAGACAATACACTTTTAAACAAAATAAATATACTATGTGCCTTAAAAAAAACATCTTCCTATTTAAACTTCTCAAAACGCTTTATTCTAAAGTAGTCTGAAGTATCTGAGCTTTACATAAGCTTCAGACTAACTTAAGCCTTGAATTTTACCATCTTCTGCTGTTCATTCTGCAAGCTATTGCTTTAACTTGAGCAAAAGATCAAATACTCAAAACAAACTTAACAAGACTTGGCAATTGTCCATGGCATTCTCGTTTCTAAGGTAACAACAACATCACTATTCTTCCTAACAACGAAATATATACATATATAGAAGATAGATAGATAGATAAAAGATGCTATACTTAGTTATGCTTTGCTTTTTTTTTTTTTCCCTGGTTTGTTTCTCATTTCAAAGTGTGTGACATCATAAGTGCTGGGACTTGCTTTGCTATTTGAACCAAGACTTTTCCATGGACATCAAGGAGAGCAGAAATGAAATCAGGTAGGACGTGTAGAAGTGGAACTTGACAGAGCACTGCATCGCATGCATTTACACAGAAGTATGGTGTATCTGTGCTTAGAAACAGGCAGTGCACAGAAGTGGAGACAAGAGGGCCAGAAAAGACAGAACTAGACTGTGGAGTGAAAGATGCCAGCAAATACTTTCTTGGTTTCTTCCATCTTTCCAGTCAGATCGAACTAGTCAGAAAACTGGACTTCTGTTTCTTGGCTTCAGTAATTTGCACGAGTCCATCACTTAAAAATCCAGAAACAGACCAGCCAACAAGGTAAGAATTAAGAATACTGACAGACCTGAGTTTGTTGAAACTCATACCAAGTAGAAATCAACTCATACCAGCTCACGTGAGGAAAACAAAGAACAAAGCCCAGACTGACTTTATCATTGCAATGTATTTGCTATACAAATGAGACAAAAAAACCCCCAAACTTTCAAAACTACTATGGCAAAACTAATTCCTTAAATGGATACTGCTGGATTACATGAAGTTTGAAAGATGAAGTCAAACTACTAAAGAATCAGATAATCCATCAAGATAGATGAGAGTAATTTCATTCCATGGTAGGGTATTGTAGGCCACCATTTACTTGGACTGTTAGTGGCAATCCAAAGGTGGTCTAGAAAGTAAGACTTTAGAAGACTGAAAAACCTTGTTAGTTGAAAGACACGAAGCCTGAACTAGAGACAGCAGTTCTGAAGATAGAGAATAATCCATTCTGTGTGTCCAGTGCAGGCAGCATATGACTGGGATTAACATGAACAAAGGACATTTGAAGTCAGCAGAAAGTTTCAGAGTATAGAAATTGCTGAATCTCCAGAGGGTTCTCTTCCTTCCTTGCACACACCCCACTCCAATTCAAGCGCAGATGATTTCAGAAATTCTGCAAGACACAGTCAATCCTTTCCCATGACTAACTAGATGGTGTGTTGAGGCCCCTGCTAACCAACTTTCAATGCTTTCTCAGTATAGTTTGTGTAGCACTACTACGTGTAGTAGGATGTATCACAATGCAACCACAGCTTAAGAAACAAGTAGTTCAATACATCTGTTTTGGTCAAAAGAGAACAGCTCAGCTCTTCAAGATCCATTTTAAATTTGGGAAATCCTAACAAGAGCAAATTAGTGTTACACAAAGATTAAAGTGACCAAGACAATATGGTGTTGACTACCCACCTTATTTAATAAAACATTGAGAAGTAATTCTATTACTCTGCAGATGTTACTGTGCAATAGCTCTGCTTTGAAAAATGGACTGCAAGACAAGACTACAGTTAAGTCACCATTTCCCAAAGGAATGTCACTGTGAGTTGCCAGAGGCATCTGGAGATGTATGAACCAAGATGCACATGTGTAAGATTACATGACTGAACTCTGGGAATTAGATGTTTCTTAGAAACAAAACAAGTGAACTTGAAGTTAGTACTTGTCAGATTCATTTTTTTCCCCCTCCATATTTCCAGGTCTGCTTTCCACCTCTTCCTGAGCAGGTTAATTTCACAGTTAGATAAAGATGTCAGTATTGTGGAAGCACTTCACATGTTTTCAAGGGACTCAAAACGCATTGGCTGTCAACGTTCATGTTCCTGTGAGTTCAGAAATGCCTCTCTTAATCTGAGTCTGAATTTATCCCTTCGATTTCAATAAAACTTTCTGTGTTCCTAAGTTTGTAATGAAAAAAGAGAAAAAAGCCCAAATACAAGATTAGAATATCTAGATGACTCTAGAAACTGGCTGGCCAACTGCTACAGAAGAGAACACAACTGTTAAGTTCCCTCTGCTCCCTCTCAGTGGGAACACTGAATTGAGTATCTTCTCTATAATCAAGACTTGATAGATCTCAGGCTTTCAGATTTCACTTGAACTGGCTTGCATTCTGTTGTTAATGGGAAGGAAAAAAGGAGAAGTTGACAAAATTGACAGAAACTTCTCAGAAACAGGCTAGAAAGAAAAAAGATGACCACCTCCTTTAGCTGACTTTTCTAGCCTTCCCTACAAGGAAAACCTGTCAGTGGGAATGTAAAAGGCAGCAAGAGCTAGCCATGCTATCCTAACTCACTGTAACAATGACTAACTCAGTTAACCCCGTGCACAATGCAGGGAAGATGCTCTTAACAGGTATCACAAGAGTTTTACCAGACTGAAATTTTATATATTCCAAAAAAACATACTAATTCACTGTGAGGATTCTGAACATGTAACAGAAAGATCCAGGCTTACACAGTCCCTCTAGAAACTCTGGAGTGCCTGGAAGAATTAAAAAGCTAGGACATCTCAGACCATTCTTTAAAAGCACTGATCCAGCCTTGAAGTGGAACTACCCTGTTGCAGCACCAGTTACAAGGAACTGGGAATGGATCTATTACTAAATCTGCCACGTGTGGTCCACCTCAAATGCTGCCAATGTCCAAAAAGGAAGCTGCCACCTCAGTTTAATCCATGAGCTAAGCATACAAGAACTGTTACTGTAAAGGGCCTCCATTACAGGAAGGAAAACAGAAATGGCTTCCTGCTCCAACTTACTAGGACTAAGGAGTTCAGCCTCTCATGGGTAATACCAGTATCAGTCCTTGGTTATGAACTGCTACTGGATGTGAACTGACTGCCAAGTGAAAAGGAGGAGGAGGAGCGACTGAAGATAGATTTTGCTATTAAGAAGACAATAGACAGGGACCGCATGGTTTGAATAATCAACAAGCAGGAAACTAAGTGGAATCACTAATATTTAAGTAAATTTTCAAATACTTCATTTAATAGAGGTATCCCTTGAAAAGGTACATCTCCACTTCTCACAGCTGCCTATGAAAGAGAAAGGATTTGACTAGCTAAAGGATATTATAACTGAAAGTAACTTCAAGACCTGGGAAATGAAACAAAAGCAGGGGGGGAAAAAAGCAAGCTGTTGGACAACATGGACAGAAATAGATCATAATTTCACATCTCTACAGAAAGATAATAAAAAAAAAATCTTTTCCACCCATCCTCCCTTTAATAAATTCAAAATCCCTTCAGTGCTAGTTTTGTTCTTCTACCTTAAATACCTTGAAATAGCGAAAGCTCTGAAGAGGCTCAGAACACACTGTTGAATGTTTAGATCTTCAGACAAGCTGTCCTTTTTCTAATGCTAACATAGAGAAGCAGAACTGTAAGGAAACTTCCTGCAGGTTTTTGCATCTCTGCTGTTTTGGACTTTTAGTTTCAGTGACCTCCTGTCAAAGAGGCAAATCTGAAGACAAGCATTTGTTTCATTTTGGGGTTTTTCTCTATGCTGGGCTACCCGCAGCAAGACTAGGCAAATAACAAGCTACACAGGCTACACAGACTGCATTTTTCAAAGATGATCTTATGAAGAAAGAAGCTGTGAGGAAAATGCAGAAGGATGTAAGAAAGTCATATTAGAAGACCACCAGACTAAGCCTTGAAAGTCACATGTGTTTTACAGATCAGTTAAGTCTTTTATCAAGTAGTATTCATTGACTTTTACTTTCTCAAGGTTGGCCTAGTTACTGCCACGTCAGACAGTTGTGCTCCAAAAACTTAACTCCCTCTCTCCAGTAAAAAAAAATAAAAATAGTAGTCAAATAGTGAAGACATCTCTGAAAGTCAGTCCAGTTGCAGATACAGGTGGAAAAACTGAAGGAGGGACACTGAAAACTAGAGCTCTGAAAGTATCATTTTGGCACCTG
The DNA here is from genome assembly GCA_022605575.1 of Laterallus jamaicensis coturniculus. Taxonomy (NCBI): domain Eukaryota; kingdom Metazoa; phylum Chordata; class Aves; order Gruiformes; family Rallidae; genus Laterallus; species Laterallus jamaicensis. The sequence continues at coordinate 11,348,036 of JAKCOX010000023.1, read as the reverse complement.
CTTGACACAGGAACACACATGAAGGCTTGAACAGCCAAACAGGAAAAAAAAAATCCTTCCTTTACCCTGCCCAGGACTAAATGCAGTAAGTGGTGAGAAAGTCAATTCACACGATGCTTAGAAACACATACCTTCCATCACTTCCAAAGCAATTCAAGGATCTGAAAAATGAGTGAGTCCTGGTAAAATTCCTTCACATGGCCATAATTTTTTGCTTTATAGTTTATTCACTATTTCCACGTAACTTTTATTGCTAACAAATTAGAATTATGAAGCATGGTATCATTTACCCTCAGCCTTCTTGAAAGCTAAAATCCAGGAGCTGGGAATGGTAGAGAAATACTGTTTTCTTCAAAGTACAGAAGTATGAGATGTTAACTCCAAAGTAGCAGAAGAAAGACATATGTAATTGGAAAGATATTTTCATATTATAAAGTTATTTTAGATAGGAAAAAAAAATCCATGAGGGAAGTTGAAGAAAGTCTCAAAATGGATGAGTGTATCATGAAGGTCCTTGACAGATGACATTTAACATTTCATTGTTCTTTAGTGACAGCTGTTTTATAAAATAAACTTCAAAATGTGCACTATTACATTAAGACTTAAAGCTCTGACTTTTGTATACGTTTATTCACACACCTACAGTGCTTGAAACAATACTCTTGTAACACAGTTTTCTTCTTCCATCAAGTGATGCCCACAGGCAGTCTTCAAAACTGCCTCATCTTGCATGAAGAGGACTTTTTTTAAATCTGTTTTTCTCTCTCCAGTTGACATCATTAGAACTCCCACTTTAGGGGCCCAGTCCATCCAAGAGTCTCAGTATCAAATTAAAGCAGCTATAAAGAGGACACTGATGAAGTATATGTTTAGGTATTTTCTTCTTCTGAAATGGGGCTAAAAATGCTGCCTGGGAAGTGTAATTCAATTGTTCAAAAACTAAAGAGAGAGAAGTACGTTATCCGATCAAACAGGGTCGATGTACAGAAACATGAAGTTAACTCCAAGCTTCGCTTTCGTTCAGGAGGTTGTTTTTATTACTTCAATTTAACCACAATTTGCTGGCTTTGAGAAAGAAAGAAACCTGAGGCAAGCTCTCCAAAATTATGCAAGACTTCACCATGATTAACTTACAGAAAGTAAAAAGCCAAAACTTACAGCTGTTTAAATGTAACTACCTGTGTTTAAGAGAGATTTACTTCAAGATAACTTACAAAATTTACTCTTAGAAAGAAAAGATGAAGACATGGGCTTCTCACATTGAATTGGAAATTAGATTGAATTTACTTAAGAGAAAAAAACCTTGATTCTATGTTGCTTCAACTGTCCATATTATTCATACTTATTAGAAGGAAACAAGCAAGTACATGTCAATGTGTCTTTAATATAGAAATGCACTTGAAATACACTATCTTCCACTTATAATGTCACATTCTTTGAAAAACAGAACAAATGTTTGCTACAAAACAATTTTTTTGGAAACAATGTTTTTGGAAAAGCCCATTCATATATGTAAAAAAAAAAAAATCCCCTAAATGTTTAAGTAGTGATTATACCACCTAGAGCTTACTGTGCTTTTGTTAATGCCATGCGACAATCTAAGAAAATAAACCACAGTTCTCGAATATCAATGTAAAATCTGTTAAAAAATACTGATCTCAACTTATCTATTGTTAGTTTACAAATAAAAATGTAGATAATTGTAAATTAGGGTAAGCAAAGCATGCAAATCTATAGATTCTATATCTGAATTCCTAGATTAGCATTAAAACCAATCACCGCAACAAATACCTCAACAGTATGCCTTGTGTGCAGAAAGGAAGCGATACTGAACATTCAATGCCACAACTGTAAGGTTTTCGGAGAAGCACCTGTGGCAGTTTCAGCAGTTTCTATATGGAATGCTCCCCCTTTCTAGGATTACTTGAAAAAATCAAGTCAATTCGAATTACGTAGCTGTAAAACATTGACATGTGTAGTTTTTACAGTTTCAGAATCTTCTGTTTGATTTAAACGGGCAATGGTGCATAAACAGGAAACTTATATCATAAGGGATCACATATTTGCAGGCAACATTAAGATTAAAAGTTACATTAACATACATAAAGTGCTGTAGCACATTAGTCAATATGTAAGCCATTATCATGTGACCACCTTAACAACAAGATACTAAGCCTTTTATGCCTTTTAAAGCATTATTACTTTCATCCTGAAACCAATTTGTCAGTTCTTCACCGAAATTTATATAGAATGGATTAAAATTACCGGTCAACTCATGGCTTCAATTACTTTAAATTTAGTAGGCTGTATCTCAAAAGAATTAGTAACTATTCCTATACAAAAATTAGCAGATACAAGGATTAAAACAAAACAAAAGGAGAAAGAGAAAAAAAAATAAAATAAAAAGATCAGAACACTAAAACGCCCACAGTGAGAAAAAACTTTTCCTACATAAACATCAGTATACTAGTCTAAAATTTCTAAAGCAAAATTATTTTAAAATTCTAAACTTCAGTGTTTTAACCCTTTGGTGTCCAAATACAAAAATTATGAAATAGTTTGAAACATGGGGTTTGGGGTTGGTTGGTTGTTTTTTTTAGATACCAAGAGAAAAAAGTAATTCTTGACAACAGATGTGTGTCACTGCTGGGGACAGCTATAAAGATTCATGCTAGAATTACATACTGGGCATCTACAAAAGCACAAGTTGGTGCCAAGTTTTTATTTCACAACAAAACACACAGCAGCTGAAATGATTTTAGACTTTTAAAGACAGTAGTAGAGTTTCTCAGAGCATCCTCCAAAATCATAACAAGATGAATATACTGTAAAGAAGAAAGCTCTTCTTTGTGAAGCCATTTTTTTCCCCACTTAAAAAAAAATAAATATTAAGGTTCACTATGAATTATGCAGCTATAATCAGCTCCGAGATACTTCAACTCATGGCTGAGCAAATGCTGGCAGAAGAAAGAATTCATTACCCACGGGTAGGCAACCCTAGAATTACTACAAGCATCGCCATCAGGCAGCGATTTATTGCTCTATCAGAGTTCCAATTTATGTGCTGTAAGAACAACCTCCAACAGCGGACTTCAATTTTCAGCATCTCTAGTAGAGCTGATTCACATTTCCAAGTCAGCTTTTACCTGAGCAACGCAGGCCTATCTGACTTTGGCTCGTACCAGCAACCAACCATGTTTGAACATTCTTATCCGATTATGCGAGAAGTGATGCCTAAGCACAACCCAAAGGAAGGGCACACAAGACCATGGGTAACTCTTCAAACAACAGCCTGATGGCAATACAGCCTAACAGTAAAGACCTTCCCTATTCAAATGAAAAGAAGTATTTCCTAGATCAGTAGGAAAAGATGAATTCCAAGTAAGTATCTTTTTAGTACTGCAGCCAGTTTTAAGTCCAAAGACAACGTAAGAGTTACTTAGCTGACCAGCTCTGTGAAAATGAGAACTATCGTTGCTGCTGCTGCTATTGTGTTTCTAGGAACAGAGCAAGAATTGCAAATAGAGCTGCTCAGAACTGCAGATAGAGCTGCTCAGAAACGCAGATAGAGCTGCTCCCCTGTACTCGGCACTGGTGAGGCTGTACCTCGAGTGCTGTGTCCAGTTCTGGGCTCCTCACCATAAGAAAGACATTGAGGTCCTAGAGTATGTACAGAGAAGGGCAACCAGGCTGGGGAAGGGGCTGGAGGGCAAATCCTATGAAGAATGGCTTGGAGAGCTGGGTATGTTTAATTTGGAGAAGAGGAGGCTGAGGGGAGACACCGTATCGCTGCCTACACCTACCTGAAAGGAGGTTGTGGAGAGGTGGGTGATAGTCTCTTCAGCCAGGTGACAGGAGACAGGACAAGGGGAAATGGCACAAAGCTGTGCCAGGGCAGGGTCAGGTAAGATGTTAAGGAAAAAAATTTTACTGAAAGAGTTGTCAGGGCCTGGGACAGGCTGCCCAGGGAGAGGGTTGAGTCACCATCCCTGGATGTGTTTTAAAAAAAGGGTAGATGAGGTACTTAGGGATATGGTTTAGCATAGGACAGGAATGGTTGGACTTGATGATCTTAAAGGTCTTTTCCAACTTTGTGATTGTGTGAATGAGGGAAGCATTATGGAAGGCTATCACATAAAGATTCAGTGCAAATTCTGGCTTGTAAAGATAAACAGCCTTCCAACAGTGATTCTGCCAAGACACCCCTAGCACATTAGAAAAATTAAGAAAGCTTCTCTCAAATGTGCCAAATACGAAATAAAGTTCACAGGACTCAATACAAAATGCATGAACAGTAAGATCTTGGGAACAAAACTGAAGAGGTAAATGAATTTAAAAGTGTTTTTGTGCAAAAGGAGAAAAAAAGATCGAGAATGAAACGACTAATGGTATTAGATGGATTATTTTCCTGTCATAGGCATGGAGAATGAAACTATGAAACTACATAAATTCTTTTTGTGACAAAGAGCATTGAGTGATTTTACTCAAGCAGACATGATCTTTTGCATTGAGAAACTGCTGAAGTGCATAAAACCATTTCAAGTGAACTTCATAAAAGAGCTTTTTTCAACAGAAGATTTTCTTCCACTTAGAAGAAAATTTATCTACCATGTATGAGCAACATCAAGCAAAACAGAAAGAAGGAAACAGAAGCTGAAATGGAAGAGTAACACTTGCCCTATGCTACAGCAGGCCAAAGCTCTTGCGGGGTTTGTTAAGACTTCACACAATGAAACATAACTTATAACCTGTAGCAGATGACATACACTCCAGAAGTTTTTGGACCAAGTCAAAACACGTTCTGGGCCACACCCTAACTACCTACTGTTTTTTGTCCAAGTTCAAAAAGGTACTACTTGAACTAAGATCGACTTTACTGAAAAGACACAGACTAGAATGGCAATGAACACAGCAGGAGTTAGAGCAAACACACATCACATAACCAGTCAAAAACCATCAGCAAACAAAGTGCAGCACCCATGCAGATCCTCACTACCATCACCACCAACCTTCAATAAACTGTCAGAACTAACCAGACTTCTGTATTTGGGAATATTCTGCACCCTTGCTTCTTACACAGTATCTAACTTGAGCTCCGGCCAAGTTCCACTTCGTAACACTTTGGTGGTTTCTCCACCTGACTTAACAGCACCCAGGTTTCTGTTGCCAGTAATAGGTTGGATTTTTTTTTTTGGCTCTGTACAACTACTTCTTTGAAGGGAAGCCACACAGTATCATATGTGAAGGCAGATCACTCCCAACAAAGAAATCCAAACATTCCTGTCAGAAATCTGAGCTACCCTCGTATAAAACTCTTGGTATCACTTTAATGTTCTTTATCCAGCTCTTTTGGACTGAAGAAAAGCTGAGAATACAGTGCTATAGATCTTAAAGGCTGGTCACTAATGAATAAGCTCCTCTATCAAGCTGACCCATACCCTGTGAACTCCCTAAACATTCCAGGAAAGTCAGAAAATACCATGGCTTTAATGAAGGACTTTATTCATAAAATGTACAGCCTCCCACATCGTTCTCTATTTCTGAACTGATGTCGGGAACCACTGTTGTTACTTGTACCCCCACTAAGAAAAACCCACTCTGAAACTGAACAGGACCTCAGTGGTAAGAGTTTGCCTCAGCTCCCAGCTATTGTTCAGACAGAACAGCTGTAACTGTGAAAACTACTCTTTTCCATCCTGGTGTACTGAAACACTGAACCTCTCTCCCACTTTTTGATTATCACTTACTCCTGTGTGCATGAAGCAGACCAGTATTTCCAAATCTTTTCTTCAGACTAAACCCAAATTACTGCCTTACTACAGGCTCACAACCTTCTACAAACCACATTAAATTCTTCTGTGAGGATGGGAAACAAGCATGAAACCAGACATGGAATAACATAGCAAGCTTCACTTGTTAGTATTTTTCAGGAGAATTCAAGTTCCACTACTGAAATATGCAGACTGCTTTGTCCAAGGCAGGAACCAGTTCCAAGAGCTATAGGCTCCCTACTGCACAATGGTCACTACAGGAATGCTACAGTGACAGCTCTTAAAACACTTGTTGTGTACAATTAAACAAGAACAGCCACATTTTCCCCTCAACTATACTGCAGTGTCTAATAATGCAACAGTAACCACTAGCCCAGCCATTTAACTGCTATCTGGAGAGCGGGCAATCAGGTTTGCAGTAAGAATTGTGTATGAAGTGGTCTGAATCTGGGAAGTAGCAAGCAGACTATATAAATATTCATCTACTAATTCACAGGTAAGAGCCACTTTGTTGAAAAAACCCCACCTAAATCCTATTCCTAGGACAGTAAGAACCTAAAGCATTATTCCTAAGATGAGGCAATGACCATAAAGAAAGTAGGATGTCGATTCTTCTACGCTGAATCAACGAAGTGCAGCTTCTGAAGTAAAAAAAAGACATAGCAATGGCATGTCACAAGTTCATTAACTCCAGACTTTTGCAATGACTGCAGTTCTATTACAAGATCTGTAGTTAAGTTAGCTAGGTTAGAAAAGCAAGCAAATTTTAAAAGCCTGCAAGTATCTGCTAAGATTTTAAGAAATCAGGAGGAAACCGAGAGACTAATGGAGATCTCTGAACCCCAAGACCCTTCAAGAGAACAGGCCATGCAAGTTTCCCCTCCAGACTGAAAAGTAACTGAGGGTTTACATCACAAAGGAATGGCCAATTTCTCCACTGTCATCATAAAAGCTACACATTATAGTCTCCTGCTGTCTCTTTGCTAAAGGTGAACAAATCTCAGAAAGTCAGGAAGTCTCAAAATTACAACTGAGAACAAGAACAAGAACTGAGGGGTCATAATTAAAATGGGAAACAGGCCTAATTTCAATTAAACATATTACAAGAATTTCACAAAGGGCTAACCCAGAGGCACTTAAATTCAGACTGGACAGATTTCTGTGAGGGAGGATGAAGAGCAGCTGTGAAAAAGAAAAAAGAAACAAGAAACGAACAATGCTTCTTTTTTTCTTGTGAAGAACACAATGCCCATTAGTGACACGAGAATTTGCAGAGTAGAATTAAAATTAAGCCACTGTCAAAGAATGAGACCAAAGGTTTTGCTGAAAAACTAAAGAGCAGAGAGAAGACATTTCTGGCAGTATAGGAGGAGTGAATTTACACATTCGAATGAATACAAGACGGCTTCAATGAGAAAGTGGCTGAAGTGTCTGGATCGACATCGCGGTATCAATCTGGCATCTGATAGAAACAGATGTACTCCAGTGTGCAGATCAGACAGATCAGAGTAGAAGGAACTAGGAATATCTCCTTGGGGTCTTGTGCCATCCCATCATGGCACCCAACCCAATTTCCCACCGAACCTTCTGGCAGGCGAGTAACAAGCTTTCCTACGCTGCTATTCCAGCGCCTTGATCGACAGAAGCCTGAAGCAAGTACTTGTGTTCAATTGGATGGGTGCATACCAAGCCACACCCTGCCCCTCAAGCTGTTCCACACTTCTCTCCCTGCTCTGAACCAAGCCTCTACAGAATACTCAACTGTTCAGTGACAGCTGCAGAAGAACTTTCATTCAGAAATAAGTGGACACAGCACACAAGCCAACTGTATGAAGAGAGACATGAAACAGTTCAAATCAATGTAATTAACAGCTGCACCCGCTCATTCTTTTCCTTGATTCAATACTGTCCTGTTCTTATAGCTGAATTTGATTTTTATATATATATATATATGTGCTGTGATGCAATCTCTGGAACTATACTAATACCCAGCATTAAAAAAACTGTAAAAGTAAAACAAAACATGGCACCAAGAAGGCTTTTCCTCCATAAAAAGCTGTGGACATTTCTTTGTCACCATGATAAATAAATAATACACAAGGAACCCATACATAAATTGCATAATTATGCTTTTTAGTGAAAATCCAGCAGTTATTATGGATACTTTAAAAAGTACTATCCACATTAAAAAGTCAGTTACACAGCAAACCTTTTCACTCATATGAGGACATTGTGACCACCTGCTTCCCCCTCTTCAAGGGTCCATGAATACCATAGTTAGTGGAGCAACCATTTTTATGGCTGTAGGACATACAGTGCACAGAATATGCTTCAGCTAAAATGAGAAGGTAAATACCACAAAAAAAATCAAAATATTTTCACTAGGGTACAATTATTATTTTTTAATATTATTAAAAATTTACACAGGAATAGAGACCCAAATTCTCTCTCATCAATTAGGAAAACAATGCAACAACTTCATGAAATTTAGAGACTGCAACATAGCTTATTTCTCTGTAAATGCAATACTAACAAGCCTGAAATAAAGTAAACTAGAGCAGTTCAAGTGAGGCAATTTTAATCAAGCTAGAAGTCTTACTTTTATCTGTACTGGACTACTGTCAATATTCTTTGGCTACCAACATAACCAAAGGAATAAAGGTAGAAATACCGTAAACACTGATATGAAAGATCACACTAGTCCAAGCTCCTTCATTTTGACAGCAGTACTTCAATAATCACTTGCTTATCAAAACCACTTTTCTTGCAAAATTACACTACTGATTACTAGTGTTCATCTAATAATGCAATTTTAACACCAGTGTTAACCCTACATTCTGTAAAAAAAACTAGAGGTGGTGCAATACTTGATGTGTACTTTAAGTATCTGGTATAAGCAGTACATTTGACTATCTGCAGTCACAAGGGATATTCTCTGCATCTTCACATCACCAGATTTTTATATCAGAACTGTTTGAAAGAAAAAAATTGGGACTAGATGATCTAATCCCTGTGCAAAAGGCCATAATCACCAACAGTACAGATCAGCACTTTAGTTCTAGTTAGTGCTTCGTTCTGGATTTAGTAGAATTCTTGCCTTGGTCCTATACAGTCAATAGTAATTTCAGTTAATACGTACAAATGGAACCTCAAAACACATGGATAAGATCCCTCTCCTTTTCTTCTAACTGAAGCTGTAAAAATAAAGGAGTCAAAACTTTCAGGGCATTTATGTCTTCAAAATGTTACAAAGGTCAGGAAATCACCATAACCACTAGAGATATGGGGCTGTTTTTCAAACACAGGTAACGCAAAATTAATCAGAAGCATATACATGGGTGGGTTTGGCCTAATTTAACAACTGAGCCTGGAAACTAGATTCTGTGGGAAAAAATCCTCACCCCAATCAGTCAATAGCTAGTCAATGCTCTCTCAGGTGACAGGGCCTGGTCCTGATCCTCTAAATGACTAAACATGAGTTGCTCCACCCAGCCTATACCATTTGCATCCCTGATTTTGCCACTGCCTGGGTAGGATCTGTTATTTAATTACCTACAGAGCCTGTGATTTGTCTCTCCTACTGAAACACAGAAGGAATTCCGAGTTAGAAAGCTGAGAATTCCGACTACTTCCTGTTCACTAGAACTGCTGTAAAACGACACTACTACTGCTGCAAATAGCTTTGGTCAAAGGCAGATACATTCCAAATTTAACAGAAATATTCTGCCTGTGGCTTGCAAATACATTTGCAAAACAATACTTTAGTTCTGTGAGTTAAAGTTGCAGCCACATCTCCAAGCTCTGTTACTTGCCCACTTATTTTTAAAGTCCTATGGATGTAACACATCCTCTTCTCTACATCAGTCTCTTAACTCACACATTGTTTACACAGTTCCACCACTTCTCTTTTGATTGGATACTTCGTAAAAATCACAAGATTACATACTAATTGATGATGATAATTTAGGTTTGCTCAATTCCACAGTAAATTTAAATCCAAGTTTATCTTAAGATATCTGAAAGTGAGTGCAAAATGGGAATGTGTAAATTTTAATACCGATCTTGACAATACCCGAGACAGCTGCGTGAGTTACTTCAGTGACATTATTCTATGAAGCAATCTCTTCATATAAAGCAGTTTGTTCATTACTGTTATCTTAAAAGGTACTCTATTCCCTGAATACTCTAAGATACCATTGAAAGAATTAAATGTTATGGTAGATTTATCAGGGCAGCATTACAAAAACGGTAAGATGGAAACCAAAGGGTAAAACAAGAAATTAACTACATGATTCTTATTTCACTTAAAACTTTAAATTGTCATATAGCAGGTTAAAATACAGTAACTAGTTACCATTTAAGAAAATAAGGCTAGTTCTAATTAAAACAAATTGCTAAAGTATTTACATTATTATAAGCCATAGAGCTTATACTCAACATTTCTAGGTGAAAACTGCATCCATTTTGTCCATGCTGTAAGTTGCAAAAGTTTGTGAGATTTTCTGAATGTTTTTGCAGTACATAAACCTTCAAAGAAAAAAGTTAACAGGGCAAATACACAATACACTAACAAACAGTATTAAACTAACTGCAAAGAAAGAGTGGGGGGGGATGCTATTTTGCACATAATGTTGCTTTTGCATTGTTTTCTATACTTAGTCACCAATGCAATGCAAGGTGTAAATTTGTTGTATAACACAACTACGAGCTTTATAAAGTGTACGATTTGGGGTCATCTGACAGAAGTGTGATTAATATTTTATCAGATATAAATGCAGCATTAACATAGTACACTAGTATCACTCAGGTAAAATAAATTTCATTACTAGACATGCAAAACATCTTGGGCTTCATTACAGTTGAACATGTCTAGTTGTTTTTTTCATCAGGTGTTTCTGTTTTGACTTTTCTTTCTGACATTATTATCTGTGTTTACTGGTCTAAGTTAGTTAGCTAAACACACAACAATCAACAACAACAAAAAAATACCTCACTTACTCTATTTGCGCACCATGAGCCACAAGGGCACTTATGGAATCCATACTACCAGACCGTGCTGCTTTATGAATAGGAGTTTCACCAACATAATCCTGTAAAGACAAACTACATTTTGTCAAGCATAATCTTTCTTAACATTAAAATCTTACTTTCACATTCATATATATAAAAGCAGCATTCATTAGCTAGCAAATGCATCAGGTACTTTATTATTAAGTTTGCAGTAGGCTGTCATGTACATCAGATACTTAGCAAGAAATAATGGTAAGGGCACCTAACTCACAAGGTAAGCCTTACTCAAGAACTAGACAATCAGCAGAGTCATATTCAGCACAACATGTTAAACCCCCCCCCAACACATACTACAGTAGCAAGTTGTTTTAACACCTTAACTTCCAACATGTGGAGCTGAGCAAGAAATCTTGAATTCAGAAGCAGCCCGGCCGAGTGTGTGGGACTCTGGTGCTTTCAGATCTTGCTGACACACGCAGCACTGTGTCGCACCATAAATACTCACCAGGTGAAGAGGATGTGTGTGTAACTCTACTGTAAATTAAGTAAGCCCAGAGTGCACTGGACAGAGCAGTTCTCTCCTGAGACACGCACACTGACTCACGTCCTACACACTTTTCTGACTATCTTTATCCATTTATCTTCCGTTGCCGTTAACCGAGCCATCCAATCGCTTCCCCTTACTGCACCATGTGCAAAACACACCAGGAGTAGCAAATTGCTTTTCAGGCAACCCCCCCTCTACAGGCTGTCCTCAGAGAGAACAGGGAGAATCTACAGCAACTTTACAAATGCAACTGGCAAGCAGAAGGTGAACTCCATACACTGTGATCTAGGTTGCAGATGGAATTCAGCACTTGCAATTAACCATCAGTATTAAGAACCACAGAGAAGACTCAGCAATGAAATATGGCCTCAAGCACCAAGTCAATGCTTGATTACAGTTTTCGTTATTATCAACACTTCCAATGGAGAGCAAGGGTTTCCCCCCTCCCTTTTTCCATCCTCTTTCTCTATAAATTTTAGACAGACTTGTCTACTTGATGTTAAAACATGTTCTGTGTGTGCCTCATGTTTACTTCCCCATGCCTTTTAACAAAATACTAACACTGCCTATTAAAGTAACAAAGCACCTTTGCTCATTCCCCAGTCTTCAAATACAACAGTGTGTTCATACCTAACTCTACAGCACCAGTTACACTCTAGCTGTTTCAAATAAGAATATATTCAAAATGTACCATCTGGAGAGACAGTTAACAGGCTTTTTTAATTGCCTGGCAAGCTTCTGAGAAATTAAAATCACATCTTTTAGACCACATAAATAAAATTTGACTATGAATTTTGGGTTATGCATTACAGACTCTCAGTTTCCTACTTCCCAGTTTTATGCTACAAATATTTTTATAACCAATTACAAATTCACTGAGGGTAAGCCAGTTTACCAGTACTTAAGACATATATTCAGCCAAACATATTAGTACCTAGCACTCTCTGCAGGGAACAATAGTAGTACAAAGTTTACTTTTTTATAAACTACAGAAAATTGTTGAGGCTGACATAGTTTGGAGGCAAAAAAAAAAAGGCACAGAAAACTCTTTAGTGATTTTAGAAAAGTGCCATAATGCACTTCCTCCAAAATGGCTGGCTATAGCTGATGAATAGAAGACTGCTTTCCAACAGTTTACATAATTTATCCTATTTCTAACTTCTCTTGAAGGTACAGGAAGGCAGGAAGCACACAATTTAATTAACTATCACACATGGAAATTCATTTGGCACATATTTATCCAGGGAAGTTTTCTTCAGAGTGAAATACATTTCCTCTGCATGGAAGCCATCTTTGATTCATCCTTTTGTTACTGCTTCCTTTCCCCCTGCCCTTCTGTTAAGTAAGTATAGAAATGGAAGTGATTTGCCTCTTGTGATAAGCATTGGTACTTACAATCCCAACCCTAATAATCATTCAATAGGAAGTTCAATTTAGGTAACGTTAGCTCAAGTAGCCATGCATGCGACAAAACCCAAATAAAACCTCTACCAGCCCCATAAGCCTAGTATGTCACCCATCATAATAACTAGAGAACCAAACTGAGAAGGATTGCTGTGGGGAAACACCAGGAGGATGAGAAAAGACCTGTGCAAAAGGACTCCTCACCACGCCATTACAAGCATAAGCTAAGGCAGCTATCAGAAAAAGGTTAGTATTGCAGAAGAGAATATATGTCTTGAGAAGGGCTTCTTTCAATCACTGGCCAAGAAAAGCATGTCTCTTCCCCAAAGCTAAGGACTTCAGAGAATACTTAAGAGAAAGTCAGAATACACTGATTTAGATTTTTATACCATCAATTTTAATTATGGCACCTAAAATTCAGTCATCAGTTATCTTCTTTTGAAGTTCTCCTAAGGGTCCAGATCAATTTGCATCAAAACAGTTTCTGAAGTAAAGTCTCCCAAGCTCTACAAATAACTTCTCTGTGTTATGAGCTAGACTGAATAGAAAAAAAAAAAAATAAAGTATCTCCCACTGAAAAATGGCTTTAAAGTTTACTTATTTTTCAAGGCATCTAGTATCATGTGCACAGATGAAAAAACTCTGAGTCTCAGAACAGTTGTTTTCATTCAACAACTGGAATGGATGGCACTAAACAAAAAAAAGTGGTGTAACAGAGGCTTTTCCAAGAGTTTCTGAGAGCAGTTCAAGGTCTGGTTTGCTAGCACATTTTCACCTCTCCCCTCTCTCATTTTTAGCTGTGTGGAAAAAACTAACATTTCCTTTTGAGGGACTCTACAAGCTCCTATATCCTTGATAATACCTCATCAGCGTTTTAATTGTCCCCAGCGCTCACATGTGTTGCAGTTTGATATAATTCTTCTGTAATAACATTCCAGACAGGGAAAATTTAAAAAAAAAATCAGTAACTTGTACTAGCCTTTCACATCTAGAGCAGATCTTTTCAGGGTCTCATTTCCCCATCTGATGTAACATTTAACCCACAGCCCAAACTTGTCTCACAATCCAAGAATCACATTGTAAATGAATGAGCAGAAAAATCAATTAAGCTTCATTAATTTAGCATTGTTTGCTTCCGTGGAGACCAAGTATTTTGTGTACATTGCTCCTGAAGAGATGACAGAGTAATGAGGCATTATAGGTACATTTATTTTTTGCAACTCTGCCACTGTCAAACATCTTTCTCCTTTCCCTTGAGGAGCCCAACTACCCTTTTGTAAAGACAGGGGTAACCTGGGGTGATGACTAGGTTACCTTTGACTTCTATTTCATTTTACTGACTAAGTATCTAGCTTCTTTCCTTATTCTCTTTTTATTTATGCAGCTGAAGTGCCCGTTTTTTTTTTTACTGAAATTTTATCAGTGTATCTATCTCAGCTTGATTAAGCAGTTTGCATTTCCTCACTATGCTACTTAATCTCAAAAAACATTTCCTCTACTGACTAAACATTTTTCTCAAACTGCTTATTCCCAAGATTCTTTTAGAAGTGGTTATTTTCTTTTTCAGTTCAGTCTAAACTCATTATTATTTCATTTCCCCATATCCTGCCTTTTTGGCATTCAAATTTCTGTTTGTTTTAGGATCATTCAGTTGAGGTTAGAACAATTTTTAAATTTTGTTCTTCAGGTTCCTGGACACAATTCTGTTAATTTCACCCATGGCACCTTCGCACCCCTGTCATGAAAAATAAAAAAGTTACTTACCTGTAAGTATTTCTTTTTAAAACAAAAAGCCCCACCACCCATGCACATTTACACAGAAAGCTTTTAATTCTGTGTACTGGCTTTGTCTGGGGTAGTTAATTTTCTTCACAGTAGCTGACGTGGTGCTGCTTTGGATTTGTGACTAAGGTGGTGTTGTTCATAATATAACAATGGCTTAGCTAGGAGTAGCCTGGGGGTACTCAAGAGGCTGGAAGGTGACACAGCTGGGACCACTGACACAAATTGACCAGAGAGATATCATGCTCCCCAAGAAAAGCTGGAGGGGTGGGAGTCTGCCAGGGCTGTTGGTGCCTGAGGCCTGTCAGGGCATCCATCATCCAGCAGCGAGCAATTCCACAAGTTTTTGGTTGTGGCATGGGTTTTTCAAAACTTTATCATCATCATAACTTTATTTTCTTGAGTTTTTCTTTCTCTTTTTACTTATTAAAATGTCTCAACCCAAACATTCTCACTTTTCCCTTCTGATTCTCTTTCAGCCCAGTGGGGGTGGGGAACAAGCAAACAGCTGTGTGCTGCTTAGGTGCCTACCAGGGTTAAACCACATCACTAAGCACCTACCTAACACTTTTAGCATAGACACCTGAACACACAGAGCAACTACTTTAGTTTGTATCTCTTGCCAAGTAAGTCCACCCCTTAACTGACTGAATTTCACACTTCCAAAGCTGTTCCTATCTCCCAGACCCCAACACCCTACCTTTTCTGAAGCCAAGCAGTAGAAGCTAGAGAACACTGAGTAGTCTTCATCATTCTTTGCTTAAGCAGCTTTGACTTCATTAAGATTTCTCCTTTTGAGTACTGATGGATTATTTTTATCCAGATTTAGTCCAAACTGTTGTTTAGAATACAAAATTGTAACAGACTCAAAGGTGTTTTCTTCCTCCCCACCAAGGATACCAGCATGCTTACAGTTCTTGCTAGCATGGGTAGCCTAACTCTCCCTCCATAATCTATCTGCCATTACTGCCACGTGAAGGTAACCAGCAGGAGAAAAAGCAAGTTGGTTGTCACCTGTAAGGATATAGTGTTTCTGATTTCCTCTCTTTATGGCAGGCCACATAATACTGCATTTTTGCCAGTCAACACATAACAGAATGTTTAATAGGCTGAGGCCAGAGGGAAGAATACATTTAAATGAAGTAACAAACTTTTTAATCAGAGTACTTTGCACTGTTACGGTCAACTAGGGCAGGCAGGCAGACAAGTGCAGGTCTTGAGTCACACAGTTAAGATCTCCTAATAGGCACTGAGGAAAAACATAAAAACCAACAGGAACTTCCCTTGAGTCTACTGCTGGGTAGAAATACGCAGGTCATTGCTTGACACTCCAGCTTTCTCCTGTGTATTTTTATGGTGATCCTGGGTGGGATAACTGCCCACTGATCAGAGAGATGGTTCTAGCCAGCACATACAGTTATACAAGAGGGCTGGGCATCACAGAATAAACTTATCTGGGGAGCAAGGTACAGCTGG
Organism: Laterallus jamaicensis coturniculus; assembly: GCA_022605575.1. NCBI lineage: Eukaryota > Metazoa > Chordata > Aves > Gruiformes > Rallidae > Laterallus > Laterallus jamaicensis. The sequence continues at coordinate 11,332,046 of JAKCOX010000023.1, read as the reverse complement.
GACAAGCAGTTTTCAGCATTTGTCCTTTATTATTGCTGCCCAAGAAGCATCCTGGCCATCTGTCACCCACACTGAGATAAGCATTTTCAAGTTCTCCTAAACTTCAGGGCAGGCAGCATGGGCTACAATACGATACCTCAGGGCAGATATGAGAAAGCGTGCATGCAAATTCTACTGAGTACCGGAGGTTTACGTTAAGACTGAGAGACCAGAGTGGATTCCTTTTCAGAAGCTATCCTTTTCTTTTTCCAGAGGTGATGGGTTAGTCTGTAGCCAATGACCAGGAGTCAGTTTGGAAGTAAAGTTTTACTAGTTTAAATATCAAGTATTCCCAGATCTTTCTCAGCATGTGTTTTGTATCCAGTGTCCATGTAACACTTGTCCTCACACAACCATTAGCCAGTGACTATGTCTGTTTGAAGTACAGCATCAGTCAGCGAGCTGGAAGGAATAAACAAAATACACATCAGGAAATAGTGCTCCAAAAGCTGAAAAGTGTGGGTGGAAGCCCTAGATGATCACCTGAAAGTGCTTGGAAATTAAATAAGGAACCAAGGTAATTTATCAAGCAGTTCAAATCAAACAATAGTAGAATTTGACTGCAATTCAATAAACAGCTAGAAGGAATTGGGGAGAGCAAAGCATGCACTATGCTTTACATAGCCATGTATGAAACACTCCAAATATCTGCAGGATGAGTTGCTGCTGTAGTTATCACCAAGGTATGCTGTCTAGTTTTCAGTGCTCATCCACGTGAAACCACTGTGACTGACCAGTTGCTTCTTAACAGAAAACTTAAGAGACTTCTTTTGTTTCTAATTTCATTTTAACTGACCAGAGCTGTCTTCCTATCATTGATCCAAACCTAAAATCTCTCATCTTGTATGTTCAGAAATATTTTGTGGGGGCAAGTTAGTTATTACATTCAAGGGTAAATTGAGCCTACCATTAACAACCTATGAGGCTTTCACCATGTCAACTCTCAGTAGTATCTATGTTAGTGTCCTTTGCCTATCAATATCTGAATCTGCCCTTAGAAGTCTGCAGGAGATTATCACCACTACCTCATTTGAAAACTTGGTAACAGTGCTCCAGAGACCACAGATCTCTTGTCTGGATTTACTCTGGTGAGAGACCATCAATCTGTAAAGACTCCTGAGCCACTGACTACTCCTGGCGACTTTGGAAGTTGGAATGGGTTTCCTATCTGCTTTAAACTGTGTGTCATTACTGCCTTCGGCCTCCCTTCACAGTCATCTGCATGCTGCCCTCTGCCCATAGAGAGAGATCTCTGCACTCTTTTCCTCTTCTTCTGGGGGCTAGCTGCTACTTTCTTCTTTGCTATAATCTCACTCACTAGATGTGATTATTTCTTTCCCCACATCACGTTCCAGGACAGCAAGCTTGTTCTTCAACTCCATTTCAACCTCACTGGTCAGTTCTTCTCTTTATCCTCGTAACTGGAAACTTTCATTCTTCTCATTCATTCATTTTCATTCATTCTTCTCTTCTCATTTAGCAGATATTTGTATATCTTTATTCTGCGCATGCCATGTTTCCTCTCTAGTCACCATCTCTTTATATTCTTACCTGGTCTCCAGATGCATTTATAGTTCTTGTATTTTCTCTTCTGAAGATTCTACCACTACGCAGCAATAACTTATTGCATAAGTTACTTTTGTCAGGTATCAAGGAGAAGATGCCATCTATAGCCTCTGCATCCAGTCACCTTCATTGTCTCTACACTTCTGGTGTCTCACAGCTGTTCTCAATGCACCAGCCTTCTTTTCTGAAAACTCAACACAAACTTCCCCATTTCTTATTTTTGCATAGGTTTAAAAAAAAAAAAAGAAAGAAAAAAGAAAAAAAAAGAACCAAACTCTAAAAATGCACATGTTCAAGTTCTTCAGCAGACTTAAGCTTTAACTCCAGTGCACATCAAACAAGAGTCTGGCCATTATATATTTATTTATAAATATGATGTGCACTTTAACAGACCAGACATTTTAAAGATGCTGCACTACACTACAGCTTTTAGTAAATGCATATTGTAGTAGTATTAACTACTCACAGAATTTTGTAAAGTATTGAGTACTGTTATAAAGGCACACATTATGCATGCCCAGTAAAGAACTATTCACTACAGTAAACATTTTCTCCAAATGCATGAGTTTTAAGCACTCAATTCTCTTACTGTACCAGGGTGCAACAGCCCTTTATAGGAATTTTGCTATATTAATGCATCTCTGCTACCAAATAAATCATTACCATACAGTAAAAATAATTGAAAATTATCTTTAGAATTCACCTATTCTTTCTTTGTAAGCGTTTCTAAACTGTTTCCACTATGTTCCTAGAAAGGCTTTAGAAATAAGCTGAAAACAGCATGGTATCGGATACACCTTAAAATGAACCATGTTAGACCTTACTAGTTAGATGTATGACTAAATCAAGGTCTCATGGATCTCTCTGTAGCGCTGAGGTTCTCAATTCTTAGCGCGTTCAGTAAGACATTCCTCGCCAGTGTCGTATTTCCCCTAAAGAGGCATTAAAATATTGGAGGATTTGCCAACGCTGCCGACACCAGAGCAGCATGCCATTATGTTCAAGAAGCAGCAAGATGTTAAATCCTAAAACAAGTGTCCCCCAAACCTTTAGAGGCTTAAAGGACATTTGTTAGTCCTATCTCTGCTGTAATGAAAAAGGTCTACACCTGAGCTATATGACTTCAGCTGATGTCAAAAATAACATGTCTGCGTGTGAATGTAAGGATCATACATGTAGTAAAAAGGGACGAGGTAATTCCTTCCAAAACCATAGGCAGATATGAAATATGAATGAATCCATACCTGTTTGTTTATGTTGGCCCCCACTTGAATCAACCAATTCAGGCACTGTGGATGTCCTCCAAAAGCAGCAATGTGGGCTGGTGTTTGAGCAAAACGTGTTGTACTGGCATTTACAGAAGCTCCCGCTCTTACTAACTGCATTAGGCACTCCAGCTTTAAAGACATGAGGGAATAAAACCAAAAACGTTACACAGTTGTTCTGTGACAGTGAGCATATGCTAAATAAATACATAAAACCTAGAAAAGGTAGCGAGGCTACATGGATACAAAATGAGAGAACGTGAACATTAGGATTTCACTCCTCCTCCCCATGCGTCTCCCCCTCCCTCTGGCCATAAGCCATACCGGAGAAGTACTTAATTTTCACCCCACTGAATTCCACCCCACTTCATTTCACTGAATTCCAATGTTTATTTTCAGGATGGGGGGGAAAAAAAAAAAAGAGAGCATAAACCCCTCAGAGCTGACTGAAAGGGTATTTCCTTCACTTCCGTTAGGGAGAAAAAGAAGAAGTTCCGATCGAGCCGAGCTGCAAACATGATATAAACCAGGCATTATTAGATAATGTCTGCCAAAACAAGAGCGTTGTTAGGAGATTCACAGATCTCTCTTCTCTCAGGAGAGTTTAGAGGAAGGTAAAACAGAAAAGCCTAATAAAGATTTTCAATTTCTTTGATATTTCTTAAGAGTATTACTGATGAAAACTAGTACCATTAGAACTATGCCAAATCTATAAAAAGAACACATTATTTTCACTGCTTTCCTGTTATTACAGCTGAAGAGCTGTTAAAAGCAAAATAGCTTGCATGTTTGTGGCAACAGCATAAAAGAAAAGGTCCATTTTTTAAAAAAGTGCATATTGTGTCAGACTGTAACCTGACTTTTATTTTCCCCCCATCATACTGACCAGAAGTGTCAGATATCCAGCTTCTATTTTAAAAGTGTTCATAACATCACATTTCTGGAAGCTAAGCAAACCACAGCCTCCATGACCTCAACTTTTAAAAATAGTAAAAACACGCCAAAAAAAAATGCTCCTTTCCTGTCACATAGTAAAACTGACTTTTTGTTGACAGGAAAAGGAATAGCTATGCTAAAATAAACAGTTTAGGCTAGGCTTCCATTTATTATGGTTTGAAACAAACACCACTGCACACACATGTCACAGTGAAACAAAAAACCACCCCACCGAATCAGGGCATTGATTCACCCAAAACAAAAATGTATGGGCCAGTCTCTTAAAGGAGATGTTTGTTAGCCAAACCACAGCTATGGAAAAATTGGTTCATAAAGGAGCAATTAAAGAGCATCAGAAAGACAGCTGGCAGCTTGGTTACACATAGAAGCATAAACATCGCAACGTCAACATTCTTCTGCTCTACGTCAGTCATTTTTTAAAGACAAAAACAACACTTTAAATTCCTTATCTTGATGAATTGCATACATGAGATGAAAGTACTAACCACTGCAGTGAAAAATTTTCTCTTAGTCTTGCAAATATATCATGAACTGCAATTCTTTCCTTACCTCATAGAACTGAAATAAACACTTATGAACCCTATCCTATTCAAAAGTACTTTCTGGGACTGTACTACCTGACACTAGGCGCAGATATACCATGAAGCCACCAATTACGTGAAGTAACCATGGAAGGGTGAGGGTAACCTAAAACATTGCAGTATTAATGCATCTAGATCCATAAACCTCAACGTTACCAAAGTACCTTTCCAAAAGCAAATAAGCACTTTCACTGAAAAAAAAAAAACCACAACAAACCCTCAAGTGTAAGAAAATGCTTAAGTCTAATGCTAGACTACTGAAATACATTTCCTCTTTGCTAGTCTTAGAGCTTCCCCAGTGTTCACATGCTAGCACACCTAATATTGCTGTTAATCTTTAATAATTGTAACACTGTAATTATTAATAGATGTAATGAAAAAACCTGCTACATCAAGAAGTTCCTCTACTGTAACTACAAACAGAAGTTAAGCCCCCTTTTTTTTTTTTTTTTAAAAAAAAAAGCACAACAGACTTTCAATAGAATTAATTTGCCAACACTTTCAGGCAAGTGTTACAACTTCAGGAAAGAAGAATTATTTCCTGCACAGGAAACCAGGCTCGAAGAATGTTCCTATTTAGACAGGCCTTTGAAACTGCAAGGGGAAAAACATTACAGCTCGTTTGCTGGCAACATCTTGTACTGTTTAAATTCATTTTGTAAAATGGCTACACATCATGATTATCTATACAGAACTTCAAGTTCAGATGTCTGTTTTGTTCTTCTTGTGTGCTTCCTTCCTTCCCTCTCCCCCCCCCATTATCTCTTACAGGGTTTTAACAACAAAGATAACGTTTCATCTCATCCCATTAAAAGCTGGAGTTATGCATCTTCTGCATCATGGCTGTCAGAAAAATCTGCTTCTTCCAGCATTACAGTAGGTAAATTACTTCCATGGATAGGAGAAGTTAACATAACAAAAAATTAAGTGTTTCACTTGATTGTTTATGCATGAGATCAGAACACACAAGTCTGCTTCCATTAAATAACCTTCAAGAAGATATTTTCCACAGTACTGTTATACCTAGAGCATAGAGGTTAAACTGATTTAATGAAGAAAGGCAGGCCTCCACACAAGCTACAAGACTGGCAAAACACCAAGGAAGAGACAAGGCATTTTTATCTCTGCTACTTTTGTTCCAGAAGAAACAGAATGTACTTACTACTATTTTGCTTCCTATAATGTAAACAGCAAAATGGCAAAAATAAAACTAGGAGAAGAGGACAAGCAACTGAGAAAATAAAAATACATGTGGAAGTGGTTAGAAAGAAAAATTAAATCAAGGTTAGTATAAGATGAAGCAAATTAACAGTGACTTCAGATTTTTATGCAAACCCTTAATTTTCTACCTCTCTGGCAGCTTTTTAGACTGTTAATTTTACATTCTGACCCACCTCCTCAGAAATCTACAGAACGACAGTGTAATTTAGGGCACTATATAATTAACTCTAATTTGAATACAGCAACTCTAATGGGAATTAATTTCCATCTGAGGATACGAGCGCTTCTCTGCCACTAGGGAACATTCTGAAAAAGCAAACTCCACTACAGATACTCAACCCTGCAAGTCAATTTGGATGACTTGTATCTCTAGAAGAAACCCATGCTGTCATTAAAGCTCCAGATACTACATCCAGAAACACCAGTTGTACATCTACCATTTTCAACTGACTTTGCCAGCGTTTTACTTATTACTTACAAACTGCACCAGCACGTTTCAGACTAAGCTATTAAAATATACCATGGTTTCATTTTTAGCCTTAAGAGCCCCCATTTTTATCGGTACTAGTATTGGACAAATATTCCCCTCCAAAAAAACCCACCCAAACCTATCTTTCAGCGTCATTTCTAACAGAACTGTTGATGCTACTTCCTTACTGCAGCATACCTACATCTACAAGCAGTAATACAGTGTCACGTAGCTTTATTCTAAATTGGTATTGTACTGTCCCTTTTGATGTAACAGGAGCTTTAATTTATGTTCAAGCTGTGCAGTAGGTAAATGAAATGAAACAATCTGAGTTCCCTCAACCCTTGACTGATGCCAAGTGTCCATGCACGGATGTGGGCACACGCTGTAGGCAGTGAAATCTGAAATGGTTTATGCAAGTTGTTCCACAAGGACTTCTGGAAAGGAACTGAATGGGTTCTGTCATTTCAGCCTCCTACAGAGCTGCAGTTAGAATCATAGAATGGCAAGGGTTGGAAGGGGCCCCGAGGATCATAAAGCTCCAACCCCCTGCCACAGGCAGGGCCACCAACCTCAGGCCTAGGACCAATACATATCTGATGGCCCTGTGTTAGAAGGGCAGCCATGAAGTTATGTCACCATTTAATTTCTTTCAGGAAAAGAAAATCAAACAAGTGGAAATCCCACAAAATCTAGGAAAAAACCTAAAGATGTGAAGAGAAAGAGCATCCTGTTGAGTAACTATTTATGAACCCTACAAAAATTAGCTTTTTAAATCTCTGTGATACTTTGAGAAACAGAAGAATTTTCTATTTGAAGTTCTGATGAATCTGAACGTGGAAACCCCCATGAGTAACAACCTCAGCCACACATATGAATGTCTCCCAATAGCAGCTACCATTTCACTGTCATTAACTGGTGGAAGTGTAACTATGCCACACAAACACAATGTGAATCAAGTTTGGGATCCAGTTACATTACTGTAACTTTTTTCAAGTGTGTTGCATAGTTTCTGGCTCACAGGGAGCAACATTGCCTAACAAGACTGTGAAACATGCAGATCATGTCCGTGTATTGAAACTGCCTAGACCTCAGCACAAGGCTTTTAGGAAAGTAGATATGTAAAGTTGTGTAAAACCCATTTATATCCTATGTCATCTTTACAAGTCTCATTTCACTTGCCAGATTTTTCCCTGTTACATGCAACAACAACAAAAACACGGATCAAATTTTGCTGATACCAGAGAATGAACATGGCAAATATAAACACAGCATCTCACAGGCTGGCGTGGTCCCTTTGTTAGCTGTTGCTGTGGTAAGTCTCTTCAACAGAAGCCAGAAGGTAAACAGAAACATAACCTATGATGGTTAGTAGGAAGTTGAAGATGCTTGAAGGGGAAAAAAAAAAAAAAGCAAACCCAAACAACAATACAAACCACCACACTCTTTCAAGGCAAAAAAGCAAGACTGCCATGAGCGTGCAGAGAGGAAGAATTAGAATTCTTACAAGATAGAAAAATGAAACAGAAGACAGCATAGCACACCAAATTAGCATATTTCATGACAAAATTGAAGGCACTCCACTTTTTTTTTTTTTAAATGTAGATTAGCCTCTTTCTGAACAGATAAAAGGCTACTTTAGATTTTGGGGAGTTCTTGTCTGTTTGGGGCTGGGTTGTTCGTTTTTGTTGGGGTGAGGTTCTTTTTCTGTTTTATTAAGACTGAAGGACGACTTAGTTGTGTTTCCAACCACTGCAGATAAGATCACTTTACATACAGAAACTACCTCTTCTTTTATAAGCCATGACAACTGCCCAACTACATTCATTTTCCTCCTCTGGCGCACAACCAATAAATAAAAGGAAACATATTAGAAATGGGAGGGAGAACCAGAAGCAACGTCCTTCAAAATCCAGAGACTAATGAGAGGAAAAAAAACCTAACACACCAAACCCTCTAGGCTGGAATTCTGTTTTAGGCTGGAATACTCATCCCATCAGAAACAGGAAAGGCCTACATAAAATCAAGAAATTAACATGCCACTCATGACTTGAAGTTGAGAAGTCAAAGAAAGGAGCTTTAGAAATTGCCTGTTACCTAACTAGCTGTTAATTTTCAAGTATCTCAAACCAAGAAAAAAAAGATTACTGCCACGTTTATTTTAGAGATGGTACTAGGATGCTCATACGGCAGGACTTCAAAACAGCGCCCGTCCGCTTAAAAAGATCACTATTTTTTATTACTTAAGGTTCAAAAGAAACCGAAGGCAAAGGTTTCAGGAAAAGAAACAGACGGATCGAGGCGGAAGGAACCAGCCACCATCATCTAGTCGCGACTGCCTGACCCAAAGTTAAAGCACGCCGCTAAGGGAACTGTCCAAACGGCTCTTAAATACAGGCCTGGGGCATCCACCCCCCTCCCTGGGGGCGCCTGTTCCAGTGCTTGACCACCCTCTCGGTAAAGAAATGCTCCGTAACCTCCAGCCTAACCCTGCCCTGACGCAAGCTTTGAATCACGGCACAGCTACTTCTGTTTTGACCTTTCCTGCACTGCAACGACGCCAAGGCCGTGCCTTCCGCGCCCGCGTAAGCCGCCGCTTATTGTTCATCCTGAGGGCCCCGGCGGAGCGCTCTACCAGCGCAAGCATCTTCTTCCCCCAACTCCTAAGGAGCCGGTAGCCATAACACAGGCACAACAAAGCCGTCTCCAAGGCGTGGGGTCTGAGGCCGATAAGGACCGTGACTAGGCTCTGCAAACAAAGAATGAGCGCGGCGAGAGGGAGCGTTAGTAAGGGAGCGCGGGGAGGCTGGCGGCCGCGGCGGGGCCCTCTTCCCGCCCCGGCTGCCCGGCGCCCGCCTGGGAGGTCCGGAGGGGGTCAGCGTGGGAGGAGCCCCCTGCCCCTCCTTCTCCCTATTGGCTCTCGCCGCCCCGTGCCGGGGACCAGGGCGCCTTTTGAAAGGCCGGCTGCGGGAGCCAGGGCCGCTTGTGTCAGCCCGCTTGCGGGGGAGACAGCGGGACAACGGGCCGCTCCCGCCGCCGGCGGGGAGGGGGGCGAACGGTTCGGGGACGGCAGGTGCCGCCAGCCCTGCGATCTGCCTCACACCTGCCTCGCCGTGGCCGCGGGGACAGGAAAGAAGCCAAGCGCAGCGTCTCTCCCCTTCTGCCCGATCCCCCGAGGAGAAACGAGCGGCGGGAGGAGGAGGAGGAGGAGGGGGAGGGCGGCGCGGCGGGCGCCTCCCGGCAGAGCGCGCGCAAGGGGCAAAGATGGCGCCGCGTTGCGCGCGAGGGGCACTCGCGCCCTCCTTCCCCTTCACACCATCACCATTTCCCAGCACAACCCCCCCCCTGCCCCCCCCGCCTTTCTCCGCTCCCGCCGCCGCCCGCACCCCGCCGGCCCATCCGTGCCCCACCTTGCCGAAGTGCGCGGCCCAGTGGATGGGCGTCCAGCCGTAGAAGGAGTCCTCGGCCGCCAGGTCGGAGCGGCGCGAGCTCTGGAGAAGCGCGCACAAGGCGGGCAGGTCCCCATCGCGGCAGGCGCGGTGCAGGGGGAAGCGCAGTGTCAGCAGCTCCTCGCTGGAGAAACCCGCCTCAGGGCCGGCTCCCAGCGACATGGCGAGCGAGAGGGCGGGCAAGGCAAGGGGAAAGCAGCGAGAGAGGTGACGGCGGCAGGGGCGAGGGGAGGGGGGAGTAGGAGAGAGGGAGGAGGGGGGTGGGGGGGGAAGAGAAGAAGCGGGCGGGCAGGGACGCGCTGTCCAGGCTGGAAGCGGCGGCGACTGCAGCTGCCGCGGGCTGCCTGAGCACAAAGGAAGCGGGGCGGAGCCGGGCGCGGCGCTCCGCCCCTCACGGGCGGGGCCGGGCCGGGTGCAGGAGCCGGGCCGGGAGAAGGGATGGATGGGGGATATTGGCAAAGCAGGCACCAGGCAGGGCGCGGCGGGAAGAGGGCTGCAGGTCCTTCCCCGCTGCGAGGAGGGCGCGGCGGGAAGAGGGCTGCCGCCCCTTCCCCTCTGCCCGGTGAAAGGAGGGCGCGGCTGGCAGAGGGCTACCGGGCAGGGCAGGGCGCGGGAGGCTGCGGCGCGCCCCGCCCGCGGATGGTCTGTCGGGTTTTTTTCCCCGTTGCCTGGAGCGAGAGGGCTGTTGCCGCCGCCTGAGGAGGCTGGTTTGGCAGCAGCCTCCGGGGAGGGACGGGAGCGGCCTCCTCGGTCTCGGCGCGCCGGGCGGGGAAGAGATGGCGCCTCTGGGCTCGCCAGTGCAAGGCACCCGGCGCGTTGGGTTTACCTCTGCCCTGCGCCGCGGGGCGAGAGGAGCGGTCCCTGCTCCCGCCTCTCCCCCCCACCCGCCCAGGTGAACTCTTGCTGGCGAGAGAGTTCTGCCGCGGGGCACGGAGCTTCGCCCGCCTTCCCGAGCCTTTGCTCAGGGGAGCGGGGCCGGCCTCCCCCCCCCCCCCGAGGCTGCGCTGAGATCCTTCCCCCGCGCCCTCCCGAGGGACGCCGCGTTCCAGCGGGGTTAATTAACTCTCCCGGCCGCCTGTGCGGCTGGCAGCTGCGGTTAAGGGCGCCGGATGTTTGTGTTCAAGCACAGCGCGAACGCAGATTTGATGGAAACAAACCGGACCTCGTCAAGGCTCCTTCCGGACCCCGAGTAACATCGTTCACCTGAGCAGACACCCCACCTCTTCCCCCCCACCCCCCCAGCCCAAAGGGACTGTTGATGTGTGTGCCGTGTTCCCTCGCTTTCCCTCCTGACCTCGTATTCTGGTGTGGTGTTTCCACCTCGATTGGCTTTTAATAAAAGCCAGCTTCAGCGCTCGGAGGGGACCATGGTGTTCTGCGATGCCTAAGGGATTGCAAATCACAGGACAGTCTCGTTAATTCCTGACCAAAACGACAATGCCAAATTTTTCACTGCAGCTAGAAAACAGCCCCTTAGTAGTACCTCTACAGAAACTTCAGGAAGCTCTTGTTGGTTGCCTCTAGTTGTTTCCTGTCCAAAGTATTTGTGACCTACTTTTCTGACTCATAAAATTAAATTGCTGCTTTTTTTTTTTTTTAATCTAAGTACATCCCTGAAAATCAAGGGATATTTTTTTTTTCAGTATACACTATTAAGTGATGCAAGCCAGGAGTTATGTTCTGGGGCAGAGAAGGTTCAAAGTAATTTCTGCTAAAAGTACCAAGAGACCTAGGCATTTTAAAAGCTTTTCTTTAACATCAGATTAAATTGGTCATTAAGGTATTGTGAAATAGCTTTTCCTTAATATAGGAGTTCTGATTTCTCAGTATATTGGTTTTTTTCTCCTATGGAAGCAAAAAACCAGTAATTAGGAAAAATAAAACGTTTCTAAGTGCTTTTGGAATAGGTTTTGTGCATGAGAAACATGTATTTTGTGGGTGAGTAGAAACTACTGTGGTGGGTAGAACTACTGTCTGAAATTACTTGGTTTAAATTGATTTTTTTAAAATTACTTTTCAGATTGAACTGGTAGTTAAATGTATAAAGATGGTAGGTTTTTTTCTTTTGGGTTGTCAATGGTTTAATCCCCAGCCAGCAACTCAGCACGGCACAGCCACTCACTCACTTATCCCCAGCAGGATGGGGGAGAGAATCAGAAGGGTAAAAAGAGAGAAAACCCGTGGGTTGAGGTAAAGGCAGGTTAACAAAAGGTAAAGCAAAAGCTGTGTGCACAAGCAAAGCAAGACGAGAATCATTCCCCACTTCCCATGGGCAGGCAGGAGTTCAGCCATCCCCAGGACAGCAGGGCTCCGTCACATGTAAGCATTACTTGGGCAGACCAATGCCATCACTCTGAATGTACCTCTCTTTTGTCTTCCCTGCAGCTTCATATGCTGATGTCATATGGCTTGGAATATCCCTTTGGTCAGTAGGGTCAGCTGTCCCAGCTGTGTCCCCTCCCAACTCCTCGTGCACCCCCAGCCTACTCACTGGTGGGGTGGGGTGAGAAGCAGGGGAGAGCGCTGCTCAGTGATATCTGAAACATCTCTGTGTCATCGACACTGTTTTCAGCACAAATCCAAGTCATAGCCTTGTACTAGCTACTGTGCAGAAAATTAACTCTATCCCTGCCAAAACCAGGGAATTTTTTTTAAAAGTAGCTTTTTAAAATTCCATATACTCTTTCAGGGGGAAGTCTGGGCTGTTGGGCTAACATGTCAGGGTTAATTTTCAGCTTTTGCTGAATCTGTCCTTGCTCATGGCTTTATATACTACTGCCAGTAATAATGTATGGTGGTTCTGTAGGCATTCCTCACATTTATTTGGCTTTTTTGCATTTTTGGCATGGCTAAAACTCTATGTATGATATCCAATCCAGAGAGATAAGATTCCAACACAAAGAAAAACACCTACCTGCAAGCAGAAAGAACTGCAGCCTGGAATACAGCCCATCATAAACGCCCTCTTGACATATGCTTCCCATAGCAAATAGTCTTTTTATACGTATATAAAATCTTAGCAAAGGAATTGGGCATACGGAGTAATTGTTTAGCCTTCAAGGAAGCAATTAGGGAATTCATTCGCTGTGGAAAGGTGCTGATACTGAGTGGGTGCTCTCATGTGTAGAGAAAGGGATTTCCAGAATGTTGTTGCCACAGCAAATGGGAGATTTGGCTTAAGATTTTTTTTCCTTAAAATATCACAATGTTGGACTGAGCTAGAAATGGATTTAGACTGCAAAAAATTACAGCAAAATGAAACACATTTCTTGTGTTCTCAAAGTTTTGTTTTGATTGGACAGTCAGGTAAGTAATTACATAGGTCTCTCTGTACTGACAAGGCACTCAAGTCTCACAGAATCACAGAGTTGTAGGGGTTGGAAGGGACCTCAAGAGATCATCGGGTCCAACCCCCCTGCCAAAGCAGCTCCCCAGCTCATACTGCACAGATAGGCGTCCAGACGAGTCTTGAATATCTCCAGAGAAGGAGACTCCACCACCTCCCTGGGCAGCCTGTCCCAGGGCTCTGGCACCCTCACTGGGAAAAAGTTCTTCCCCATGTTGGTGCGGAACTTCCTCTGCTCCAACTTGCAGCCATTGCCCCTTGTCCTGTCTCCACTGACCAAAGAAAAGGGGCTGGCCAATTCCCCCTGCACCCCATACTTAAGATATTGATAAACATTGATTAGGTCCCCCCTCAGTCTTCTTTTCTCCAGGCTGAACAGCCCCAGCTCTCTCAGCCTTTCCTCATAGGATAGATGTTCCAGGCCCTTAATCATCTTCGTAGCCCTTCTCTGGACTCTCTCCAGGAGATCCTTGTCCTTTTTATACCAGGGAGCCCAAAACTGGACACAGTACTCCAGGTGGGGCCTGACCAGGGCAGAGTAGAGGGGGAGGATCACCTCCTTAGAGTCTCGTATCAAGAACTCTCACATTTAAGTGTAAATTCATAAAAATGATTAAACTTGTATGTGATTATATATATATCAGTATTAAGACAGAATATGAAGATATAAAGCTTGTTTTCAGAAACTCATGGTTTGCCCTTACTGGTCATACTCATTGTGGCCTCATTTAAACTGCAGAGGCTTATTTCATTAGGGTTTTTATCTGCAAAATGCGAATAATCAAATCATGTGGTGGTAAGAAGCTTAATTAATCAAAGTGCTTTGAGGTAAAAACGCAACACTATGGTATGAGGGATTTCAACACTAGGCATTAACTGCAGCTAATATTTGTATACTTTGTTATTTCACCTTCATCAGCATAAAATGAGGTTTCTACAAGGCTGCCAAGTTACAGATCTCAGAATGATGTCTAAAGGGGGATGAATTACAGATCTCAGAATGATGTCTAAAGGGGGATGAATTACAAATAAACCCTTTTATAGACGGTAACCCTGAAGCACAGGAAAGCTAAATGCTTTGGCCAGGGGAGGGAGTACTTTCAGCTCCAGGTACTTTTAGTTCAGGACCTTATCCTTTGCCTTACATAAACCTTCATCTTATATTGGATCTGGCCTTTGTTTCCAGAAGCTTTGGGAGTTTATCATCCTATATGTTCTTCCGTTTCTCAGTTTTGTGAATGTTCTTCCCCATATATAGCTAGGCAGATGCTAACATTTTACATGGGTACGCCTTGTTCTGGGATTAAATAATGCAGGCCCTATATGATAGTACATTTGAAAGAAAAAAAAGCAAGAAGAAAACCACAACCTAAATCAAACACTCTCTCCCTCCAAATCCCCAAACCTGTAACTTTTGGTGTAAAAATTATCATTACCAGAACACCTGGTTTAAAGAATGCAGTTTCTGAGGTTGAAAACAGGTGAACTGTTTCTTTTTGTGTTGTGACTGAGCACTGACGGAGTTGCTCACATATTGTTTGTAATTATCATTAGAAGCAACAAATATTAAAATCACGTGGGTTATAGTGAAGATGAACAAGAATTAAATATTCCTGAATTTGAGAGGATTCATAGTCTTGCTTTGCATGTGGTTTTTATCTCTTACTGGGATATAGAAACTGCCATACCAAGTAAAGTCAGTGGCCTATCTTGTTTCCTTATAGACACCATCTTTCTTTACTTTTTAGTGCTCCCTGCAAGACAGACCAAGTGCTGTGATTCCTTTTAGAAGGGGGAAGTGAAATACAGAAAAGGGAAGAGGCTTTAACTGGGATTCTGCACATGGAACTGAACCCCGGTATCTTAAGTTTCATGACTGGATTCCTTGTTATGAGGTCAGCCTTTTTTATTTCCTTGCTGGTGATCCACATGAAAAGTTCCAAACAGAGAAGCAGCGTGCTCTCCATGTGAGACTCATTCCTTCATCTGTTTGTAGTTGGCATGTGACTTTGGGAGTCTCAGCTGTCTCTCTCTCTCTTTTTTAAATTATGAATCATTATCCAGATAAATATAAATATGTAATTTTTAGTTCTCTGCTTTTCCGTTGGCTTCCTTAAGATATTTTAGCACTGGGCCTTATAAGGTAATTTTAATTGAAATTAAATTTTTATCAAAAATGTTTTCTTTATCTTCTGTCGTATGTGAAACCAGGGACATGGGAATTCTGGTTTTGACTTTAACATTTAATTATAATTATATTATAACCCATTCTTTTGTACTCCTTTATCATTACCATGGTTAGTTTCCATATGGAACAATAAAATAGCTTTATTTTCAACAGTCTTTCTGTCCAAAGATCAGGTACATATAATATAAATCAGTTACATGGTTCTAACCTTTTTCTAGATGATAGATTTTGTTTCCCTGACAAATATAGCTGCTATTATGGTCTATTTGCACTTAGTGTAATTCAGGAAATTTACAGTCATGGGTTAAACTGTAATTTACAACCTTTTATGAAAAAAGGGAAGCAGTAAGACATAACATCTCAGGTTATTTGCATTTTCTGTTTTGTGTGAACACATTTTTTAGCATTTATTATTAAAAAAATGGAAATTCTTTATTGGAATGCAAAAACTCAGTATGTGCACAGTATTGTTTACACAAAAACATATTCCTGGCTTTTTTTAACGATTCAGAAGAGTTCACCTGCTAAACTTAGTAGAGCACATTTCTGTATATTTGGGGAAAAAAAAAAAAGAAGTTATTTGTAGACCTGTTTGCATTAATTTTGTCTGCAGTGCTATTCCTGGTCTTTTAAGGGAAGTGAGAGGCTTTTTGTTTCTGTTTCTGCCAGATCATGGAGGTAGACTTCATGTTCTGTTGGTGCATTTAACAGAACTAAATTCTCCTTAAGAATGAAACAGAAAAAGACTCAGGAGAGTTTATAGGCAAAGCGGAGTGGAAGAAGAGGTTGGGTTTATTTTTGCTAAGTTTGCTTTTCTGTTCTCTTTTGGCTAAAGGCTGAGAAAGAAAATAGTCTGTAAATGAGGAGTTCTTGAATATTCAGTAGAGTCTAAGAAGTATAAATTTAGAAAGTATATATGTTATTTTAAAACCGTGTTTTGTGGAAAATAATTTGCTGGCTTACGTAACTGTAATGTACTCAGCTTCTTTTCTGTGCAATTCTGATACAAGTAAGTTATATTCACCCATTTTTCTTTTCAGACAAGCTGAATATGAAGCATTTTATAACATGTACAGAATAAAGGTGTTTTTGGTTTTTTTTGTAAAAAACTACTGCAGAATTTAATTGAATATATAGTTCATTCAAATCCTTCCATTCTTGCTGTAGCAAGCTTGCACTGGTTAATACGTAGGGCTTTATTTAGTTGCCCATGTGTATGCGTCTAGTGCCATTTGAGATGCCTAGGAGTATTCTTCCTCATGGATGCCAGCTGCCACTGCAGGAAGGTTTCAGTTTACTCAGGCCCTGTGCCACGCCTGCACAGAGCTTACAGGGGTCTTGGGAGTCCAAAGGCTTCTCAGGCTTCATTGGGCATCTGCATTCTGACACATGAATCCTCCATAAAGGTCATTTGCACCCATGTGCCCAGTCACGTAAGGAGTTCCTCACGTTTTGTCTGGTCCTAAATCCCTTAGAACATCCAGAAGTGCTGGCTGTCTCCCGTATTATGTCTGAATCCAGTTCTGGATCTGTGGGGCATTGCACTAGCTGCTTTGTGATTAACTTTCTTTTCCTACCTAGAACCTTAGAAATTGGAGGGGGGGGGGGGTGTGTGTTGCAAAAGGACAAACTTAGCCAGACGGTTTTCATATTTTTGTAGCCCCCCCGAAACTCTCACTTGTCCTATGATGAAAATAGAGCATTTTTCTACATGTCACGAATTTATTTGTGCGGTGGTGGGAACTTTCCATTATTTTCCTAGTGTAAATAGAGCCTGACTCATCATTTTCAAGGGCTAGATCAAATATTAGGTTTACTTCTTATTTCTGGTTAAATTAAACCCCAAGCAAGTGGCATGCCACATGAAGTATGTTGCTCTTACCTGGATTTTTTGCTATCTTCACCTTTCTTCAGCAAAGACTGAATGTTCTGCTGCAAAGAGTCCTTACACAGAATAGGAAATAAGCATTATTCTTTCAGATGGAAGTTACTGGCAGAAACAGCTGAAGTATTTTGCAAAAAGTAATTTAATAAAGTTAAAAGCGTTAGCGCTCAAGTGCTAAAACTACGTTTGCGTAGTATGTGAGGCCTCTGAAAGCACAAAGATCAGGACATTAATAGCAGCAGTAGCTGCTGACATGGAAAAAAAGCCGTAAGTGGAAAAACAGTAAACTGAAAGTCCTTTATCCTCCTTTCCAGTCCTCAGTTCTCAAGAGTTTTGTCTGGCAAGGAGAGTCGGGAATCTGTCTGACTTTCAAATAATTACTGATGTATTACTCCATTGCAGGCTAGTAGCAAAGAGCAGCTGCGCACTGTAGCCAGAGCCAACTTCTCCCTTGCCCATCCCCCATTTCTGCCTGCCTTCCTCGGAGAAAGCTATCTCGCTATTAAATAAGCTAAGGTTGGGTTGCAAGGCAAACCAAGATTTCATTAGAAAAATATTTACTCATGCATAAAGAAGCCTTTTTTAAAAACTTCACTGCTTAGGAATCGAGGCGATTTTGTGGGTAATAAATAAAACCAGATTTGTTACACTACAGTTGTAAAGCTGCCATCTTTTATGAGCCTGGGAAGAGTGACCTTATTCATCATAAGGCTTTGTCAATTCTGCCTCTGTGTGACTATTCTCTTCTTGATACGCGTGAGTCATCTGGGCCATGCTGAACTGAGAGGTCTAGTGCCTTAAAAGTAAGGGAATTAATTGTAGTTGTTGGCTTTTTGATAAACTGTCCTCCTTTCCCCCACATTCCTTACCAGTTTTAACTGAAAATTAACATTTCGTGAGAGACAAAGTACCAGCATTGTGGTAAAAGAAACACAGCTCTGTAAGAAATCAATACTGAACCATTTCCATTTTCCTTTTTACTGAGCCCGAACCACAGCAATAAAAAGCTCCTTCAATGTCCTCACCTCCAAAAGGAGGAGTTCTCTGCAGAATTGCAGGGCTGCCAAAGCGTGTGATATCTCCACTCGTCTTTACATTTAAGATGAATGTAAATCTGAATTCCTGACTACTTGTGTTTCATCTGGAAAAGCTCACGAATGTGTGGAGGAGTCTTGCTGGAGTTCCTGTTTAAATAACTCAACACGGTGACTCCCTGAATCCCTCCTGACATTTCATTAGAGATGCTGTGTTCCTCCACTTCCAGATGCAGCAGTAAGCAGTTGCCATGATGTAGCCCGCTGTTCAGCGACAGGGAAGCAACTCATTTGTGTCAGCTGCGTTGTGCTCTGAGGTATTTTGAGGTATTAAGGAGCACAAAGGACTCCATCAAAATGTCAGCACACTTGCAACCAGAGGAAGGCTACTGTGGGGCGCTGCACATGGCTACCCTGGGAATTCATGGCTGCTGGCTGGTATGGAATCTATGCAAGTGAGCGTAGGAAACCTTTCAGACCAAACCAGACTTCCTTACGTTAAAAACCCGTAATGGCTCTGTGTACCATTTTGTTTTGCATTGGGATGGTAGTTTGAAACAGCACATTTATGTAACAATCATTCCAATGGTAAATGAAATAACTACCAGCTCCATAGCTTGATTGCATCTATATGGATGTGGAGTTCATGAATCATGCGATAATTCTATAGCTCAATTATCTGGAAATCTTTCCATGGAAAATATTAAATAAAGGGGGAAATGCCTTACCCTCTTTCTAAGAGAACAAACAAAAATCTTGAGAAAGGTGAAGAGTGAAAAGTCTGTGTCTGAGCCTGGCAAGTGTTCAGTGAGATTAGATGCTTGCATCTGAGGGTTTTCGTCCTTATTCGTTTATGAGCTAGCACGCTCCTCCCCACACCGTGATTTAGTAAAGCAATTGTAGCACCGTCCTTTTGTCAGAGGGGATGGTGCCTGGTGTACCAGTTGTTGATGAAAGGGAGTGAAAAGACTAAGCAGCCTACGTTATCGGAGTAGGTTTCTGTTTTAGCTAGCATCACATGAAAGGAGCCATCTTGTGGTTGTCTCCTTTGCAAATAGAATGTTGCTGTAGTGCAGCCTTGGAAAGCTGACGTTGAAGAATCTATACTTCTGTGATAATCTTTCTTATGCTTGTTTCAAAATGGCACCTTTTGAGTAAAACTTAACCTTACATGTTTTCACTCAGAGATTTTTTTTCATTCTATCCAATTTCTGATTCTACCAAATCTTCAGAATTAAAATACCACATCTATCTTTTCATGTAGGATTAAATTTATTTTCAGTCTGTGTCTCCTACTAGAAAACCCACCTCAATATTTGTTAGTCCTCTGAGCTCCTGCTCAGAGCTGTGATCTGCACTCTAAAGTCTGCTTAAAGCTGTAATCAACAGCGTATCCTTTGAAATGTGACTCTTGGTAGAACTGCTTTTTAAGTGAATACTAAGTGATTATTACTGGATTTTAATAATCTCTGTTAAATTGTGATCCTTGGGAACTGTGTGCATTCCAGGCACAAAACTGAAGCATCCCCATTATTTGCTCCTGGACTTCGAACTTGACTTGGAGAAACATGAATGATAAATTAATCTTACTTCTTCACCTGTTTGCTGATACATAATGACACTTATTTACCAGTTTGAGAGTTTGATTAATCCTCACAATCCTGAGCAGATGTCCACAAATTTATTTTATACAGATTAGCTCACAGATGATTGTATCAATTTCATTAAGTATATTTTTAAAAAGAACCCAACCAAACCTAGTTAGCTCAACAGTTATGTACAAACACAAGCTTCAGTCAAATTTTTTGAAGTTCTGCATCATTGGTAATGCCAAATTACACTACATACAGTTGAACACGGATAGCTATCTGCCTAGGTTAATAGATAATGTAACATCAAGGCCAAGGATCACTTTTTATTTGTTGAAAGTATAGAAAAATGTTACAAATTTCATTTGATTGCTGTCTGCTGAAAATACTGACTGAAGGTAAAAATGTATGAAATCTATACTTTCTGGTAAATCTGTTCACGAATTACATTGAACAGAGAAGCTAAGTCTTACTTCAACACGTGCCACCTGAGGTTTATTCTATTCCTTGGATTTGAAGAAAAGACTCTTCTAGGAAAATGTAAATCTGAAATTGGGGGTTTGAGGTGAGACTGATACTTATTCATGCTGGAATGGGAGGTAGAGTCTGAGAAAGGAGAGACAGGATTATTACTAGGTTTTACTACAGCTGATTTAGGAAGACAATGTGAAAATTTATTTTGGGAAAGTATTTGAGGCATTGACTGAAGTTAGACCTCACTCAATTTTCAACCAGAAAATACAATTAACCAGGAGAAAAGCCAGCTTTTTGACTGAAAATGTGTTTAAACTTCCACACACACACACCCCGAATATTTTCTTTGCTTCAAAGCTCGCAAGGCCAATGGGATCCTGGGCTCCATCAGAAGAGGGGTGGCCAGCAGGGACAGGGAGGTGATTGTCCCTCTCTACTCTGCCCTCCTGAGGCCCCATCTGGAGTACTGTGTCCAGATCTGGGGACCCCAATACAAGAAAGATGTGGAACTGTTGGAGAGGGTTCAGAGGAGGGCCACAAGGATGATTAGAGGGCTGGAGCACCTGCCTTACAAGGAGAGGCTGAGGGAGCTGGGCTTGTTCAGCCTGGAGAAGAGAAGGCTGCAGGGGGACCTCACTGCAGCCTTCCAGTACCTGAAGGGAGCATACAAACAGGAGGGGAATCAACTTTTTAAAAGGGCAGATAATGGCAGGACAAGGGGCAATGGTTTAAAACTAAAGGAGGGAAGGTTTAGATTGGATATTAGGGGAAAGTTTTTTACAGAAAGAGTGGTGAGGTGCTGGAACAGGCTGCCCAGAGAAGTGGTGGATGCCCCGTCCCTGGAAGTGTTCCAGGCCAGGTTGGATGGGGCCCTGGGCAACCTTGTGTAGATCCAGGCCTGAGGTTGGTGTCCCTGCCTGTGGCAGGGGGGTTGGAGCTTTATGATCCTTGGGGTCCCTTCCAACCCAGGCCATTCTATGATTCTATGATGCTATGTAGGTGTAGCATTTTAGATTAAAATCTGATTCCCTTAAAATGATGTCTTATTTTAAAATCATTTAAATAGTTCAAAACATTGAATTAAAACCTAAATGTTTTAAAATTATGGAACAAGATGCTTAATTTGATTTTAATTTTTAAGCTTTTTTGAAAAGTTTTTTCTCTTTATTGAGTTTTTTACTTCTCCCCAAGAGTTAGAAAATGGTAATTTTTCTTGAAATGGAAAAAATTCTTCCCAAGGTTGCTCTAAATAAGATTAAAAAGTCAGATAGCACCTCACTTTTTGAGAAAACAGCTTCAATGAATGGAACAATACACTTGTAGAGAACGTGAGTAGGGAAATCAGAGGTATCCCATTCTGCACTGCGCTGGTGCGGCCTCACCTTGAGCACTGCGTGCAGTTTTGGACACCACAGTACAAAAGAGACACAAAACTATTGGAGAGTGTCCAGAGGAGGGCAATGAGGATGGTGAAGGGTCTGGAGGGGAAGTCTTCCGAGGAGAGGCTGAAGTCCTTTGGCTTGTTCAGCCTGAAGAGAAGGAGGCTGAGGGGAGACCTCATCATGGTCTATGGCTTCCTGATAAGGGGGAGTGAAGGGGCAGGCACCGATCTCCTCTCTTTGGTGACCATTGATAGAACCTGAGGGAATGGTATGAAGCTGCAACAAGGGGGCGGTGAGGGGGTGGTTTGGTTGGATGTTAGGAAGAGGTTCTTTACTGGGAGGTTGGCTGGGCACTGGCACAGGCTCCCCAGGGAAGCAGTCACAGCACCCAGCTTGGCTGAGCTCAAGAAGCGTCTGGACGATGCGCTCAGTCCCATGCTCTGACTTGGCTGGGCCTGTGTGGAGCCAGCAGTTGGACTGGATGGACCTTATGGGTCCCTTCCAACTCAGGATATTCTATGATTCTGTATCATACTACATAATATTTTGATGTAATCTTTCTGTAAGTTTATATTTGAACTGATGTAAGCAACAATAATTGTTGCCTGTTGTTTCAGGCATCATCTTAGAGCTTTACATTCCATTGCTGCTCTCTCGCACATAGTGAAAGTAAGGCAATCTCTGTAATGAAACAGGAGAGGACTTTTGCTTAGGAAAACACTTAAAAGCAAGTGAGTTCAAGTATCTTCCCTCCAAAAGTGATGCTGGTGGGACAGTGATGATTGTTCTGAGCACTGGAGTAATGGAGACAAAATATATATATTTATGACACAGTCTGCTGCTTTATAGGAAAGTAAGTCTTTAAATCTGCAGGATTCTGAAAGGTAATGGATTAAATATAACAATTAGAATAAGAAATGGTTTCATAGTTAACCTGCCAAAATTCTCTGTCTGTTAGGATGCAAAAAGTTTGCTTTAAAAAAAGGAGTCTGTGAATCTGTGAAGTGAACCATCCCAGTTGTCGAGAACCACAGCCTGACCTCTGGCTCTCCATGTTTCAGAGAGACTTGAAGCAAACAGCTTATTTTTTATGTGGTTCCACAAAACCAGGGATTTATTTGGTTGAAACTGAAATGAGATGCAGGTCCCAGACTGATGTAATTGTGCAATTTCTTTGATGTTAAGAAGTGTAAAAGTCAAGAATTTTGGCAGTAGCAGTGTCTTCTGAGGTGGATAAATATGCATTGTAAGAAATGTGGCATGTAATGAAGTTAAAAGAGGATCACGTGTGAGAATGCGTGGAAGAGAATACGTTTTTAATGTGTTGTGTTCTCTCTAATGTCTAAACTTTACAAAAACTGTTGAAAAGTATCAGTGTATCCTCACATAACAACAGAACTGAAGTGAGTTTATTAGGATTACCTAGATTCAACTTCCAGAAATGTCTTGTTGCTAGGTGAATTCGTAGTCATAGATACCTTTTTTTTTCCTACCTAGCTCAGCACTTCCATATTAATAAACAAGAAGTAGGGTAAGATTTTCCCTAGGTATAAATCACTGCCGTCCACTGTTTATGTAAGCTTATAGCAGACCAGCCTTAAAGGTACCTCTGTACTTTGCATAGATTTTTTTTGTTTGTTCCTATTAACTAGGATTACACTGAATTTTCAATCAGAAATTGCTTTATTTAAAACAATAAGGAAAGCATTTTGAAACTGAATTGTGAAATAGTTACATGGAGAATCTGGAAGAGACTTTTGGAATCCCATCACTTGGAAATTAATCCAAACAAGCAACCTTTTGTCTCCCTGCTTCTTTTTCCACTTTGGCATGTTGAATGAATATCTAATTTGCTTGACTGAAACCTTTTGCTTCAATAGTAAACTACTGGTTTGCTAAAAAGAAAATCCTTTTGGTGCAGAGAGACTTTTCATACATATATGCAGAATCATGAGCTCTGTTTGTACGCTGAAAAGCTTTCAGGTATCATATGCACGGTACTGAACATACAGCGAGAGAGTCTCATGGAAGTTAATCAGTGATACTTCTGAGAATTCACCCCTAGTGTTGTCTCTTTTTTTACTTTTGTATTATAGTGTAATAAAGTGAATTCTTGTTTCATGTTATGTTTATAAAACTGTAATCTTGAGAAGCTCAGCATATTCATGACCATGCCCAGTAGATGGTAGGCATCATTTAAAACAACTAAACACTGCTTGAAGTCTACTGATCACCCTTGGCTCTTGCAGGCTCCAGCTTGTCCTTCACTAGTGCCTTCTCTTCTGCAATATCTAAGTCCAGTTCTGATCTAATTGGAATGAGGTGAACTTTCACTGGCATCAGCAAAATAAACAGAACAGCTTTCAACCAAAATACTTTGTTCATTAGATCAGTAAATTTACTAGATAAATCTTTGCCAGCGATAACTAGTTGGCTGGATTGAAGAAATGGTTCCAGTCCAAAATCAGCTATGCAGTCTGTTACTGTGAAGACTTTGCCTTATATGCAAAGGGCTTTGAGTACCTTTTCCTCTATCTGCTAGGCATACTAGAACACTTGCTGAAGTAGCACAATTCTGAGCAGAACTTCCCAAGTGTAAATGGTGGCCTGGAAGCAAAAGCTTTAGGCAGTGCAAACCAGCATGTTAACCTGAAGCCTCTCCATGTAGTAGTATTCATTCTAGCAGATGCTCTCACTCCGGCTGTAGTAGTGACATTTGTGCATCAGAATCTACTATCCTAACATGCAGATATTCTTTTTATTGACCAGACTTTTCTCTGACAGACACACCATACATCTTAGGGAGAAAAGATGTAGTTTATTTCGTTTTGGTGCTGCCATTCTGAAGAAGTTTGTGAAATTAGACCCTAGCAAGCTTTATGGAGCATCTCATGAGGAGGCTTAAACCACAGCCGCGATCTGTATCAACATACAGTAGTGGCGTAACCCCAAAGGAATGGCAATGTGTTATTTTAAGCAATCAGACAGGACATGACAGACTGTCTGATATCATGTGTTGGCATGAAAGTTAATGCTGAAGTCTTCAGCCATGACAGGTTTTAAAATGACGGGTAGTACCATTCAGGGGCTAAAATGTGTTACCTTTTTTGAAACACACATAAGTTTCTCCCTACGTGGGGAAGAATTGCCTGTCACAGTAATGAAATGGATCACCAAACTTGCTAAGCAGCCTTGACTTTCAGGCATTTGAGAAGCTGAAGAATATCCAAGTAGTTCAGATACCAGCCTGCGTTGTGGTGGAACAGGTGTGGTTCATCTGCCCTTAGGGATTTCTTCTGGATAAGATATACTGGTCCAGATCCACAAAGGCTTCTGCTCCTATTGGTAGCAGCTGAAATACACTTCAAATAGCAGCTACTTCTGCATAGACAATGGCAGGACAAAGGGGAATAGATTAAAGCTAAAGGAAGGAAGGTTTAGATTGGATATTAGGGGGAAATTTTTTACAGAGAGAGTGGTGAGGTGCTGGAACAGGCTGCCCAGAGAGGTGGTGGATTCCCCATCCCTGGAGGTGTTCAAGGCCAGGTTAGATGGGGCCCTGGGCAACCTTGTGTAGATCCAGGTCTGGAGGTTGGTGGCCCTGCCTGTGGCAGGGGGGTTGGAACTGTATGATCCTTTGGGTCCTTCCAACCCTTGCCATTCTATGATTCTATGACCACTGAAAAAAAAATGGACAGACAAACAAAAGTACAAGCTATAAGTCTGTTGTATGTTTGGAAAATGCTTTATTTTCTCTCAATGAAAGGCTAGGAAAATAAAGCTTTGTGTGTGGATAAGAGCAGTTTGGCTCAACCCCCAAATTTGGTGCTATAAGAAAACTGGTATTGAAAGAATTCCAGGCAGTTGTTATACAAAACAATTGGTCTTTGCTTTCCACCAATATAACATTATTTGAAATTTTGGTAATATGAGGAAACATTTATTAACCCATTTTCTTAACTTAATGCAATCTATGATTTATATTCAACTTTTGTAAATCATAACCAAAACAATTACTCTTTCACCTGCCTGTCAGAATCAAGCAGGAATATTTTTCACTTTAAAAAATAACTTTTCTGATTTTTTTTTTTAATACGTGACTTGAACTTGGGGATTTATGCTCTCTCACCAGGTGACAGCTGTTCTCCAAAGGAAAAGCAGCACTGTCACGTTTTCTCCTCTTCTAAAAGTATTTCTGCTGCCTTTTGAAGGGAACAATGTAGATGACTAATTGCTAGTGCTACTAGCTCTTCACAGGAGGTCAGGTTAAGGCCCATCAATTTTGGAGATACGTGTGGTGTAAAATCTGAGTGATGGTTTTTCCCCCCTGGCTAGTCCAGGCAGCCCCATTTCAGCATACTGTCTGTTTTGTATTACAATTGGAAGAAATTTACACCATGGCATTCTTCTGGGCTACATCCAGTTTGCTCTTGACCAGCTGCCACTACCATGGGTCAAATGGATCCATATCCACTCTTGGGGAATAGCAAGGACAAAATCTGCTAATTTAAGCTTCTCACTCTGGCTTGGGTTTCCTCTCCAATCCAAGCTGCACTATATAGGAACCGAGGCATCAATCCCAGGTTTAAAAACATTCAAGGTTAGATGGTGTAGTGCTCCACCGACATCAGTTTGTAGAACTAGCATGTGAGGTTTTTGATGGCTGACTGAGGAAACAGGTTTATCCCTTGTATAAGAACAGAAATGGCAAAGACAGCAGCAGGAATACAGTGTTGAGAATCACCACCCTGCCAGTCTGCCTCAGCCTTGACCAAAGGCT
Source organism: Laterallus jamaicensis coturniculus (assembly GCA_022605575.1). Classification (NCBI taxonomy): domain Eukaryota; kingdom Metazoa; phylum Chordata; class Aves; order Gruiformes; family Rallidae; genus Laterallus; species Laterallus jamaicensis. Next base: position 11,305,821 of record JAKCOX010000023.1, on the reverse strand, counting down.
AAAATTGTCATGGTTCACTGTCAACATCTGTTCAGCCTGCAGTTTTCACTCAAAATGCTAGAAAAGAAAATAGGATGTGTGCCACTGTTGATGTTTTTGAAGATGGTAGACTCACTGTGTTGCAGTGGGTGACCTCAGAAGTTAAAATCATGCATGTACCACGTGCATTTGGAACCCCATCTGGGAATCTGCATGCTTTCCAAAATGTATAGGGCTTGTGATGAGAAAAGAGTATATTTAAACTTTTCAGTTTGGGGAAAAAGCTTAACTAAAACAGGAATATGAATTCAGAAATTCACTGTGGTCGAGCCTAAAGGGAGTTCAGGAGCAGAGCTTCTGAAGTGAGATGTAGCTAGCAGACAGTTTGGGAATGGGCACAGTGCTAGAGTCTCAAACTAATGGGATGTCTCCTGGAAATGAGAATCAGAAAGGAAAGCTAATGATCGTTTGAGCCTAACTTGGTGTTTCTCACCCCTAGCCACCCGTTTGTACCATTCTGACCAAAGGCTACAGCTCTGCCAGGGCAGCCCTTGTGTAATAAGTTCCATTATTCAAGTTGAATTCAGCAGTCTAGATTTGGAACATATGTTGCTATTTCCTAGAAGTGTTAGCTCAGTTTTATTCAGGATTTCCATGGTTTTACTGCCAGGCAGTTTAACTGAGAGTAACTCAGTTTTCCTCTGTGTCTTTTACTATGGAAAAGAACCTATAACTGTCAAGATTTTGTATGATACTTTATGATTTTTTCCTTGCAGTACTGATGCAATTCTTGCACAATATATGTCTGTTATGTAGACTTTACAGTTACTATTATACATATGACATACTGCTGAAAACGTAAATAAGAAATCCTATTGCTCAGAATTGTGTTTGTCAAAGCAGTATGTCAAGAATGGGAGCAGTGAGGGTGCTGGCACACGGGAGGTGATGCTCACCTAGTCATGACTGTGCCACTTCCTGCTCCCAGCTATCCTTTCCACCCCATGACATGCAGTTTTCCACCCTTGTGCAGAGATGGTTCATCTGCTCATGTCGCAGCTGCTGAATTTCTAGAATTTGCAGCCAAGCATCTTAAGGTAACGCCAAATCATTTTTTGCTTAGCTTAAAACATTGGTCCACCAGCTGTAGAACTTCATCAGCTGTTCTGCAACTGAGATGTGATTGCAACCAAATAAAAAAATCTCTGGGGAAAGGGAGGTGGGACTTTTATCAACGGCCCAAAAGAATCAAGGTGTTGGATGGGATAAAAGTTATTTTGTATTCTGTCCTGAGAAGCTCAGAAGGATCCCCAGGCTCTTTCATGACAGTACATGCCTTAGCCTGAACCTAGCTACAGGTGTGGATGAAACATGCATCCAGGAAAAGTCACTTCTGATCATGAATCAGAACTCTTAGAATGGGAGTCAGCTCCGGGCTCAGAGCTGCATTTAGATGTCTGCAGTATGGATTACTGCATCTGAGGTACAACCTTAATGCGCAAAAGATTCAGTAAATACCATCACTGGCGCTTTGAGACCAATTTTGTATCTTGTTGGAGGATTGTATCTGCTCCTTTCATTGACCATTCCAGGAATAAGAGTCAATGAATCACACTCATCTCTCTATTTCTGTAATGACTCCTCGGTGTTCCCTGCCTCTTTCTTTGTCATTGTTTCTCTTTCCCGTTTGTTGGTAATACTGAAGTCGGTTTGGGATGTAACTGTCAGAGCCTTCACGTTCTTTTGCAGAAATCTGATGAATGTTAGTGGATTGAATAGTTTATGCTCTATGTTATGGATTCAACTCCTAGACATGCTGGTAAGGCTGTGAGCATGATGCAGACAACATGCATCATTTGGTGTCCCTTCTCCCACATGCAAATTGTCAAGTGTCTCACTGTGTCAATATGGGGTCTTTAGGGGTACATAATGGCTCACTCTTTTTTTGTATCTTTCAGCCATGTGAAAAGTCATTCTCTTACAAGTCATCCAGTCGTGCCTTTTCCTTCAGTGCTCTCTCTAAGTGCCCAGCTGTTGTCTTTGGCTAGGTTTTAGTGATTCCTTTGTGGTTCACTTTATCCCTTGGTGACTTCATCTGCCATGAGATTACCTGTATAGCCAGCACACCTAACATTTTCTTCTGATAGTCATGTCATTTTAATACTGAAAGAATTCTCCAAAGGTCTGTGTCCTTACGCTCACCATCATTGTGTTTCCCTTCCTTCCCAATACTTTCCAGGGTTTTTCATTAGTTTGTCTTTTAAATGCTATTCTTAACAAGTGTGGCTGAGATTAAACAGAAACATTGTTCAGAGAGAAAGGGGCTTCTGGTGAAACAGATGTCACTTTCAGGACTTATATCCCCTTCCTTTGGCAACTGACACAGATTCTGGCTAACGTATCAGTGGGCATCCTGCCCTCCCAACAGATGGTCAGAAGTACAGAGAGCCAAAAGCCCATCTATGGATGCAGAATATGTTGAAAAGTGTATGTCTAGACACAAACGTTGAATGAGATTTTTAGGCTGAACTTCTGTGCCTGCAGTCAATCTAGAGGAAAGGACAGCTTTTTAATAAAGGCACATTCTGCATCAGCATATGGCTGCTTTGGTGTTTAGAGCAGGAGGGTTGGGGAGAGGGAGATCATGAAGTAATCGGCATATTAGAAGAGTCACTCCATTTTTTGTTGCTATTGGGAATATCTACTGGGAGACCCAGGTGTAGTTACTCCTGTTCAGCTGGGTTTCACAAAACTAGCTCAGAAAATTGGAGAAATCTGTGGTACAGTTCTTCAGATAAACATATGTAGCCTTAGAAAAGAGTTTTGCATGTCTTTTAGTAGAAAACAGAACTTGTTTTCTCGTGGCTTTGTCATGTCTGGCAAGAATCAGAGACGTTTTTATTGAGTCAGAATCTTCTCACAGAATACAGCAGCGATCGCACGGGTGACTGGGAACAATTTGTTTGGCTTCTTACAGTGATGCTTAGAAACATGACTCGTTCTTACTAGGTTTTTAGGAGAAAGGCAGTGACCTATACTACTATAGCTGGCCAATGAAATATGTATTGCAACAAGGAGATATATATATATATATATATATAAAATTAGGCCAGGACTTTTGCCCTACATTTTCCTACAGCTAGAAATGCTTGCTAATATACGGTCTGTACTTTGCTCATAGCCTTTGCTCATAGCTGTTGAACTCTTACCTACCTGAACCTAAAAATCAAGCAGATTTAAATCAGTTGCCTGGTGTGTTAGATAAAGGCATAGCAAACTGTGATAAGCACTTATATGACCTTTGCTGGATAATATTCAGAAATTGGTGGAGATTTATTTGTACTAGTCAAGGTAACTCAGCTGCAGAGTTTGTATGGGGGTTATTTTACACAAGGAAGGAGCTGACTTGAGCTTTGAAGGAAAACAGAGGCAGGAAGTAATGAAGTGAGAGAGGGACGGAATAATTCCCTGTGAGATGAGAAACCGAAGGAGCTGGCTGGTTGTTTGCTATGCGTGGAGAAGAATGTTGCAGGTGCTTGCATGCCCTGGAGCACGAGCCGGTACAAAACAGAGGCAAGAGCCACTCTTCACTCTGCATAGTGGTTGGTGCACTCAGACAGCTTCTGAAGATCACCTTTTTTGGTGGTAAAAAGGGAAAGTTCATCTTTACGTTGTTCGTGCTCTGTCAGAAACGCTACCAAATGTAACAAGAATTTAGTAGTTTATGCACCTTCCCATGGAGGCTTGGCTAGAGGCTGTAGGGACGGTTCAGTTATCACTTGTAATAATAAACAGCTACCAGGCAATAATTATTTTCACACAAAACTGTGGTGGTTTAACCCTGGCTGGAGGCCAGATGCCCACCAACCAAGAGGTTGGCCGAGAGGTGAAAAGTCATATATATTGCATTGCCATTCACCTGTACTTCTTTGATCCGATTTCATCCTGCTTTTCTATTGATTCTCCCTTTTCACTATAATTCCTGAGTATTTTAAATTCTGTTGTTTTTTTAGAGTGGCCAAAATCATATCCCCTCTTGGGTTTGGGGTTTTTTTTCGGTAACTTGATTGTCTATGGATGTGTTATTTGACTGCATGCACGTGTTTCTATAGTTGGTGATTATAAAGTCAATCACCAAGTGAGCTCACTAGCATTGTGCATTCAGTAACACTCCTCATTAGCTGGTTCATAAAAGCTTTCTTTTTCCTTTTTTATTTGGTTCTTTGTATGTTGTACCAGTGTGAAGTGCTGCGTGAACTCATATTCCAGCTTTCTGGTATTTACCAGCCTGTTTTCTATTCTCTTTTAGCCCAGCTAAAAATTACTTTGACTAACCACAAGCTGATGCACCGTCTCACGAGCAACGTGAGATTTGCTTGTTAATGGTATTTTATTTAAATAATGGAATTCACCACGGTGTTGAATTATGGTTCTTACTTCAGAAGTGTTTTCAAGCTCCTTGTCTTTCTAACATTTACAGCACATGCTGCGGGTGGAGGGAAGGGGAGGGCACAGCTGAACTCACTGGGTAAAAAAGTGTGTCTTTGTGTTAGCGCAATGAAAAAAAGCCTAATCGGGGACCTAATCAAGAGGCTGCAGAAGCTCAAGGCTCTCCAAGATCGACAGGCCTGGTATGGGGCTATTGTGTACTCTTTTTGGAGCCGAGGGCATTGTGTTTGCTATTCTGACAGAACCCTGCACGGGGTATGAATGGGAAAATGGAAGCCAATGCTAGTTCCTGTTAATTTGTTCTGTACCAGAGTCTGTTTAGTGATTTGCCACGCACCCTGAAGTCCTGCCGTCATGTGGACTTGTTTCCTGACCCTGCCTCTGCCACGGTATTTTTGCCATCCCTTGTTCAGCATCCTCCGCTGCACCTGTGTGCCTTTGAAGTGCTGTATGCACCTGGAACCGGCTGTCAGACTCCGGGCAGGAGCACTGTGGGGTTTTTTCCCTCGGGAAGTCTGTGTTGCCATGCCACAGGAAGAAATCAGGCTGCGTGCCAGCCTGTGTGGCTTTGCACAGCAATGTGTGTCCACACCAACAGCAGAGCGAGCGCTTGAGTGAATCTCCGGAACGCATCAATGGGAGTGTCACCTGGGTGAGGGCTAGGTGATTTACATCTTATGATTGGAGAGTCATATTTTAAAGTTCAGCGGTTTACCTGTTGCCACATCTGAATCTATCTAGTTTTTAAGGGGTGCTTGAATTTTTATTCTTTCATATTGTGCCAGGAATGAAGAGTTTTCGTCTGCATTTGCTGGCCTAAGTTAAATACCACCCTCATTAATAGGTAAATCCATAGGTTGAAGTTACAGGTAAAAGTAATCTGACAGCAATTTGTACTATTTCCAGGTCACTAAAGGGCATCTGATTATATTGATTCTTGGTAGTTACTTCTTGTTGAAACTTATCAACTGTGGAACTATGGAAAGCTTGAGGGGAAGCTGAAGTCCTATACCTTCAGCCTGGGGACAGTAGGAAAACTAACCATTTTAAAAATGTGTGGGTTCAGATTTACATGAACTCTGCAGAGAAAATAAACTGGGCATCTTTGAGTCTGAGCAGTGTGCACAGGACCTTGCCTGTTTCGCCCTCTTGGAAGCTTCTAGCTTATCAAATTATCATATAGTCATTCAGTTAGCAAATGTGTTGTGTTAATGAACCAATATTAATTGAACATACGCCTGTTACCATGGTTAATTCTACACACTTATTGCAGGAACCGCTGGGTAAATTAGGAGATTATTGGCATGATTAACTTGCATTCCACATCTAATGCATAATACAGAATTTTTCCTTTCTTATTTATAAACAGAACAGTTGGGAGTCATGGTGGACTTGAGAGAGCCAACGGGCATTGCCATCTCACATCAGTGTGGTCTCGAGGTAGCGCTCAGGTTAAAAGATGCAGGGTTGCTGACCTTCATGACTCTATTGCAACGTTTGGTATGTTCCTTAAATCTTCAGCCTCTTGTTGGTCTTCAGCAGAGCGTTCAATGCTGTTTCACATGGCCTTCTCCTGCACAAACTGGCAAGATGGATGGGTGGTCTGTGAGTAGGGTAGGAAATTGGCTAATTGGTTGCACTCAGAGGGTGGTGACCATAGTTTTTACTCAGACTGGGAGACTCTCACAGGTGGGGTCCCCCAGGGAGCAATACTGGGTCCTGCACTTTTCAACAGCTTCATAAATTATCTGGATGACTATATGGGGTTTGCATGGCAAGGTTTTGGTTGCAGGGGGGCTGCAGGGGTGGCTTCTGTGAGAAGCTGTGGGAAGCTTCCCCTATGTCTGACAGAGCCAATGCCAGATGGTACTAACATGGACCCACTACTGGTCAAAGCTGAGCCCATCAGCCATGATGGTAGCACCTTTGGGATAACATATTTCAGAAATAAATAAAAAAAGAAAAAAGGAGCAGCAGTTTTTTGAAGCCAGGGAGAGGAGTGAGAAGATGTGAGACCAGCAACTTTGCAGACACTCGGGTCAGGAGGAAAGAAGTGGAGGAGGTGCTCCAGACACTGGAGCAGAGATTCCCCTGTAGCTCATGGAGGACCCTATGCAGGTGGAGGCACCTGAAGGACACTGTGTCCCTGTAGGAAGCCCACACTGGAGCAAGCTCCTGGCAAGACTTGTGACCCCATGGGGAACCTATACTGAAGCAGTGTGTTCTCGAGGGTCTTGCACCCCATGGAAAGGACCCATGCTGGGGCAGTTGGTGAAGAACTACAGCCTGTGGAAAGAACTCACATTGGAGAAGTTAGTGGAGGACAATCTGCCATGGGAGGTGTCGGGGAAGACAGCAGGCCTGCTAGCAGCCTAGCTCTCTTCTTCCAAGATTTAGGCCCTGACAATATCCTCCTGTTCCCATAAGACAGGAAAAGTTACTCATGCTGAGAGGAACTTAATAATCACATTCTCAAAACACAGCAACCTTCTGATAGGGGTACAGGCTACCCTAAACCAAGAAGCAGTTATGGGAAGGGATTTGGGAGTAATGGAACATGTTAAGAACCAGCCATAATAAGAGGGTCAAAACAGCAGGTGTGCAGATACTTTTAGGTATCAAAGGTAAACTAAGGATATTTAGCTATAAGATAGGTTTATCAGAACTCGTTGTAATTACTAACCAATCAATACAGTGTGAACAGTGTGTGTAACCAATTAGCAGTTTTTAACTTGCCACGTTTGCAGTAATAAAGGTCTATAATCTGGGTGATCTCAGCCAATAAAATGGCTTCACCTAAAATTCATATCGAACTGTGTGTTGCTCATTGCTGGTCTCCACAGGGAGGGACCTTGCACTGGAGCAGGGGAAGAGTGAGAGGAGTCATCCCCCGAAGGAGGAAGGAGTTGCAGAGACAATGTGAGATGAACTGACCACAATCCCCATTCCCTGTCCCACTCTGACACTGAGAGAGAAAGAGGGAACAAAATCAGGAGTGAAGTTGAGCCTGGGAAGAAGGAAGGGGTGGGGGAAGGTGTTTTAGGATTTGGTTTCATTTCTCATTACTCTGTTTTGATTGGTAATATATTAGGTTTCTTCTAAGTTGAGCTTGTTTTGCCCACGACAGTAACTGTTGAATGATCTCTCCCTGTCCTTATCTGGACCTACAAGCCTTTTGTTTTGTTTTCTCTCCCCTGTCCAGTTGAGGAGGGGAGTGATGAAACAGCTTTGGGGGAACCTGGCCTCCAGCCAGGTTCAACCCCCTACAATGACGGGACTGAAAGCACCCTCACCAAATGCGCTGCTGACACAGAACTGTGTGGTGAGGTAGACTTGTCAGAAGGGAGAGTTACAGAGAGAGCTGGACAGGCTGGAAGAGCCTGTTGGCAAGAGCAGTATGAAGTTTAACAAAGACAAGTGCAAAGTCCTGCACCTGGGACAGAGTAACCACAGAGCCCAGTACCAAGCTAAGATCTGTGCAGCTGGGAAGCAGCCTTGCTGAGAAGGACCTGGGATCCTGGTGGGCAACAAACTAAACATCAGCAGTGTGCTGCTGCAGCAGCCCAGGCAACCAGGATCCTGGGTTGCATCTGCAGAGGCATTAAAAGCTGAGATACAGTCATGATCATCCCAGTCTACTCAGCACCTGTCTGGCAGCACCTGGAGTACTGTTCTGGCCCCAACAATTCAAGAAAGATGCAGACAGACTGGAGAGACACATGAAGATGATTGAAGGGCTCAAGAACCTGCCCTGTTAGGGAAGGCAGAAGGAGTTAGGAGAAGGCTCAAGGGGGGGTCTCATCACAGTAATCCATATGCCACTTAAAGGATGGCTGCAAAGAGGACAGAGGCTTTCTCTTCCCAACCAGCCATATGGAGAAGACAAGGGGCAATGGGTGTAAGTTGCACCGGGAGAGGTTTCATCTTGGTATAAGAAAGAAATTTTATTTCAGTGAGAACAGTCATTCACTGGAACACCTCCCCAGGGTCAAGGTAAACTCCTCATCACTGGAGGCTTTCAGGGTGCTAGTTAATCCCATTGCAGCTCCCTTTCCCCATGAAAGGTTGGGCCAGGTGATCTTTCAAGAGCTTTTCTAACCCAAGGAGTTCTGTGATTCTATGATTGTTCAAAAAGCCTGTTTTCTTTCAAGTAAGAGTAAAGTCTTTGCCCATAGAATTTGGATGGAAGTGCCTGAAAATGTTAAAAATAGTGTAGTAAGATCCTTGGAGGACAAATAAAAGGACATGAGAATGAATTGCTGCCAAGCAAATCTAAGACTTTTTGCAAACCCGTATTTGAGGAATCAGTTCAGAATTTGTAATGGTGTCAAGGGTTACAAATACTCCTCTTGCTGCAGCTGGTGGTTCTTAATGCTTATTGACATGATAACTGAATGGGTATGCCGAATGGCCTGCTACGTTACCCCCTAAATTTCAGAGTTTGTGTTCCTTGGCCCCACAAGAAATTCTTCTTAATCTTTCCAGAAATGCTTGTGTGTTTCCAGACCTTCTGCTGTCAGTTTGTGGGTTTTTTCTCCTCTATTACATTTCTAACATTCTATTGTATTGCTAATAAAGTCATTTTAGGATTTTAAAAGAAACTTTACATTTCTTTGACAGCCTCAAATTCTGAATTATTACTTTTAGGAATGTGTCCCAGCCTTCATTGGAAATGAAGTATCCACACGTTCCAGTTCCTAAGGAAATACTTGAAAATATGACTGGAGCACACTCTAGAGGCTCAAAATCTCAACGGCAGATAAATAACTCCAAATTTATTCATATTTGAAATCTCATGATTTTAAAGCAAATCTCATGATTATTTTTTTTTAAAGCATGTTTCATTACTGATGAAGATCTGAAGCAGGATTTGGAAATACTATGGATTTCCTTATCTGCCATTCCTCCAGAGAATCCTGTTATTAATCTGGTGACAGGGAGCTGGGTTTTGTACATTACACTGAGTCATATCTAGGTCAAAGATGGATGAAACTCTGCCATCAGTTCATAGAAAGGCTGGTATTACCTCTGGAGTTTTTCACAAGCTAGCAAAATTTCTCTTGGTAGGTTTTCTGGAAGGATTGTGTCCTGAAAAGGACAAATCCCACCCTTCCTAAGTTTGTTTGGAGAACCAAGGCATAAGTATGCCTAACTTAAAAAATTCTAAGCAGGTCTGCATTGGATTGTATAAAATGTATGATGCCATTAAACAAGGTCACTGCCCTCTATGGTGACTGTGTGCTCTCTGCTATTTTACATCATGCTGCATGACTGGGAAACTTGCATGGAGAAAAGGAAGAACAAGCTTGATAAAAATCCTGATTTATACATCACTTCAAACCATCTGAGCTTTACCATGTGTCTATCCATCTTCCCTTCCCAGATTTATTTGTTTTTTTTAAAAAATCTGTGTAATATTTCCAATAAAATGTGAAGCTCTTTGAGTGTAGCAGAAGGATCAGTGCATTTTTCAGAGCGTTGACACTTTTGGATCATATTTAGTAATGGGTTCATGTTACCCTCTTGAAGGATGATGCAGATAGGGCTAAATGTCCAACTGAGTGACTTGGACAGCTGAACGTTGTCACTGGATCCGAGCAGCGATTTGTAAAATCATTCATGCTTTCTCTCAGCTGCCAAATAGGCAGCTATCAACACTGTCAGATTTTTGTTATTATTTTCAGCTATTTATTAAACATACATGTTGCCTGCTTGGGTTCGGTTGATCATATATTATTTTATGCTGACACTCTAGAGCCTCAACGATGAATCAAACTCTGGCATCCAAGTCTGGGTGTGGAGTCTGTGTCCAGTAATCACAAGACCTTTCTTTTTTTAAACTGCAGTTGCTGTCTCTGTTCCCACTTCCCTGGCTGGTCATCACTTCATTACATAGAAAATATGTCTGCTGGTCCTCTGTCCTGCACTGATCCTGCTACCCCTCTGAACACTTTGGGGCAGAATTGGATGTAACCTGTAGCAGCCCTGCTGGGTACAGCTTCCAGGGATGTGCAGCCCATCTGCATGTGCTCATGACCTGGTGATGAGGCCAGTGGGGCTGAGGAATGTACCAACTCAGTGTGTCCGTGCTGGGGCAGGGATTTCCAAACTGTAATCTGTGAGTTCACATGTACATTTGGAAAAGGTGGTGTTGGGGTTTTTTTTTTCCTCCTTTAGCTGGTACATTTTGGAAATTGTTTGAACAACTATTTAGGCCAGACAGCTGCTGTGGTTGTAGTTACCAATCCCTGGCAGAAACCACACAGCTGGAAGTCAGGGATAAAATGACTGAAAAAGGGGAAAAAAAAAAGGATAAAAAAATACCCAACTGGACCAACCCCAGAAGCCTTTACTCCCCTTATGTGAGTATGAAGTACAGCTGAGAACATGTGTGAGCCACTGCACCAGAATAAGACCTCTAATAGAATCATAGAATCATAGAATGGCCTGGGTTGGAAGGGACCCCAAGGATCATAAAGCTCCAACCCCCCTGCCACAGGCAGGGACACCAACCTCAGGCCTGGATCTACACAAGGTTGCCCAGGGCCCCATCCAACCTGGCCTTGAACACCTCCAGGGACAGGGCATCCGCCACCTCACTGGGCAGCCTGTTCCAGCACCTTACCTCTCTCTGTAAAAAACTACCCCCTGATACCCAATCTAAACCTTCCCTCCTTTAGCTTTAAACCATTCCCCCTTGTCCTGCCATTGTCTGCCCTTTTAAAAAGCTGATTCCCCTCCTGTTTGTATGCTCCCTTCAGGTACTGGCAGGCTGCAATGAGGCCCCCCCGCAGCCTTCTCCAGGCTGAACAAGCCCAGCTCCCTCAGCCTCTCTTTGTAGGGCAGGTGCTCCAGCCCTCTAATCATCTTTGTGGCCCTCCTCTGAACCCTCTCCAACAGTTCTACATCCTTCTTGTATTGGGGGCCCCAGATCTGGACACAGTACTCCAGGTGAGGCCTCAGGAGGGCAGAGTAGAGAGGGACAATCACCTCCCTGTCCCTGCTGGCCACCCCTCTTCTGATGGAAAATAATAATTTATTAAATAGTTATGTTTATAGTTTATTAAATAGTTTATAGTTTATTAAATAGTGTATTGAATAGTTTATTAATAGTTATGAAGGAAAGAAGGGAAGGTCATGGCAACAAAACCCAGTGAGAACAAAAAGCCTGAGTGTTTGGTTTCTTTTTTTCCAAAAGGAAGAAATGTTCCACATATCTCTAGGCTTAACTGGACAATGAATCTGGACAGATTTGCCTTCCCTACAAAGTATGGACCGCTACATAAAGGTCAGACTTTGGATTGAAAAATGCCCCTGGATTCTGCCTTAAAAGTTGGGAAAACCAAAGTATTTTCATTTAAAATAAACTTAAAACTTTCATAATTTTGGGAAAAAAAGGAGATGTCAAGGGAAAGTTGTACTTGTTCAGTGTCACACTTTCCCATTAAAAGGCATTGTTACTAGTTAGTGTTGAAGAGCAGATGAAATAGCAAGTTTTTCTCCCAACCAAAACATCTCATTTCTAGTAAACATATTTTTAACAAGTGGTTGAGGTGTTCATTGGCATTTAATTCTTGCTGGCTTTCTACATCCCTTAAAATACTGAGCTTGGTCAAACTCTGGTTACAGAAATGGTTTTGGCAGTGCTAACTACTGATTTCTATGTACCTGCAGTTAAATCTTTTGGGATTTCTTCTTCCCAATCCTTTTGGGCAGAAAAAATTGATGTTTTCACAGTAGCTGTTGATAATGAGAAAAGAAAAAAGAGGAAAAAACCACCCATGAGAGACAAGTAAAATAGATTTGAAGGAGGGAGGGAGCATCCAGCAAGAGAGAGGGAAATAACGTGCCGTGTGACTGGAGTCTGAGAGGGAAGATCACACTCAGGGTTTGATCCTGAACCTTCCCTTCACTTACTGATTTAGGTGCCGAGTGCTGATGTTGGGAAAGATGCCTAAGACAGTTTATACAGACCATGTTGCCTTCCAATTAGGTAAAATTGATTAATACCTATACCTAAGAGGGGATATTCTCCAGGAAGACATCATTCATACTTGCTTCTCTCGGTGTGTTTGCTACAGCTTTATGGCTTTTCTGTTTTCCCAAATTGTTCCTGGCTGTGCAAATGCAAATAAAGGCATGGAGTAATTTCTGCTTGTGCCACAGCCTTTATGTGTGTCACGTGCTCCCATCTATACAGATAAAGGCTAGGGAAAAGTCAGCATGAAACAGGCTTGGTCCTTACCTGATGTTTTAAAAAAACTAGTACTTGTTCAAATGCCACGGGATGGAAGTCTTGAGAAAGACTGTTCTTCTTATTAACCTGATTTTAACAATTACAAAGTTAACATGTTTAATCGTTAGTTATGTTTGGATACTTAAGACCTTTATATAAACTGTAAGACCTTTATATAAACATTTTTATGTCTTACTGTGTATTTACTCCAGGTTAGCCTTCAAATATAGTTATGTTTAACTGCTTGCACAGATGCCTCTGTACTAAAATTCAGAAGGACAATTACATTGCAAGAGAATTAAGAAAATAATGGGGTGACTGTATTGGTCTGAGTTACTGTTACACACATGTATGTGTAAAATCAGCCTGTGGGGACTGATAAAAGTCACAGAAATGAAAATGCCAAAAAGAATTTGTATGCACAGAGCAGCCTGAGCTGCTGAGTTAAAGTTGGGGAGAGCCTTTCACCCCCAGGAACGTGACAGGAAGCAGAAGCTGCTTCTGGCAAAGATACATAATGAAGTTAACTCCCATTCATCGAGCTCATCTTACTGCTAAGATAAAAGTAATAGTCAAGAGACAGAGCTAAGAACATTGGTGAGCTCAGGGCGTGATGCCTTTCTGCCTTTGTGATACATGGATGAGGTCACCTTTTCAAATAGCTGAGAGGAAGAGAAGGAAGAAAAGATGCTGGTTGCCTACCATCATGCTGCTAAAGAAATCACAGAGCCTCTTGCTAACACCCAGAGGTTAATCTTGGGCTGCTGGTTTCTGTGTCTAACAAACTGAGGTTCTTCTGGTTTGTTTTGTTTCCCTGAAAATCCTTGAAAAGTAGATCAGAGTCATTCTTGTCAATGCAACCTCTCCTTCTGGAAAATCATAAGCAATCACTGTAATTGTTTCAGTCTTTCTGGTGACCAAAGAGCCTGGTTTGTGCCTGCGTTTTAAGACCTGAGACTTCTGAGAGCGATGATTATTTAGCTTGACATTCTCCGTAACACAGGTCACACCTGAAGTCACAGTCATAGAGGCTTCATTTGATAAGTGGCTGCTGTCTCATCTGCTTTTTTTTCAGTACCATGTAATAAAACGCCTCGAGCTTATTCCTATGTAGATGTTTGGGGGTTTTTTTATAATCTCAAGGTGGTTACTCTGAATTTCCATTAGCAAATGCCTTCGCAAGGAGACATTAGCTATTTTTCTCTAAAACTGAGTTGATTACTGATCTTTCATTTGTAGCTGTAATTCCAGTTCAGATTGTATATTAGACTGTAATTTAGATTTAGTGGCATTTTGTTATTCCTATGTTTGATATAGAAGCTTCTGTATGAAATCATTGAGCTTGAAAGAACATTGGAGTTTATCTAGTGCCTCTTCCTGTTGCCAGGCAGGAACGTCTATAGATATATCACTTCTGACAGATACTTGCCTCCTGTTTCCTTAAAGGTTGCTAACAATGCTGAGGCTACAGCACCTCTCCAGAAAAGCTGTAAAAACATTTCCCAGTGTCCAGCCTGAATTCACCTTGCTGCAGTTTAAACCTGTTCTTTCTCATTCTGTGCACCACAGGCAGGGAGAGCACATTCCTTCCATCTGCTTTGCAATAGCCTTTCCAGGTATTTGAAATTCTGTTCCATCTTTTCACACAGGCCATACATTTTGTGTGCTGTGCTGTTGTCCTTGCTTCACATTCTCCCATTCCTCTTGCTGTTATCAGTAGCTTCATTAGGACATGTTTCTGTTGTTTATTAATGTTCTTCCATTTTTGCCTCATGTACTTAAAGTTAGAACGTTCACAGTGAATAACTTCTTGATAATGAGTGATCAAAACTTGCTTTTATATTCTAGCTGGATTATTTATTTCATACTGGTAGAGACACAAGATTTCTAAAGTCAATATATCAAGAATTTTTGCTAAGTCATTGACATTTAAATACTTTATTTTGGGTTTTGGTTGTTTTGGGGTGGGTTTTTTTAAAATACTGATTGCTGTTCTCAGCTATCCAGTATAAAAATGCTGTCCATCTGAAAAGCAGGTAGGTATCCCTTGCATTTGCCTCTGGTTTCAAGGTGTCAGACTGAACGATTTTGTGCAGGTGTCCTTCCTTCCAGGGAAAGACCTTTCAGCAGCAGGGCTATATATCTTGTCCCTCAGAAAGATTTAGCTTCAAATTAGCTAGATGCTACTGGCTGGCAGAAAACTGGGCTAGCCTGTACCTAGAAGACAGCTCTTGTTGATGGTACTCTCCTGCCATGCCCAGCTTCCAGTGGTGAAACATCTGCGATTGCTGTGAGGTAGACCTGGAACTTGTCACTTCACATAATCCTGGAGCAGAACCATGAAATAAGGTCAGAAGAGACCTCTGGAGGTCTCTAGTCTACTAAAAACGTCTTGTCTGGTCTCCTGTACTCAAGGTATGTGGAGCCAGCACTTTCCCAGATGTCTCAGCCTCTCCTTTTGCATTGGGTCCTTCATTCAGCCCCTGGACCAGGACCAGTTCCAGACTGTCAGCAAGTCTCTAGTGCTGGGGAGTCTGGGATGGGATGCGCCACCCCACGTGGTGCCCCCACAGATGGGAAGAATAACCTGACAAGAAAGACAGGACAACTCACTTTCCTTGGCTGTCTGGCTGCATTCTAACACGGAGCACACGAGGCAGCAGGGGGTTAAACGGTCAGATGAAATTTCAGTATGGATTTTAATATTTTATTCTCTTTTTTTTTCACCCCATTTGCTTCAGGCTGTTCCTGTAAGAACCAGTAATATTTTTTTGCTTAGCCCCCATGCATGTAACCTTTATTTAGCACCCGTGTGAACCCCTCTCTCATACAGCCTGTCTCACTCCTTTGTGCCACCGGTGCTGCACGCTGCCTCGGTCCTTAAACAGATCATGGTAACTATTGACTGTGCTGGACTGGGATCCATTTGTGGGCTTGCAGCACCTAAAGCCTTTAAAGGAGTAAAGCTGCCTGCAGTTTTCTTCTAGAATACATTTCAGCATCAGTCACTGAACATTCAGATGATCTGCAGCATTCCCACTGTCAGTGTATTAATACCTCCAAGGCTGAGTAGAAGGCTGAGGCTTAATGGGGCTGCGGTCGGCAAACTCATCTGTACTTTATTTTGGGAGCTCAGCTGGCTGTCACGGAGGGGCAGTTTCCGTTTCATCTGAGCACGTCCTGTGCTAGAGAAGTACCTTGACCGTGAACACATGTTGCAGGAAATACAGTTGTAGCACGTAGGGGTTTTTTAATTTTCTCTTAGGCTTGAGACTAAAGGGCAGTGCCAAAGTTCATGGTCTAAAAGGGGAGATTTCTTGACAGTCATCTTATTGTTAGGTCCTTCAACTTGAAACAACGTTTTTCTTGGCTAGAAATGGTGATCAGAATGCATACAGCTGGAATGTGCAGCAAGCAATTAAATGCTTTTGTTGAAACGAAATTTTTCTTGTGTGAGATCCCAGTGTTTACAAACCTAATAAAGAACAATGCTGGACTACAAAAAGTTGAATTATTTCAAAGATTGTTTGCTCAGTTTCTTCAGGGTTTGCCTTTTGAAAGAGGAAGCTGAATTATATCCAGCTTTGCAGTCCTGCAGGCATGCTGCCCCATCCTTTTTCTTTCACGCTTCATTAGGTTATTTTGCTGTAAATTATATATATGTATATTTCAGATAGACCTATGCCATTTAATAAACACCCCCCTAAAATCTACTTTAAAATACAGCAAATAATCTGTTGTGTGCTTTGCAAAGTAAAAAGTACAACCAGAGTCTTAAATAAAAATGTCTTGGGCTCAAATTTTGATCTTTTTCTGGTATGGAATAGTAGCTGCTCCTGAAATAGTCCTGCTGTGTGAGGGGTAAAGTCTTTCTCCATGTGAATAAGAGTATCCAGCTCTGTCACCCCATATTTAATTATGTTTCATTACTACTACAGAAGATCTGCTCTGACAGTTGTTCAGACAAAGATCTCAGTGTGTTTATAAGGGCTGAATAAAAATTGTGGAGGCATTCTAGCTACTGAAGCAATACTTTAGCCAAATGCATGATGGTCTGTTTTAAATAAGTATACATGGTGTTGGACTACTTGATTCATAATTCTCACCAGTTGGAGTCTTCAAAGGCTTAAGCCTTTGAAGAAACGCAGATACTAGTTGAAAGAGCATAGATAAAGACCTCAAGTAATTGCAAAATTCATTACTTTATTGTTTTCATTACTTATTTTTCATGCATGCAAAATATTTAACTCTGGTCCAAACACTGTATTGCATTTGTTAAATGATTATTTTGTTGCAACTTGTGTAAAGACCAACCTTTATTTACATCAATATTCAAAATCTGGAGAGATTTGCAACCATTTTCCCTGGACATGAATTATTTCTTCATGCATTAACATCAAGAGGAAGGAGCAAGGGAGGAAAACCCCTATAAAGTTCCCCTCAGAGGTTCTCTCCATTGACTTTTAATTTGGGAAAACTGAAACCAGTATTCAACAGTGAGGTAAGAAGCCTGGAAAACACAGAGTCTTCCTGTCCCTGTGTTTCTCTCATCGTTTTGTGCTTCCTCTGTACCCAGCGGAGCCTCTGGATCCGGCCTCTACACAACACGACAGCGCAGTATGGTGGTGTGCGGTCTGAAGCATCTCCCCAGAAAGATGCTAAGCACAGATTCGGAGGCTTGCTGCTTTACTAGAGCTGGTCAACAGTCCAGGTCCCCTTGGAATAGCAGCAGTGGGTGATGTCTCTGCCTTTTTGTTTGCCCTTTCACAATGTTATGGCTGACAGGAAACCACAATGGTTGCCTTTTCTCCTGAAATATTTCACATCTGCGTGGAAGAGGTTAAAAAACCTAATGTTTTACATTCATTTGAGCAACTATAGTGCAGTGGTACAGGTGTGACAGTGGCTGACTGCGTTCTCCTGGCTGGCGTTGAAAACAACCCAAGCTCCAAGTTAATTTCCTGCACAGCTTTAATGTGAAGAACAACAGGGGAGCCCATTTGTGAAAGATCTTCTTTCCAGGGGCTCAACCTCATCTGTGCCCTATCCGTTGAGTTGCCTGAGCTTGAAATCAAAGACGGAGTAGCCCCAGTGACAGGCTGTGTCCTCTGCCTGTGCTCACTCCACACAGATTTCCACAACCAGCTGCTCAGCCTGGGAAACTGCACCCAAGAATACAGGGGGTGTTACTTTGGAAATATTGTTCAGCTCTGAGTTTATTCTTGTCCACAGAAGTTGGGGCAGAAGCTGCCACAGCTGATATTTGTGTGCAGCAATGATGGCTTTTGAATACAAGATAAGATGAGCTTTCATACTTTATGTTTAAAGCGCTGCTTTTCCTTTGTTTCATACTGAAATTTAAGACAGAAGCAGGGTGGGATTTTTTTATTTGGCCAGTCCTTTGTCATGTAAAACTCCTCGTTGCTTTGTGAGAATTTGCTTGAGCGTGAACTTCAGAGTTTGCCTTCTACATCAACTAATTAAATAATTTTCCTTTCAGGAAGAACTTGACCAGTAGACAGATTTATATACTGGAATGAAATGATGTTAAACTCATCATTACTGGTCCGGACAGTCCTGTGAGTTTGAATGGGATAAAATGAAATGAAAACAATATGGGTCTGAATCGCAAGAGCTACACTCAATTTCAGCTTCTCTTTTTTCTGTTTTACTACCACCCTAACCTTTTTTTTTTTTTTTAGTAAGTGTTTGTCTCATTTCCTGTTTATATTTGGAAGATTAAATAGCTAGATGGAGTTATTTTGGTGGTGCTGTTTCTTCCCAGTGGCATTCAGTCGTGACATTCAATCCACAGCAGCACAGCCAAGCAGCATTTGAAGATCTCCGTGTACATTAGTTATGTCAGACATCAAAGCTGGAGGCTCACGCTTAGGTCTGACCCCACCCATATTATTAAATTTAAAGCTGATGTCAATACTGCTGTGAGTTATGCATCAAATATGAATTGGTTAGAAAACATCTCTGAATGTTAAACTACCTCAGATTGCCTCAATTGGTGCGATTAGCTGCTGAATGTAATTTACATGTTGAGGAGTGGAAAAATTCTTCCTTGTACTAACAAGGATACATTAAACAATGTCTCTACCCCCATTTCCTTCCCTTAATGTCTTTTGCTTCTCAAGTTATTGTTTAATACACTTCCTAATCCTAAATTAGTGCAGGTAGTACTGATTTAGTACTCTTTGTCATTGATGTAGCGATTGTACATGTGCTTTTCTGACCAACATATGCGGCAAGAAGCTTTTCATTTCTGAACAATTATAGACTTGTTTTGCTGCTCAGCTGAATATGCAAATAATTATGAGGAAAATAGGCAGTGCTCCCAGGAAAGCCTCTGGTTTCCAAGTCCAGTCCAATTAGTAAAGAAGGAAGCTTCCTTACACAGCTTTTATCATGGTGTGTTTCACTGATCAGATAGAGATTATTAATAGAGCTGGGACTGAACTCTCACCAGATTGAAAAGTAACTAGGTATAGAGAGTCAATCCATTACAACAACTACTGATTAATGTAAGACAGGCTTATAAATATCATCGCATCGAGTCATTACATGCAATGTGCATGTAGAGATCTGCAGTGCTTTTAAGGTGCTCTAGGCAATCCAAGGTGAACACTGAAAACTCATTTTGCTTAATTTAAACAGAGATTTTTATCTTACCTATTGTCCCGGTTTTGGCAGGGATAAGAGTTAATTTTCTTCCTAGCAGCAGGTATACTGCTGCATTTCGGGTTTAAAATGAGAATGCTGCTGAAAACACTTATGGTTTGGTTGTTGACAGGCAATATTTACACCAAGTCAAGGACTTTTCAGCTTCTCATACCACCCCTCTGCCAGTGAGGAGGCTGGGGGGTGCACAGGAAACTGGGGAGGGGACACATGGTCTTGACAGCTGGCCCTAACTGGCCAAAGGGATATTCCATACCACACAATGATATATTCAGCATATATCTTGGGAGAAGTTGGCCAGGGGTTTAGACCGCAACTTGGGAACTAGCTGGGCATCAGTGGTCTGCAGGTGGTGAGCAACTGCGGTGGGCATCACTTGTTTTGCATTATTTTCTATTACTATTATTGTTGTTATTAGTAACATTGTTATTATTAGTAGTAATCATATTATTATTGATAATAATGTTATCTTCCTTTTCTGTCCTGTTAAAACCTTTATCTCAACTCACAACTTTTACTCCTTTCCCCCGAATTCTCCCCCCTATCCCACAGAAAGGGGCAATGAGCAAACAGCTGCCTTTAGGTATCTGCTGGGTTAAACCATGACACTTGTGCAATGTCTTTCCTTTCTGTAGCTATATGTGATAAGCAGCTGGAATAGACCTCGAAACTGGCCGAAAGATGCAGAAGCACTGACTGCAGGGCTGCCTTTCAGTCATGTACTTTACATGAATACAGAAACTCTCCACTGGGAGCACAGCAAATATGGACAAAGGAGACAAAAAATTCAGACAGGAGATCTTACGATGTTTTATAATCCAGTCCCTGTGTTTAAAAGCAGGAATATCCTATTACTCTGTTGGAAACATGAGATTTAACAAAGCCACTGAGTAATGAAACCCTGGCACTCTCCTCACAAGGTGTGTTTTTATATGGGGTAATACCTTCAGTGGGATTATGTCTGAAACAAGCCAGGAGAATATGGTGCATGAGGGCAGACCTTACAGGTGGTTTGTTTGCTAAATGATGATGTTGCCTAATCTTGGGAATTCTATGAAATCCAGCATGTCAGTGACTCTCTTGTGTCTCTTTTCTAATGAGCAGGGGTGTGACTGTGTGTGTGCACCCTGGCTTTTATAAAGTTGTAGTTCTTCAGGATTCAAGGCATCTGGAAGTCCTTGTTTGGTAAAGCTGCTTGTCAGATGACTGTGAATTTATCAGAGCGTACATTATCATTTTATTTGGCCAAAATGGAAAGCACTGAAAGCAATAATCCCTGCAAACAGGACTGTGAAAGCCAAGGAAGAATATGTAAGATCGGTGTTCTTAAACACTGGGACCTTTAATGAAAGAAAGGCAGGTGGGCTGAACTGAAAAACTGTCACCATAATCTGACTCTGCTGGGTGGCTGCAGTTTTCATCAGTAAAAAAGAGAGCAGCCAGAGGTGCCTGGAGATTGGGCATCGAAGCATGGGATTTCGGCTGCCACTTGTCCCCTCTGTGTGCGTCCTGTCTGACGGGGCAGGGAGCACCTTCCCCAGCCAGCCCTCTGCCCTGCTCTTGGTACCTAGCACCAGTGCAGACCCTTTAGTCTGGAGAGGCTAAACCTTCAGCAGGGCTTGCGCTGGAAGAGTTTCTTTAATACTTGGTTTCTTTCAAAAGGAGGACTAGGAGAACAGCTTACTGCTGGCTGAGAGCGTCAGAAGCAGATCTGAAGTGAACCGGTGATGAGGCAGAGCTCTACGACCTAAATGGATATCATATAAATATGGGATCATGAGGACTGGAAGGGTGCAGCTGCTAACTGTAAGGCAGATGGTGACATTTATTGACTGTAACATTTATTGACCATAACACTTATTGACAGATCATTAAAAGGCTTCCATCGCCTTGGCACTTCAATTATCTACTGCACAGGAAACAGACCCAGTCAACAAATCCCACTGTAGAACTAAAAATAAAGGCTCCAGCGGCTCATGTGGTCTGCTGCAAAAATAGTCCAGAGAGCACTTGAAAGCCTGATGGAGCCGATGGAGGTTGCGCGGAGCCTTGCTGCGTGCCCAGCTGGGCTCTGGCCAGGAGCCAAGGGGACCGAGTTCCCAAAACCCTCCCCTCGGCATGCCCTGCTGCCAGTATGGTGCAGTTCAACCCCTGCACCCAAAACGTAGCAAGGGGACCCAGCAGTTGGTAATGTTTGCCGTGTCACAGGGAGACAGTGATTTCCTTTGGTAGTTTTCCCACATGTAGCCACGACATCAACCATGCGTGCAACAGTGAGTTAAGAATCCTCTTGCAAACCTCACCAACTAACCAACCCCATCAAATTACCTGCCCAGTCCTCTTCCTCTTTACCTGAGCAAAGTGTGGAAATGTTATCATAAACATGCTGATGGGAGAGAGGTATGTTTTGTTGTTGCTCCTGCTCAATGCCCTGGCCAAGAACCTCCGTGTTCTCCTCCCCTCTCCCACAGACTCACAGATTTGTGGGGGTTGGAACAGACCTCTGGAGATCATCTAGTCCAACCCCCTTGCCAGAGCAGGATCACCTGGAGTAGGCTACACAGGACAGCATCCAGGCAGGTCCTGAGTATCTCCAGAGAAGGAGACCTCCACAGCCTCTCAGGGCAGCCTGTCCCAGTGCTCCGTCACCCTCACAGTAAAGAAGTTTGTTCTCATATGGAGATGGAAATTCCCATGTTCTAGACCGTGCTCATCCCATGTGTTTCCCTTCCATCCTCCCGTACTTCAGAAAACTGTCTGTCTTCTGCCAAGGACTTTGGAGTAAAGTGGAGGACAGGCTATACACAAGAGCAGCAGGACGCTACTTCACTCTGGTAACAGCTGCATGTTTAAAAAGCAAACTTTTATAGGACTGAAAAATATGAAAAGAAAAGGACTCTATGAAATACATCTCCAATGGTCACTACATGCAGCCTCCAACCCAACAAGCCTGTATCTCAGAGAAGAGGATTTTCTTCCACTAACCTAGTTTACTAAGTGAGTTTTCCGTGCAGCAATGAACGAGTGTCATTAGCATTCACTCTGAGTAAGAGAATGGCTTTGACTGTGGTTCTGCTTATTTGACTTCTCTCACTAAACCTTATCCATCATGATGAATGCTTGGCCCACTTTGATTCTGGTAGGCATAACGTGAAGTCTGCTGAGGAACGGAGCCTGGGCAAAGTCCAGTCCCCGCTGCCGCACTCAAGTCATATGATCACGTTAACTCACTCATTATGGTCCCCTTAAAAAACAGTTGGGTTATTTTCCCCACTATTTCTTATTAGAATTAAAGATTTTTATGGGTAGAAGACTCTAATATCTTTTTTTTGCTGGTTTTCAGCATACGTTATTATATATATGTCCATTTGTTCTTGTGCTAGTACCGTCTCTAAGCTTAAATAGCTTCTTGCCTGTCTGTCTGTGGTATTCACTCACCGATGTATTTATAGAGAGCCCTCCTGTCCCCCTTCTTGGGCTTTGTTTCACCAGGGCAAACAAGCTGAGCTCCCATAAGATCTCTGTCAAGTCTTCTAATGACTCTGTGTCAGTGTGATTTAATTTTTCTGGAACACAAGTGTCCAAGTCTCTGTGCTATACTCCAACTGAAGCTTTACTTATGACTCTGTAACACTCTTCCCTACCTTTCCTCTGCCCCAAATCCTTCATCAGATACATCCTAGAATCCAATTTGTCCTTTTTATGGACAGTCACGTCTGTAATCAGAGCAAACGTTTCAGAGCTTGCTGCTTAAAAACTGTCCCAGCCTCGTCAACTTCAAGGGGGCTGTGACAGCTTCCCCCAGCTGGGGATCTGCAGCCGATATTTGAGTTTGCAGGACACAGCTTTCTCTGTGCCTGGCCCGAAACGGTGGAGCTCGGTGCCAACTCCCCTCCCCCAAGACCTTCCCCAGGGAACCACTGATTTGCTTCTGCTCAGCTTGCAATGTTGGAAAAGCTCTGACTACATCTCATCCTAACAAAATACAGGGCAAAATTTGGCAGATACTATTTATTTGGTATGTGTGCGTTAAAAAGGATCTGAAAACCTCAGCTTTTTGTGTGTGTTTGTTTAAATTCAAAACATTTTCAGTCATTTTAGCGATTTTGATTTCTGGCCATTCAATTTTTGTCCCTCATTGCTTTCTCATTCCTCATTAAGTGTGAGTAAGACTTTCCAAGTGACAATTAAAATAGATTTTATACTTTTTTCTGTGGAAAGAGCCTACATGCGACTGCGCTGCTGCCCATTGTCCTTCTTCATTTCTTCCTTTCTCAGCTCTCTATCCTTCATCTTCTATCATCTGTGATTTAGACTAAGCCCTTCACGGCAAGGACCATCGCTTTATATTCATCTCTGCCTAAAGCAGAGATGCTTATTATTGGTTTCTGAAAGTATAAAGAATGTCGCGGATCAATGCCATTATCCTGAGCTGCACTTAAAAGACAAAGGCAGCGTAGCTGTTGAATTGATGCTCTCAGGAGCACGGAAGCAGAGCTACGTTTTGGGCCATCGCAAGGCTCGCCAGAGGACTCTGCAGGTCTTTCCATTTAAAGATCACAGCCAGGGTAAAAGCTACAGCAGCACTGATGGCAGCAAGAAAACTCACAACACAGAGAATTGCCTTGGTTGCCCGGTCGAATGAAGCAGATGTTAACGAAAATTTCGACTGCTAAGACTGAGATCTCCAAGGATCTGGCAGCAGCCCGGACGCTGAGCTCAATCAGAGCATGGTGTCAATAGGCTGCATTGATTTAAAATAAAGACATGGTGACAGTATTTCTGCTTTTGAATAGACCCCAAAGGCAGTTGCTCAGGAAGTAGTGGAGCGAGTGGGCCAGAGGCCCGAGATATGAAATCATAGGCCAGTGGAAATGAATGAGTCAAGCTCTAGGGCATCTCTTTCCCAGCTAAAAGCCATGCACGACATCCCTGCTTTCCCCCTGCAGCCCCCATGAAAGCAAGAGGTTTAGAAGCACCTTTTCCTTTGTTTGTTAAGTTTGTTTGGGGGGCTTTATTCCTCCTTTTTTGGGACTGACTCGGGCATTTCTGCGTTCAGCACGCTGCACGCTGTGAGCTCTGCCCTGCAGCCCCAAATCTGACACTGCTGTGGCCCTTTGGCAAACACCTGCCCCGAGAGTCCCACGTTTGTGCTTCTGCATCAGCGCTAGAGCTGCACTCTGTGTGGCACTCGTTTATTTATGCTTGATTGACAGGCTTCTCAGAACGGGGAATTTTGCATCTGCCTATCAAAATGCTCCCCAACTTGGAAGATAATGAAATAATTTGTCCTCTGTTGTGCTTGTGTGTTCTTTTCTCCTCCACTGTCACCTGCTCCTGTGCCACGCAGCTCGTGGACCTGCCTTCCCGAGTTCACCAGCACCATCTCAGGCATATAGATTTTAACTGATGCCTTAAGCTGACAGGTAGTCAATCAACAGCAAAGAGAGCTGGCGATGTCGAGCCTGTGATAGCTGGTTTCAGTAACTGCAGAAGACTAGCTCCCCTACAAGTCTCAAGATACTTCTGTAAGGTATGTTTAATTAGATGTGGAAATGCAGCTCAGAGTTTAATACAGAAATGCTGCTTTGCTGGGGTGAGGTTTTTACTCAGAGGGACGTAAACCTCTCTAGGCTAAAACTAGAGAGATAATTACAAATAGGACAGGGATCCTAGCACAGTGATTGATCCAGCATGACCCCTATATACATAATTACAGACTGCCACAGTCATTTCTGTTCAAGCCGGACCAATATTTAATTAGTCTCCTCCCCATTGAAATCCTGACCTTGGTTAGGCACCAGGAAAGCAGAGAGTAGTGTGTCTGGCCAAAGCATCTCCTGGCTGCTCTGAGGGCAGGCAGACAAGGTACCAACAGCTGAAAACAAGAAATGACAAACAGGAGTCCAAAACAAAGCAGCAGCTTTCTCCGCCTCCTTATTCCTTTCTCTCATGCTCTCCCTCCTCTATAAACCTTGTGGCTCAGGTTAAAAGACTAAGTAAAACCTGCAGAAGTACAGTTGCATTTTGGTAATTTCACTTAATAGAGGAGATAATCTTCACTGGTAACTTTTTGGTCAAATTGACAACTGGCAACTTTTATTGTTGCTTTGTCTTTCAACCACTTTCTAATCTGTGGCAGAAATCTACCTTCTCCCTCATGCCTACCTGGTTTCCTCAGTAACTTCTCACAGGAAGATGACAAAAGCCTGGGAAAAGCCATTTAAGTTGTCGACTGCGTAATCTTTATTTATGGAGAACAATACGCCGTTTAATCTTCTAATCTCTGCCAAAGCTGGCTGCTGGATGTCAGAGAGTATTTCCTTCTCTCTTGTTCAAAAAGAAAACCCCAAAACCAAAACCAAACCCCACAACGGTCCAGGTATTATTAAACTGGAAACCAAATCACAGAATCACAGAATCACAGGGGTTGGAAGGGACCTTCAGAGGTCATCGGGTCCAACCCCCCTGCCAAAGCAGCTCCCTAGGACAGGTCGCACAGGGAGGCATCCAGACGGGTCTTGAATATCTCCAGAGGAGGAGACTCCACACCCCCCTGGGCAGCCTGTCCCAGGGCTCTGGCACCCTCACTGTGAAAATAAAAATATAAACATCTCTTTGCTTGTGTAAAGAGATTTAAGAGCTACAAGATACCTGACCCTACATACTTGCTCCCTATCTATCCTTTATGACAGTCACTACCAAAATGACACTTTCAGTTTTGCGTGTATTTAACAAGTTTTGCAGAAAGAGGCAGTTAAAATCATGCCTTGTGGTGCCTTCAGAGAGAGTTCAGGTTGCTTAAACATCATCACGGTGGATGCTTAAAGTAAGACCATCAATTTCTGGAACCAAACTCAGGAGAGAAGAGAATCAGAACAGCTTTAATTGTGCAGCAAAGACGGAGTGAGGACTGGCAATAGTGACACATTTCATTGTTTGCATTACTTCAAAACTCCCACCACTGCCCCTTGAAAGCCTGCAGTAGGGTGCAGCATGGGTCCCACTCGCTGGATGGTGTGGATGCCAAACAGCCGCCTGTCCTATGAGCCTGCGAAATGAACACTTGGGACAGGGGCAAGCAAGAGGAAAGGATAAAACAAGGGAGCGGTGAGGAGAGTTTGGGCTGTCTGCAGAAAATACCTTGTAAGGAGAAGTCTGACGAGGAAGGGATCCAGGGAGAGCCTGCCATGCTCCTACATCTTCTGGGCACTTTCACTTTTTTTTTCCCTCTAACGACTTGGAAATGGTTCCCCAGCTGTGGCAAGTGTCTCCCACAGGTCTCCAGGTGGGACAGCCACATGGCTTTCCAATGGCAAAACCCATCTGTGTCTGCATTCTCCGTAGCGCCCTGGCTACTGGGTAGGGAGCCTGTGCTCCAAATACAAATGGAAGAGGCGAAAGGAAAGACAGAGTTTCGAATGACTGATGCAAACACATTTGGGTAGAGGTACCATACCTCAGGCATCCAGAGTTTAAGAAGATCTGTTGCTATTATGGATTAGGAGAAGGCCCAACGTTGGAGTTACATTATCTGGGTTGAAATCCAAAGACACTGCTTCATTTCTGAGATGCATGTGGGCTGGCCCACAGACCAGGAGGGGACTCTGGACCAGAAGAAGTCATCAGAGATGCTGCTCTGTGAGCCAGGCTGGCAGCAGAACCGGAGAGAGGAGCTCCGCGTTGGCTGCCACTGCTCTAACGCTGCCATGAAGGCGGCACTGCCCCTCGAGAGCCTGCGGTGGGGTGCGAGGGGAAAGGGGGAGAGCCTGGGGCCCGTGGCAGCCTCCCCACTCCGTATCAGGGAGGTGATGGCGGCAGAGGGGCCGGGGGGAGCCCACGGCAGGTCTTAGCAAGAGAATACCGGTCGCCCGCGGGGTCCTGCCCAAGCAGTGTCTGGAGGAACGGGGTTCGGCCGGAGTAAAGCGCGGAGGGCTGCGTTCCCTGTTCCTCTTTCAGCCCAGCCCGGGCAGCCCTTCCATTCACCGGGGCTTCCCGAGGAGCGCGGCAGGCCGCGGGGCAGGCAGCCGGCGGGGGAAGCCGGCGGCGGCACATGGCGAGCTGCAGGCGTGGCGCCGGGCGCGGAGCACGCCGAGGCGGGCCGGGGATGAGGCCGCCGGGCCGGGGCTCCCTTAGCGGGGCTGCTTCTGCAAGGACACGCAGAAAACCGCGCTAACGGGATGGGTCGGGCCGAGAAGCGGCTGCCCGCGCTCCCAGGGGCAGGCGGTACGCCATCAGTCGCCCCGAGCCTAGCGCTACAGGCCCATGGGGGGTGACGGCGCTGCCCGAGGAGGCAATGAGGGGCCGGGGGGTGCCGGTAACTTGCCCCCCCGCCCCCGCCCCGAGGAGGTCACCGATGACCGGCGGCTCCTTCCCCGGTGCGCGCCCGCGGAGGCGCTGTCCGCCCGCTAGGGGGCAGCCGCCGCCCGCCCCTCCGGGTGCGGGTCCCCGCGGAGCGGTGCGGAGCGGTGCGCGGCTCTGCGCGGGTGCTGCGCTGCCCCCGCGCGGCGGGGCTGCCCGCCGCCGCTGCCAGTGATGTCATGGGGCGGCGGCGGCGGCGGCGGCGGTGGCGGCGGGGCGGGGGGGAGGTGAGAGGGGGGGGGGCGGGGAGGAGGCGGCACTGCAGCTGCATGTGTCTGTAGCGGCGGCGGCGGCGGCGGGGCCGGGGCGTCGTCATCTGCATTCACATGGGGGCGGCGCCGGCCTCCGCCTGAAGCCCCCGCCCGGGGAGACACAAAACCCACGCGAGGCGCGGGGTGCCGCGACCCCCGCCCCGCCGCCGCCATGAATTCGGCGGAGCAAACCGTTACGTGGCTGATCGCCCTGGGCGTGCTGGAGTCGCCCAAAAAGACCATCTCCGACCCCGAGGGCTTCCTCCAGTCCTCCCTGAAGGACGGGGTGGTGCTCTGCCGCCTGCTCGACCGCCTGCTCCCAGGCACCATAGACAAAGTAAGTGCCCGGTTCGCCCCCACCTCTCCCCCCCCCGCCTCCCCCTTTCTCTCCGGCCGCCCCCCCGCCGCCCTTTGTGCAGCCGGGCCCGCCGCCCCGGACCCGGCCTCGCCCGCCGCCGGGCCCCCCGCACCGCCTCCGCCTGCGCGGGAACGAGGGGGGGGTCTCCCCCGGACCCCAGTGTGTGTGTGAAAGGCGCGGTGGGGCGCGGAGGGAGGGAGTCACCCCCCTTCGGGGCCCACCCGAGGGGGCCGGGGCGAGAGCGGGCAGCGGCAGCGGGCAGCCTGGCCGAGGAGAGCTTTCCCCTGTCGGGGCCACGGGTCTGCTAGGGGTTCACACACAGCAATTTGCTCCGCGCTCTCCACAGGGAAGTCCTGGATGGGCTTGGGAAGACGCGCTGTGTGGTGGGTGGGTTTTTGGGGGGGGGGACACACGGTTTTGGAGGGGGGTGGGTGGGTGCTATGGACCTTTTGTGGCGTGCCACGAGCCGGCCGCAAAGTTGTCTACGCAACTGCTGCTGGAAGAGTCGGTGCCTCACCTCACTTGGGAGGTGCGTCAGCTCTTCCCCTCCGGCCTCTGAAGGACATCTTCGTCTTTGATGCTTAGCTTTCTTGAAGGCTGTTTTAGCGTTATTTGGGTCTTTTACTGCTTGGTAGCCTGGGGGGCTGGGAGTGTGTGTGTGTGTGTGTGTGTGTGTGAACAATCCCATTCTTTGCGGGTTGGAAACCCCCGTTACAGCTCGGTTCTGTGTTGCGTTTGAGGAGAATGTACTCTGTCAGGTAACTTCCATGTGTTAACGCACGTGTCCGTAATTCCCACTGTAGCTCAACTGGAGGGAAGGGGTTTTGGTTTTGATACCGTGCCTCAGGACCTGGGATGGGGCCGTTGTCTCACCCAGTGCTCAGTGACGTAGCAGATGTCACGACCCGTGTGTTGGCAAAACTTTCCTCATGAACCAGCATGAGGTGGTGAAGAGATCGATGAAGGTCGTCTGCCGTGCTGATAGGAGAACTCCCTGCTTGAAAGTAACACCATATTTTGCCCCTTGTGCAGCTGGCAGAACACCCCACGCCTTGGATCCCGCTGACAGTGGGCTTTTGTTACCTTTTGTGGCTCTTTTTCAAGTAGTCTGCTGACCCACAAAGTAGAAAACCAGTGCTTCGAGCTGGATAGGGCACTGGATTGGGATTCCTCCTTTCAGCTCTTTAGTTTGCCACCAACTGGGATTGCTGCTGGTTTGTGTTGTACCGTAGTGTGGAAGTCCTGGCCCTGGCATGGAGTCCTGCTCTGATGGGTGGAGTAGGTCATTCCTGCCCCCCTAAATTCACGAGCTAATTCGAAGGCAGCGTGGGAATACTGGAGCCTGTGGTGCCATGGACAGACAGGTGGTGGAAGGGATGAAAGCAGGGACGGTGTGTTGGCAGCGGTGCAAGTGTGGGTGACTCAGGGTCCACCATGGTGGCTCTTGGAACTTGCTGGGACAGCTGAAGCCACAAACTTTCTTTACCACTGTTTTCCCAAAAGTGGCTGTTTGTATGATAGTGCCAAAGAGGACAATGTGCTCTCACTCTCTAGATGCTGTGTGGTCTTTTGGCCATGGTATGTGAGGTGCAAGGTGTTGTTCAGTATGCTGGGATGTAAGCTGTGGTTCTGGAGCTGGTAGATGTCTTCCTTCATTATCTGGGGGGAGGTTTGTGACATGGGGCTGAGGGCAGGGACTCCCTAAGCATGTGGATCCCCTGTCTGGCCACTCACCAGCTCTGGCAGGGTCTGCTTGTGACTGCCTGTCCCCAGGATCTGTTGCCTGGTGGCACCAAGCCCGAGAAGGTCTTGGCATCCCATCCCAACACATTGCTCCAGCCTCTCAAGATCTTGGACTTTGGGTCTTGAGCTTTGATGCAGAAAAGGTCTTTCCCCTTGTGCAGATATCAAGCCAAGTAAAATGGGGTTCTGAACTCAATTTGGGAAACAGTGTCTACTGAACAATGAAGTAAGTGAAGAAGCATGATGGAAAGAAGTGTGAGAGCAGCGTTTCCCCCCTGATCGTGCTTTTCTGTATATGGTATAACCAGGAGTGAGCATCTCAGTTACCAGGAACAAAAAGCTCCTTTTTCATGTCAGAAGAGTGAATACCTCTGATGTTCGGGTCGGGGGTCCCTTCATGGCACCCTCACCCAGAGGGGTGTTTGTGGATGGGCGCAGCTCCTCCCAGCCTACCTTCCTCCTAGCCTGGCCTGCAAGGAGCTTATCCCCCTGTGGTGGGGAGGTGTGTGGTGATGTAGCAGGTGATGTGCAGGCTGCAATGGCAGCTGGAGGGGGAGGAAAGCTGGCCAGCACATCACTCAATGTGGGACGAGCTGCAGAGCAATGTCCACCTCCCTGAGCTCACCCCACATCGAGCGGGATGCTGGGACCGGCAGCAGCTGGAGGTCCCTGCCAACCTCCAAACCTGGAGTGTGTCTCCTCCGACTTTGGCTTAGTGGAGAAACAGCACTGTGCAAATTTTTTTTAAATTTAATTTTTTGTTTTGGTGCTTTTTTTTTTTTATGAGGAGAGCTGTGCTTATATTTGTGTGCATTTCATGTGGTGCTTTCCAATTTGCAGACGTGCCTGAGAGACTCATGAACTCGTCTTTCCATCCAACTTTTTGAATATTTTTTCTACAGACTCAGAGTGTATACCACTTACTTCTTTCATGCCCTCAGCTACCACTATAAGTCTGAGCTATTTCCATAATACCCTGGTTTTCTGTCTCCTTTTTGTTTGTTGGGGTTTTTTTCCCTAACAAAAGCAAACAAAATTTACACCCTTCCCTGTATTGTTATTTTTGTCAATGTCTTTTTTTGCTACTATCGTTCATTTACATTGTATGTTTTTATACTGAGTGCAATTTAAATATGAGCCCTTTTATTCCTCACATGTCCTGAGAGCCTCCAATTCAAACTGGACATTTTTGAAGTCTCAAAGATGCAAGGCTTGTCCCACTGATGCAGACTGTTTCAGTTCTTAAAAGTCATTTGAGATCATAACTTTCTATAAATATCTGACATTAGCAGACACATTGAAGACTCACAGAGCTCATTTTTTCCCCCCCTGTAAATACAAAGTAGTAACTAAACCCAAAGAGAACATTAAAAAAATGAAAATTATAAATAAGGAGTGCTTATTGGTTGTTTTTTTAAGATGTTTTCTAGAAAAGGCTATACATACATTTCTTTCTTTCGAGAATTCTTTAGAAGGAGGATTCTATTTGTATGGGAATATTATAATATAGTTTTTGGCATTTTGTGCTTTTTTCTTTTTAGTCTTGTGGGTACCCTGAGAGTAATTAGTAGAAGATTTTTAATAAATAAAGATTGTGTGACCATAAAAGGAATCGAGCACTTGAAGGTCAAAGAACAGATTTGTCTGAAGTCGATAAAACAAATTAGTGGGTTTCAAGGCGGGTTATAGGAAGTTCTTCCTTTAGGTTGCTGTGACTTCTGTGCCGTCCTTGTGCAGAACAGCATTCAGAGCTGCTGGACAGGAAGTTTTGACAACATTTGTTTACACTACAGTCATCTTCCATCTTGAACGACAGCAAAGGACAGATGCTAAATTCACCAGATTCCAAAAAACTCTGGATGAAGATACTTTGGGAAGTAACGGTGTTACAGACAGGTTCTCTGATTTTAGGGCTCCCATTTAATGTCAGTATGATTCCTCTGTGTTTTGAGAGAGAAGGTGACAGGGTAAAACAAAACAGTTGGGTTAGGCAGCCTGATGGTACTGCTCAATAACCTTATCATGGACATGGGAAAGGGACAAAAGGGAAAGCAGTTATTTAAAACAACAAAGCAAAAACCCAAACCCAACAAAAACCCATGACTCTGACCAAACCCAGCCATTTCTTAGTATTTTTTAAAGCGAGGACATCTGTACTGGAGCACACTGGTCAGTTGATCTGCCCTAAAGGATGGGGGACTGCTGAATTCTAGGCGTCTGAATGAAAAGATGTGGTTTCAAGTTACAGGATTTCAACCCAGTGCTGTAAAATTGAGTTCCTTTGATGGCAGGGGAGAGAGAGAGGATCCCGGTGGAAGCACCGCAGCGTGGTTGTCTGCTGCGTAGATGCTTTCCCTCACGGAGATCATTTTCCAAACAGATTCCTCCATCGCAGACCAGTTTGACCCACTTTCGACGCTGTAAACAGAGATCAAAAACTGGAGCGGGAATTTTCCTTGTCATATGAGGCTTCGCGCTCCATTAAGTTTTGTGTGTACTTTCATTTTTGGTCAGCTGTTCGACAGAAAGCATCATTTCCAGGACAGATTTGTTCTGTTCATGGAAAATAGGGAAGACACATCAAGGGGATGCGATGCAGCGGCCATTTGGCACTTTGTGGTCTGTTCCTCCCCCCCTCCCTCCCCGTTCCCCTGTTAGGGGCTCCTTGGAGAGGATGAGAGCAGCTGGCTCAGCGCTTTGAAGGCAGGGGAGGGGGAAGCGTGCTGGGTCTCGCACGTCTTGCCCCCCTCCCCGCTCCGCATCTCCCCCCAGCTCTGTCGAACAGACTGTCCCCAGCCGTCGCACTGAGCGTAGGATTAAACAACCCAGAAGCTGCTCTGCGGTGCGTGGGAGGCCGATCCAAAACACAGCCGCTTCCTCTCGCTGCTCCCGCATCTCCCGAGGCGCGAGAGGAGCGGTGTGAGGCCAATCCTGGGAAAATAAATCCATCTCTCTCTTGCTGGCTGAGACTCAGTGGGAAGAGAATCTTGTCCTCGGTGTGGAGGGTTGGGCATTGGTGTTGAGGTTAATTTGGTTATTATTTGGGATAGCATCAGGGCTGACAGGACCGATGGCTGGGGTTTTTTTATAAATACCATGTGCATTAGTATCCTTCTCTTTTTAGTGATGGAGGTCTGTGGCTAGCTGAGGTGTCCTGAACTGTAGTTTTGTGACATGCAAGGCAAACGAATTGCTGTGTGTGAGCGCAAGCACTGAGGAAGGGTCGGGGTAACCCAAAAGGAGGGTTCAGGCTGCCGTGCACAGCAGCCGTCTCGCCAGCCTTGTCCCTGCAACGGGTGTGTGCGCCTGTGGCTCTGGCAAAGGGAGATTTATCTCCACTTGTCTCTGGTTTCATGCGGATGTATGAGGGCCAACTACTCCTGTCACATTGTGACAAGGTGTGCCCTAAATGTGGGCGTTGCAAAGGGAGAAGAAAGGAAGGGTGCTGGGGAGCCAGAGGTCATGACAAGTGGTAATTTTTGTAGCCTGGTAACCTTTGCGAACTGACTGTGGTGCCCTGGCAGAGCTCAGGATCTGTGGTGAGCATCCCACCCCACCATCGGTGCAGAGGTTGCTCCTCAGGTAGCAGCTGCCAGGCCCCCAGCGATCTGAGTCTGGGAGATTCTTCTGGCAGGATGGCTCTACCCCCGCTGAGGCTATCAGGGTCTGTCTGGCTGAACCAAAGGACTGTCCTGTCTTTGCTGACCAAAATCCATCAGGAAGGTAGTGCAGACTCTGGTATTACAACAGCAGCAGCAGAAGGTCATCGTAGGACTATACCTAGGAGGCAGGAAGCAAAATCTGCATTTTTAATGTGCATATGCTCATTCTCTCTTCCCCTACCCCCCCTTCCCAGCAACAGTCCTTACGCAGAGCCTCCCAGGGAGATTATTGTGCTTCTGGCAAGAGTAATCCGTGCTGGGCAGCTGTGCCTGCCGTGGCTGCGTGCTTCGGGAGTGCTGGCGTGCCTGCGGGTGCTTTTGCCCCAGGGTGGAAGCACTGCAAAGCCGAGCTGAGCTCCAGGGGAAAGTTATCCGAAGCGAAGCTGCTAGGAGTGCCTTTTTCCCCAATACATGGCATTCTCCTGAGAGTTACCCTGAGCTTCCCATGGGATTCTTTGGTCCAGTTACAGACTTGGCCATATTGTCATTTGCCATGTTACTCTGAATGCTGGGTGAGAGTTGGGGCGCACGGATGCGCTGAAGGAGAATGCCCGTGAGTGCCCGTGCTTGTCCCATCTGTGCACTGGCTCTGCAGTCCCAGTAACTGGGATGTTAATCCAGAGAAACACAGTCTGCCTGCATGCTCTGAGGAAGCAGAGGAGTTGTATCTCTGTGTTTGCTGTCCTTTTCCTTGAAAATTAGACCCTGTTAATGCATCAGGGTCTGCACTGAATTAAATAAGGACAGTCCAAGCCCTGGAAAGGGAAATTTCCTGGAAGGGGAAATTGAGGAAACTGTTGGCAATTGAGCTGTTTTTGTGACTCAATACAAAGGGATAACATAGTTGTGCTGGTCTTGCTCTCATTAATGTCCTTTCCACAGTTTCTAGGTGTGTTCTTTCCATGTCTGTGCATAATGTAGACAGCAGAAAAGGCAATTTCTTAGCCCTTAGGTGCCCTGCCACTATGCAGACCATCCTCTGAACGCTGTGCCTGCGTGGGGAAAGGGAGGAGCTGTGGGGATGCCACCAGCACACTCCTTGGTGCCAATAGCACGCTCCCTCTGGTTACTGCTGTGTGCTAGTGGCTGAGGGCACTACATCGTTCAGCTGAAAATGTTTTTAGATTGTAATTTGAGCCTTAGAAAACCAGTAAGTCTGGCTTGAAAATGAAAGTTTGCAAATTACATACGTATATGAGTGTATTTGTACATATATATATATATACACACACACATATATGTACTTAAAAATCTGGCTTTGAGCCACTGAGGAGAATTCAATGTACATCTTTCTTAAATAACAGTTTTAATTAGTCGTTGCCCAGTGGCTGTGATTTGAAGAGCTGGAAGCTTAAAGCATTTCAAGCACGACAGGGCTTGCAAAAATCCTGCGAGCTGGCAGAGTGGAAGCAGCGTCAGTCTTGCACCTTGGCTGGCTGCGCTCTGCTCCCTGATCCTGAGCCAGCGTGACACTCCCGCGCCCTCCCCGGCTTGGCTGCGCGGAGCAAAGCCACCTTCTCTCCACATCTCTCCCTACAACGTGGCTGCCACCATCACCCGCCACTGGCGCTGCGGAGGGGTGGCTGGCCCCTCATCTGCAAGAAGTTCCCATTGGACAGCTCCTCACCATGGACAGACCTTTGTCACTCCACGGGGAGAGTCTCCTCTTGGACCATGAAATGCCACCTTGGTTTAGGAGCATTTCATTGAGGTCTCCATTTACCTGATCTGCAGCAAGCACCATCGGATGATGTTGGCAGCTTGCCCAGGAGAGGGTCTCCACTGTAAGGCTTTGGTAGCCCTGTGGAGTATTTTCATACACAGAGAGGGTGAAAAAGCAGTAAAAATCTTACACCGCCCCCTTCCAGCCGCCGGTGCAGCTGTGCTGACAGAGAAGTGCTTTTGTTGGCTCCGTTAATGTCGTTGGGGAAAGCGGTACCGTTAGACTGGCAGAGGAATTCCCTCTCTGGCATATGTTACATCCACACTGAGGAGCGATGCCAGCATATCTAGCAGCAGAGCTCTCCCAGTGTAAACAAACCCTGAGTGATTGGACTCCTGAAGCCTGTGCTCGTGCTGCATCCAAACAGCGATGCTGTGCAGGAAACGCTGCAGGGTTTACCTGAGAGGGGGTGCAAATTCCCTACCTGCCAGCCACCCTTCGCAGGGCAACGCCAGTGAACGGGGCTCCCAAAATACCGCTTTAGGTAGGGTGTAGCAGCACTTTGTTGGGCTTTTTCCACTCACTGACTTTGGGGAAATACATGTTCTCCTGCGAGCACCGTGAGGCCGATAATGCTTGATGGGGTCGACGACAGTCACGTGCTAGTTGAGTTCCTCTTTAAAACAGCAAGAAAATAAGCAAACCCATGAGAATTGGAAATATTATCACAGCGTTTGGGGAACGCTGGAAAGAAGATTACTCCTCCAACTGTAACTGGATCCTCTTATGTGTATATGTAAAATTCTTCATGCATGCTCCCAGGCATGTGTTGCAGTAGGACTCCAGCCAAGTTCAGTTCACAAGGTGGGCCTGCAAGTGGGTTGTAATTGCAGTTGCAGAGGCAGCTGCCAGTCTTGTATTTAACAGGTTTTATGTGCTTGGCATTTTTGGTTTCTAATGCTGTCTTAATGGGGATTGGTTTTGGTTTGGGGTTTTTTTTTGTGAAATCTAAAAATATAATCAAAACTTGACAAAGCAAAAGTACTGTCTGGAATGTCCCAACGCCCTTAAGTTACTCTGTATCTTAGGGCCCAGTGACGTACCCACTTTGTGGGAGTCAGTTTATAGACTTGGATGGGAATTTGATCAGGGTCCAAGGGAAGTAACAAAAGCACAGTACTTCCACTGCAAGGAACATACTGTTTCCCTGAGCACTGTTTAGTACAGGTGTGCATCTGAAAGGATGAGCTGAAACATTTTACAGGATCATTTTCATGGAGTGAATTAAGGGGACAAAGTGTCTCTAGTTGTGGTGTAAGACTCAAAGAACCAATTTATCAAGGCTGCTATGGACCTCACTGGCATTTTAACCAAACTCTTGATTTCCTGTGCAAACTTAGCTGAAGGTAGTTTTTGAGGGCTATTTCCAAGGAGGAGCTGAAGCTGCTAAAGCAGAACGTGACTGTGTTTGGATGTAGGTCACTATTAATGAAGGCTGGTGAAGCAGATGAGCATTTCTGTACTTTAAACTAGAAAAGGGGAGATTTAGGTTGGATATTAGGGAAAAAAATCTTCATTATTATGGTGTTAGATCACTGCCCTGAGATGTGGTGGAGGCCCCATCCCTGGAGACATTCAACGTCAGGCTTGATGGGGCTCTGCGTGACCTGATCTAGTGAAGATGTCCCTGCTTATTGCAGAGGGGTTGGACTAATTGACATTTAAAGGTCCCTTCCAACCTAATGCATTCTATGATTCTACCTGTAGGTGAAGAACTTGAAGAGCCAGAGGAGTCATCAGTCAACCAAAGTGCTCTCGATTCCAGGTGCCATAGCGTGGTGGAAGTTGAGGCAGTATGGAGCTGTGGCTGATGTGTTGGTATGGCCAGTTGGACAGTGAAGGAAGGGTGATGGGATAAGGTTTTGTGGTAGAAGAATAGGGCTGAATGTGGGATTGGAGTTTGGGTTTGGAGTTGCTGGTTTGGAAGGTGGCGCTGTGTGGTCTGACATGGGACAGATGGAAGGATGAGGTGCAGGGACTGGTGTGGCAATTACAAGGTGTGCAGCAGAAAAGTGTCAGGTGTGAGGTCAGCCGTGCTGGAAGCTGTGGCATGAGGCAGTGGGATCTAAGGGCTGCTGCTGTGGCTGTCACTGATGAGTGGTGTCAAAGAATAAGAGGTTTGGGAACCTCCATGCTAAATTCTTCCACTTCTCAGAAAGAGTGTGCTGTTGAGTTCTTCCAAAGGACACTGGACTTCTAAGTCCAGGAGATGGCTGGAGTTCAAGTCACTAAGCAGAAGAAGGCTCACTGTGTTAAGGACCCAAATGGTGTCAAGAACATAGGTGCAGTCGTGCTTTTGCCTTCTGCTGTGTCTTAGCTCTTGATTAATGTCAAAGCTGGGTGTCCTGCCCAGCATGTGAGAATTGTAGAGTGTTTTTTAAGGCCCCTGCCTTCCCCTTTGTGCTGTGTGCAGTGCCTACGTGAATTCTTGGGGGAACCCTGGAAATTTAAAACTTAGGCACCTTAGTGCATGGCTTGTAAGAGCTTCAGTCTTTAAACAGCTCTAGGTCTCACTGTGTGTGCTGACTGCTGCTCCCACATTGTCACAGCACGGCTTTCCTCCAGCGTGACTGACTCCTGCAAAGTTTGTGGACAGCAGGTTTTACAGGTGGGGAAGAGTCAGTAAGTTCTGAAGAGCTACAGGACCACAGAAACAGTAAGGTGGTAAGATCTGGTGCTCCACAAAGACACCTAATTTTAAAACCTGTGCCTTGCTGAGGTTTTAGTTTAAATATAGCATTCTGCTAATGTCACCTAACACCACCAGCAAGACGTGCGGTCCGTGAAGTGGTTGGGCTCAACAGCAGAGTGCTTTTCACTTAAGAGACGTGGAAGATGTGACTTTCAAAGTGCAGCTGTGACTCTTGCTGTCCTGGGAGGAGCATGGGGCTGGATCTGCAGTCCTCTGAGCCCGGTGCTGCTCACCAGTTAGGGAGGGAGTGCTGCACCTGCCATCAGGCCCCAGCAATGGATGCCTCGACCTCCTCCTGTGTACCTACA
Organism: Laterallus jamaicensis coturniculus; assembly: GCA_022605575.1. Lineage (NCBI taxonomy): Eukaryota > Metazoa > Chordata > Aves > Gruiformes > Rallidae > Laterallus > Laterallus jamaicensis. Next base: position 11,267,372 of record JAKCOX010000023.1, on the reverse strand, counting down.
GGAGATGCTGCTGTGATGCAGGTTTTCTTAACTGTCCCTGCTGGGTGCAGTTTGTGAAGGCAGGTGCTCAGGGATGGAGGACAGAGCAGGAAACTAGAACATCCCAGGGGATGGGCCCTGCTGGGAGCAGGTGCAGGAGCAGACAGGAGGTGACACAACTGGGAGTGGTGAGAAGGAAGTAACCTGCTGGAGTTGCTGGACAGTGAATCACCTGCAGCTTCACAGCCCAGGTTAGTGTGAGAACGGCCTGGCTTCCTCCTTGTTACTTGGGGTGGTTTTAATCTCAGGCACAAAGCCCAGTGACAAATCCCCACCTGCAGTGCTTGTGCAGGATGTGTTTGCCTCTGTGCCACCGTGCTCCTTCTCTCAGTCTGTCTTCACAAGAGAGGTATACCGGCCCACTGATGATCTTCATGGCGCTCCTCTGGACTCGCTCCAACAGCTCCATGTCTGTCCTGTACTGGGGTTCCCAGAGCTGGATGCAGTACTCCTGGTGGGGTCTCACCAGAGCAGAATAGTGGGACATGCTGTTTTTGATGCAGCCCAGGATACAGTTGGCTTTCTGGGCTGCAAGCTTGCATTGATGGATCATGTTGAGCTTTTCATCCACCAGCCTCCCCTAGTCCTTCTCCTTGGGGCTGCTCTCCATCCATTCTCCGCCCAGCCTGTAGTTGTGCTTGGGATTGCACTGACCCACGTGCAGGACCTTGCACTTGGCCTTGTTGAACTTTATGAGGTTTGCATGGGCCCATCTCTCAAATGCAAGTAAACAGCTAGATTCCCATACATATAGCTGAAGATTTCTCCTACTTTTTATTGATTTCTCATGTTTACTCATTGCAATCAAAAGATTGGCATTCTTGGTTTTGTGGGGTTATCTTTATTTTACAGATTTCTTGCTTATTTTTTCATATACTTTCCCCATCCAAATCCACTAAAGGTAGCCTTTTAAATTTTTTCCAAGACCACCCCAGTTGTACCTTTTCTTGCTACTACCTGTCTCCTCATTGCCCTTTCCTACACATTTGATGTCGTTGATTAAAATCATAGATTTTAATCTGATCAAAAGGGATGTCACAGTCAGGTACTGTCTGTTTGTATCCTGCATCACTCTCCATCTTTTCTGGGCAGAAGAAAGTATGCTCCTCTTCTTGGTAGCTGCAGTGCATCACATAAGTGTCCTCTTTGAAGTATCCGAGATTTTCGGAACGACTCCCTCAGAGATTAAGTCTTAATCAGAACCTGTCCCTGAACCATGAAGAAGGTTTAAACCGTGGCTGCTCTGTGTATTACCTCCCACTTGTCTCTTTGGATTCCACCGTGAAGCCCTGGTCCCTAATTAAGAATCTCTCAGGTCCCTCTGGAATCCTTATCTTTTCTAATTATTATTAACCTTTTTTATTTATGTTACTACAGCACGTAGAGGCTTCAGTTGGAAACCAAGGCTTCTTTGTACTAGGAGTTGTACAGACCCATAAGGAGAAGACAGCCCCTGTTAATGAACTAATGGTGCTGGTCTGTGAAAGCTGGAGGGTGAAGCAAACACTGGAGAGGAAAAGATGTAACCTTTACTTCGTTGCCTTTATGTACACGCAGTCTAGTTTTGATTAAGCTAAGTAAGTTTGGAGTATCACCCTACTTTAATCTTATTTCGGTTGTTTGTCCTTTCTCCCTGAATGTGCTTGCCCTCCTTCAGGCAGCCTATGTCTTACCTGCCTGTGGTCTGCGTGAGGGCTATGTTCTGTCTCACTTTAAATGGCCTGTAAGGCTACAGATGTCATCTGTGTGAGAGAGGTCGCTCTCCTGCGCTTCCTATAGCTGTATGTGAATGATTTCCTATACCGTAAGCGTGACTGTAGCGGGGGCTTGGCCCACGTAATTGCACTTTGGGATTCTGTTGGGGGGGCTGAGTTTGTCACTTGGGTCCCTGACTGTGATTCTCAGCCGGCTGTGGGAGATGGTTGCCAGAATCACCTGCCAGATTTCCCAGGTAAATAACTGGGTTTTTCCTCTTTTTATGGGATCATTAACACTTCATTTTTTTCTGCAGGATACAAATGCTAAGATATTTTTAAAATCTTTACCCATCCACTTCAGTCTCCTGTTGGATAAAAATACCAGTGTATCCACAGAGCTGAGAAAACATAGTCTGCTTCTCCCATCACCCCAAAGTCTGTTCCTTTCTTTTGTGAGAGAAAAATGGCATTTCTAAAGATTTAAGTGACTTATTTTACTCTTTTGAGGAAAGGTGATTTTATTGTTTTCAAAAACTGGAAACACACATTGGAGTGCTGGTAGGGCTGAGGTCTCCCAGACATGAGTTTGATGTGAATCTTAAACTTCCAGATCGGAACTGGGACAATTTGAAAGGTTTGGGCTTTCTTTGCTCATTGTTTCTTTAATCTTTAATTGGGAAGATTTTCCCTCCTTCAGTCAGATGTCCCTCCTTAGCCCTTTTTTGGGGCCTGTTTCTGGGTATCGTGCAGTCTTCTGTGAGGTATGTGCAGTCTCTTAGGAGGTAGTGGTACCTATATCTGGGTTTCTTAGAGGGACTGAGTTCTACACTTAACGTGTTGGCTTTAGGTGTAAGGAGTGTTAATGGGGGTTATGTTATGAGCCATTTTCTTTTAAAGAGAAATACAGATTTATTGTGAATTTTTTGTTAGAGGTTATTCCTGTTCAGAGACAAAAAGAGGCTTTGATGCAGTAGAAGCAACCCAGAAAATTGTGGGAGCAAAAAAGAGTTGAGGAAGCTGATGACACAGAACTGGGAGGGGTGGCTGACATACCAGAAGGGGCTGTGGTGCCATCTGGCAAGATCTGGACAGGCTGGAGAGATGGTCCGGGAGAAGCTTAATGAAACACAACAAGGACAAGTGTAGGGTCTTGCATCTAGGGAAGAACAACCCCAGGTCCCATTGTAGGTTGGGGACGGACCTGTTGCAGGGCAGCATAAGAGAAAGGGACCTGGTGGTCCTGGTGGTCAGCAAGATGACCATGAGCCAGCAATGTGGCCTCGTGGCTAAGAAGGCCGATGACATCCTGGGGTGTATCAGAATGGGTGTGGTTAATAGGTCAAGAGAGGTCCATCTCCCCCTCTGCTCTGCCCTGGTGAGACAGCACCTGGAATATTGTGTCCAGTTCTGGGCCCCTCAGTTCAGGAAAGACAGGGAACTCCTTGAAAGAGTCCAGTGCAGGACCACAAAGATGATTAGGGGAGTGGAACACCTTTCGTATGAGGAGAGGCTGAGGGAGCTGGGCCTCTTTAGCCTGGAGGAGACTGAGGGGTGACCTCATCAATGTCTATAAATATGTAAAGAGTGAGTGTCAGGAGGATGGAGCCAGGCTCTTCTCCATGATGGCCAGTGAAAGGACAAGGGACAGTGGGTGTAAGCTGGAGCACAGGAGGTTCCATGTGAACATAAGGAGAAACTTTTTCACTGTGAGGGTGCTAGAGACCTGGCAAAGGCTGCCCGGACAGGTTGTGGAGTCTCCTTCCCTGGAGACATTCAAACCCCACCTAGATACGGTCTTGTGCGATCTACTGTAGCTGATCCTGCTCTGGCGGGGCGGTTGGACTACTTCATCTTTCAAGGTCCCTTCAACCGCTAATAATTCTGTAAACCTGTATTATAAAGGGATATTGATAATGGTTATTATGCAAATGGCTTAAGAATAAAAATGTTATAAACTGCAACTGTGTCATTAATGTGTAAGTATTATGAATATGGAGAAAAGAGCATACTAGAAGCATCTACTTCCATGGAAGTACTAAGGAATTCTCAGGAACCCTTTCTAACAAGGGGGGTTCACGTGATTGACTAAGCTTGAGATTTCTTACTTGAATTAAGAAGTAAATTAATCAGAGCAATCACAAAGTATAACAATAAATGTGAATCAAGCAAAACAATGAAAGAAGAACGAAGCTCTTGGTGTTTCCAGGAAGGTTCTTTTACTGTTTGTACACTTTCTGAATTTACTGAGATAATTTTTTGGACTGCTGTACTCAGGTGGGACTTCTTTGGCATTCCCTTTACACTGTTTGTGGACTAAAAGGGTTATTCTTAAACCCACAGTGGGTTATCTTTGTACCAAACAATTTGAGGAGTTTGGTGGCGACTGCGTGCATGCTTGCTTAGGGAAAGGACAATCATTCAACTCCCTACTACTACCAGATGCTTTGTATTATGAAATAGTGGCTTTCATTTAAAACTCATCTGACTTGGGGCATTTGGAAAGTGATAGCGACCTGTGTTTTAAATTTCTTTGTACCAAGTTCACCCTGTCATGCTGTTGTATTTGTTAATTTTTGTGCTATTCCAGGGCCAGAAATAGGTTTGATACTGTAAGAACAAATGGGAAGGCACTCCTTAGGTTTCTGCTTGGTGCAACGTTTGGGGTGAACCTTATGTGAAGTTCCCAGTGCTCTGGAGATGGGTTACGCTTGGGGGTTGATGTAGCCTTGACATAGGTGTACGTGTGACAAAACTTCTGAGTGTAATGCATGACGGAAGGGCTTGATGCTGCGGGTTGCACCCTTAGCTTCCCATGCCTCACGGTGTGCTTCTGTGCCAGGCTCTCCCCTTCCAATGGAGCGAGGGCTGCAGGGTTACTTACCTCTCAGTTTGGGCAATGCTTTGTTTGCGATACTAGTTCGTAGAAGTTAATGGGTTTGGAGTGAAATGCTGCTTAACGTGCACACAGAGTAAGTTGTGGTACGCTGAGCCCATGGAAGTGTATTTCCATGGGAGGTCTACGCTTCAGTTTCAGGATGGAGACTGGACTAAAGGCAGCACGAACCCGGCTGCAGGCTGCGCTGCCGAAAGCTCTTCTCCCTTCAGTCCAGGCAAGGTTTGCATCCTTGTGATGTTTCTTTTCTGCTGGGGTAGGAAGTGACTGCAACCGTTTAACCAATTACAATGCTCATTAACCCTGGAATCGGTAGATCATTAACTCCGGGTACTGGTATTTGATGCCGAGGTCCTTGAGCCATTCCTAATCTAGTTCCTTGTTAGAAACCCGGTACTTAAGGGCGAGCCGAAGTCAAAACAAGGGGGTCAGTGGCGGCCCCTTGGCCGCCCCCGAGGAGGGGCTGTCCCGGCCGCCCCTCCTACAGCCCCTCAGCCCGGGGCACAGCTTCGCCCCGCCCCGCAGCCCGAACCCTTAATAGCGCAGGAGAGTGGGTAGTATTATTTAAAAAAACCCTAAAAATCAAACCACACCTCGGCGGCAAGGCCTGCGGGCGTTCCCACCAGGTCTCCCCGCCTTCCCTGCACCGGCCGGGCCCGCGGCTGCAGCCGGGGCGGGGCGGAGGAGGGCCGGGCCGGGGCGGAGGAGGGCCGGGCCGGGCCGGGCCGGGCCGGGCCTCCCCTCCCACCCCGCGGCAGAGCCGTCCGGGGCCGCGCCTGGCCGGGGCACCCCAACCCGCTCTCTTGCCAGCCGCCCCCTGCCCTCGCACGCCATTTCCTGTGCTCCGTGTTTACTTCCCGGTTCAACCCCTTCAGTGGGAGCGATCGGCGCCGCCGCCGTTTGCGGAGGGAGCGGGAGGTGAGGGGAGCGGTGGGGCGGGGGCCGCCGTGCTGTGCTGTGCCGTGCCGCGTCGCGCTGTGCAGCGCAGCTCCGCGCCGTGCCGTGCCGCGCCGCTCCCCTCCCCGTGCTGAGCCGTCCGCCTCTTCTCTTGCAGGTGTACCCAGAGCCGCGAACGGAGGGCGAGTGTCTGAGCAACATCCGCGAGTTCCTGCGGGGCTGCGGTGCCTCCCTCCGCCTGGAGGTGAGTCGAGGGGGCGGTGGCGGCGGGCAGCGCCCGGCGGGGTCGCGAAGGGTGGCAGGGCTGGGGATGCCCGGCTCCATCCCCGGGGGTGCGTGGAGGCGGGGGGGGGGGGGGGTTCTCCGCCTGGCTCTACCCGCCAGGTGCTGCGGCGGGCGTCGGTGCCCTCCCTTTGTGCCCGGGGACGCGGGGGCGGCCGGTGGCTGACAAGATGGTGGCGGGCGCCCCTCCCCTGGCTGAGGGCCCGGGGGGAGGCGGCGGGGAGACCTCCGCTGCCCGCCTGGGGCTGCCTCCGCGGCCTCTCCGCTGACCGATGGCTCTCGGTGGCGGCGGCGCCCCGGCCGGGCCCTTGGCATAGCCGAGGCATTGCTGGCGGCGCGACTGCGGGATGTGCCGTGCCGCGTGGAAGGGGCACGGAGGGGCCTCGGCTCGCCTCAGCGAGCGCTGGGGGGTGGCTGCGCCCCGGCCCTCCGCCGCTGTGAAGGGGGGAGACGCTGCCGGGGCTCCGTGTGCCCGGGGTGCTGGCGGTGGTGGTGGTTGTCTGGCTTCGGTGCGGTCGAAACCGGTGCTTTTCCGTTCAAACGGCTCCTCGGCAATAAAGGCGTGAACGGCACCCGGCTCACCCGTGAGGCGGTGAGGCGCTGGGCCCGGCTTGTGGAGGTTAAGTTGGTAACAGCCGGGTGAGGTACTAATTAAGAAAAATGGTGGGTGCTGCTTCTTCTGCCTAAATTTACGTTACATAAAAGCCCAGCAAACTGCCATCTTTTCCCCCAGTGTGTGTTCGCAGGGTTGCAAATTAGGTAGCGATAAATTACCGGTATATTTAGCCATAGCAAGTACACGCTGCTGTCGAGTTGACTTGATGTGTGTGCGTGGGAAGGAGCTGATGCGATTAAAAACAGGCTGCAACTTCTCTGCCTTGGGAAGTGAGAGAGGTATTGTGACTTCAGTTCTTACAGGCCTCTTTTCTTTTTTTTTTATTTTTTTTTTTGGTGGGAAAAAAAAAAGAAAAAGAAATGGTTTCTGGTGCTTCTGAACTTGAATTAGTGAAGCGTTGCCTTAATTAGTTCTCAGGTTCTTACAGTACCTCTGGTCCTGCCAGAGTAACCAGGTAGTAACAAGGTGTCATTAAAAAGAGTCTGATTGCTTTCCTGAGGCCTTGAAACAGTGAAGTAACATTAGTGAAATTAATAGTACTTACAGGACTTGCGTTTAATCTTAGGTTGTGTCATAGGGAAAGATGGAAATTAAGATACCTTTTAGTGCTGTTCCTTGTGAAATCAGACCTTGCATTCTTACCTGCCTTTCACCTCCTTCCTCCTTCCCCAATAAAGAGAATTTTGTATCACCTGTTGGAAGACAAAAGCCAAATGAAGTTACAAAATACTCAGAAAACATGTTCTGGTGTGAACTTTGCATTCTGTCATGTATTTTTTCTTATTCTTGCCTTTAAGCAACCATCTCTCCATTTGCCTTCTCTAAGACTGCATTAAGTTTTTGATGTTTTGAACATTCGTGTGATACTAAAAGTCAAGTAGTAGACATGCATGAGCCAGAGAGAATTGGGGAGGGAGGCACTTCAAATCCCAATCTCAACTCAGAAATAAATTGAGTATTGCAAATGTTTAAGCAAAAGAGAGGAAAAACCCCCACGGTTAATATCCCACTCTCCCCTTGACTCATATCCTGTATTTGGTCTCTCACTAAGGTTCAAGTCTTTACAGCCAGGATGCCTGGGAACAGTCAAGGCATTGCAGTTTGGTGTCTCTTTTGTAGTTGCAGAAAGCTTCTGTCAGCTCTTTTCCTCCAGAGTGACAAGCAAGTGAAGAAAAATGATTAAAAGAAAAGATAATTTTGGTCTTCCTCTGAGAACCTGAATATTTTTGGACATAGTCAAATTGTTAACCTGGCCTCAGGGGCTTCTCAGCAAGGTTGCCGGAAACTCCTTTCTTACGTGGAGGTAACTGGCTGTAGTAGCTTCCAGCTCAGCATGTTGGAACAGGAATTACTCCCAAACTACCAGAAGACTTGAGAGGCTGACAGGAAGGGGCACAAATGTTTGGGCTTATGTAGCCTCTTGTGTGTGTATTTATGGCTTGTATGTTGGCCATTCCCTGTTGTTTTCTCATTAATTTTTCCAAGCCCCTAGCTGTGGCCAGAGATTAGAGGAATGCTGACCCGTGTTCAACCGGCCAGTAGCTGGCGGGGGTCTCTTGGCTATCTGCTAATCCTGGGCTCTTTCCCCCATCTCCTTTAACAAGGTGTGAGTCAGCCCTTGTGGATCTTTGCCTTCCTCACCGTGGGAACTGGGGAGATGCCATAGCTCCTCTGCGCAGCGTCTACGTAATGCTTCCTCAGTTGGGATCGGGTTTAGAGATTGTATCGAGCAGAGAGTGTGAAGAGTGTCTTTGGAAGTGGTGAAGGGGGTGTTCTCAGAGAGGGCGGATTAGCTGATCAGGAGTTGATGGTGAGTATAAATATTTGACGAAGTGGTGGATGTGATATCCAAATGTTTCTGCTATTTAAGGTAATACAGGTATCAGAGGAAGCTCTAGAGTGGCGTGGGGAGATGAGACCATGTTCTGTGCACTGACGTGGTGCTTTTCCTAATAAGTACACCCCAGTGTGGAGCTCTGCATGGCTCTGTGCTTGAGACTGACACTGAATTTGTGCGTGTATGTAGTTGGATCAGGTGGATCCTCAGTGGTGTAATTTTGATAGGCTAAGCACTGTGTTTTTACCATACTAGGTTTGTCATGGCAAAAGCACTTTTTGCTCCCAAATCTAAACTCATCTTGGAAGTAGCAGAACTGTATTTTTGTGAAACTGTGTCAGAGCTCCTTGCCTTGCTGGAGCTCTGTATGGTTCCAGCTTTGGAGACTTTGTTATGGCATGTTTGAAGAATTGATAAACTGCTGTGGTTAATTCAGAGTTGCACAGCAGTAGATGGTTTCTCTGAGACACTTTCCTGTGTGCTGTCCCTTTGTTAGAGGACATGATTACTGCTGTCTTTGCACCCTAAAAATAAGGGGTGGAGGTGAGAATCTTTGTTGGTTTAGAAGGGTTCTGGTGTCTGAAAGTTGTTCTGATCTTTTTCTCTTACTTCCCAGGAAGTTTGGGCTGTTAGAAAGATGGTAAGATAGTCAGAAAGGATATCTGAGATTCTAATGAGAAGGATTGCTGTTTTTCAGAGGAAAATAGTGTCTCCCTTCTCACAATCCCCAGTATTTTTTATGTTTAAGTGTTCTATAGCAAAAAGAGTACGTAATCAGGAGCTTGCAGCAATCCTTTGTGAGGTGAAATATGGGTTGGTAAAGCAGAGCAAGTGTGAAGAAATAACCAAAAGAGGGTTCAGTGAGTATTCTGGGGATTTTTTTTTTAATATAGGATTTTGTATGCAGATAGAAAGAGCTGAGACTTATTAATGAAAAAAAAAATGTTCCTAAGACTTCAACTAGGGCGTGAATTTGCAACTCCATATTGTTTTTCCCTTTTGGAAAATATTAGTGTTTGCTTAGGATAGTTGTAGTGTCAAGTAGCTCATTTTATTTACATTGAGGCTTTCACTGCCTCAGAGGGACAACTTACTGCATACTCTTTCCTAGGCAGATAATACTTGCTGTATACTCCTCTTGCCATTTCTGGTTTAAAGGCTGTGTTCCCCTTGCAGTTTTATCTTTGAGTGGGAAGACATCTTACTGTACTTCCTTCTGAGAAGAACATCCTGCTTTTTAAAACAGGCTCCTAGGCAGTTGTTGTACTTGATGGACTCTGTTCCCGAAGAATATGGGTGGGTATGTACAGCTGATGTGGAAATTCATTGCAGGTGTACAGTATCCTCCACAGAAGCCTGGTGATAGAGCCAGAAATGAAAAGGCGATGGTCACAGACTATTTGCTCCTCTCTGACTGCTTATAAGTGTTGCTGTAGTGATTGTCTTGTACCTGTGTTGTGTTATTCCAGTTTTGTTCCCTTTCAGAGAAGTTCCAGCTTCCTGAATATAATGCTGTCTTTTCCTCATTCCTTTGACCAGAGCTGCTTGACAATTTGCAGGGCCAAAAAGAGACCCTGGAAAAATTGCTGTATAGTTTTAACAGCAGACAAGTTTTTTTTTGGGGAGAAGCTAAATGTAGAATAATAAGTAAAAATAGGTTATTAGAAAACTGTGTCAGTGTGTGTTTTTAAAGGGCAGAACGCTTGCTATGTCCTGTGAACAATACCAAGCTCTGTGTGATCAGATTGCATGAGTAGTGTCTTGCAGCGTTTTACTTCTGGCTTTCATCAAATGAAAGATTAATGCCTCCTTGTCTGCAAGTATCTCATGTCAACAGGTTTCTCAAGCTCAAAAATGTTTTGTATTTCTGACTCTTATGTTGATGGGAAAGATGGCAACTGGCTGGTGGAAAAAGATGGACAAGCTGCAGATCCGAGCAGCTTTTCTGTCTCTGCCAAGAGACCTGCTTGCCCCTGTGATTCAGGGTGGTAATTTTATTACAGAGGCAGCAATGCCAAAACAAGGGTTTTATTTCTATGGTAAACTAACCAAAGTAGTAAGCAAACTTGGCAGTCTCATGCAGTCTAAGAAGATCCCTTGTTCATATATTATTAAATCTCTTCTCTGAGAAGGATTTGCCCTTGAGGTTCAGAACACCACATGCAAATTTTGGATATTAAATCTCAAGAGCTATGAATTGCATCAAGATATACAAATGTCTATGGTAAGAGTCCTAGCCCTGGGGAAAAGTTTGTAAGGGGTGTCACTGCTGTTCTGTGGCCAAACAGTTTCCTGATTCTGTTAGAAACATTTTCCAGAATCTTGATGTTTTAAAATGGCCATTCTTTTCTAACAGACCACACATAAGAAGGTTTTTGAAAGGAAAAATTTGTACAAAGTCTTGTATTAAAGAGGGCCTGCTGTATCCCCTCCCCTGTCTTCTAGTTCTTCCCAAAACTGCTCTGAACAGGTTTGTGCTAGGTAATATTCATAGCAAAGTGCAGCGTGTCACTGCAACTCACCGTGTACATACTGGCCTCTAAGACATGGCTGCTGCCCCCCATCCCCTTGATTTCTGTCCTTTTTGCCATGTGCTAATGTGACAGTTCTTAAACTCAGGTGTTCTGTGCAGTTTGTCCTCAGGTCTCTTCTTGTTGGTCTGCTTTGCCTGTCACACAGAACAGAGGTAGGGCCTGACTTGCGTGATTGGAATGCCATGCTAGCATGTCTGGGAACCTTTCTAGGACAGGAAGGTGCTGTTACTTGACTATTTACATTATTTTTATGGAATGGCTTCTTTTTGTGATACAAAGAATTCATACAATACACAAGTATCCTAGGACTGTGATTGTTTCATGTGTTTACCAATTCTTTGCAGTCCCATTGAGGAGTAGGCTTTGAATACCACTTCAAGAGTGTCTTACAAATAGTGGGGGGAAAAAGTGTGTGTCTTTTTGGGTTTTTTTAAGGGTGCACCACTTTTTTTTTTTCATCTTACACTGTGTTATGGTGTTGAGGAGATGACAGAGTCACTAACGTGTGGTGTTGGGCAGGGAGGAATGGGGATAGAATCATAGAATGAGTCATAGAATGGCAAGGGTTGGAAGGGACCCCAAGGATCATAGAGCTCCAACCCCCCTGCCACAGGCAGGGACACCAACCTCAGGCCTGGATCTACACAAGGTTGCCCAGGGCCCCATCCACCCTGGCCTTGAACATCTCCAGGGATGGGGCATCCACCACTTCTCTGGGCAGCCTGTTCCAACAGCTCACTGCTCTTTCTGTAAAAAACTTCCCCCTAATATCTAATCTAAACCTTCCTTCCTTTAGCTTTAGTCCATTCCCCCTTGTCCTGCCATTATCTGCCCTTTTAAAAAGTTGATTCCCCTCCTGTTTGTGTGCTCCCTTCAGGTACTGGCAGGCTGCAATGAGGTCCCCCCGCAGCCTTCTCTTCTCCAGGCTGAACAAGCCCAGCTCCCTCAGCCTCTCCTTGTAGGGCAGGTGCTCCAGCCCTCTAATCATCTTCGTGGCCCTCCTCTGAACCCTCTCCAACATCTTTCTTGTATTGGGGGCCCCAGATCTGGACACAGAACTCCAGGTGGGGCCTCAGGAGGGCAGAGTAGAGAGGGACAATCACCTCCCTGTCCCTGCTGGCCACCCCTCTTCTGATGGAGCCCAGGATACCATTGGCCTTGCGAGCTGCAAGAGCACACTGCTGGCTCATGTTAAGTTTCTCATCCACCAGAGTGTCCAAGTCCTTCTCAGCAGGGCTACTCTCAAGAAGCTATCAGAAGCCTTTACCGTTTTATCCAGTAAAACACAGTCTGAAACACAAATGTAGCACAGTAGCATTTCAGATTGTCACACTGTTCCCTGCTCACTTGAGCCTTCCTGTTCTTCCCATGAGAATTTATTTATTGTGGTTCTGCCAAGCCTGTTGCATCGCCAGTAGCGTGGCGTCGTGCTATCACTTCTTGACTAAAGTGGCTCCAGTGGCTTTTATTAAGTAGGAAGAATACTTCTCCTTGTTGGAGCACATGTTCAAAAGCACCTGATACTGAAGAACATTAAGAAGACTTTTTTAAAAAAAAAAAGCTAGCAAATAACAAAAGATAGATTAAAAGTGTGTGCCTCTGTAAGGAGTACTGTAGCTAACATGGGTGGGGAATATGCTAGTCTTTCTCTTCTTTTGCTACATAAGGGCTGTATTCAATATTTCCCAAGTAAAAATGAATACAGTTATTTTGAATTGGTCCATAAATATTTTCATTCCTACCAGTTGTTTTGCATTGCACGCTGACAGGGTGCTTTGAACAGAAAAATGTGTGTACACAGGGTCTGTCTGGCACTGTGACTGCCACAGGTGCAGATCTGCTTGTCTTCGCTGCGGGGACCCGATGTGAAGGTGAGTCTGGCATGTCAAAATACATCCAATCATGTTTTGGAGGTCAGTGAGTACAAGATGAGTGTTGCAATAACATGCTGCACATTGCTGTGTTATCTAGTATGGATCTTGTTCAGAGCAGTTTTGAGAAGGAGGTGCTGTGTGGTTTGGGAGAGGCCTCTGTGCAGCTGCTTCACTTGTGGCGTTCGTTTGGATCGTAAGAATAAAATGAGCCTTCATCTAGCAATTAAAACATATTACACTATTAATCTGGAATGCACAGAAGGTTTCAGCACTGTACTCTTACGTTCAAATATAGGAAAGTGTTTCCACAGAAACAGTGCTTCTCTGATAAACGAGGAGTTAATTATGGGAGCAAAAGCATGGAAACTAGGAAAGTTGGGAGAAAAGGGTGGGTAGAAGAAGGCTGCAAGGGAGGATGGTTTTGGGCAGAGCTTTGGAGTCCCTGAGGGGAAAGAAGGGAGAGAATGCAGAGGGTGCTTGCTGACTTAGGCTGTTTTCTTGACTTGTCAGAGGAGTTCTTGCTCTCTAATTTCTTTAGCCCTCTCCTCCCCTCTGGCCCTTTGCTGTGAAGCACAGTGAGAAGGGCTCGTCTGCTGGCCTTCTGAAGGGTGAGAGCTGCCTGAGCAGGGTCTTCTGATTTGCCCTGAGCAGGGACTAAGCTGCGCAGGGGGTGATGGGAGTGCCAAGTGTGAGGAGAGCAGGTGAGCTGCTCCATCCTTCCTCTCAAAGGAGTGGCAGTGGGTATGGTAGGTTGGGTGGTGAGAGAGGGGAATGGAGCTGGCATTGGGGCAGCGATGCACCTGCTGTGAGGTGGGTGCTGAGCCATCAAGTGTGTTTCAGAGGGCAGGTGTTAGTACATGCCAGGGCCAGCCCGCCTTTTTCCTTCACAGAGAATGGCCACGGTCTTGTCAGTTTCTATTGTGGCTTTTATAAATTGCTTCTGAAGTTGAACTTGGACTTCCTTGCCCCCCCACCCCTCTTGAATAGTTTTGGGGACTTGTAAGAAATTCTTTAGCTGACAAGCACACTGAAAATAGAAATGCAGATAAAGCTTGCGCTCTACAACTGCACTTGTGTATGCTGACCACAGTTACCATGTTATTAGGTGTCAGCTGAATTTCCCAAGCCTGTGTGTGACAGTGACAGCGAAAGATCTATCTCTATACAGGCTGTGTTGTAGGTGCTGGTATTCTGTGTGAAGAAAACTTGTGTACCTGCAGATCTAAAGATGTAGCACCGTATGCTTTTAACATACGCTTTTGGACTAACAAGGTCCCCGTACAGCTGATGCACATCCTGCAGCACAGGAGACATCAGCGCTCTGTCTTTGCAAGAACATGGAACTCTTCCTCCTCTTGTGGCAACTGACTGTGCCCCATCTCTTTATCAAGGGAGGAATTCTAGCAGAACGGCTGCTTTGAAGATTACCTGAGAAGAGGACTGCACAAAAGAGAGCCCAGCTCCTCAAAACAGGCGACTGCTTTTGTTTACTGTAATCTTGGCAGAGTCTTTTTTTTATTTACTTGGGACTTGAGTCAACATAAATCACTTCAGTTATGTGAAGATGATGCAACGTCCAGTCTAGGTCTTCTATGACTTGCTCTGGTTTCTTCAATGCTTCCAGCTTTGCAACTGTTGCTGACTTCTGCCTGCATGTAAGTGTCTTGGCATGTGTGGGAAAGGTGATACGCGCTGCGCTGCACAGAGGAGGTTTCACAGGCTTGGTTTTGCAATGTGGTGTCCATGAGAGGAGAAAAGGGCCTTGCTCACTTCCTCTAACTCTAAGGAGAAGGCATATTAGAATATGGTGATTTTTCCTTAAGGGGAGTTAATCTTATCTGAGTGTGTTCAGCTGGATATCCAGATAGGTCTAGCGCTCACATGTTTCAGCTTGAACCCTCTGTTTTGCTGTGTTTAGATGTTTCATCAGATGCTGGGCTGGGCCTGTCAGTGTTGCTGAAAGCTGCAGTCGGCTTGTGTGGGAAACATTGTCTTACTCCAGGTCTCAAGTTTTTCCAGGGAATACCTAAAAATTCTAGGTGACAGAGAAAATGATAGTGCTGAATCGTGAAAATAAGCTGTCTTCAGCTGTGGTGCCTCAGACCACTGCCGCCTGCCTGCTGAAGCCAGTGGGATCTACCCGGTTGGGTGCCGTGAGGGCAGGTGAGGAGTCAAACTGTCTGCGTGGGAACATGAGGCGATGTTTCAGTAGGTGGCAGTCCTCCTCTGAATCGGTCCGGGGCCAGTGGTGAGCCTGGTGTCAGAGGAAGGCAGGGGGAGAGGGGTGTAAAAAGAGGGAGCATAGTCTTTCTGTCAGTGCCATCTTGTGGGCCAGGCGCAAACACACGAGCCTGGGCACCGGTGGCTTGAAAAGAAGAGGGGTCAGTGTCCCTTCTGGGCTGTCCTGAGGTGGCTCTGCCCCGCTGGCAGCCTCAGCGGGGGAGGGGGGGGAGCAGGGAGCCGGTCTGAGCAGCATGGCAGCTGTCCTCTTCGACTCTGGGGCCAGCAGGCAGGGGGTGAGGAGTTCTCTGAGTGCCCTGTGCTTGCCGAAGGGCTGTCTGTGGCTAAAGGCTTGTACATAGCAGCTGATCTTCCAGTTTTTTGACTGTTGTATTTTGCACAGCACAGTGTTGTTCTGTTTCATCATCCAGTTGGCTGCACTTCTTTGAATGTAGTAGAGGATTTAGAAACTTTTGAGTAGCAGTTGCCTTTGAGTCGGATTTAGAAACAAAACATTAAAAACCAAGCCAAGCCCCTGCTCCAATACAAATCCTCAAAGCTACTTGCTTCACCAGCCCTGTGAAAGGTAGAGTGTAGCAGTGCAGCTGCCTTTTATGGTAAAATAATAAAGGAAATAAAAATGGGGAGAGTATAAGAACTTAACAAATGTGTGCCATTACTAGTCAGTGAACTTACTGTTTGTGAAAGACACCTTCATGGATCCTCTCCTGGTAGTGCTGAGTGATGTTAAAAAAAAAAATAATAAAAAATTACTGCCTACCCACTTCTCTACCCCCTAGCCTTCACTTGTTTTCCTTGAGGAGTGCATTAGAGTCGTTATCAGAGGCTAGTGGTGGTTAGTGAAAACCAGTAATGATATACTTAATTGTTTCCAGATACATACTTGTTAAATATCTTGTGAAATTCATACCTGATGAAGTCTTCTCTCTGTGATGTCTACTCTTGCTTTGCAAGAACCCCTGGGTTGTTCTGCAAGACGATTTTAGGGGATTACTACCTGGAAGTGACATCAAGAGCAGTAGCTCTTGTCCTCTTGGGCGGGTGCTGCTGAAAAATAGACCTTGCTTTAGCTTTAATTAAGTTATTCCTCTTTTTTTTTTTTTTCTCCATCTCCCTGAAAAGAGTTCTTAACTGGTTTGATTCTTTCATTCAAATCTCTTAGTAGATGTTTGGAAGTGGTGTGTGTGAGGAGCATTTTTCCTTTAATGACATTTGCAGTGGTGGAACAAATTAAAGTCTTTCATTTTTAGGGTGACTTAGGTGTGCCAAGATTTGTCTGTGTATAGGACTCTGGTATCTATGTTGAAAGCACTACCATTTTGGTTTTCCTTAATTTTTTTTCTTTCTTCTTCTTCATCAAGTTCACCTCAGACTTTTTAAGCGGGGGGGCTCTGGGTGTCTCCAGGGGGCTCTGGGTGTCCCCGGGGCTCTGGTTAAAATGCATTAAGGCTTTCCCCTTGCCCACCTGCCTGGCAGACTGAGGACAGCACGGTGGGGCAGAGCTCCCCAGGGCACTGAGCGGCTTGGTGGATAGCTGTGTGCCCGGCAGCTTCCTCTGCAGCCTGGAAACATGAAATGGAATTGATATTTGATAGTGGGATCTCGGTGGCTTAGTGCGAGGGTTACTGGTGGTGAATTTGCGCGTAACAAAGGCAGCCAGTTTAACTGGTTGCCGCTGCCAAAAGGAGGTCTGCTCCCAGCCTTTGTTTTCCCCTGCCCTCCCTGCCGTGGCCATTTCATCTTGTGCCGGTTCTCACATGTGCCAGCTGCCTGCGGGAGCCACCTGGCTGAGGAAATCTCTAAAAACCCAACCCTCCACCCTCGAAAAAAAGCCGACCTACTGAAACAACCCAGCTAAAAATTGTGCTTCCCCCAAGTCTGCTGCTGCTGGGATGGTAAACCAGACTGGTTCAGTGCAGGGTCTGAGCGCCAGGCTTAGTGCAGGGGAGGTGATTTGGACACCTGGTAAGAGCTGGACCATTTCAGCAGGTGTCTGGAGGGAATTTGAAAACCTGTTCTAATGTTAATTTGGGGTTGGTTTTTTTGAGAATCACGTTGATGGGTGATTGCTCAGGCATGTCTGTGTAAAGGGGGTGTTGGTTTGGTTGCTCGGGGAGCAGGAGGCAGTGTTGGGGGGGGGTAGGGGGCCGCACACCACTTTAGGTTAGTGTGAGCTGCGATGGAAACACCCTTAGCCTGGCATCCGCCAATGCTGTGTTGAGTTTCCTTGCAACTCTGGCAGCATGTACTGCCCGAGTAGTATTACTTCATCTAGATGAGTTTACGCTGTTTCATGTTTATTTCTAATGAAATATGAGCAGAAACATCCCTTGCTTTATTTTTAGATGAACTACCAGGCTCCCAGTTCATCATTCACGGCTTCCTTGCCAGTCTCTGGTGGGTTGCATTTCTTTCTTCCAGTGTAACTGCACACACACCCACCCCCAACTGGATCAGAGGGGAATCAGTTGAGTGACTATGGCACAAAGGACACAGCACAGAAGGGAAGGGATTGGCACCTCCTCTTTTGGCAGCAGCAGCTCAACCTAAAATAAATAGACCTTTACTTACTTTTTCAGCTGGATCAGTCTATTCTTCAAATGTTTTGAGTTCATTCAGTCACAGAGCAAAGAGACCAGGAGAGGGGGTGGAATTTATCACACCCCACACCTCCACACTTGTTCATTTAATTAATGAATAAAAATGAGGTTGAAGAAAAAGACAGTTCGTAGCTCTAAAATCTGTTTGCAGAAAATGCCTAGGAGCAGTTTGTTTTAAATCAGCAAACACAAATGCTTTTTCCTATTTGTTAAACTAACTGGTTTTCCATGCAAAACATGGTGAAGTATTTATTTGCATCTTTTGTATGTTTATTAACTATATAGAGTTCTTTCAAAAACGTACACTCTGGTTACCATGCTTTGTCTAAAAGCAGCCTCAGTGCAGAAATCATGACATAGGTCATCATTTCCTGTCACTTGATCAAATTCTTTGTTTCTCAAGTATGTTAAAGCATTTAAATGTATGGAGATAGGGCGATGTCCCACTTTTTTGCCCTCAAGATTGATGCCCAATGTTTAGGAAAGTGCTTGAACTACAAATATGACACAGGATGTTAATATATACTAATCTAATCATTATTCGAATAGGCCATTTTAATGCATCCACCCCTCAGGCTTGTGAGCAACATAAATTGCAAGAAAATGGGTTTTCACACCCCTTGCCTCAGGCTGGTTCCTCACCCTGGTATCACATGAACGTTTTGCAAAAGATATCTTCCATGTATAAATACAGCTAAAGCATCTTCTGTTCTTGGCAGTGAAAAGAGCAATTCTTCATTGTTACGATACAAAGTTGTTGTAATTAGCTGACTTTGATATTGTGAACTGCTGATAGTTAAATTGACCACATCTAGATATTATTTATGGCCTGAGTTAATTAGTTGGCTCTGCAGTTTTGAAGATGCTTGTCAGCTTGTTGATTTCTTTCCCGCCTGTACTTGTTTATTAAGATGGCTTATCTCTTTAATTTTTTGTTAATATTGCTTGCTAGAAGTATCTAACTTTCCAATGTCAGTATATAATTCAGAATTAAGTGAATGACTGTAGTTTTATTTATAGCTGTTGTCAGCAAATGCAGAGAAAAATGTAGATGTGCCTTTAGAACAGTCCAAAACTCTGAGATCTCAGGGAAGCAATCTTTGACATAGAAGTGAGAGGATATTGTAACTTAGAATGCCACAGGCTGTTTTTCCTCACTGATACACTCAAAAGTATGTCATTCAGGCTTGTTTTGCATAGATGTAAATAACTATTTTTAGTTTAACTGGTAAGAAAGTGAGTGGAGTGTGTATGTATATGTATATATATATACACACTGTAAAAGCATTTCAGGACCAGAATCACCATGGACCAAGTTTTGCACACCCTGACTTCCTCAAATATTTTTGTTTTTTTTGTGGATGCCACTAAGCCTTTAACTAAAGAAAAACTGGGATGCCAGACCCCAAAGCTTTATTCCCACTCCCCCCCACCCCGATGTTCCTTGTGGTAGTAGGTATATGCTGAGTTTTCTTCAAGCAGCTGCCTGGTTTCATCTGGAAGGCTGTCCAGTGCTCTTCCTTTGATTGTTGGATGTGCTTGGGCTTTTCTTGGGTGCGAGTGAAGTCTTAGTTTGGAGGCAGAACTAGTAGCTTTTGTATGGATATTTTGCAGTGCTTTCCACAGTCGTGTCAGATATTTATACAGTTTTTTCCCTGTTTGGTTTTAAGACTGATTTATGAGGCAATGGTATTGCCCTGATTCCACAGTGCTTGAGCCACGGGCTAAAGTGTCTGTAGTTGGACGCTGCTCCCACAGACCTTAGCTGCAGCTGTGGGTGCTAAACGTGCTGTAGAGCAGACTGAAGCCAGGCTGTGGTCCTAGGGCAGCCCAAACCCATTGCAGCAACTCCTGCTATTGCTTACATACTCCTTGTCCTTCTCTCCTCTAGTACAGGTGCTGGGCAGGCTCTGAGGTGAGGTGGTGCAGGGAGATGGGCCGGTAGAAGTAACCCTTACTAACCTGTTCTCTTCCCACTGAACTGGCTCAGTCTGGGCGTCTGGGGGGAGCTGGGGCTGGCACAGAGTGGCAGGGCAGTTGCAGTGCTGCCTAAAATGTATTTAAACTCTTGTTTAACTCAAGGCCTTGGTTTCTGAGCAGCTGAGGAGAGAAGCAATGGATCAACTCAAAATGAGATGTCTTTTTTTGTAGTGATGTAGCATTGTTGTGGCAGATACAGGAAATGAACTTCTGTGCTATTGCTGTCAGCTGGTTTCACAGCGAGATGCGGTTTGCTGGCTTCATACCATGCCTTCTGGTTTCTGCAGTGACATGGGCATCTTTTAAAGGAGTAGGCTTTGTGAGCTTCTAGCTTTTGGTGGCAATGCTAGTTTAGCCCTGCCCACCACTGTACTAACCACCTTGTTTTGCAAACTTAATTAATTTGGGATCTAAATTGGGACCAGGACACATTTTTCTGAAGTTGCTTTTAATCCAGATAAGTGAAACGATGTGCCTGAATAATTTACAGAATGTGGTGGGTTGGAGGATGTCCTGGATGGAGAGATGGGCTTGTTCAACCTGGAGAAGAGAAGGCTGCAAGGAGACCTCATTACAGCCTTCCAGTTCCTGAAGGGGGCATACAAACAGGAGGGGAATCAACTTTTTAAAAGGGCAGATAATGGCAGGACAAGGGGGAATGGTTTAAAGCTGAGGGAGGGAAGGTTTAGATTGGATATTAGGGGGAGGTTTTTTTACAGAAAGAGTGGTGAGGTGCTGGAACAGGCTGCCCAGAGAGGTGGTGGATGCCCCATCCCTGGAGGTGTTCAAGGCCAGGTTGGATGGGGCCCTGGGCAACCCTGTGTAGATCCAGTCCTGAGGTTGGTGGCCCTGCCTGTGGCAGGGGGGTTGGAGCTTTATGATCCTTGGGGTCCCTTCCAACCCTTGCCATTCTATGATTCTATGTGGGGCCTGGGAAGGGGTCCTTACAGGCAAATCCTTTTTAAAAGTTTCCTCATTGATCATTTGACCAGCCCTGTCCCAATCTCTGCACGGGGACAGAGGTTTCGAGGGAGACGTTAGTAATTGATCATGAAACGCTGAATGTGCCCATCATCCCTAGGTGATCCTAGATTTAAAAAACAAAGAGAGGAGGGTGAGGGAGCTCCCTGTGGCAGCATGCTGATGTGTGGGAGCAGAACTGCTGTCTCTCCTGCTCAGCCTCTGCATCTGAGCTATCGGTGTGTCTACCAGGGGTGGTATCTGCTAGCAGTGGTAAGCTCATGTTCTCAGCTCGTGTTCTTCTCAGCTCTGTGCCGAGCTGAGAAGAGATGGGCACGTTCTCAACTACTGTTTTCTAAGCATGTGATGGTAGCAGAGAGATGATGTGACTTGGCTTCTACACCAAGGTTGTGACAACTGTTTCTGTTTTTCCTCTCTTCTTCCTTTCTTGCTGGCTTTGTTTCCCCGTTTGGGCTTTAAGTCCCTATCTTCCTTTCTGTGTGTTTTCACAAGTGGTTTCTGTTGGTGTTACCTCCCTCCTGTTACCCCAAGCTTAGCATCAGCTGTGTAGCCCTGACTTCTCGGGTCCCTGAGACAAGTCAGTGTCATCTCTGCTCAAAGAGAAAGGTGTTTTGCTCTCTGTTCCTGCTACTTACTGTATTCCTGTGCTGGTCGGGCCCTTGAAACAGCAGGAAACTATCCCAGCAAAATCTTAACTGCATTAATCTAGCAGGTTCAGTCTAGAATCATAAAAAGGTTTCTGTTGGAAAAGATCTTCAAGATCATGGACCAACTAGATCCAACGCTAGACAGTGTCACCAAGTGCAACATATACTCTTCTTTTAAACACCTTCAGGGATGGTGACTCAACAACCATCTCCTGAGCAGCCTGTTCCAATATCCGACAACCCTTTCAGTAAAGAAGTGCTTCCTAATACCCTACCAGTTTGTTACAGTGGAGGGAGTGATGGGCTCAGAAACTGGTGGGAAAGGGAGGGTGCCACTTTGTAGCTCAGGGCGTGGAGGGAGTGGGGTTTCCAAAGGCTGCAGTCCTGTGTAACAGTATCCTTTCCTCCCCTTCTCTTGCTTTCAGCTTGTCTCTTGGGCCACAGCTCAAGTTAGTTGTGGAGGCTTCCTTTTATAGTCATCAACAGAGGCCTCTCCAGAGGATGACCTGTGGTGGTTGGGATGTGTGTCCCTCTAGGGATACAAAGAGACAGCATGGATCCATACACATGAAAACCAGTTTCCTAAAATTAGGTGAATCTTAGTCTTGGTGATACTCTTCACCTCCAACTTATCAATTCTGATTCTAGCACTTGTTGCTTTCTCTTGGAGGATCTGTCTTTTGGAATTAGTGTCCAAACTATGAGACCACTGGGAATTGTTCTGCTTCATGCTTTGCAGGTGGACTGTTCTGTGAACCTCTGACATGCTTAGACTGTCCAAAGCGTGTGTATAGACTAGGCTAAAGAAGAAATGAACAAAACAAAGGGTCCTAAGCTGGTCAAAATTGAGTGGATTTTTTTTTCTTGTGGACAGTTTCTGGCATATTTTGGAAATAAATTTTGATAGAGAGGATAAAGAAGCTTTAAAAATTCTGTGCCAAAGCAGAGGGAGCTGAATTGTTTCAAGGCTTGGACTTGCCAAGGTTTAATTCTGGCAACCGCTGTTTTCTTGGTGTCATTTCTGGTAATGACAGGATAGAGAAGTTCTGTATAAAGTACTGATAAAGATGAAGTGAGGCATGAGGCATGTGCACAACATGAAAAACAGTAGTTCAAATGTTTGAAGTTTAGGAAAGCTTTAGAGAAAGTAGTGTAAAGTGTTTTCATTGACTGGGTACCAAGTCTTGGTCTGGCTGACTGGTGATTTGCAGTAAAACCTGTCAGACTTCTACTAGTGTCTCTTGAAGAGGCTTGAACTGTTGATGATGTAGTGCAGTGCTCAGCCCTTCAAATAAGGTCGTAGTGGTTTTGCTTTGCTACTAAAAGTCCTGAAGCTGGACTGAATTCCACCTAATTGCTGCCTGTAATTGCTCTGAAGTTTGAGTCTGTTCTTCATAGTAGTTTAGGCAGGTCTCATCAAGGAGCATCTTCACTGCTTACTGAATACTAATAGTTTCAGTAGATAAAGTACCCAAATGAAATAATTATCTTTTCATGGCAGTGTCTACCCTCAGGTAACTGGCAGTGCTTGAAGTGAGGTATGTTGAGAGGTTGTTTGAAATAATCCTTATTTTAATATTAAGATGACTTTTTCAGCATACAAACTGGAGGGGAATCAACTTTTTAAAAGGGCAGATAATGGCAGGACAAGGGGGAATGGTTTAAAGCTGAAGGAGGGAAGGTTTAGATTGGATATTAGGGGGAGGTTTTTTTACAGAAAGAGTGGTGAGGTGCTGGAACAGGCTGCCCAGAGAGGTGGTGGATGCCCCATCCCTGGAGGTGTTCAAGGCCAGGTTGGGTGGGGCCCTGGGCAACCTTGTGTAGCTCCAGGCCTGAGGTTGGTGGCCCTGCCTGTGGCAGGGGGGTTGGAGCTTTATGATCCTTGTGGTCCCTTCCAACCCAGGCCATTCTATGATCTTTGTATGTTTCCTTTGCTTCTGTAGAATATGGAGGCTTTGTGGTCCTAAAGAGGACGCCTCAGGTGCCCTTCTATGAGTTAATGAAGGACACGACACCCCCCCCCTCGTGACACAAAGCCCGCGCCTCCTTTGCTCTTCTGCCCTTTTGAAGCAGCCTCTGGGAGGGAGCTCGCGCAAGCAGAGGCAGCCTCCTGCCCTTTGAGGCAGTGAGCTGTGCCCTGCCTGCCAGTCGGAGAACTTCTTGCTCCAGCAGCTTGCAGAGAGCACAGCTGCTCATCTGCTCTCTTGGCTTGAAGGATTTGTTCAGAATACCTTGGCCAGTCTTTGGGGAGTCAGGGTCCCGCTGGGAAGGAGACAGCCTCATCCTGGGAGCTACGTGGCTTTCTGTAGGACCATGTAGGTTAAATTGTTTGGAAACACTAGGGTCATGGAGCTTAGGGGGGCAAGTTGCTGTGGAGCAGAACCTGTCACTGCTTTGGTATGACCCAGACTCTACATCATGGCTTTGTGGAGCACGTTGTAGTAACTCCATTTTAAAAGGTGGTGTTGGAGATCATGGTGTGAATGTCTGGAAGGAAATGCTTTTGTTACTGGTGAAAGGTATTGTTGAAGCTCCTGCTTACTGTGTGCTTTACGAGCAGTCTTCATAGCTGGACTTATTGTCTGGGTACTCTAAAATTAATTCTGTTGTAGGGCATTAAATATGAGGAGTATCTACTGTACAGGTATTGCTTTAGCACAGTGACCAATGCACACACCTGGTAATCTTTGTACAAAATAAGATGAACTATTTTAGAAGCCTTTGAGAAGCTTGTGTGAAGCAAATTTGGCTTGAGAGAATGTACAAAATACGCATTTTGGGTCTTTTTTTAAAGTGCTTTTTAATAGTTGTGTATCAGATTGTCTAAAAACTACATGCTTTTCAGAGCTATTTTACTTCTCAGAGGTTAAAAGGTGTATTATTAACTTGGAAGTGTTTGCTGGGAGCTCTAATGTCTTAGAAAATGCCAACATTGTCCTAACTTGATGTTTGTTACTTGCATTGTGTTTCTTGCAATGTATCTGACAGGGTTTCTCACCTGTAGCACTTAAATTATTTTTTGAACACCAGTCACTTTGGTGTTGTCTTCCATAATGATAACATCCTTGCAGCACCAGCTTTTTGAGAGGACATTGCTGGAGATTTGCAAGCAATTTTGCTTTGTTGGAAGCATGTCTTTGTTTTCTAAATGCTTCTGGAGCACCTGTTGGAAAGATTCGTTTAACTTGCAACCTGCGTCTGGAATGGTACATTTTATCTCATTGTATTTCCTTCTAATTTAATTTCTTCCATCTTGCAGCATCTATCACTTGATTTTCATGAGAGGAAACAGCAGGGCTTTGGAAAGCAGTCAGAACTTGCAAACGTTTGTTGACTGGGAAGTAGATTATACCTTCCAAGACCTTCCAGGAGAGATCTGGATTAGCCAGAGATGCATGAAGTACAGTACAGAAAATGAGCACTGTCATCACTGTTCCAGATATAGGGAACAAACATGGTATTACACATGGAAGGTTTTGTGCTTTTGAAGAGGTATTGATAACTTTCTAGGTATTGTGTTTCCCAAGAATAAAATCATGCTTTAATTGCTTTATGTGTCCAGTTGCTCTGCATAGTTGCAGCCCTAATCTGGATTAAAAACTGTGGCAGTTGACCCTTGCTCCAGGAGCAGCCCCACAGTGCACAACCAGCTCTGGTGACAGCTTGGTGGCCTCCAGCACTTTCACTGTTTCCCATTCACAGGAAAGAGAAGCCTTTGCTTTTATTTGATGGGTGTAAAACACTATGTACACTGGGTTTTTAGAAGTGTGGTAAGTGCAGTATGTTGTAGCCTCTTATCTTTGGGTAGGCTGTTATTTTTGGGTGTGGATGGTCACACAAGGAAGGCTTCCCTCTGGCAGCTAGGTTAGGTGCAAGTAGCCATGATGTCTGTCTGGGTTGTTTTTTTTTAGGAGCAAGGGAAATGAGAAGTCACTGTCCCTGGGCCTTGGGCACTGCATGATGTGATGCCTGGTTTTCCCACTTGCAGAGCACCTTGGTGGGTTTTTTTGTGTGTGGTGAACTCCTCTGAGGTTGGGTCTTTACAATCGCTGTCCTAGTTACTGTGACAAGGGAATGGTCTGAAGCTGTGACAGGGGAGGTTTAGGTTGGATGTTAGGATGAGGCTCTTCACTGAGAGGGTGGTCAGGCACTGGCACAGGCTCCCCAGGGAAGGGGTCACAGCACCGAGCTTGGCTGAGCTCAAACAGCATCTGGACGCTGCGCTCAGTCCCACGATCTGACTTGACTGGCCCTGTGTGGAGCCAGGAGTTGGACTGGATGGACCTTATGGGTCCCTTCCAACTCAGGAGATTCTGTGATTTTTAACACATAACCTCTTATTTTTTTATTCTATTCAGTTGGGAACTCCGTGCTGCACTGACACTTTCTCTCTTCATGCAGCAGTATGTTTTGCAGATTTAACTTCTCATAGAAGTTCCTGTTTCTAGTGCAGTGTGACTAGCAATAACAAGGTATCTACTCAGGTAAAAGGTTGAGGTCTTAAGACTGGCGTCAGTCGCACCTGTATTCTCAGCAGGCATTTTTGGGGGTGTTGTAGTGGAGATGACAATCTGAAAAGGATTTATATGGTCTCTTTGACTTGTTCTGAGCCTCTGCTGGCATCTGACAGCCATTTATGCCTTTACAGTGATGACTTCTATGGATTGTGTTTCTGAGGATGCTTGGTTGGTATCCTTTCTTCTTAAAGGGTTATGTAAATGACAGTTTCAGTTTTAAGTGCTTCCCTGTAGGGGTTTCAGTTACACTTGAAGCCTCATCCTTAACTCAGTGTACTTAATTTCCATGCGTTGGAGGAAATGCTGAGCCTCCGGCAGAAGTCCCATTAGTATCTCAACTTCATGGTATCCACTGTGACGGGTCAGTATAATAATCCATAACTTGTTTTTCTAGACTGAGGCTGGGTTTTGTGGTACTTAAATAGCAAAGATGAAGTGTTTGGGGAACCCCATGTGTTACTATATGGCACACAGTTTTAGTAACAATGTTTTTGCTGTTCTGTGCCATAACTTTAATGTATTGACATAGTGATACATGAGCTGGTTCTTCCTGTCTCCTTGCTATGGTTTAAACCTTGGTATAATTACTATCTAATTTTGAAGCGATGCAAAATTCATGTCAGTGCTTAAGTGGTGCATTTAGTGATAGTGGCATTGCTGTGTTTGCATCTTTTTAATGGTGAATATGGTTGCAGCTGTGGGCTGCCCATGTGAAGGGAACTCCCCATAATCCCCATCTTAAACACAGTCCTGCCACTTCCCTGGTGTCAGTTCTACAGACTGTGCAGTTGCAGAGTTGAGTTTCAGTGAGATGATCTTATGGAAAGCTTTCAGTTGCTGAACTGACACACCCCTTGATTACCCTGTGGCCAGATCCCATGCTGGAGGAGGTGTGGGGGTGCATCTGTGGGAGGTGTTGAGTCAGCATTGCCTCCTTGAGTAACAAGGTGCAGTTGTACTGACCTAAGGCAAAACACTTCCTCAAATTTCTGGCAGGTAATTTCTGTCATGATAACACTTCTGCATCCTCCATTACAGCTATTCAATTGCTTAACTGCAGTGGCTTTTAAATCCCATGCTACTTGTAAAACAAAGTTTGAGGCATGGTTTTGAGAATTTGGGGAATAAAGGCTAATTATTGTTGCTCAAGCAGTGTTTTATCAAGGGGGTTTCTGTAGTGACTAAGTTGGCATAAACTTTTATTGCCTAAATTGGCTTTGGAGATTAAAAATGTAGAAATAGTTTTATGGTCTTTAGTGACCCAGAGATGATTATACAAGCTCAAATGAAGGTTGTTTTGCCTTTTTATCCTGTAAAATTAAGGTCTGTAATAGGTGACTGGAAGAAAAGGTGTAGAACATGGTGAAAATACAACTTGACGCCTTCTGTTAAATCTTCCCAGCTTCTGACAGTGTGTGGCTGAGAAGCTTCCTGAGGAGCCAGGGGTGGTACCTCCAGCACTGCGTATTTAACAGCTCAGCAGACCTCCTTCTGTGGTTTCTGGTGTGGTGCTCTTCTTTCTTTATTTCTTTATTTAAAATAGCTTTCCAAAGCTATGTTAAGCTTTTCTTTTTTTAACTCTCACAGCATCCTTTGGCAGTAAGTTCCGGGGTTAAATGATACATTTTATAAACACTTCCTCTTGTTTGTTCAGCTGCTGCAGCTGGTGGCAGTGGGTGACCATTCTTATGTTCTGGATCTTCTTTGTGTGTTACATGACTTCATACGTCACTAGTATACTTTGCTGCATCCCATATTGTCTTTCCAACGTGAGCCCTTTAAGTTTATTTACTCTTTTCTTTGTATGAAAGCCTTGGAATTAACTTAGTTGGCTTAAACAGGATATGTCTCTGTAGCCTTTCTTGTTGTGTATTATTGTGGTTGACCAGAGCTGTATTTAAGTTACAGAGATACTGCAGAAATAATAGAAGCCAGCTGTTTGTTGCCTGTGTCTTTAATAATTTTCCAATATTATTTCTCTTGGACTTCATGACTTGGCTGATCCTTGATCTGAAGTTGTTAGCTGATCACCATATTTTACTTGTCAGTGGGAATAGCTATTTTAGAACTCATTTTTATGTGAGCATAAGGATACGGTTTGAGTTGTTGCTTTTTGAAAAATTAATTTGACTGAGGGTAGTTTTTGGACTTAGTAGCACTGGATTTCATCTGCCACTTTTACATTTGATCATCCACAAGATTGTATGGTAGCTGTTTGCTTTGAGTTCAGGTTTTGACTACCTGGAATAGCTTTGTATCCTCAACAAATGAGTTTATTCTGTGCCTTTTGTGAAATCGTGTACCTGTTGTGCTGAGTAATGTGGGTTCTAAGTCACCTCTCTATGAGATGCTTTTGATACTCCATAATGAAAACCAGTCATATCTATACAGCTGTTTCTTACAGCTTGAGCACCTTTGAATTTTCAGGAGGAATCTCCTGGGTTTTATTGCCTCTGTTTAAAACAAAAACTGCCCTTGATGAAGATAATCTCACTTGTCTTCTCAAGCCATACCCAGTCTGGCACATTAACTGGACTAGTGCATTTTGGAAAGATTATGTCCTTCTATCCAATCAATTTTAATTATTTGTTATTTCCATATTTATGCAAACTCCACCAATTCTGTCCTTTACTGTAGCTTTTATAAATTGACTAGGCTTAGACACATGTTTACTGGTCTGTAGTTCTCTGGATCACTTCCCTTCTTTCTTTCCTTGATCTTTAAAGGCTTTGTTCATGTTTGCTGCCTTTCATTCCTGCACTACTGAGGCTGTGCCAAGTACTGTGTTTCATGCTATAGTTAAGCTTATTGTCTGAGTTCTTTAAACTGACAGGTATCATGTAGTCCTGGCAAATCACAAATATATTGTGCTTGGTCACTCTCTTTTGACTACTCTGGGAGTTGTAACATCAAAATTAATTGTATTTTTAGCCCAGAATAAATGCTATATTTAAATGAAATTGAATAATTTGCCATTTCAGGGCTTAACAGAAGTTGCTACACAAGAAAAGGCAGGAAGAGAGTCCATGTGAGCTGCAGTTAAATGTATTGACTCTTCTGTTGACAAAAAGAGATGTGTATCTGAAGTGGATAGGGTCTCAGTGACTGGTGGCGTGGAGAAGGTAGAAAGGCAGTTTACTGCTTGCATGGGAGCTAAGAGCTACTCAGAAAAAGCAAGCAGTTGGCAAGGTGGTAACACATGAAGGGAAGCTATTCCTCACTCTGAGCTGTGGGGAAACTGAACTGTCCTAGAAACAGAAATTACGTGGATTACAAAAGCAACTAGAGGAATCTAAAAAATCCATTTAAAGCTTCTAAATGCAGGCAGTCACCAAGACATAAACTGTTAGAAGAACATCTTAAGTTTTCCTATGTAATAATTGACTTCCTATATTCTTTCTTATTGGCAACTTTTAGATTCAGGTTTTGGGGATGGATAGGCTGTCATTCATTATTTTTTTTTTTGTTTTGTTTTCTTAATTGCTTGTCCTGATTCCATATACAGCATCCCTAGGTGTTCCTTGGAGTAGTGTATGGCCCCCTGCTAGAAATATCAGTAGAAGCAGCTTTAACTCCTGTGACCTGCACGAGCAGCAGTTATCGTAGCTCACACTGAAACACTCTTCGCCAGTCACGGAATTGTTACAGCTAGTAAAAGCACATGTTAGCATACCTGAGCCTTCATCAGAAGCTCCCAACTCTGGCACTTGTGGACAGACAGAATTGTGACCTTATGGGGCATCACCTTCCACAGGTACGGACTCCTCGGCATCGACTGGCTGCATGGAGGTGATAGGAACAGGGTATGTCTGTCTGGGTACCATTGATTAGGTGGTGGCTGAAGCTTGCTCCTGTTCAGTGTCTGCTGTGGAAACCCAGGACATGCTTTCTGGATCAGGGCCCGGGTAGTGCTGGTGAGGTACTGATGTGTTGGAAATAAGTGGCTGGATTTAGGACCCTGTTTTGTGAAGGCTGGAGGGTGTGAGCAGTTGTGTTCTGGAGCGGGCATGGAAGTGAAGGTCTCTGCAGTGGGGAAGGTGGTGGCATGAGGCTAGAAGACTCCTGGGGAAGAGAATACTTAAGAGAAAAGAAAGATTTGAGATCAGCTGTTGCCCTTGGCTGCCCTTAAGTAACAGCCCTTGCCAGCCATCGGCTGTGATGAATCAGAACTATAAAATCCTTGCCACAGCTCGCTGCTTGGGAAGGTTCTTGCTGTTTCTTTCAGATGGTGTCCCCAGGCGTTGCTGTGAATAAGCAGAATCGTTGTGGATTTCATTTTTGTTGTTGCTTGTAACCTGCTAGAGGCCATATTTTATTAATATTGGGAATGTGGAATTTTTTACAGATCCTCTCATAAACCATAAGCTTGAATTTTTTGCAGAAATTTATTGCTGAACATCAGGAGGATGCTGGGTGATTGGGGTGGATTGTAGCTGAATTGTGTGGAGTTCTAATCTACCTCCCCGCCCCACTGGAAAGTACCTGAACAACCGTGAGGCCTCCCAGCACCTCAGGTGGATGTGTTTTCCCCTGGCAGACCAGATGTTTCTCTTCCAGGGCATTGGTGCCGGTGCTAATCCCGATTTGGCCTCATGGCAAACTTCCCCCTGGATTAACTTTCTGCCAGTTCAGCCGATAGGACTGGATAGCTGGCGAGGGGGAGGCGTGGGGGGTGGGTAACGAACCCCCATAAAAGGGGGTCGGGAGTGGAGGGGGAGGCTTTTGGATGGGCGTCAGTCCGGCCGGAGCCTCCGGACGGGCAGGTGAGTGTCACTCTGTCGGGTCTTGTCCTGGGCCCTGCTGCGGTTGTTCCCTCTCCCTGCGCTGCCCCAGCGAGCTGCACCCCAGCACCCCCCTCCTCCCCCGCCGCGGTTCTCGCCCAGCCCATCTCCTCCCAGTCCCGGGGCGGGGGTGCGCGGTGCCCGGCTGGGGCTCAGCCACGACGCCTGATCTGTGGGCTTGCGAATCCTGAGCAGGAGTGGCTTGCCTACATCTGTGCCGCGTGTCCTGCCCCGGTGCCTGGGCTGCCGGCCTGGCAGCTGCTGAATGCCCTCAGGCCGCAGGCCGAGGTGTTACATTGGCTTCGCTTTTCCCTCTTCCTTGCCCAAAGATTCTGGGCCTTCCCGCTGCCCTGCTGCTCCTTAGGCAGCTCTGCCAGCTCTGCGGTCGGAGTGGTCACCAAAGCAGGTGTTGGTGAGGCTGGCCCCTGTGTCTTGGATGAAGTCCCGTGCCCACTTCTCTGTGGTGGGCGATCCTGGGCCGTGTTATTGCGTGTTTCTGGGAGAGAGGGAGCGAGCCAGCCCTCAGCTCCTTTTCCACAGTGTTTGTACTGGCTGAAATCTAAATGGTAAGCTCTGAATCAAAAAGGATTTGCTTTGGAGGAACTCAGGGGCTGGGTGTGCAGTTTTGTGCTCTTCAATGAACTTTTAAGACAGAAGTATTGAAATTAGGTCACTTTGGTCTAACTGAAACTTGAAGTTTTGGGGCTTGTTCATTTCTGCTAACTATGGATTTATTTTTTTTCCCAATTTGGTGAGTCTAAATGAAGACTTCAACAGGCTATGTGGAAATTCACTAAGCCTTTATTCTTAATTTTGGCACTTTCTGCACTATACAGGAAGCAAATGAGATTTCTGATAAGCCCCTTTCTACCAGAAGGGTGTAGCACTCCTTTTTTTTTTTCTTTCTAAATTTTTCTCCTTTTTCTAAATTATTTTTCTCTTTTCCTCTGCCACTCTTTTCCATGCATCTAATCCTACTTAGTCAAGTTCTGACCCATGCCAGAAGTCTCAAAATACCAACTGCCTCTCAGTCTTCCTCCTCCAGCTACTAATACATATTCAGGGATGCAGGTGTTTTCCTGTTTATTCTGTTTAAGTGTTTATTTTAGAAAGTGTGTGTGTGTACACAAAAGGAGATACGGCTCTGAGGCACGGTGATAAGCTGTAGGTGAAACAGTGTATTTGAGGTCAGTGGGGCTGTCTTTTTGGCTCGTGCTCTGTCTGTAGCTCCATTCTCCATTGATGCTGAGCGTGTGCATCATCTGACTGCTTGGCTGTATGCATTTGTTCCAGATGAAACGTGAGCATGTGATAGCATTTAAGTTGTGGTTAGAGCATGTGGTAGTATAGTAAAACAGCCAGCAGGCTATTTTAAGAAGGCAGATGATAACCTCATGCAGAACAAAATCTTTTGCAGTAGGATGACTTACTTCCCCTGCCCCCCAGCTCTTACTCTTACCCAGCATGATCTGGGTGTGTCTATGTCTATGAATGCAGCTGGTTTAGAACAAAAAGTCTGTCTCAGCACTCTTACTATGTACCTGGGATACTTTGGTCGTGACTTAAACAGATATTCAGCTACTGTTTTCCCTGTTTTGCAAATGGAGAGCTGGGTGGCAGGTAACACTACCTATTTTGGACCCAAATATGTTGGTTTTCCTACTTTCTCTTAATTAAAAGGTTTCATTTAATAAATTAAGCTTTTTGATTTGTTACGTAGACTTTTCATTCCATACAGCATGGCTGTTGAAACTAGGCTGATACTTCAGAAATTAGTTGACAGATATTGGCAGAACATGCATCTAGACAGAAGGCATCTGAAATCAGTTATGGTGAGCAATGCTGCCTGTGTTTTTTAGGTAAGATGTTCATGGCTTAGCTGATGTGCACTTCTTTATTTTAGAAAATAAATCTAAAGTTCAAGCATTCCAAAAGGAGCTGTCTCCTAAATATTGGAAAATTTGTAAGTTTCTTGACACTATCAACTCCCTCTTCCTTAGGAACTGGTTTATTCTGAGCCTTAAATATCAGTGTGTCACTACTGAGCTCAGCCATTGGCAAACAGCTGTTTAAAACCTTGTGCAGGCATCACAGGCTCATTTAGGCTGGAGAAGAGTTAAGATCATCAAGTCCAACTGTTAACTATCACTGCCAAGTCCACTGCTAAACCATGTCCCTAAGCACTACACCTTTAAATCCCTTTAGGGGTGATGACTCAGCCACTTCCCTGGGCAGGTCCAGAGCTTGACAGCCCTTTTGGTGAAGACATTTTCTCTGAATATCCAATCCCTGGCACAACCTGAGGCCATTTCCTCTTGTCCTGTTGCTTGTTGCTTAGGAGAAGAGGCTCAACTTCTGGTTACAGCCTCCTCTCAGGCAGTTGTAGAGAGGGATAAGGTCTCCCCTCAGTCTCCCCTTCTCCAGGCTAAACAGCCCCAGGTCCTTCAGCCACTCCTCATAAGACTTGTGCTCTAGGACTTTTCCCAGCTTCATTGCCCTTCTTTGGGCATGCTCCAGCATGTCAGTGTTCTCTTGTACTGAGAGGCCCAAAACTGAACACAGCACTTGAGGTGCAGCCTCACCAGTGCCGAGTACAGGGGCACAGTCCCTTCCCTAGTCCTGCTGGCCACACTTTTCCTGATACCAGCCAGGCTGCTGTTGGTCTTCTGGCCACCTGGGCACACTGCTGGTTTGTATTCATCCAGCTATCAACCAGCCCACACCCCCATGTCCCTTTCCAGACAGCTTTCCAGCCATGCTTCCCCAGGGCTGTAGTGCTGCTTGGGGTTGTTGTGACATGAGTGCAGGACCCAGCACTGAGCCTTGTTGCACCTCACACAGCTGGCCTCTGCACTGGTCCAGCCTGTCCAGCCCACTCTGCAGAGCGTCCTACCCTCCAGCAGATCAGCACACCTGCATGACTCAGTGTTGTCTGTGAAGTTGCTGGGGCTGCACTCCATCCCCTATCCAGATCCCTGATAGAGATACTGAAGAGAACTGGCCACAGCACTGAGCCCTGAGAGACAACACTTGAGACTGGCTGCTGAGTGGGTGTACCTCCATTCACCACATCTCTGGGCCTGGCCATCCAGACAGTCTTTAACCCAGAGAAGCATACGGTCATCCGAGCCATGAGCAGCCACCTTCTCCAGGAGAATGCTGTGGGAAGCTGTGTCAAAGGCTTTACTATAAGCCAGGTAGACAACAATCACAGCCTTTCCCCATCCACTGAATGGGTCACCTTGCCACAGAAGGAGATCGGGTTAGTCAGTGAACACCTGTTGACTGGGCCTGATCGCCTGCTTCTTCATGTGCCCTGTGATGATGCTCAAGATGATCTGGTCCATAACCTTCCCTGTCACCAAGGTCAGACTGACAGGCTTCTTGTTCCCCAGATCATCCTGGCCCTTCTTGTGGGCATCACATTTCTATCCTCCAGTCAACTGGGACTTGGTTTGATACTGAATGCCTATGTTCAATATCTACTTTCAGACCCTGGCCAGGTAGTCTTAAGCAACTGTCGTTGCTGACCTGTAATTTTGATTTTTGCTGTGACCCTGTGATCTGCTTGAGGTCTGTCTTCTCAGTGCTCTCAACTTCATTAGCATGAAGTGTTGATCTGGTGTTTGTGCAGAGCCATTTTTGGTGGTTTTCCTAACTTTAATTCTAAGTTATTTTGGGAGAAAGTACTCAGGAAGAAACTGTGGGTGTATGAAAATGAGAGAGTCACAATGCATGTTTATACCTTTAAATGGGAAACTTTAAAAACAAACAAAAAACCCCAGGTGTGCCACTCAGGAGAGCAGCTGGTCATCTGACTTGCAGCTGTTCACACCCAACGGGGACCTTGGTCTTGTGGAACAGTTGATGCTGTTGAGACATCAGGTGAATTTGGAAGACCAAAATCTGCTGTTTCTTTTTTTTTTTTTTGTAATTGCAAGTTATTGACAAACTAATTAAGATCATCTGTCTCATAGAAAGGCCTAAAAGCTGACTTCACAGCCCTTCTCTTTCTACTTTTTAATTGATTTTTAATGAACTGTTCATCCAAGACGAAACTGCTTTCATTGAGTGTAAGCTTCTAGCCTCAGAGATGGTGAAGATGTTAGCTTTGTTCTTGGGTTACTTGGTGCTTTCATTCTCAGCAGCCTGTTTCTTTTGGGAAAGTCTCCTCTCAGTTCTGTGGGTTTTGCTGCCATTTTGCTTTTGTTTCTAAAAATTGGCCCAGCCTTTTTATTACCTGCAGCACTGTAACCCAGTGCCCACAGCAGTTTTGGCTTCTAATCCGCTCACACCCTGTAGTGCTGAGTAAGTTCATTATCTGTGGTGTCCAACAGGAACACTAGGAAAGCAGGAGCCACTTTTTTAGCAAAAGGCTACTGACACATTGCAGTTTTTCTGTGGTATCTATGCTCATAAGCACTGTAGAAATCCACATTTTTTTAAATACAGGGTCAGGTGACACAATCACTTTCAGGAATAATAGAATCTCCTGAGTTGGAAGGGACCCATAAGGATCATGCAGTCCAACTCCTGGCTCCACACAGGGCCAGCCAAGTCAGAGCATGGGGCTGAGTGCATCCTCCAGATGTTAGAGGAAAGCTTATTTTGTGAGTCTCTTGAGAAGCTTCTTGCTGGTTTCTTGTGAAACAGGTTTGTCACTGCAGACTTGAGCTTTGATACCTAGAGCATTGCTAGAGTGCATGGCTTGCTCAGTAGTGCACTTAAGTAGAACCATCAATAAATTTAGGAAACGAACATAACTGGACAGCTGGTCTTGGTCATGTGAATATATCGTCACTCTGTACAGCAGGCCTTCACTTGAAGTACAGTGTCCACCCACTTAGATGAAGTGCTTGGCTCTAACTTTTACTCCTCATTCAGTGTCTTTGGTTCTTTCATTCTTAGGAACCACTGGGAGAAGGGGAAGGTGGAGTCTTCCGTTCCTTCTAAAAAGAAAAGCTAGTCATAGTTCAGTAGGCTATCCTTCACCTTTCTCTTGTGATTTTCCCCAGAATGTATGACTAATTTAACCATGTCCTTTTTTATCAGATGCATTGGCAGCACTGATTAGTCAAAAACTCTTTTTACTATTTATATCACAAAGTGCTTACTTTGCTTCATAGCAGAACTGTTGTATTTATTTCCAAGCATGTATTTTGTGAGGGTTTTTCTTCTTCAGTCCTTTGTCTCATCGTTCTTGCAGCATTAACCATGCATTTTGGCTTGGATTTCCACAGCTGTGTGTTGTGATTTATTTTAGTGTAGTTTACATCGCTCTTGTCTGTGCATAGCAGAAAGAGGTGAGTTTTACTGGGCTGAATCTTCTTGTGGTATGTTTGTGGCTAAGAATCCCTGTTGAGATGCCTCTCTCCATAGGCACTAGAAGGTGCTGGTGCAGTTGCTTTGTGTTGGACACTTGAGTGTCCCACTCAAATTTTATCTGGAGCAATTTTGTTCCAACAACTTGAATTTTTGCCTGTGATTCCAGGAATGTGACCTTCCTTAAGCCTTAGAACCGAATCATGTATTGATCCTGTATGCTGCTGAGTGTCTCTTTCAGTGAGAGATAAGGTAATCATCCTGTAGTTTCATCTGTAAGATTCAAAACCATCAGAGCAATTTGGAAGTGGTTTAGGGTGAAGGTGTAATAGATACAGGTCATGTTTTCTATGCAGGTAGAAATTTGAAATGGCCTTACGCTTTCTTACATGCTTATACCAATGTAGGCAGTGCTAACCTTTCTATTTCTGTTATCATGGTTCTCTGTTACTAGAACTTAATGGTTAAAAATGCCAAATTTGAGTACTTCCTTATTAAAGGATTCCTCTGAGGATGCTAACTTGCTGCGTCACATTATAAAGCCAGACAGTTCTGGAAGGCTTCAATAGTTCATCTCCAAAAAGGAACTTAATTATTCCTTTGTGTAGTTTTTTTTTTTTTTTTCCCTTCAATTTTTGCTGTGGTTGATTAGAAAATAGGTTGTATATGTTTAGATTTGGCAACATTTAGATGTTGACTTTGCTGCAGTGCCCTAGGTAAAATGTTACGTGCTGTTTGAGATGAATGCTCTGCATAGAATCATAGAATGGCAAGGGTTGGAAGGGACCCCAAGGATCATAAAGCTCCAACCCCCTGCCACAGGCAAGGCCACCAACCTCAGGTCTGGATCTACACAAGGTTGCCCAGGGCCCCATCCAACCTGGCCTTGAGCACTTCCAGGGATGGGGCATCCACCACCTCTCTGGGCAGCCTGTTCCAGCACCTCACCACTCTTTCTGTAAAAAACTTCCCCCTAATATCCAATCTAAACCTTCCCTCCTTCAGCTTTAAACCATTCCCCTGCAGAATCCTTAGTGCTTCCATGCAGTTGGTCTGGGGAGGGAAAAAAAATATTGGAGCAGGAAGGTTTTAGTACATCTTTAGGGACTCTAAGCCAAGGTAGTTTTTTTAACCTTTGTCCTCTTTGGATTTGATTTGTTGTGTGTGTTCCTATACAAGCATGCAGATGTGCACACAGGCACTACAGACTTCCATGAACGTTTTCATTGCTGCCTGAGCCTGCTTTTGTAGATAACATGTTAAGTCTTAAAAGCATTGCTAGTTCTAGGAATTTAGGCTCTCTAGGTGATGCAGAGGTTTTTTAGTACAACTGAAGCTTTGACTTTTCAGGAACAGGTTTAATGAGCAGAGCAGTAAAATTTATTCCAGATCTCATCTGAAGTTTTACATATTCTTTACTATGGAGTTTTATTTTCTCTTGTGAACTGTTAGCAAATCACACAGAAATCCCACACTGCAAGCCTGTTCTCCCAGTTATTTCCAAACTTTTCCTCTTGTCTTATTCTTAAAAAGAGAGTCCTGCTTCAAAAATTATCTCTTCCTTGTGCTGTGCATTACTACATGGGGGCAGCAATATGCTTCATAGAGGTTTCCAGAATGCTAATAATCATCTCCCCTTCTCCCCCCTTCCCCCCTCAGTTGTCATAGTTCCCTGCTTTTCTTATCTCTTTTTACTGCCACAGCTTTCAGATGGTAATGCACAGCGCGGGGAACAGCTGCTGCATAATAGCTGAATGGCCCAGCACCACTTACAGCTGACCTAAAGTGAGAATAAATGAAGAAATGTATGCTTTGCATGTAGGCTTACCTACTGGACCTTCTTCCCAGCTTGGTCATATTAGGTGTCATCACAGGGAGGTGGACCGGACCGTGGCTTCCTCTTGCCAGCTGCTGTAGGGGTCGAAATGCACTGGGAGGTGGTGGTCTGGATAGGATACTCTGTTTTTCAAGAAGGTCACCCATTTCTAACCATGAGTTGTTTGTAGGGGTGTTTTTCTTTTTCTTCCTCCCACTTGTTTATTCATGCTCCTGTGGCCAAAAACGCTGCAGCCTATGTGTTAGGAACAGGTGGAGTGACACGTTGTCCATGGTCATGCTGTGCTTTGCCAAGCCACCCTGCTCATTTCCTTTCCTTTCCTGTGGGTGAGCAAGCCAATGTTCTCATCATTTTTTATGCCAGGGGCCCGAGGCCACCAAGCTGAGCTGGAAAGTGTCCTGCCAGTTTGGTACGTGCAGCCTAGGGGTTACAGTCTATTTTGGGGCTGGCTGGCGAGGTTAACAGCGACAGCCCTATCTGTGCTGCACAGATGTCTGGGCTGCTTGTAAGTCAGCTCCTCAGCTGCTGCAGTTTGTGGTGCAGTCTTGTAAAGAAAACTGTCATCTGTTTTTGTCAGATGATTAAAATGTTAATCCTCACTGGGGATACTGTACCTGTGTATGTTCAAGGCTCTAGTCTAGCAAGAAAATACTGAGAAGAATCTTTCTATTTTGCTCTTAACCACTATATGAACTCTTCTTACTGTGACTGCTGGATACAGCCTTACTAAAGCTCTGGTGGTTTAAGGGTAAAAACAAGGTAAGATTGATAGAAGAAGCATTTGAAGAAAAAGTTTGTGCCTGGCAGCTTGGCTGAACCACCCCCAGTGTTTTACATTTTTTTTCCATCTCCAGTTGTAGAACTTGCCTTTAGTGTTATCAGAAGAAGTAACATATTACCTCCCTAACTAGTTTCTGACTTAATGGGATAGAAGTGGAGGAATAAAATAAAGGATACCTGAGGCCTTAAAACTGGTGGACTTGAAGAAATGAATGCTGCTGCAGGGTTACTGTGTGCCTGAGCCTTTTCTTGCCAGGTATATTCTTAACCTTAGTTTCTAATTTCCTTGTCCTTTCATTCCTTAGTTAATGTTTTTCCGATTTTGGTAGGTGTTAGTTGTTGCAGGGATATGAGGGGTGAGCTCTGTTATTTTAGTTTTATTTCCTTATTGCTGTTGGATCATAAATACCATTTGAACAGAAGTCTCTGTCCACTCAAGGTTAGTGCTTTAGATGACTTAAAGTAACCTGAAAGTGCTACCATGGCCAGTTGGAATGTGATGGAGTTTAAGCAGATGCATGCAGAGGTCAGTCTTGCTTTAAACTGAGAGGATGGATTTGGTAGCTGAACAGCTTGTACTTGGATGGAATAGTTCTCTAAGACATTTTGTTTGGTGCTTTAAGACATGTCAGTGATGGAAAAATCAATATGCCTAATTTGAAATTAATTTTATTTAATTGCTACTTAATAGACTTTAATACCTTTACAAATATGAAATGACCATCCAATGTACACCTTGCTATAGGGGATTTGCTGTCATGCGTGCTCAATCATGTTGTTTAACAGTTCATTGATGATCTGCAAGAGGTCATAAAGTTTGCAGCTAATTTTTTACCTGGGGGTAAAAAAATGCAGGTGCAGTTACAGAAAGGCAAGCTTGTATATGGGAACTTGGTGGGTGGTCTAGGAATGGAAGCCAGAACCTGTGGGTCAGGGTAGGCAATTAGCAGGCTTTGGCAGTCAAGCATCCTGTGACCGAAGGAGCTGCTGTGGTCCGGAGTGTATGTGTGATGGTATGGTGTGGCATGGTGTGCTTCCAGTGTATGGTACCTGCCTGGGCTGTCAGTGCCTCAGATGTCAAAATCAAGGGGAGAGCAGAAGAATGTGAGAGAGATGTTAAAAGAACAGGAAAACTGGCAGATGAGCTTAGCAGGCTTGTGCCCATATGCCTTGACTTGCACTGCTTCCCAGGTAACTGTTAATAAACTGTCAGGTGTTACCGGTGTCAGGCTCCTGATACAGGGTTCTGCTCTGTCTTTGTTGATTAGGCATGTGCCTTATTAATGCTTTTTGATGGCACATCTGCAGGTGATCACTTTTATGGCATTTAAAAACAAAGGCACTTTATTTAAATGCACTTTGTTAAGATTTAGCTTGGTTGGTTCATCATCTAATGTGATTTATGACAGTTCTGTACTTACATCCTGACTAATGTTTTATCTGTCTTGGTGGAAGGTAAGGATGGATGAACAAAAGGGTAAACTTTGTTGCAGGTGGAATCTGCAGAGTTAAAAAAAGCCTCATTTAACAT
Organism: Laterallus jamaicensis coturniculus; assembly: GCA_022605575.1. Lineage (NCBI taxonomy): Eukaryota > Metazoa > Chordata > Aves > Gruiformes > Rallidae > Laterallus > Laterallus jamaicensis. Next base: position 11,227,486 of record JAKCOX010000023.1, on the reverse strand, counting down.
CTGTCATAATGTTTAAAAGACAAATTTTAATATTTCTAACTTAACACCTCCCCAAGTGTTTGGATTTTCAGGTTTTAAGAGCTGTTGTAAGCATATCCAAGTTTGAATTCATGTTATGCTTCTAACATGATTTGAGAAGTGGGTTATGCTAGTATTACAGAAGATGATTTAGCATATGGACCTTGTTATGTGATAATAGTTTGCAATATAAAAATAACTTTGCCTGATACTTGGATCTCAGAATTCAACCTTGATTCTTGCACTTGCAGAACAGGGGGTGTTGTCTGAGGGGGGTGTGTGTCATCTGGTGACACTGAGGATGGAAGTTACTGAATGACACTCTCATATCAGGACATGTTTTCAGTGTCAGTTCTTACAGCTGATCTGTCCATAAAAACCAGAATGAAGGAGTCAGATGTCCCTTGAAACTTGGAGCAGACTCTTTTCTCTGGCAGTCCCATGGAAGCTCTTCTTGGAGCTTCTTGTTGCTTTTACTCATGTCAGAGTTTTCAAACACATTGTGAACTGAACAAAGCTCCACTAAAATGCAAGGATGTGAAGTTTTGGTGGATGGTTTTGGGGGGTTGTGTGGTTTTTAGGTTTTTTTAAAACATTTTATAAGCAAGTAGTTGAGTTCATAACAGATTAGCTTGAAAACTCTAGAGCATCTAAGTTTTGTTCCTCACTTTTTATTTCTCTACTGTTATTTTATTCTTAAATGTTTGTTAAGTTAGGAGAAAATCTCTCTGGAAGGTGTCATGCCCCCTCCCCCCAGTTTATCAATAGTGACAGGAAGCCAACCCTCAGCATTGCTTTTGTGAAATGGCAAGGAAGCAAGTGTTTCTGGTATCCTCCCATTGTGTTGTTTCCTCTGAAGTAGCAGGCTGGATGTGTGTCCTGGATACAGGGATGTTTTATGGCAGTGTCGGAGCCGGGATGCTCCAATCGAATCGCTCCCCGTATCCTCTATAGTCTGGGCATAGCAGGAAACCAGGCTTCCTCGCATCCTGTTGTTCTCCGGTTAGCCTGGCTTTGGGGAGCTCTTGGCTCTGTCAGAATCCAGAATGAAGGTAGGCTTAAAATTCATTGAGGCTTTGATTTTATTTTTTTTTTTGAAGTTTTTGTAAGTTTAAACTATAGTGTTTAACCTTTTCCTTAAACATTCTTTTTGTTAACAGTTCTTTCTTTTCCCTGTAGTATCTTAGATCCAGCTCTGGTGTCCACACAAGCGCCTGTTTCTCTCTTATTTCCTTTTCTATTAGGATTGGGGCTATTGCTTTGTGGTCATACTTTTAGTTTGCTTGTTTAAAAGCAACTATAGTATGTGTATAGCTAACAACAAAAGATATTACACACCTGATGGTTTCTTCTGTAGCAGATAAATCTTACTTTTTTCATTCCCCCAGTTTGAGCAGTGGTTGAATCATCTCCAGTCTGGTTTGGCTTTTATGTAGTCTGATACCTTCTTGGAATCTTATCTTTATTATAAATTATGTTATTAATAAAACCTATCTTTAGTCTCCTTTGTGTAAAATCAGATACTCTATTTGGTTGTCTTTTATTGTGCACGTAGTTCTTAAATACCTGCTCACTTTTCAGGAAACACTCTCCAGAATTTGCATCTAGGCAGTTCCCTACTCTGTCTCCTTACAGCTTCAAATAAATAAGAGAAGTTTTAAAGTTATCTGTAGCCCAGGGAAACTTGATGAAATAGTTGTTTGACTTAATTTGTATGAGTGATAACTGCTTGGAGAGTGTGTAAGTGTTTATCTCTGCTTGACTCTGCATCTGTTTTGTATAGAAATATAGAATTGATCAGGTTGGAAAAGAGCATTAAGATCAAGTCCAACTGTTTACAAGTTTCTTGACTATATCAACTCCCTCTTCCTTAGGAACTGGTTTATTCTGAGCCTTAAAAATGTCAGTGTGTCACTACTGAGCTCAGTCATTGGCAAACAGCTGTTTAAAACCTTGTGCAGGCATCACAGGCTCATTTAGGCTGGAGAAGACTTTTAAGATCGAGTCCAACTGTTAACCAATACTGCCAAGTCCACTGCTAAACCATGTCCCTAAGCACCACAGCTTTAAATCCCTTTAGGGGTGATGACTCAGCCACTTCCCTGGGCAGGTCCAGAGCTTGACAGCCCTTTTGGTGAAGACATTTTCTCTGAATATCCAATCCCTGGCACAACCTGAGGCCATTTCCTCTTGTCCTGTTGCTTGTTGCTTAGGAGAAGAGGCTCAACTTCTGGTTACAGCCTCCTCTCAGGCAGTTGTAGAGGGGGATACACGCTGCCTGAGCTCAAGAGATGTTAGTACCTATACAACCCAGGTAGAACAACTGCTTGCTGGGACCAAAGATGGTCCTCAGTTCAAGGGGAAAAAAATGTCCATATTAATGTACATAAGTGCCTTAAACACTGTGGATGTTTTGGGAGACTTTTTTTACCCCTTACTGAATGATGCTCTCACTAAATGTTTCCCAGATCTGCTGTACCTTTGTCAGTATATCATGTACACTGTCATAACTGGTCTGACCTTTGTGCTTATTTTACCTAGCTTTCATGAAAGCAGTCACTTCTTGGGTTTCTTTGTCACTTTCTCTCATTTTCCTCTGGGCATTTGGGGTTTTTCCATTCCTGCCTCTGAAGGCAGCTTTCTGCAGTGTGCTACAGACTTTCTGATAGTGCCTGTGGGATGGGTCTGTTATCAGGAAAATAAACAGGTTTTTGTTGACTTTTTAGATAAAAGCTGCTGTGCAGTGGGAAACTGAATCTCTTTCTGTTTCTTAAATCTGTTGGAATAACTGTAATAGCTGCCTTTTATTGTCCTCGTTCTAGTCTTGCACAAGGGAATACTGTGACTTCTTTCAACCTATGCAGAATCTATTGCAGGAGCTATTTTCATGAGACCGGATGAGTGTTTCCATTACCTCAGGCAAATATTATGGGTTTCTCTTTTTCTTTTTTCTTTTTTTTAAATCTCCTTTTTCCCCCTGAAAATCCAGATGTTTAAGGTCATCACCCATTTCTTGAAAGTTACTGCAGTGTTTTCTACAAGATAGTTTGAGATTTAGATCTCTTTCCCACAGTTAAAAAAACCCCCCAAAACCAAACCAACCCCAACTTTCACCCTTTCCCTACCCAGACCTCATTCTCTATCTAACCTATCTAGCAACTCTGCTCTTTGTCAAGTTCATTCATTTTAAGGAATGCTGCTTTCCTCTGTCTCTTTAAGAGTTAAGTGTTGATGCTGTTGTAGTAGTTCTTAATGTATTTGTATTAAGTTTGAAAATATTTGATGAACAATTGGGTACAGTGCCTGTGAGCTGCTGCAGAAAGTGGGATGTGCCAAGGGTACCTTGTAACTTCTTTGGCCAAACTGAGGAAAGTTTCTCTCTTCTGATGGTTTACTCAAATTAAAATGACACTTAGCATTTTTAGCTTATGTTCTTCATTTTTTTTCCTCAAATGCAGCTGTTTCTGTATTCTCCATTAGAAACTGAGGGTTTAAGGAAAAAAAAGCCCTCCTGCCCTCCAGTTATTTACTAGTCCATGACAGCCACTGGAAGGCTGATTGGGAAGCAACTCGTGCAGTCATTGTTTGCATGATAGCGTAGAAATGCTTATTGTAAGGGCCTGTTTCTACAACTTACTGTATGTTCTTCTGTTTTCAGACTTTTGATGCAAATGACCTGTATCAGGGACAGAATTTCAGCAAAGTTCTCAGCTCTCTTGTGGCTTTAAATAAGGTGACTGCAGGTAAGTAAACTATTCTGTCCTGATGCTTGCTCTCACCTTACCTTCAACTCATATTGGTGTGTATTTATACCTGCTGCAATAGTCATGATAAAATGAGAGTGCTTTGTTGTGGTTTGTTACCGTTTTGGCAGTGGCCTCTCTGGTGTCTCTCCTCTGTTGTTTGGCAGAAGCTTTGTAGTGGAGCTAAGGCCAAACCTTTCAGCTGGCAAGAATTCTTAGGGAAAAGGCCTCTTTTTTTAAAAAATTATCTCTATTTTTTTTTTAGCTTGAAATAATGAAATTTTACTATTGATCCACTCTCATTCTTGTGTCTGAACACTTTTGTTAGGGTCTTTATCACTCTCCTGTGTTCATGCTCTAGTACATTCCTTAACTGTAACAAAGGGATAGCCACCATTTCTGATCCCTTAATCTGTGCATGTTTCATGTAGGCAGCAGATAGAAGTCACAAACCACCTAACTCCAGTTCCTCAGTGGGAAGAGAGCGCTGTAGAAATGACACATAGGTGGCCATGCTTTGTTGGATTGAGCAACATTAACTGGACCACAGGACAGTCAAGAACATTAACACTGGCCCTTTTTGCTTCTCTGTATGTAGGGGTTTTACAGTGTCAGCTGCAAGTTCCAGTAAGGGTCATCAAGTCAGAGTCTGGTTGGAGTCTGTTCTACTTGACTGCAGATAGGAGACAGCAAACTGGACATAGTGATGCTTCAGGTTACTTAACAACCTTTCAGACCTATTAGTTACTGATGGTTATGGCAGCTTCAGAGTTTTTGGGAGCATTAGAATTAGCCATAAAGCTATGATTTACAAACAAAGCCTATGATCTGTTCCTGTTTCTCTCCTGACAGTTGGTGAAAACAAAGGTTTGTTTCCTTTTTGTGATGGATTATAATCACCAGTGTTTGTATTTATACAGTGTCCTTCAAATGCATTTAGGAGAACAGGCTCACAAAGTGTGACATCCCTTATGACTTCAGTGTGTAATATGCAACTTAATATGAATAATGTATTGAATAATATTGCACTGCTTTTCTAGGGAGCATAGGGTTTTTTGTAGGATAATGAGTTTTGAAGGATGATAGTCATTTAAAACGATGCACCTGAGGAAGGTGTTTTGTGCTCACTGTGGACTTGAAACATCCTTGGTCAGCACTTTTCTTCTGTTGTCATTGTTCTTCTGAAACCCTTTCCTTCTTTCTCCTTTGCTGTTGGATGCTGAGCTGAAGTTGCAAAGCTTTGCAGTTCAGGTGAATTGAATTCTCCCTTCAGATTTGATGTGGAACAGCAGATACTCTTTGTTGGCCAATCTCCTCATGGAACTGCATGTCTGTGTGTATTTGCCTTGGACCAGAAAATAACTCAGGTTGCATAATCGTTGTCTGCTTTACCCTGAAAGTATCCAAGGGACTGATGCTGTCTGTGGTAGTGTGGTAGTGTGTTGAAAAGGCAAAGCAAGGAAAGAGTAACAGAAGCATTAAAAGCCAGGAGAGCAGTTAGATGGCTTCACTAGACTGCACAAGCATCCCAAGTTTGGGATGGAAAATACTGCGTTGCTTTTGGGGCTCCGTGAAGCTCAGATGCTAATTGAATGATTCCCTTGTATGTGAGAACACAAGGGGAAGCAATGATACTTGTGCAAAGGAGCAGTGTTTCACTGCTGGAGTGTCACCTGTGCAAGGGCCTTGGGAACAACCCCCTCCCTTGGAGGGCTGGGGGAGCTGCTGCAGCTGGGAGCTGACCCTGTCCTGAAGTAATGCTGGGATGAGGCTCCCAGCTGTGTTATGGGAGGATGTGGCCAGCACCCACCCCAGCTCTTCCAAGCCACTTCTGGTGCGACCTGGCCCCTGTCTGGCACTGGTCTGCTAATCTGCACAAGGACACTCCACTCACAAATGGACCAGCACCCTGGCCAGGGAGGTTTCCAGTGTCCACCAAGGCAGCCCCAGCCCCTCCACTCTTGGGGGTGTGGGATGAACTTTGCCCTGCCACCTATTTGGTGCCCTCAGGGATGCCAGTAGCACCCACACAGCACCTAATGCTGCCCCTACTTCCCAGGAGCATCTTCAATGGGTGTGCTGCTCAGACAAGGGACAAATGAAAGGGGATTGATTTGTGAGGGAAGGGTGTGTGTGCTGCCTTTTGCAGCAAGCAGCTTTCTTCCATTCTATGCCTCTTATCCCTCCCCTGCCCTCTAATAGAAGAAGAAATAGCTTACTTGGCAAAAAGGATGAGACAAAGGAACATAGGAAAAAAAGACAGTGGAAGGAATGTTTTAATTGAGAGGGAGATGGTGGGGGGAGAAGAGCTAAGAAACAGATGTGGCTGGCTTTGCTTCAAGCAAGTTTTATGTATTTGAATTTCTTGGTCACTAGCTAAAATTATGCCAGTTAATTACCTTTAAATAGATTGGTAGTGAGTACTAATGGAGAAATACACCCCTAACCCTCCTCTTCCTAAACATCTCCAATTGTTTTCCTGTCTGTGTGGGGAAGAACCTCATAGTGTCTGAGGATTTCAGAGCACTTATTACTGTGGTGACTTTTTTTAAAAATCTTGAATAATTGAGCAACTACATCTACATCTAATCTGCTGTAAACACATGAGTTTTACTGAAGTAAGCAGGAATTGTGTATAGATTTCTCAAATTCTGATATTTACTCTTATATTTTTCCCCCCCCCCCTCCTCCAGACATAGGGCTGGGCAGTGACTCTGTATGTGCACGTCCCTCATCTCATCGGATAAAGTCTTTTGATTCTTTGGGATCCCAGTCTTTACATAGTAGAACTTCAAAACTCTTTCAGGGACAGTATCGGAGTTTGGTAAGTTCTGGAAGAAATGTAACATGCTGCAGTGTCTTTTTATCATTTGATGAGATTTCTAAGCAAGCAATAGCATAGCAAAGTGTTTCATCTCTGTATTTTAAACCTGTGATTGTCTAATTTTACAGCCTTTTATATGATGCTCTAAAATACATACAGCTTTCTCTGAACTTTGTAATTATTCTTTCCTCACCACTCCACATTGTCTGCATACCCAGTATCATCCTGGGTTGACTTCTTACTTTTCAGTGTAAGTACTTGCTTTTGCAAAGGCAAAAAAAGAGGAATCTAATTTTCTCTATGTCCCTGAGCTTGGGGATGATGACTGAAGGTCACTCAAACCTCAGCAAAGGTGGTGCTTTTTATGTTGGCAGTATTGGTAGTTATTCCTATTTTCTGTTGTGGTTGGAGGTGAATCCTTCAACTAACCTTCAGTTAGCTGAGTGGTGTAGGCAGCTGTTGTACAGCACAGCTTAAATTGGGGTGGCGTGTTGTATTGAAACTGTGATGAGAGATGCTTTCAGTGACTAAAAGGTTTGCTAGGAGGCTTCAGGTCCCTACTCTATAAACTTCTTGCATACTTGAAGGAGGCTGTGGTGAACTATATGGTGATTGCTAGGTGAAAGATAAACCAGTGCTCTGCTTAAGCTTTCTTAAGCGTGGTTTGATGTGTTTTCTCTGGTAGCAGAGCCCTTGCAAGTTCTTGCCTTAGGCCACTAATTCTAGCTCCCACTCTGCTGTTCACCACCCACTCAGTTTTGCTGATGCAGCTGTTTGTGGGACGAGCTGTTAGCTCAGTTACTGAAGCAATCAGTCTGTTTAAGTCTTTCTGTCACTTCAGTTGAGCAGCCCTGCAGAAAGTTACAAAGGGGCAGAAAAGTGCAAGAAGGAGGGAAAGAGCCAGTGGCCAAACCTGGAAACTCTTACTGGGGTTTCGCTGCTCTAGATGGTCAGTTTGGAACCGTTCTCACCGAATTTGTACGTGGTTTCCTCTACTGGAGAGCAGTCCTGGCAGAGTAGGGGGACTGTGGTTGATGTGGCTTTCAGCTGTTTACTAAGGCAAAACTCTTTCTCTTGTTGGGCAACCCTAGCAGATGAACACATGTAATGTACCAAGGACTAAAGCAGGGGCACGTGTTTGAAAATGTGCTGATCTCATTTTTGGTCATTGTCATTGAACAGTATCTTGGGTCTTCCTGAATGTTTTCCAAGTTGAATTTGCTCTCATTTTTCTATGTCATCTTAGCCACTAAAAGTCTGACTGTTAAATTGAGTTGTGATAAAATAGCATGACTGCTGTGGATACAAATTAACCTTGGATATTACACAATGCCCATCGCTTAATCCTGTTCTCTCAATGCCAGTGCAATGTATTTGGAATTTGGTTTACTTAAAATAATCTTAAAATACTCAAATTACTTAAGTATTTGGATTACTTAAAGCTGTCCAGTTATTTAGTATTTTTATCATAAAAGATCATCATAACTGTCATGAAACAATGATGCAGATTATACAAAACTGACCTCCAAGAACAGAATGCCAAATTTGAACATCATTAATTTTTAAAGACTTGGAAGATGGAGCTATTCACATTCAATTGTTAAAAGAGAGAAAATCTGCCTTCACATCTGTGATAGGGCACGAACATATATATATATATATATATATGTGTGTGTGTATATATACACACACAGCTGCAGACTTGCAGCTATGCTAACCTTAAAGCAGACAACTTGTCAGTACTTACTGAAGGTAAATTGTGTAACTGTTTCTTAGGTTTTGTGAATGAATGCTGCCTTTCTCTATTGGCAGGCCTTGAGGACTTGCACGTTCAGGTGTAGAAGCTTCCAACCGGATCTGTTACAGGAAAAACCCCAAAGTTTTAAGCTGCAAACTATTTATATCCAGCATTAAATTAAACTCAGTTCCACCCTCCCTCCAGCCTGGAAAGTTTTAGGAAAGAACCCTTTCTAATGTAAAACTGTTGTTTCTTTGTAGTTGCCAAAGGCAGTTTAATTTATACTATATATAGAAAATAGAATGTGATTTTAAAATTTATTTCTTTATTATTTTTTTTGATGGAATCAGAATTTTTCTCATTTCAGCTCTGTTACCTTTCTGATTCAAAGAGGCTGTGTAGTAAGACACTATAGTCCCTGGACTGATACAAATCCATACGTTAAAAATGACAGAAATCATGGAAATGACAGATCATCCCTTACAAATGCTTAGAGAAAAACATGTGGAGCATGTTGCTTGTGGAAGAGAAGCTATTTCCATTTTACAGATACTTCTGATTTGTTCACAGAATCATTGTTTGAAACTTTAATAAACTCTAATGTGGTTTTTTTCTCCCCCCTTTGTATTCTCACTAGGACATGACAGATAACAGCAACCATCAGTTGGTGGTGAGAGCAAAATTTAATTTTCAACAGACAAATGAAGATGAACTTTCTTTTTCAAAAGGAGATATTATTCATGTTACAAGAGTGGAAGAAGGAGGCTGGTGGGAAGGAACTCTAAATGGCAAAACAGGATGGTTTCCAAGTAACTACGTACGAGAAATAAAATCAAATGGTGAGTTTTGAAGGGGAAGGTATTTACACCAAGACTGGGGTCAGGTAGATGGGGCTTGATACCTGGTTGGCTTAATTAAAAAAACTGTAATGCTTTTTGTTTAACTGTATTTCCTGAACTTCATTCACAGCAATCATTAATGCTCAGGAGCTCCTACTTCCCCACCACCACTTGCTGTATAGAATGCTCTGGGACCTCTCTGCGTGTTTACTGTTAATTCGGAAGTGCCCCCCCCCCCCCTTTCATCCCCTTCTGTTTGCTTGTTGCTGTCACAGCTGGATCTTGGATCCAGTGCTGATACAGTTTGAATTGGTGCTTGGGGTTTAAATACTGTGAGATTTCCTGCAAATGTCTTGACAAACAACAACAGAAAACCTGAACAAACCACTTCCCAACAAAGCAACAAGAAAACTACACAAAATGATCTGTAAACATGTCCTATTACTTAGAAGCAAACACATGCAAGGGGAATCCCCAATTTTACTGAAATCTAGCCAAAAGTTTTTGAAAGATAATGTATTTATGATTTTTTTTTTCCTTATCTTTATTGTTCAGGTGCCTTCCACTTGTCTATTTATAAAGACTTCACTCTACCTCTGAGGCTTTATTTTGAGTTTCGTGCCATGAAGGTTCCTTCTATAAATGTCATCTTCATGACTGAATATCAGACCTGACATTGCTTTTTAATCCACCTGGACCTTGATGTGGGTGGTGACATCTCTCTTTAAAAAACAAAAAAACAAAAAAAACCCCTGTTTGTTTTTAAATCATTATCTTGTTCGTGTCTCTGCTTGCTTTTCAGAGACTGGGGATAAAACTACCTAGGGATGGTCTGGAAGGCTTTACCACTCTTAGCTTTGTCACAGCTCCAATCAAAAGTATTTTGGCCATGCTAAACTCAGTGGTATGACTGTTCTTTTTAGGCAGCCATAGAGATGTGATTGCAAACTCAAGTTGTGAGGGTAAAACCCCGTTTGTAAAGTTACTCTTTCTTCTCCAGTTGCATCCTCTTATTTTCTTCCTTGACTTGCTATCTGCAGCCTGTTTTTGCAGAATGCTGTGATCTTAGATCTCTTAACTTTTTTGTTGTTTTTAACTAGATCCTCTTGGGCTTTAATGTTTTTCAGAGATCTCTCAGATGTGGCTTATTTTGCAAAACAATTCCTGAAGCCTGTCTTTTCTTGCCTGTAGTGTTAAAGCAATCTTTTCAGCCTTGATGACTGTCTTGCCCCATCATGACTCTTTTAAAACATTGCTGTGGAGGTCTTGTTTGGATTACATCACTTTTGATGTCTTCTGACTCTCAGGACTGGAACCTGGGTCAGTAGTGAAGCTTCAGATTAATGGAAGTAGCTTTTAACAGTGAACGTGTGAGAACCAAAGCTTGCCAGCAACTGAAGTTAAGGTTCTTGGGGTTGTTTTTGAGAGTACTTTGCTTGGGTGCAGTAACTCCTAAACAGGAAAGCCATCAAGCTGTGGGGCTGAGGGTAGTACTAATTGCAGTTTGATTCTTGCCAGTCCTTGCAGCCCTGTCCTGTTCTGAGAGATCTGAGGTGAGCTGTTTCCAGCCCCTGGTTTAAATTTCACTTCTCATAATCAGAAAGGTTTTCTGTTAAGCTCTTTTCCCTCCACTGTGTAGGTGTGTTCCCAGGGCTACAAGGTCTTGATCCTTCTGGCTTATGCAAGGCTTTTTGCATTCTTGGACAACTCTCATATGCTCAGTTCTTTCTCTGGAAGGGAATGTGTGTCCTAGACTTTCTCAGGAAGTGGAGTGCATTGCTTTTGTTTTCTGTGTGTTTACTGACTATTGAAAAGCTAAATACATTGACCTGTTGCTCTTCAGCTTTCTCTGTTCTCCTTCTCCTTTTTAAGGACAATTTCTTATGTTTGGCCTTTTCCAGTACTTTATGGAGCTTCACTTGTCCCCTGTGATTTGAAACATGGATGTAGCTAGTCCTCTTACTGCCAAATTAACACAGGAGGTACTGTTTAATTTATCAAAATACTAGTTTTAACCTGCTTTCATGCCTTTGCAGGTATGTGGTTGAATTGTCTGAAGTTGACCTTTTTATAATGAGGGGTGGGAGGTGGCAGCAGGAAGCATGATGTATTTAGAGCTTCTTGATGTCTGTTAATAACTCTTCTTCCCTATTGAGTTGCAGTTCCACTTTCCAAGCGATGTATGTATCCTATGGAATGTTTTGCTGCAACTACTCTTACGTCTGTGTTAGCTGTATTTCATCTAGAGACCTGGGTCTAGTTACTTTGCTGCTTTTTGTGTGTTTGAGGTCACTGTAGTCAGGTCACTATTGATCAGTTTGCATCTCCTTCTGCTGTTCTGTTGTTCTTCCTTTGAGAAACCTGTACATTTCAAAGGGCTGTGTCATTCTTGGTAGTCTTTTCTTCTTACAATGTCAGTAGTGGGTGCTATATTTTACCTGCATTTTTAAGTTTACTGAATTCTTAGGGCTTGGAGTTGGTGGCTCTTGTTTTGTGGCATTCTCTTTCTGAAGTTAGGTATCAAGGACAAGAAGGAAGAGCCTGAAGGAGAAGCTGAAAAATTAGATAGATCTGAGATTATGATGTAGTAGAGGGACTTCAGAGTACTGTCTGTAGGGAAGGGTTGCCAGGAAGGAAACGAATGCTCCAGTTTGATGGGCTACTTAATAATGGGAGCTACCTTTACCCTCATTACTCTCAAAGATTTTGGAAAAAAAGGTAAACTATGTTACATATATAAACTATAATATATATATATATCAGAGAATGGTACATGATAAGGTATCACAGCAACTAAACATGGCAAAGCTCTGCCCATGTTTGCTGCTCTGTGACCTGTTTGCTTCGCTATACCTGAGTGATTAGGGTTAGCAGGAATGCTGATATCTGTATGAAGGGTGCTGGGAATGGCCCTAGGAAAGATACTGACGTTGCTGAGCAAAGCACAGCATTTAGTTTTCTTAGGCAAGATAGTGACTGTAAACTTGGGGTAAGTTAATTTGGTTGAGACAGAAGATATTATTTACTTTGCTGTTGAGTGTGTGTTGTTTTTCCCTGCTTCCTCTTCCAGTTTATTTCTTTGAAATGGTTTGCTTTATGATCAAATGTACAAACAAACAAATAGTTGAGTAGTTTCTTTTCAGGTATGGGCCTACACTGTAAGGATCAAAAAGATGGTCTGTTTCTCCCTCCTTCCCTATGTGCATGTTTTCATTATCATTTTTAAGCCCTGTAACATCTTGCTTGCTTTTTTTAATGTTCTTTGATCACTAATCAGGAAGTACTTTGAAATGAGAGAACTGCCATTCTGTTAGACATGGCAGAGGGTAAGAGATTTATACTGCATAAACTTGTTAAGATATTTGACAGTGTCTCCTTATTGAGGTGGTTTTATTATATAAAACAGAACATGGAGAGGTGAAGGTGTAGGTGGAGTCTTGTCTCTTAACTGCAGCTTCTGTCTCATGCAGCAGAGAGATTTGGAGGCTTAGTTTTGAGAGTTCCCTTATGATGAAGAGAATGGGAGTTAGCCAGGATGGGATGTGCTTGCTTAGCTACTGTCAAATGCTAGTCAGATTAAAAAAAAAAAATCACATAGCCATTTGCTGGGTTTTCTCAAAGTGTAATCCATTTAAATGGCATGAGATGATGCAGAAGGGAATAGAGTTTTGAAAAAGGACATTTGGTATGTCACAAACTTTAATTCTTCACAGAAATGAACATGTCATTACTGTTGCAGCCTGGCTTCTGTTATACTTTCTTGGCAGTTGTGTTTGAAATTTGTACTGGGGCTGATACTCTGCTAATAATGTTCTTCTGGTTAGATGTTTAGAAAAAAAGAGTGTGGGGGGAAAAAGGCCAGTCTGTAGTGGAAGAGTATCTCCTGTTCCCATCTGTATAATAGAGTTTGGGACAAGTGAACACTACTAGGAAGGAAGTTTTGGCTGTAGTTTGTGTTGTGGAGTTACAGTGATGCCTGAACCAGCTTGAGAACAAGTTTGGGTCTACCTTTGTCATGTTGGGCTCAAACCTGTTAGTCTTGAAGATAGAGCTTGCTTGTAGCACTTCACTAATAGGGACCATATGGCTTTTGGTGTCCCAACTGGGATATCTTTTTTTCCTGTAGGATGAACTAGCTTGCATCATCTTTGCATGTAGATTTACGATCATAGAGTGTTAGGGGTTGGAAGGGCCCAGTCAACCTTACAAAAGGTAGATCCTGTCAAACTAACCTGATTGTCTTCTATGACAGGGTGACCCTTAGTGGGTCATAGTTAGTCCCTTAGTGGACAAGGGAAAGGCTGTGGATGTGTTCTGCTTGGACTTTACTAAAGCCTTTGACACCATTTCTCACAGCATTCTGACTGAAAAACTGGCTACCACCAGCCTGGACAGGTGCAGCCTCTGCTGGGTTAAAAACTGGCTGGATGGTCGGGCCCAAAGAGTGGTGATAAATGGAGCCAAATCCAGCTGGAGGCTGGTCACAAGTGGCGTCCCCCAGGGCTCAGTCCTGTTCAACATCTTTATCAACCTGGGTGGAGGGATTGAATGTTCCCTCAGTAAATTTGCAGATGACACTAAACTGGTAGGAAGTGTTGATCTGCCTGAGGGTAGGGAGTCTCTTCAGAGGGGTCTGGACAAGCTGGATCTATAGGCTGAGACCAATGGGATGAGGTTCAAAGAGGTCAAGTGTCTTGCACCTGGGACATAACAAACCAGGGCAACCAGGTGGGTGAAGGGGTTGAAGGGAAAATCATATGAGGAGCAGCTGAGGGAGCTGGGGATGTTCAGTCTGGAGAAGAGGAGGCTGAGCTGAGGGGAAACCTTATCACTGCCTATAACTACCTGAAGGGAGGTTGTAGAGAGGTGGGAGATGGTCTCTTCAGCCAGGTGACAGGAGCTAGGACAAGGGGAAATGGCACAAAGCTGTGCCAGGGCAGGCTCAGATTAGGTGTTAGGAAAAGGTTCTTCACTGAAAGAGTTGTCAGGGCCTGGAACAGGCTGCCTGGGGAGGTGATTGAGTCACCATCCCTGGGTGTGTTTAAAGAAGGGGTAGATGAGGTACTTAGAGATATGGTTTGGCTTAGGATGGGAATGGTTGGACTTGATCTTAAAGGTCTTTTCCAACCTTGTGATTCTGTGATTGTGTATGCTGCACGTGTTTTTTGTCTGTTTTCAGGGTTAATGTAACAGACTTCCAACTGTGGCGGAGGAGGGGGGATGATGTGGGGAGATGGGAAGAATTTTCCATATGGGAAGGCTTGGTGTCTGGCTCAGGTTGCTCTCTTCCAGTGCTTTGATAAACACAACTTACATGTCGGAGTCTGCAAGGTGCTACGGTTTTGCTGGTATTTTCCAAACCTATGGAATCCATAGACTGGTGGACCTGTAAGACTTACATGTTCCCAGTATGCTGAACAGGAGTGACATCTGCTTGAAATGTTCAAGGAATTATGCTGTATGTTGGCACATAAATAACGCTTATCTTTGTTTATGCTAGGAAAGTGATTTCTTATGTGCAAGATCAGGATTTTCTGCTGTGTAACACGTTGTGCAATAAGCTAATTGCAACAAGCCTGTTTCTTATTCCTCCTTATGAAGCAAAGCAGTGCTTGGAGGCAGAATACCAGACGTGATAGACAGCTGGACTGATTTGCTGTGTCTAATTCTGTGTTTCTACAATAGAAATGGCCTTTGCATTTTAAAAGCTGAATGTTGATGATGACTGTTCAGGCAAAATGATTTGAATGTGTGATTCTCTTTTGTGTCCTGTTTTTAAATCCAAATGTGATGGTGTCTCTGATAGATAACTGAATCAGCTGAACAGCTGGGAATATAAATGACTACATATTTCAGCAAAAATTCTCTTACTTTCTTCAGCAGCTTAAGGGAAGAAAAAGTTAGGGGGAAGAGATGTATTTTTACACCCTTTGGGATAACAAAGTACCTGGAAGAAGAGTCAGATTTCTATGACCAGCCAGTATTCTCCAGATTAACAAGGGTCAGACATCTGTATTATGATGGAATTCAGTGACAAGTATTTACCTCTTAACACTTGGTTTTTTCCTTTCATGCTTTTTGGGGACATGATTAGTAAACCTTTAGGTATTTCATGAACCTGAAAGTCACTGTAAGTTGTGTGAAAAATGTAAGCCAAGAGCTTCTCCAGAGAATGAAAGCAAATTACCAAATTTGCATAAACTACATAATTTTCATCATTTACTATGAAGAAACAAATTTCAATTGTCTAATAAATGAGTAATGTTATATATAAATATATAAATAGCAGCTGTACATACAACATGACTTTAGGTGATGCTTTCACATTTGAGTGTTTAAATGACAAATCTGCTTGGATTTGTGGTTTTGTTTTAAGGGGATGGGAGGAGCCCTGTCACTTGGAATTACTTGGCTGTATGGCAGAGCACGTTCATACTGCAGGGCTGGTGCTGAGAGCAGCAGTGTTCCCAGCTGAATAACTGCTGGGGCTAAAGGGTTTTGTGCTGTCTGTCAGCTTATGGCTGACTTGGGGCTGTGGGGGGTGGTGGGATATTAACTGAAAGGATTTTACTGTCATCTCTGAACACGGTGAGGAGAAATGTTTTTGCCTGTGTCTGGCAGTTCTAAAACCATGTTTTATTTTTAGAATAGCTTCTTTCAGGAGAGTTCCAGTGTAATACAAAGAAAATCCCCTCAAAGATACCACATGCATGTTCATGGGGTGTGAGCTGCTCCATATGGGCTGCCAGCTAAAGCCTCATGTCCAGCCAGCCTGCACAGTGCTCCTGGCACTGGACACACAAAGGGGGGTGGCCTGCATCTGTAGTCAGCTTGCCTGAGCTTGTAGCCATGGGCAGCCTGAAGAAACAACCAACTACTCAGGGTACAGTCCAGCAGAGGCTGGTGCTACATGGGCTCTACTGCTTATGGTGGTGTTTCTCTGGTCAGCTTTGCTGTCCGTGGGAATGTCCCGTAGCTGGCCTTTAGCTGGGCTGGGTAGGCTTCTCCTGGAAACACAGGTCTCTGTTTGAGGCTTGAATAATTTATTTGTAGTGGCCTGAGGTATCAGGTAAATTAGAGTTTAAATTATTCATGCATCTTTATTAAAATGTGTTTGAAACGAGCTTTTTTTTAAAATAAAAGCTAAACTTTGAGCATGTTTTGATGGTGGGTGAGTTTTGGTTTGGTTGGGCTTTGTTTTTTGTGTTTCTTTGGGTTTATTCCAGTTTGCCATTTTATTATTTGGATACAAATTTCTCAAATATTTATTTGAAATTTTCATGTTAGACAAGCCTGCTCATTTAAAAAAAAAAACCAAACAGCTAACACCATAATGTCCTCATCAATTGTCTTATAAGCTCAGTTGCATGCAAAGCCAAGCGTCACAAGTAAGAAAGAGATGTTGTAAATCTTACTTGCTGGTTCCCCAGCATGCAGTGGGATGTGTGATTGTCTTTCCCTCATCTTTGCTCCTCTGTGACTTAAAGGAATGGTAGAGGTGTGAGGTAGTGGGAAGGCTTCAGGGGTGTGTTTCTGTGCCTTTCCATTTTGGGAGTTGGCGTCCAGATAATTCTCAGGACTGTTGTTTTGATCTTGAGATTTAAGTTGCTCTTCCAGGGAAAGCATGAATTACTGAGGGGTAGAGTCACTATGGGATCATAGGAAGGGTTGCATTTAGTGTTATGATGGGCTGACTCTGTCTGCAAGTGCAATGCATTGAGCATTTTAATGTTTTACTTCATTAACAGCAAAAGAAAATCTGTTTTAAAACAGTTTTCTGGGTTAGGCATCCGGTAAGTCACTCCACTACTTGTATAGTGTTTTGATTCTTTATCTCTGTCAGCCTGAGTGTGAAGTCCCCCACTTGGTATTTTCAGCCTTTGGTCACTTGGTTTTACTGCTTTTGTGAAGTTGATATTAAAACTTAATACTTCTGTTTGAAAGTGCTTGTTGTGTTTGGAAATGCCGTTGTGTGGTGGGGTTTCTTCTTGTTTTATTGCAGCCCTTCATAACTCTTGTAAAGTAATTTTTGAAAAAGTGCTTTTATTAATGACTTTCTGGTTGCAGGAAAAAGAACAGGCGTTTTTCTACTTGCCTTCATCGGGTCTAGAGTTTCATTCATTGTAAATATATAAACTCTTTAGATTCGTTGTCAATAATTTTAAGCAGAAGTACGTTTCTCAGGGAAGCTCTGGTTTCAGTGTATCTCTCATGAGAAATATTTTAAAGCAGTTAGTTTGACCTCTAGTGTTGAGCTATGAAACTGCACCCCATTGACACAAAACTATCTTGCGTTTCAGAGAAACCGGTCTCCCCCAAATCAGGTACATTGAAGAGTCCACCTAAAGGCTTTGATACATCTGCAATTAACAAAAGCTATTACAATGTGGTGAGTGATCCTTTTTCATCCATGTGAGCAGTTAAATGACATTTTACTGTATATAACTAAATGCTGCTGTCTGCATAAAAGAGCTGTCAGTCTTGTCAGAGCCTTAGTGACAGCACTAGGTGTGGGTTTTAGTGAATTCTCATATAGATTAGATCATTATTAGTTTAATAAAATAACATACATATGGCTTCTTCAGCATGATGCAAAATTATAAAGTGAGTAATGGGCATTTCTGTAATATATCCCCTTCATATTATTTGCTTTGCTAGTTGTTAATTTCCCTTTTCTCCCTCACCCCCCAAATATGCAATCTTCTCTAATCTCTACGAATTAATGAAATTCTGCTGTGTTAAAATGCTGTAAGAATATTTGTGTCCTCTGAATTAAGAGACTGGAGAATTGGACTGGATTTTCCTCCTTTGTATTCCTGCTTGTACATCAAGTCTGTTATTACCTATGGGAAGCTCTCCCTTAGGCCGGTGCATAGATATGGCGGTGAAAGGGGTATAGCCCAAGTCAGCCTCTAACACCCCCCCGGGAATCCTTAACCTAGCATTCAGACCCCTTTAGTGGATCCGTGTAAGGAACGTACCAAACCGCCTTTCGGCGCGGTGGTGTAACCATTTTGAGGATCCTTTATTTCCTGACGGTGGTTACAATGGGAAGTGAAAAGCATCTCCCTGGTTTTGTTGACCACTGCTCCCTGCTGGTGGAAGCCCAGAACACAAGGTCTCCTTCCCCGTTCTTTGAAGCAGCTGTCACTGTTTTTTCACTTTGTCTGTTTTTAGCAGGAATCATAAAGCATCGGTTTACGTTTTCAGCTTTTGCATCTGTGGCGTGAGTAACACCAGCCACCTGGAGGAACAGAGGAGTTTTGCATGTAGTCACCTACCTGAAAACAATAGGGCCAGCTCCTGCTTCTGCCCCTGCCTCCCCGGTGCCTTTTGGTAGCATAATTCTGTGATAAAGGGTGGGCTGCAGTGTTCTGGTGACTATCCCATGCTTGCTAGTCGCACTGGAAAGTACCTGTGCAGGCACACACTCCCTCCAACTGCAGGAAGTGGTAATCTTGCTGGGGTACATCCAGCAGCAAAATACAGGATAGGTCTTACTTCTGTTTTTCACTAAATCTCTTGATTATTATTTCTAATTTTTTTTTTAAAGCTGCTGCAGTGTGTAGTAGCAAATACTCCTTCTCTGTTGTTTTGATGTTAGAACCTACATTTTTCAATGTGAATAAACTGAAGTGAATGCAGCAGAGGATTCGCAGAATCACAAGGTTGGAAAAGACCTTTAAGATCATCAAGTCCAACCGTTCCTGTCCTGTGTTAAACCATATCCCTAAGTACCTCATCTACCCTTTTTTAAACACACCCAGGGATGGTGACTCACCTCCCTCCCTGGGCAGCCTGTCCCAGGCCCTAACAACTCTTTCAGTAAAAAATTTTTTCCTAACATCTAATATGAGCCTGATTTAGCTCCTTCACTAGGCAGAAGACTGTTATGGAAGAAGAGCAGCTCCCTTAAAATCCTTTAGATTTTGGTGGTTTTGGTGGTGGGTTTTTTGTTTGTCAGACTGGTTTTGTTTTTTTGTTTGGATTGGGGGGGGGTTGTGGTTTTGTTTTTGTTGTTTAAGTCAGTGGTAAATATATGCTGTGTATATACTAATGTGATGAAAAGAATTACAGCTGTTAATTTTGGGCTTAAGTAAAAGTCCAGTGTGGCTGTGTCTGAAATGAGTCTTGTGGTGGTGTATTTTACTTTGTAGGAGCACTGCAGGCCACTTTGGGGAATGATAGTGTACTTCAGTGAAAAATAATAGGAATTTTGAATTTGCATAAAATTATAGCTAAGGCAACCAAGTTATAAAAGGCCATACAGTTTTGAAATATCACCTTTGGCTTCTGTGCCTTTTAAAGTTGTTACGTGGATAACCTATTATCAGAATTGTAGGGAGTCATGCTACCTATACTTCAGGAAACAGGTAGCTATAGATAGTTTTTAAAGTAGTTTAGTTAAAAGAAAAAGTGGAACTGGTGACTATCACACCTACTCTTGCAAGTAGGTTATTTTTTATCTTACTCAGGTGGAACTTTCTGGTGCACTAAACTAATAAAACAAGATTTCCATGTTTTGACTGCTGGCTATTTATTTACCTTATGTTGGGGGGTGTGTGTGAATGGCTAGGTCATAATAATATATATCATAAACTAGAACACTGGCCTCAGTGCTGTTCTTAACATCTACGAAGGGCTATGAAGATGATTAGGGGCCTGGAGCATCTCCCCTATGAGGAAAGGCTGAGTAAGTTGGGACTCTTCAGCCTTGAGAAGAGAAGACTGAGGGGGGACCTAATTAAAGTCTAGAATTATCTGAAGCAGGGGATGCAAGGGGAATCAGCCAGCCCCTTTTCAGTGGTCTGTGGGGACAGGACAAGGGGCAATGGCTGCAAATTGGAGCACAGGAAGTTCCGCACCAACATGGGGAAGAACTTTTTCCCAGTGAGGGTGCCAGAGCCCTGGGACAGGCTGCCCAGGGGGGTGGTGGAGTCTCCTTCTCTGGAGATATTCAAGACCTGTCTGGACACCTATCTGAGTGGTATGTCCTAGGGAGCTGCTTTGGCAGGGGGGTTGGACCCGATGATCTCTCGAGGTCCCTTCCAAGCCCTACAATTCTATGATTCTGTGATCTCTTTACAGTGGATTGGCTAACTGTCCTGCTTTTAACAGTTTTCCACAGTGTGGGACATACCCCCACTTCCTTTAAGCTCATCACCTTATCTGTCTGGTTTTAAGAATGAGGGGCTGTGCTGCAGCATGCACTGTGTTTCAGAGAACAAAAGCTCTGCTGCTGTCCTTAAAATATAAACTAGGAAGCATCTAGGTTTTTTTTAAAAAAACTAGGTGCTTCTGGCAATATAACTATAAAATATTTATAATGAAATATGTGATGGTTTGTACATGTAAATAAGGCAAACAGAAACCTATTCACTGAAGTGAAAGCAGGTCAACCTGAACTGAGGTTTTGTTCCGTCTTAATACGGAAGCTGCAGACACGGGACTTCCCTGCACTGGAATTCTTATCATCAGTGTGCATTGATAACAAAGTGGAGCTCGTGCTAAGGTTAAAAGAGAACAGCTCCAAATAAACCTTTGGCAGCTGGTAGCTTAAAGGATGTAACCCAAGTTAGGGTCAACATTGGAATCTGTGTTAAAGGCTCTCTTGACAACCAAG
Source organism: Laterallus jamaicensis coturniculus (assembly GCA_022605575.1). Taxonomy (NCBI): domain Eukaryota; kingdom Metazoa; phylum Chordata; class Aves; order Gruiformes; family Rallidae; genus Laterallus; species Laterallus jamaicensis. The sequence continues at coordinate 11,206,701 of JAKCOX010000023.1, read as the reverse complement.
CGCGACTTGAGGCTGGCTGTCAGGGCCTGCGCTGTCTTTATGTTGCAGCTATCTCCTGCCATAAGGTGTGTGCCAATGTCCCAGAAACCTCATGGTTATCTATTGCTGGTTTTCCTAGGGGAGGATTTATGCAGGTGCAGGCAGCACCCATGGGGACATGTGTTGGACTGAGGACAAAATCCAAGTGCAGTTCGGAGAAGTTTCAGAAAGTGGTAGGAGAGGCTCTGCTGGATTTCTTTCTGGGAGAAAGGTTGGGATAGGCTACGGGGGAGGTCCTTAATAGGAAGAGGTCACTGCTTTCCCCGGTTCTTCACCCCTTTGTAAAGGTGTTCTTTGGTTTTTATGGGTTCACAGAGCTCCTTCTGAAGCTCATAATGCAAATGAAATACCTTTTAGTCTGTGTGCTTTATTGGCTGCACCTTGCTGTAGGTGTTGCTGAGAAGGCAGAGCATATTTGGTGTATGTTTACGTTTTGCCTGTCTCAGGCTCAGCGATGCAGGTTAGTAGAGAATGACTAGTGCTACAAGGTCTTGTCCTCTATAAAATGGCACAGGCATACAGCAGTGTGTAATATGAACCAGACTCGTGATCAAGCATGAAGCATTTTTCATGCAGAAGTAATTTACTAACCTGTTACTGAAGTGGGCACATTATTGCAGGTTATTCCCTGAAGACAGAGCAGGTGTTACTCTGAGTTTTATTTTTACTTGTTAATGCCTTGAATTTAAAAATTGCTGTCCAAAATAAATTCTGTCATCTCTGCTTACAGAACAATTGCCTTGATTAAGGAGCTGTTCCAAAAGCAGAAACTGGCAGTTTCTTCCATAGTATGAGTATTTGGATGACCTCATTTTTCATTTAAGTGTTTGAGAAGCGATGGAGAATAAACACTCCTTTGGAGGCTGCACTCTGAAGTTGGGTCAAGAGTTTGTGTTTACTGAAGTTCATTGGAGTTTTTAAGGACCCTTGAGTTATGGTATACTTGTGTGGTGCTTTACATTGCCCCTCAAAGGCACCTCTTAAGGAGTTCATCTCTCAGGTTCTTACGATCCAGGAAAATTAGGCATTGATCACAGTTGTGCTCAAATACATGGCATTTCAGTTGAGTGCCATGTTCCTCTGGTAAATGGGGAACGTGCTACAGGATCATGCCAGGGTGTAGCTGTGAAATCTGCCTTTTCTCCCTCGGATTTGGAAGGTGATCATTTTCATGTAGGTCACCTACAATCCATTTTTTGGTAGTAGGTTGGGGGTTTTTTTTTTGCCTTAGGGAGAATGGCTGGGGTTTTGTGTGACAGAATCGTTACCCCACGCTTGAATTTTCCATGCCCTGTGATCGAGAGCGCTGTGCTGTATGAGCTCAGTTGTCTGTGCCTGCCATTCATCAGCGTTAGGGCTTGCAGAAGCTGCCACTTCAATGCTGCTCTTTGGGTGCCCGGTCTTATCTGTGCAAATGTTGTGGTGGAGTTGTGGAAACAAGGTCTTTGAGGTCTCATGGGGTCTTGCAGCAGCCAGAACGCACAGAAAGCAGGAAAGGGAAGAAAGGTGATTATTAGAGCGTGCGGGAGAGATGTGGCTGTTGGGAATGTGAGGGGGCTCTGGTGCCAAACTCCTGAGTTGTAATGCTGACTGCTTATCGCTTCCGAGCACGGTCCGAGGCTTAATCCTCACAGCTTCTCCGCGAGGTAGGTAAGTCAAGCTGGGAGGATGCTTTGGAGCTATGCAAGGGGAATCATTCTTTTCAAAACATGCATTGTGTTAATACTGGACTACTGAAATAACATAAAGTGTGTCCAATGCTCTGCATGTGTTCTGTAGCATATTTACAATTGCATTTATTTTCCTGTTTCCAGTAACTTACCAGGTTGCTGATGCTAGTTTTTAAGCTTCCCTGTGCTTTTCCCCTCTCCCTCCTTTAAGTCATCTCCCTCTAATCCCTTATTCCCCATATTGCAGAGAAAACCCTCAAATAAAAATCCAAAGCAGCACAGGAAATGGGAGTTGTGTACAACATGAAAGTAGTGTTATTTCAGGCTTCTCAAACAGCTGTTTATAGCAAAGAGTGGGAATACTCTTGAGTAGAGAAATGATGCAGCTTTTCAGGATCTTTAGCAAATTTGTTCATTTTCATCTCTGAATGTTTTTTTAATGTTGTTTGTTTCATCAGGACGCTGTTTTAGTCCTTGGCTTTCAGGCTCTTTCTCTCTGCTGATGGCTCTGTAATGACTTTGGGCTGGAATGCCTTTGTAGGAAGAACCATATTGGCAAAGATTGGTCTTGCATTTAGTTCTGCACCTCATGGATGCTGAGTACTCTTACATTTTCATTTGAACAATTGAATGCCTTTGTTTTATATATGTGTGAGAGGATGTGGGGTTTAATTAGTGCTATGATCAATGGAAACTTTTTTCCATGGTCTAAGTGGTAAAAAAAACCCCCCTACTTCTAAAAATGTGGTGTACATGTTGTACTTTATGCTGTAGTTTCCCAGCTAGTAGCTCTAACTTTCTTTCCTCATGACATTCTTCTGTCGTAGTGTTTAGCACAGAGTGGAGACATTTTAATCATCGGTTCAGGATTCAGATTTTCAACAAAAGAATGAACTCAAAAGTGGTCTCTCTCTCTCTCTCTCTGTGTCTCTGTCTCCAAATGAATAGAAGCATTCAAGGAATAAGCAGAATCAATGACACCAATGAAAGGAACAGTGAATTCTTCATTGACATACCGAACTATTTAAAGTTATTTCATCAGGTTTGCATTTAGGAATGAATGGCTTTCTTATTTCCTAAGAAAGAGTATTGACTACAACAGTGAATAATGCACTCAATTACAGTTGTTACTATAAAAGCTGAAATGAGATATTACTGTAGGCTTGACAAATAAGGCATGTAGCAAACTGAGAAGGTTTGTGGTGAGGCTTATGACCAATGAATAGCAAGAAGTTTTAAAGGCTCAGATGTGTTCACTGAACTACACTTGGTTCTTGTGACTCTCTTACTAAATAAGTAACTTTTTGGAGGCAAAAAAATAATTTGTGTGCTAGAAGTAGAGTAGAAGTTGGTGTGACAACATTGGAGGATGTCCTAAAGGAGACTCCCTGGAGATGGCCCAGTAAAATGCTTTCTTGTACATATTTGGGGGTATTCCTGTTGTTGGATTTATATTGGGGAAACAAGACCCCTGAGTGTGTGCTGTGCTTTAGCAATTCTTGGCTTTAGACCAGAATGTGTTGTGACTCTTGTGGTAGTGTGTGTTAGTGCAGTCTTGGCTCACAGGCAGCCCCATTTAAAAAGACTGCAATAATCTAATCATACTGCTAAGTAAAGCTGACAATTACTTGATATTTATAAATCTGTTGATATTCAGACCTCCTAAATAGAAAAGCTTGTCCAGATAAGTAAACGCTATGCCAGCAAGATTAACTGTTGTGTGCTGTGATTGAGACTGAGAAAACAACACTGTTTGTTTCTCTTACAACTTCTAATGTGCTTTACCAACCTCTCAGTCTTCTGACTGTTTTGAAGAACACAGGAGGAATAATTCTAACTTTGGAAGAACGTTCTGTTAGCTCTCAAATCTTACAATAAAATTATTAGTCCAGTGAAATTCCTGTTAGCTTGCTGCTCTTTGTGTATATGGCTAAAGGACAGCTTATCATTTGTGTGGTGTTTTGGGTTTTATCCCCCCCCCCCCATGAATTTTGTAAATATATAGTATGTAACACTTTCTTGCTGGTATTTAAGAATTTAACATGAAAACATTCATTTAAATGTTTCCAGTGCAAAGTAAACTTTGGGATGTTTTAAAACTGGTATTGATGTATTCAAAAGAATACCAATTAGCAGCTTTTTTTATTGTAGGTGCTACAAAACATATTAGAAACAGAAAATGAGTATGCTAAGGAGCTACAAACAATGCTTTCAAACTACCTGCGACCATTACAAGCCAGTGAAAAGTATGTGAGTTTGTTTTGGTGTTTTAAACTTAAGCTTAAGGTCCTTGTGTGTTGGGGAGGGTTTGTGTGGTCCAAGCTTCAATTTCAATGTTAATATGTATTTCCTTGTGTAGACTGGGAGGCCCTTGAAGCAGGGCTTGCTTTTATTCAGTTTGCTTGCTAACTAAGACAGTCTGGTCCTTCATCTAAGAACCAGTAAGCATTTTCTTTTAAGGTTGTGAGCTTTATTAAAGTACAGTAAATCAATAACTGCAAATCTAAACACCTTTTTGTTTACCTTGGCTCCAGGTTAAACTCAGCAAGTACTTCATACTTAATGGGAAATCTGGAAGAAATAAGTTCTTTCCAGCAAATGCTTGTACAGTCTCTAGAAGAATGCACCAAGTAAGTACTATGCATACCAGATACTGTAAAATTGCAACAACCAAATATGTTTTATTCTTATATTTTCCACATATGTTTGAGATAATTTTTGTTCCTCTCACTTTAAGGATAGTTGCTACAGCAGGACAATAATAGATGTTTGGATAATGCATTGATTGCTCATGCAGATAGATGTTGGCCTGAGGATATAATTGCAGAGGTAGGAATTTTGATGTGGTTTGGAAACAATTTTATTTCCATGATGCAAGTCTTAAAGTAAGAGAAATAATGAAAGGAGCTTATGTTGTGATGGAACATTGGAGGAGGAGGGGGGTAAGTAACTTGGGTGAGGGATGCTGTATGAGAATGCCTGTGTTCTGTATTCTTCTGTCCCAAACAGTGGTGGTCGTTAGGTGCTGGGAGAAAGAACAATCTGTATTTTAAAAAAAAGTCCCCAAAAAAGCAGTCTTTATGCCTGTACTGTACCATATAGGGAATGTGAAGCAGAGAAAGAAGAGGGTGAAGACACCTGTCTTCTTTCCATAGGTTAGGCTGAAGTGGTGGCTGGATGTTTCTCAGCACTTGGAGGTGTAGGAAGGAAGGCAACTGTATCACGCTTGAATTGTCCTAACAACTTTCTAGTGTTGAAACTCCCCTGAAAGAGGAGTTCCTGTTCCTCACCTCAGTTTTGTCCTTTTCCTTGTCTGTGTTCTGGTTTTGTCTCACCATGTGGTGAGCTAAGGCAACTTACTAACTCAAATTTGCTTGTTTTCTGTCAGGTTAGTTGTTTGACTTGCTACCGAAAGCTTAGGGAAGCTTCAGTCTTCTGGGAGTTCTTGACTGTGAGAAGGAATGGATGTCTCAGGTGGAGGAGAAAATACCTCTTTTGGCAGCTCAGTGTGTCTAGTTTGGACCTCTCCCTCCTCTTGTCCTCTGAGCTGCCTTGTGTGAAGAAGAAGCTTTGTCATGAGCAAGTATAAGCTGCATCTCCACTAGGCAGTAACTTGTGTCTGGGTGTGTTGCTGACTTTGGATCCCGTGTCCTCCTGCCACCTGGCTTCTCTGCCTCTCTTCTGGCCCTGGACAGCTTAGACTGGAGCGGATGGAAAGGAGGATTGTTTAGTTCAAATGACTGTTCATCAGTGGAATGGAAACATTCTTGAAATGGCCTTTATTCCATGCTGTGTTTAAGAAAGGAGGATATTCTTTCTGGCAAGTTAGGCTTGATGAGTTAAGTGTCTTAAATTCCCGAGGACAGTTTGTCCACATACTTAAATATTCCCTTCCATTTGTTGTCTCATTCTTTTGTTACCATGATTTTGTTTCTGTGAATCAGAACTTAGGGAAATGAAACACCTTGTGTGAACAGGCCTGTCATGTTTTAAAACTTTGGATGACGGTAGCCTTAAAAGAGTAAAGGAGCATATCACAGAATTGTAGGGGTTGGAAGGGACCTCAAGGGATCATTGGGTCCAACCCCCCTGCCAAAGCAGCTCCCTAGTTCATATTGCACAGATCGGCATCCAGATGGGTCTTGAATATCTCCAGAGAAGGAGACTCCACCACCTCCCTGGGCAGCCTGTCCCAGGGCTCTGGCACCCTCACTGGGAAAAAGCTTATGGACCTAAATACTAATGCAAGCTTTGTTTTAACTTGCTCTGTAAGTTAATGTGATATCATAATGTTGCTTCAAGCTCAGAAAGCTTATTTAGAACTCTTTAATATATCAAGGAAAACACTTTCTCATTAAAGTCTCTTTGCCTTCCTGCAAAGTGAAATGTTGCTGTGTTAAATATTAGGAACTTAATGGGTGCTGGTAGGTGAGCAGAGGAGGTGGTGCCCCAGGGTTACTGAAGGGTTACTGCAAATGTGTTGTATTGTTTTCATTTCATAAATATGCTGGTTGTATTTGCAGCTTAATTTTCATCATAACATATTGACTTGAGCCTTCAGCTTCCTCCTGTTTTGAATCTCATCCATCACCATTTCCATCATGCAGAAGAAGGCTTGCCCTGCTGCCTTGGGGTTTTGTCATTTTGCCCATGGTTTTTTTGGCTGGTGAACCTGTTCTGTAAACTCAGAGTAGCTTCTGGGCTGAAAATAGATGTATCATTTTATTTTGCTTTTGGCAGAGGGTTCATAGTTCCATCACTGAGGCATTTCATGCTGCAGCATCCCATGTGCTGGGCTTTTCTAGGGGTTGTCAGGATGACCAAGTGCCGATGTCCCGCCCGTGGCAGCGCTGCCACAAGTGCCTGTTCCTGGGCGCGAGAGTTGAATGTGTTTTGAATTCCCCTCCCCTCTAGAGTCAGCTTGTCCTTTGAGTTTTCTCTTAACAAATCCTGACAAGTGCTTCAGTGACACAGACTTTCTGGTGCTTTTCTTCTTGCCTGCACCTCTCTTTAGTTTATTTAATCCCCCTCTTGTTAAAGGTTGGGTTACATTATTTATTTATTTTTTAGAACACACAAGGTTGTAGTGGGTGCTCTTGTGTGTGGTGAGGGAAGTAGGTGGGGGTTTTTTTGATGTGGATGGGTTTTAGTCATGTGCCACCCTGCCCCCAGCCTTGAAGCTCCTCTGGTGTATTGCTAAAGGTTTGTCCTCTCTGAGTTTGTCTAGGTTGGCCTCTGTTGCAGTATTGCTGTGGTGCTCCTGTGGCTGCTCCATCTGTCACAGGCCTGGGAATGCTTCTTACCTGTCCGCAGGTGTGCTGGGTGCTATCGGACAGATTTGTTTGGGGTTATGTCTTTGACTGCCTTTCTTCACTTACAACATAAGGAGTGTATGGAATGAATCTGCCTAGCAGGGAGTGAGAATCTGCTGGCTGATCCACTTCAAAAGTGCTTTTTTGGCAGATCAGCTTCAAGTTGACTTTATTGTGATGGATGGGAAAGAGCTGTAGCTGAGGCAGAGAGATGCTGCTGGAGTCTTCAGTTAGAAAAGGGAGGATACTTGACAGTAAAACAGAGCAAGAGCACTCTTTGCTCTGATCTCCTAAAGACAGAAAGTGGTCCAATGCTCTGGGTCTCTTTCCAGCTCTGCAATCCAGTGCCAGAGATCAGTTCTGCAGTGGCACACACAGCAGAGGGGTCTCTGAACAAAGTTGGTGTCTGTCAGGTGATCTCTGGTGGGATCAAAATGATCTGTATTGGAAGTAGTGCTCTGGGTGGTTTTGTATCAATTTGAACAGATTTCTCCTGCTCTAAAAAATACATTATTCCATTCACCTGGGAGTAGAAGGTGTCAGTCTATGTGAGGGGAGTCTATGTCAGTCTCAGTGAGGAGAGGGGGCACACGGCCCACAGACTGGCTGGTGACACCTTCTCTGTAGCAAATTGAAGGCATTGGCTGTCTTGTAAGTAGCTTCACAGACTTACCCACCTGCCCCATAATATTTGTAGCTGGGTGTTGCCCTCTTGCAGTCACAGTGTGCTGTTTGTCTTGTTTTTTGAGTGCAAGCAGATGCTTCATGTTCTTGGACAATACTGGAGTGTAATGGGATTTTACAACAACCAAACAAAAGCTTGGGGAGGCCAGGGTGTGAGAGGGAGATCACTTGAATGTAATCCCAAACTAATCAGTGTTTCAGGTTTGGTTTTGGAGTGCAGGTACAAATTAGGTCTTTTAAGGGTTTATCCCAGTGTCTTCCCTTGCTTTTGGTTACTGTATCAAAGGAAATAAGGTTATCAGTGTTAAGTGAATCTGAACACGGGGTCTGCACATTGCCTGAAACAAATGTGCAAATTAACTGCATCTTTTTGACTAACAAATGATTGTCTGAGAGGTTAGACAAACAGGGAAAGGTATGGTTGTGAGGACAGCATTGCAAACTAGACTACTGGCTTATGAATAAACTGAGTACCACCTCCATTTGTCAAAGCAGTCTCCCAGAAAACTGAAGTGTCCCATTTATTTCAGTAACCCTGTTAACCTGTGAAGCCTCAGGAGATCACACCTAATCTTGTTTCTTCACCAACTGCATCCCTTGGAGTTGTTAATTACAATTAGCCCTTAGTGATTTTTGCAGACAGTCACTTGGTCTGGGTGTTCTCAGCAGTCATCTTTATGTTCAAGACATCCTCTGTACTGATCTCCTGTGAACACAGCAAACTGATTATGCTCTGGCTCCTTCCAGAGAGGCAGGAAATTCTGCTGTTTACCTTTCTCTGTGAGGAGATGGGGAAGAGCAGAAAATGCAATCCAGATAATTGAAAATTTCCAGTTTTTGTCAGGTTCTGCAGGTGTGTGTCTGTCTGCTTAGACAAGAGATTACTTTGTGACACTCTTATGGGTAACCACATGCTCAAGTGAAGTTTAGGGACATCTAATCTCCCAAAAAGAAACCATACAGTGCTGATTACATTTTGTTATCATTTTCCTTTTAAAATTGCCTCTATTGATCTGTGTTTACATTTTTCTGGATTCATTGCAGTTTCCAGAGACTTCCCCAGAGCCTTGCAGTAATGTCAAGTAATGCCCACTGACACCAAAACTGAGGCAGGTCTCTTCAGAACGTGCAGGACATAATTGGATGCTCTGTAATGTCTTTCTCCCTTGGCTGCCAGTCTGGCTTTAGTGCAGTTCCTGTTGCTGGTTGTGATCAGAGATCTTAGATTGTGTGATTGAGCAATGAGGCATTTTCTTTCATTCTTTTCTGAAACTATCATGTGGTGGGAATCTGTTTTATGTCCAGAGAAACAGAACTGGTAGCTATCAGATGTAACTCCCAACAAGCAGGTCATCTCTTAGGTAGTTAGATGCACCCATATGATGATGCCTCTAGCATTTGTACAACAGTTGAGACTTTGTTGTGGTGTCCTAGTTCTGTAAATGTAATTAAAATGTGTCTCTGGCTTTTTTTTATAACTAGAGTTACTATCATAGATATAAATACAATATTTATGTGTTTCCTTGCTAATTAAAGTGTCAAATATGAGAAGAATATTGGCATGACAACTTCAGAATATATTGTGAAATAACTATGCTCTCTAGTGAGCACAATAATTACTAAAAACTTAGCATAATGTGGTGATAGGCTTTTAATTGTGTTTGTTCAGCTGTTAAACAGACACAGATAACTTATTAATTGTTCCTCTAAAAATAGTAGAACACTCACAACTCATGATGCATGGATTAGAAAAGTCAAGGGACACAAGTTGCCACCTCCCCATCAAGTCTTCTAATCATCTTAATTCAGCAAAGAATGTGCAGTATAAAGTTGCAGTGCATGTGCAACGTGTAAAAGAGAATAATGTCAGCCTTTCATTCTGCTGAAAGGACAGCAGGCTGAGAAGACACAGATGTCTGTCTGCTGTGAACAGCCATCATTACTCCCCCAGCCCCAGCACTACAGAATGAAAAGGCAATTTAACCATTTTCAGCAACTGTTCATTGGGACCTCTTACTACTTCATACAGAGTTATATGCCTTGAGTATGTCTTCAGAGTTTGAGACTTCTGCTGCATCTCTTACTTGAAGGATGTATTATTAGCTCGTGCTTAAATTTATTAAAGGAGACCAGCTGCTAAGCAGGAAATGCTGCTTAGAAGGATGTAAGAATAGCATTCCCATGGTATTCTGGGGAAAGGCCCCTGGTTTTCCCCTAAATACCTGCGAAAGCAGCTGCTCAACTGATTTTAGAATTTGAACTTTTCTTGAAAGAGCAAAAAAAAACCAACAATGTACAATAAAAATGTGCCATATCCTGTAATATAAGGAGCACTGATAATGTGAGCAGAGTGTGTCTGGCATGATGTGTGAATTGGGGTTGAGCTGTCTTTTTGGGGTGTTTGTAGTGAATGCTGCTGTCAAACAAGGAAGCGTATTTCTAAGGAGGTGATCCTCCCCCTCTACTCTGCCCTGGTCAGGCCCCACCTGGAGTATTGTGTCCAGTTCTGGGCTCCCTGGTATAAAAAGGACAGGGATCTCCTGGAGAGAGTCCAGAGAAGGGCAACAAAGATGATGAAGGGCCTGGAACATCTATCCTATGAGGAAAGGCTGAGAGAGCTGGGGCTGTTCAGCCTGGAGAAGACTGAGGGGGGACCTAATCAATGTTTATAAATATCTGAAGTGTGGGAGACAGGGGGAATTGGCCAGCCCCTTTTCAGTGGTCAGTGGGGACAGGACAAGGGGCAATGGCTGCAAATTGGAGCACAGGAAGTTCGGCACCAACATGGGGAAGAACTTTTTCCCAGTGAGGGTGCCAGAGCCCTGGGACAGGCTGCCCAGGGAGGTTGTGGAGTCTCCTTCTCTGGAGATATTCAAGACCCATCTGGACGCCTACCTGTGCAGTATGAGCTAGAGAGCTGCTTTGGCAGGGGGGTTGGACCCGATGATCTCTCAAGGTCCCTTCCAACTCCTACAACTCTGTGATTCTGTGTTTCCCTGTGTTGCATTTTGAACACCTGTACAGTCAATTCTGAGTTAATATTGGGTAGGTCCTCTGACTGGAGGAGTTGCTGTTCTGCAGAACTGAGCAGTTAGTTTCTACTGGAGATCACTGGAACACCTCTCATTTTCCCACAGTGAATTTGATAAATACTGATTTCTAGACAACTTATGCACATATTCAGGACAGTAACAGAAAATCTTGACTCATTTTTAAATTTTCCTTTTTAAATAAAACCCATACTCTTCCAGGAGAATTGTTGGAACTAATGCTAGCATGAAACCCTTTGACTGTGCTAACAGTATGTACGTTGAGTACCTCCTGAGGACACCTATAGCTTTAGAGCAGTATGGAATTCAGGTCTTAATAGTAGTTAAATGGATGAGAACAACCAAAATCCACTGTTTGTCTCATCTTGCAAACAGGTTGAAGCAAAGACATAGTGTTTTTCTGTTAGGAGATGCAAGGAAGGAAGAATAATATGAAGACATTGAAGCATTTCCTTACACATGTTGCACAATGGGTTTAGACAAGGCAGAAGGAATAAGCTTGTATCCTAGGACTACTGAAAATTTAGTGTCCTGTTTTCTGGTGAACTTCATTGTAGGTTATACAGGTTTGCCACTGTACTCAGCATTGGTGAGGCTGCACCTCGAGTGCTGTGCCCAGTTATGGCTCCTCACCATAAGAAGGACATTGAGGTCCTGGAGCGAGTCCAGAGAAGGGCAACCAGGCTGGGGAAGGGGCTGGAGGGCAAATCCTATGAGGAGCAGCTGAGGGAGCTGGGGATGTTTAGCCTGCAGAAGAGGAGGCTGAGGGGAGCCCTTATCACCACCTACAACTACCTGATGGGAGGTTGTAGAGCGGTGGGCGATGGTCTCTTCAGCCAGGAGACAGGACAAGGGGAAATGGCACAAAGCTGTGCCAGGGCAGGGTCAGATGAGATGTCAGGAAAAAATCTTTCACTGAAAGAGTTGTCAGGGCCTGGGACAGGCTGCCCAGGGAGGGGGTTGAGTCACCATCCCTGGGTGTGTTGAAAAGATGGGTCGATCAGGTACTTAGGGATATGGTTTAGCATAGGGTGGGAACGGTTGGACTTGATGATCTTAAAGGTCTTTTCCAACCTCGTGTTTCTGTGATTATACAATTGGCTATTGGCAGTATAACCTACTGCTGAAGAGGCTCAGCCCTTCAAGTGGGGGCTGCTCTGTAGAAAATAGGCTTTTGTCCCTCCCAGCACCCTTAGGTTGTCATTCAGTTGTTACTCCAACTTACCTCTTCTCACACAGGAAGCAATCTAGCATGGATATTTTCCAGCTGTTCTGAGAATGGTGATAGGGTGGCAGTAAGGAAGCATGTCTGGTTAGAGTACATACATCTTCCCATCAGTTTGTGTTTAACTCAAGTTGCTTTATGTGAGTTTGCCTTTATTTGCATGTGAAGTATGTCGTTAAGGAGATACTAAGAATACGACTGGAAGGATTATGATTTCTCCCCACCTTGCTTATACAGATGGAAAATCAGGAGTCAAACTTCTACTTTCTGCTGATTGTGCTACTTCTAAGCTGGTCCCACACAGCCAACTTCAACTATTTATACTCCAGATATTTTCTTATTGCATTTAGAAATGACAGCTTCTGTAAAAACCTTTTAAAAGAATATGCTGTGTATATTCCTATTCTCTTCATAGCCTGTCCCTGTTGTGTCCCACTCCCCCAGCCCCCCATTTATGTGAATAAATGTGTGCATATTCCTCTGACAAATCTGATGAGAATGGATTACAGTCTTGGTGAACCTGAGCTTTTTCTTTTAAAATGCTGATTCTTTTACTGAGTCTTTTCTTTTTTTTACTGAAGTCATTTGGGCTGCTGTTATTTAAGCAGCATTTTATGCTAGACAAAGTAAGGTCTTCTGAATGGAATTGTGGCATTTTCCTTTGCTGCTTAACAAATGTGGTGCTTTCAAGCATGAAAGGTGAAAGAAAGTATGAGTTGTGGGAAGTATTTCTGTACTGATGGTGGTAAAGCAGCACTCTTGCCCTGGTTATAAACCAATATGTAAGTGCTTTATGGTCCTTAATAAGGAAGATGAATGATAATTGTATAAAACCAGCCTGTTGCTGCACTGTAACTGGCTTCTATTTGTGCTACCAGAGTTTAATGTGGTACTTAGGTGAATATTTCAAGCCTGTCATTTCTGCTGGTGTACAGTAGAGGGAAAGAATCCTGAGTACTGAAAAAATGCTTTTAAGATTTGACATGGCATGTATAAATGAACAGTAAACCGAACAGGTAGGTATGCTGACTGAAAATCAAACTTCTGAAAAACATGCTAATTACCAGTAATCCTTGAAAAAGTCTTGCTGAATGACCATCTTGTACCTACCTGCAATATTTTGCCTATACTGTGGTGGCATCATCAGGCCCTGACAGTTACAGGATTGAAGCTGTAAAGAAGGAAGAGAAAAGCATTGGCTGCTGGACTGTGACTGTAGAAATCTGTCTGTATTAAAAAAATGAAACAAAACCCACAAAAAAACCCAGACAACACTTCCTGGCCCCCTGTATACTCTGTTCTTCCAGACTTCAATTTCTGTGTCTGGTGGTCGTTATAGTAATTTCTTATTTATTGCTCTGTTTTTAGGTTGCCTGAAGCTCAGCAGAGGGTTGGAGGATGTTTTCTAAATTTGATGCCACAAATGAAAAGCTTGTACCTTACATACTGTGCCAACCACCCATCAGCAGTAAATGTTCTCACAGAGCACAGGTATGTTCACTTTGCTGTCTTTTAAGTCTGATAGGAGAAAAAAAGTGCATAAAATACACTTGTGTTGCAAAGCTGTGATGTCTCTTTTGATGAGCATTTGGTATGGTAGAACTTGTTTAAAAGAAAAAGTAGTGTGAATTTTAAAAGAAGACACAAACCCCCTACAACACAAAGCTATTCCATGTGACCAGGACCAGCTTGTCACTTTTGGCTGTGTGTTACCAACTATTTGAGAGCATTTTCCTCATTTAAAGGACACATGCTGGACTCTGGGTATGTAAAACAAAGTGTGTACTGATTGTCATCTTTGTTTAAAAAACATCCATCAAAACAAGGGTTTGGAATTATGGCATAATTGGCATGATTGCTGGTAGGCAGTTGGTGAGTTTTAAGTCAGCCCTTCAAAAGGGCTGGATGTTTGTATGTACTTCACTTTATAATGTTATACCCTTAACTTTACTTCTGAGTGGCAGGAAAGGAGTGTATTTCCTGTGTGTAAGAGGTTGCAGGTTGAGGTAGTGTGGTGGAGCTTGTCCAACTTTGGGGCTGACCTTGACTTTGCACATGAGATGCCCTTTATCACAGAATCAGAGGGGTTGGAAGGGACCTGCGGAGACCATCGGGTCCAACCCCCCTGCCAAAGCAGCTCCCTAGGACAGGTCGCACAGGTCGGCGTCCAGACAGGTCTTGAATATCTCCAGAGAAGGAGACTCCACAACCCCCCTGGGCAGCCTGTCCCAGGGCTCTGACACCCTCACTGGGAAAAAGTTCTTCCCCATGTTGGTGCGGAACTTCCTGTGTTCTGTCCCCTTGAGGGAAGAGAGTTGAGGCTAAAACTTGATTCGAGACCTCTGCTTTCATTAACCTGTCCTGTCTATCCTCCTGATGAGCCATACTATAGCAGCTGTTAGTTTGGGGCCTGCTTATGTTTGCTTGTGGTGCAGGACAGAGCCATGACCTTCTTTTGAAGGTTAGATGTAGGGCAAATTCTAGCAGGATATCTGGCTGGTGGGTTGTTTTTTTTTTTTTGCTTTTTCCCCTCCCTTTTAATTTTTTTGTGCAGTCTTACTGTGCTGGACCAAAGTAATTGAATATTCTTTACCTTTCCTAAAGAAAGAGGAACACAATTGAGTTGTTTCTGTAGTGCTAGCATCTTCCAAGAACTCACCTTTTTGTTTTAACAACAATTGTATGTGACTTGTTTGTGAGCATTACTGAGAATAGTATAAATAAAAAACCCTTCTAGCTACAAATACCATGAGCTGTCACTGATGTAGGACATGCAACTATGTTCCAACCCAACTTTGAAAAATCAAGCCACAAATTCTCATTGAGATTCAGGGAGAAGGAGGGTATATTATTTTTTCTCAGAAGCAATGATGAATTAAGACAAAGTATGTTTAAAACCCTGTGATGAAACCCCTTAATACTTGTTTTCTTTCAAATGGCCTATTTCAGTACCACTTTCTGTTAATGGATTTTTTAATATTCTTAGGCTTAGATGTTTGCTTGTTTGTCCCTGTATGTTCTTTCCATACAGAGGCCTGGGATTTAATCCACTGATGGAAGATGGGGAGTGATAGCAAAGCGATCATCTGTGCTTTTTTAAGACTTGGAGATATTTGTAAAGGGTTATCCTAACTTTCAGAACTCTTGGAAAACAAAAGGAATAGCCTGTCTGAGAACCAATGATAGAAGTGCAAGGAAGGAAAGTTATTTGGTCCACAGATACAGAAGAGTAGCATTTCTTCTCTTCTGTGTTGCTTTGGACATATGTTGTCCTAATAAGAACTCAGCTTCTGGTTTGTAGAGTCTGATATCAAATCCTGGTGGAGTTGATGTAAGTATCATACAGCAGTGAAGTAATCTGGATTTGGAAGTAGGTTCAAAGCAATTGTGTTGTTTCTATGAGATAGCTCAGGGGGAGGTGAGTTGTGATAAATGGCTTTCTGTTAATGCTATTGTGTTACCAGGCATGAGTCAACAGAAGTGAATGGTGTGGGGTTTTTTTTTCCTTTTAATTACCACTGTTTTATTCTAAGCCCTTTGTGATAACTTACCAACATTGCTGTAGGTATGTACTGGGGTTATGTGCAAGCTTTTGTTAGCAGGGGACAGCACTGTGGTGGCTTCTGTGAGAAGCTGCTAGAAGATTTCCCCATGTCTGGAAGAGCCAATGCCAGCTGGCTCCAAGATGGACCTGCTGTTGGCCAAGGCTGAGCCCATCAGTCATGGTGGTGGCACCTCTGGGATATTATATTTAAGGAAGCTTTTACAGATAGAGGAGTGAGAAGATGTGAGAGGAACAACTTCGCAGACAGCCCAGGTCAGCAAAGAGGGGGCAGGAGGTACTCGAGACACTGGAGGAGAGATTCCTGCAATGGAGGGCCGCAGGCTAGAGCAGGTGGAGACAGCTGAAGAAGGTTGTGGTCCCATGGGAAGCCTGTGCTAGAGGGAGCTCCTGGCAGGACCTGTGACCCTTGTGGAGGGAGGAGCTCAGGCTGGAGCAGGTTTGCTGGCAGGACTTGTGACCCAATGAGGGGGACCCGTGCTGGAGCAGTGTGTTCATGAGGGTCTGCACCTGTTGGAAGAGCTCATGTTGAAGGAGTTGGTGGAGGACTGTCTGCCATGGGAGGGACCCAAAGCTGGAGCAGGGGAAGAGTGAGGGGAGTTGTCCCCCTGAGGAAGAGGAGCGGCACAGACAATGTCAGATGAACTGAGCACAACCCCCATTCCCTGTCCCACTGTGACACTGAAGGGGAGGAGGGAGAGGAATTGGGACTGAAGTTGAGCTGGGGAAGAAGGGAGGCACAGGGGAGGTGATTTGTTTGGTAAGAAGTTAAATTGATTTTCCCCAAGCTGAGTCTGTTTTGCCTGTGATGATAATTAGTGAATGATCTCTTTCTGTCCCTCTCTTGACCCACAAGCCTTTCTATCTCCTCTCCCTGGCCAGCTGAGGAAGGGAGTGGTAGAGCAGCTTTGGGGGGGGTGTCTGGCCTCCAGCCAGGGCCAACCCACTGCAAGGTATTAAGTGGCTTGTCAAGGTGCTTTTAAGCAGTTCCAAACCTTTTCCTCTCAGAATGCTAGAAAGATTTTAATTACACTGCTTTAAAGGTGGGGTGAAAAAGAGTTTTTTGCCAATAATAACAAGCTGATTGAAGACATGAAAGAAAATACTCAGCACTATTTCCTTGTCTATTTAGTTGAGATGTATTTACTGTGTAAAAGCATCCCTAGCAAACCTTAATAAAAAAATTACAGTGAGTTTTGAGGATAGTCATGATTGTAATAATAATGAAGCAACTACACTGCAGTAAGTACTGGATTAATATTGAACTGGAATTTTTTGGGTATGTCAAAGACATTTAAGAAACTGATTTGTTGGCTCATTTTTGCTGTGTTGTTTTAGCAAACTGTCCAGAAGCATTATGTGTGTTTTAATACTAGCAAAAATAGGTCAGAGTTTTGTTTGAATTCTTGGATTTGAATATCAAGTTTGTAATGGTTGTGCTATTCAATAGCATTTTAGGGAAAAGGAACTGTGTGGAGCTGTTTGATTTGGAACATAAATTCTTGTTGACTAGAGCAGATTATTTCTCACCATGGACTCTGTGCTGTTCATCAGCTGAGCACACAGGCATTAGCTGTGTTTCTGAAAGCTTTTCTGCAAAGCACCTGGCAGCTCATTGTAAGTCAGATTTTTATATCACAGAATTAGTATTTTCTACAGTTCATTAAGTTCACTTTTTTTTGGTGGGAACCATACCAACAAAAAGTTAAGCCTAAATAATCTAAGTAATTCCTTTAGGTGGCACTTCATGAGACTTTAGTTCTATTTTGTTTTTTAATTCTTCAAAATATACTAGTTTTGTTCTTGTGTTTTCACTGTCATGAAAAACAGCTTAAAGAAAACTGGCTGTCGTTTTGAAGCATTAACTCTATTGTTTCTTTAACCAACTGGATCACTGTAACATCAATAGTGTAAGCAGTCTTCTGGTTGGGAATATCACACCTGTGAGTTTTGTCGTATCTGAAGCATCAAGGATGCTCCTCGAGCAGTGTTGGAATACCTTAAAATCCCATTGACATCTGAGGCTGTGTGCACATGCATATGTGTGGATAAAACCTGATGATAATGAACTTAGAATTATTTTGGATTTCCAGTCAAAAGCCTTTTTTTTTTTTTTTGAATAGCATTTTTGTGAAGTTGATTCTAAATAGCAGTGCTTGGGATGGGGTTGGAGATTTAAAAGGGGCATTCACTTGGAATGTGTCCTTTTTATTCCTGAATGCCATTTGGTATGAATGCCAGCCTGTGTTTCCTCTTTCACTTGCCATTTGCTGCTTGATCCTATGTAGCAGCAACATGGAGGCTTATATATGCAATTAGCAGGGAAGGGGGCTAATGATATTAATGGATAAGATTTTTTTACATCCAGATCTTCAAAGCAGCAAACATCTTTCATATCCTCAAGTTAATTATCAATAGTCAAACTACTGAAATGAGTATCACTGGAGACTGGAGTGCATGTGAACATGCAGAAATGGGAGTAAAATCTAGTGTAGCCTGTACAAGGTTCTGTTCAGGTTCCACAGTGGCATATTTGAGGTGTTTTTGCCTCTGAAAATCACAAAAACAACAAAATTATTCTGTTAGGTTTGTGATCAGATTCTCTTCTTGGTTCCAGTTGGGGCACTCTTAAGCCTTATCCAGGTGTTACAGTGATACTCAACATCATTTTTCTGATTCCATACAGTCTTGAAATTTGGTAGGCAATTTTTGTCTCAGGAATTGTTCCAGAGCAGTTTCATATCTTTTATTTCTACAGGTAAAATTCGGTGTAATGAATCAATTTTAAAGAATTTTACAGCATTTTTCCTTAGGTCTGTCATGTCAGAAGGCACTGGCTGGAGCTGAAGAGGTGGATCTCATCAGATTCAGCAGAGATCAGCATTTTGCATGTCTCTGCTATTGCCTCTCAGCTTGTTCTCCTTGTTCCCTTCTCTCATTGTGGCTACTGTGCCACTGTACACAATCCCCATTTTATTTTCTTTATTCCACAGCAGTCAGGCCTCTTTGGCTGCATTGTGTGAGGTTTCAGTTTCTAATGCCCCTTAGTTTTTCTTAGTTAATCCCAGTTAAAGTCCAAGGGTAGGTGTTACTTTTTGGAGAGAATTTTCATAGTTAGTGAGAGCAGAACTGCCTGGAGGCCATAGTGTTTAGTCGAAGTATCCATGATTGCTGTGTGTGCCTCTGATTGTAGACATGTGCTTGCCTTCCAGTAAGTGAAGAAAAAACATGAGCAACCTAAGGCATGAAGGAATGAATTTCCCTGAAATAAATTCAAGAAACCTAGTTGGATAAGAAATTAGGTAATTGTTGTGGAGTAAGGAGTGTCAGGAACACGAGATCTTCCCTACCTGGGGAAGATTGCAAACCACAAAGTTCAGTGTGGGGTGGGAAGGGGGGCAGAAATCTAGCAGAGAAAAAGCAGAGACAGAAACCAGGACTGGGACTGTGTGGGCTGCATCCAAAATAACAAGAGGAAAGATATTTAAATATAGAATTTGCTTGAAGAATGGCTAACATAATGGGGGAAAAAAAAAGTCTTGACAGGCCCCACTGATAAGTGGACTTAAAACTCTTCTGGAGAAATATGGAGAGCACAGACCTAATGTAATCAGAATTAAGGATGTAATTGCTGGGGGGGGGGTGGAAGTTCTTAAGCTTTTTTACTTTATTGATATGTCTCTGTGTTTATTTAAAAATTCAAATTGGAGAAAAAGTGCTTCTAAAAGGAAAACCTCATTTGAAGAGGCAGCCAAAACTTAGTAACATACACCTGCTTTTTTTTAAACTTTCCAAAGTAGCAAGTGTGGAGCCACTGCTCAGTTGGAAGAAAGCTGCACATAAAGCTTTGTTCAAACATTAATTTAGCAAGATTCTTCTGTTCTCTTAGATAACATGTCCCAAGCAGATTCTACACTTGCTTCACAGACTTTGTAGTCTGGATAGATAAAATTTGTGGAGCTGAAACATCACAATGACTCTGGGTAACTGGAGCGTGGAATACAGATCAGCTTGAGTCAGAAAACTCTTTGTGCCTCCCCCACTTCGGTGCATCCCTGAGCCTGCAAGGGTGCAGGCTGATGTCATACACCAAACACCAGTCCCCGGGAGAGGAGCTGGACTGGGAAGTTTAGCACTAGGAAATTAGAAGCTGCAGTTGAAAGGTTTGCTCAGCCACAACGCTCTCAACATGCGGTGCCTGTGCGCGCTCCTCAGACCCCTCAGTAGTGACAGCTCCTGCTCCATCTATTACAAACAGAGACCCGCTTCAGAAGCGTAAGTTGTGATTTTAAACATATATGATTTAGCTTTCTGGGTGTGCTTTCCTTGTCTTTAAAAGGCTTTTTCTTTTCCCCTTCCCCCTCCCCCCCCCCCCCCCCCATTCTGTTCCTGCAGGCACACTGAAATTTGTTTTCTTTTTTTCTCCTTAGTCTGATTTGCAGCTTTGGAGGCAGCTGCACTGAGAAAGATTTGAATATATTAGTCGAGCTTAAAGACACTTTTCATGGTGACCTTTAAAATATCTCAAGCTGTGAACTAACTAGTCTGGAGTAGGGAGAACTCTTCAGCAGCTTGAGATTTCAGGATAAACAAACGCTTTTGTATGCTTCTCTGCATTTTATTCTATAAAGTGATGCAAGTAGCAAATTCAAATCTCAGCTGCCTCCTTCTGAAAAGCTATTTAAGCAGTTGTGACTAAGTTGATGATTTCACTGTTCAGAAGTTTTCCCTGTTCAGCTAAATGATACCTTTTTTAAAAGATACTGCTTAGCTTTGGGTTGGAGTTTTATTCTACATACACTGCTTAGGAGAGTGTGGCACTTGCAGGCATCAATTGTGACTGTGACATGAAAGAGCCATTGTCTTTGGCAAAGCAGCTGTGCTCTTAGGCTAACAGCACTGACATCTAACTGGTAGTAATTAAAAAAAGAAAAAATTGTGAACTGTTGTCATATTCAGACAGTATTTTAACCCTCATGTCGACAGTAAATGTCTCCATTCTGTGTTGTACTTGTCCTTTGTGGATGAATGAAGGATGCTAACTTTAAGTTAGAGTAGCATTCATTTTGCCAGATACTTTGTGTCTGTGAAGCTGCAGAGTTAGCAGGTTGGTTTAGTGTGAGTAGGCTGCTAGTGGGGTCTCTATGATGCTCGGAAAAAAATTGGGGTACTTACTGTATTAAAAGAGTGTGTGCGTGTTCATATTGGAGCAAGCTTGGCATGTCAAAACTTGTCAGCAGGAAGCATAGAGGTACATGAAAGAAAACATTGTCTTCGTGGGAATATTGGGAGGAAAGCTACGTCATTCAGGTTTAATTGCACCTCTTAACGCTGGGCTGTGGAAAAGGCTTCCTGATGATGCCATTGCTAAGCGTGTTTTTCAGGACTTTGTGTACATTTCAAGTGAGCTGAGGTTTAAACTTGCTCTGTAAGTTTCCATACTGTGATTAAATAAAAAGGAGGTGATAAGCAACCAAGTGCCTTCTGTGGAAGAGCACTGAATAGCTTGGAAGCTGCTGCAACACTGGGGAACCACAGTGTGTCTGGCTCAAAGGAAATGTAGAATAGACAGTGAAAACAGGATAATATAATGGTTTTATTTCAGGTTTCCAGGGAACTGATTTGAATTCAGGCTACTTTGGGGGTGTTTTCTGTTCTCTGGCACATCTGTTTCATAATGCCAAAGTCAGGAAGAAATGGGACAGTGATGATGGTAACTAATGTTCCTCCCACTCTAGAGGCTTTGAATTTAAAAAAGAGAGAAATAAAAGCATTGTTTTAGTGGATAGCTCAGCAAATACCATTCATACAATGTATTTGTCTGCACCCCACAGCATAGAGATGGCTGAAGGAATTAGGAATGAGGAGTTTTTGCCTCTTTGCTATCTAAAGGCAAAAATCAGCACTGCTCACAGCAGTGTTAAATGGAATGACAGCCAGTGGTATTTGTGATTGGCACGTACTGGAGAGTGTTATTGGTATGTTAGGGAGAAGAGGGACACTGGAGATGTGTATATATGGATTGTGCTGCCTAAAATGAGAAAGAAGAGCAGATAAAATCTGTAAAGGGAATAGTGTATCAGCTAAAGTTATGCATCAGGGTCCATGCATCTGGCTGGAGCAAACAAAAGGCAAAGAATGAGTTTAAATGTTTGCTTGGAGATACATATGAAGTACCATAGGCACTCTCACTTTAATGCTCAGACCCGTGGGGGTGCTTACAGGGGGAATTGATGGATGACCAAAAATAAGCAGCAGCATGCACCCCATCAGTATCATATACACAGTGAAATGAAATTTGAAATCGCTGAGTGCCTTGAGAGATGGGCTTTCATGGGTGAGCTTTGGTAAGGCTTTTTATGGAACCTGGGTTCTGTGCCCTCGTTTGTCTGTCCCAGCACCTTGTTGGCCACAGCTTGTTCCCTTTAGCTGAGGGAGTTTTGAATTTTGGCTGCAACCTGATTTTAGGAGGCCTGTTGTTAATACATGCTGCTTGAGAGGGATATAGCAAGATGGAGCTGTGGGTATTCTCAAGGGTGCCCAGCCCTTCTCTTTGCATCTTTAAAATGCAAAGCAGGTGCTGGGAAATCCCCTCACCCGCCTTCTGCAGTTGAGCACAGCAGGAAAGGCCCATGGATGTGCACTCTGGGGTGCCTGGGCCTGGTTAGAATGGGGGAGAAGCTCTCTAGAAGAGGTGGTATAAGGTTATATTGAACCTCTGACCATTCAGAAATAGCACTGAGTGTATTTAAGCAAGATAGTGTAAGTAAATGTCAATTAACTCATCTGAAAACAAGTAAATATTGAAGTAAACTGTATGGAAGGGTACCTTCTCTTTTGTGAACTTGGGGAACCTTTAGTAGCCAGGGGAAGAGGGGTCTGGTTGGGATGATGGGTAAAGAACTTAAGAGATGGGAAGGCCTTGCTTCATGTTCTTACTCTGCTCTCATCTGTTTGGACAAATGATGTTAAGCCAAGTGTCACTTGTTCTGAAATGGGAAAGTAGGAGTCTTGGGGGTGGGGGACATAGACCAGGAGGTCTGTTCTGTCTTAATGTAAGCAGTGCCTTTGTGTAGTGTGACTGGTGATAATGGAGCATGTGTATTCTGGGAGGGTCCTATCAGGTTTGGGTTGGTTTTTCCTTGGGAAATTGAGCAGATCAAGATTTGCTTTCACTTCTGCATGGAAACACTGCCTCAGTTTGGAGATCCTTGCCCTTTCCTTTTTGTTTAAGCAGCCATAAAGTGCTCCTCCTTTATTGTTGTTTGATGTTTTAAACACTGTTTCACACTTTTCCTAAAAATACTGTAGCTGGATAAAGGTTTTCTTGGAAAAATCAGATTGTTCTGCTAACCCCAGAGGGGATGCAAATGTTTAAATAGTAATTTTGACTTACAGGGGCATACTGATGTTAATCAGTAGAAAGTAAGGACTTTCAGGATGTCTTAGAGTACAATTTACATGGTTGTCACAGGAGAATAGTGTTTTGTTTCTCTAGGGCTTTTAATTGGTTGGGTCTTTTGGGGTTTTTGTTTGGGTTTTTCAGAGAACTAGTTCACTTATTCAGTAGGATGAGGGGCAATGGACAAACTGGAACATAGGAAGCTTCACCTCAACGTGAGAGGAAAAACTTCTTTACTGTGAGGGTGAGCACTGGAACAGACTGGCTAGAGAGGTTATAAAGTTACCCATCTTTGGAGACATTCAAAATCCACCTGGGTAGGTTCCTGTGTAACATGCACTAGGTGAACCTGCTTGGCCAGGGGGGTTGGATGAGATGATCTCCAGAGGTCCGTCCCAAACCTGATGATTCTGTCACTATAACAATGGCTCAAAACACAAACAACCCCATCTTCCAGATGTCTAGAATGACATGGTTTGAATGCAAGATGATGTTCCCTTTTAATATGTGGCTTTCTGAGTTTCCTTTATTTAGATTTTGTCTTCAGAATCCCCTGTTCTTCTGCACCTTCTATTTTTTGAAGCCTGGAAACTAGCCCGGGTGCTGCTGTACCCTCCTTTCCCCATGGAGAGAGCTGATTTTGTTCCTGATCATTTAAACTCTTGAAAATCTTGTCCTCCACCATGGTCCTCTGGAGGTTTCAGAGGACTCCCTTTATAAGGAAGCAGTAGATGTAGCTGTTTTACATTTCCTTGATAGCAAAGTTGAAGGAGGGAAGATTTAGATTGGATATTAGTGGGAAGTTTTTTATGGAAAGAGTGGTGAGGTGCTGGAACAGGCTCCCCAGAGAGGTGGTGGATGCCCCATCCCTGGAGGTGATCAAGGCCAGGTTGGATGGGGCCCTGGGCAACCTTGTGTAGATCCAGACCTGAGGTTGGTGTCCCTGCCTGTGGCAGGGGGGTTGGAGCTTTATGATCCTTGGGGTCCCTTCCAACCCTTGCCATCCTATGATTCTATGAAAGTGAGGTGAAATTCCCAGGATGGGCTGCTTTCTAAACTGAGTGAATGTAAAAAGCTGAGGGGCTGGGCCACTTCTTGGAAATGATTGAAATACAAAAAGCCATCTGAATAGGGGAAGTAGGAGTTCATGGTATTTGGAGAGCATGGATTTCTTGCAGCAGCATTGCTGTCAGGACAAGCATGTCAGTGGAACCCTGACTTGTTTGAGGATAGGCTGCTGCTCAGTAGTTATTTCTGCTGTGGGCTAGGGTTGGTATGGCTGTTAGTTGGTCCCTTTGCAGTAACACCTTGGGTGGGTGAGGTGAGGTCGTTAAACATGTAAGTGTGGGAGGATAAAAGGTTGTGAAACATTGTGTCTTCCATTAGTACCCTGACACCTTAAAAAATAGTGAAGCTTGATTAAATAAGAAGCTATTGACTCATTTATGCTTATGTCTTACCTGTGTAAACTGCCTCTAAGGTCAGATGCCATGTTGTTAGAATAAAGAGCTGAGTAATAAAATGTAGCACGAATGGCTTGGTTCTGTAGCCCTTGCTCGGATGAGGTAGCATTTAGGAGCTGTCTTTGAGCATCAGTTGCTTAGAACTGTGGATTTGCTCCTGTGTCTTTTGTTCCCTGGATGGACCACAAACCTGCAGAGGCCTCTGGATTTTATTTAATGCAGAAACTGGTCTCAGCCCTCGAGTTGTACTTGAATTCCTTTTTATTGGCGTCTTTCTTGCCATCATTCATTGAGGATGAAAGAATGAAGTGAAGAATCCAATGTAATATTAAATTGTCTTGTAATTTGACCTTAATTTGCTAAATATCTTTCTATACAGTGAGGAGCTAGGAGAATTCATGGAGATGAAAGGTGCCAACAGCCCTGGGATCCTCGTACTGACCACGGGCCTCAGCAAACCTTTCATGCGTCTGGATAAATACCCCACCTTACTCAAAGAACTTGAAAGGCACATGGAGGTATATCTTATCAGCATTTATGTTCCAGCTTAATGATGATTTGACAACAATTATTTTAAAGGTACATGTCAAACATGATGGGACCCAAAATTACATTTGTTTGCTCTTCCACCAGCCATTTAAAACACGGGCTGCAATGGTTTAAAACTTGGTGCAGTAAAGCTTCCTGTAAAAGCTAAACACTTAATGTAAAGCTAGTCAGAGAAGCTCGTCTTCACTCTTAGAACCATCTTGCAGGGTATTTGATTGACTTGTAGTACGCAGGAGACACGTTCATAGTCTTGAGACTGTCTTCTGGAAGGAGCGCTGCTTCTGATCTTACGACCCTTCAGCGTGTCAGACATCATCCAAATAGTCCCTTTGACTTCTACTGAATGCTGTTAAAAATGAGCTTTCCAATGTGGGAAGGTGTTTGAGGAGCTGTTCTCTCTCCCTTTGCATTCAGTAGGTTAGATTTTTGGAGTGTGAAGAAGGGAGAGAAATAGAAAGCATATGGGTCTTTGTCTTGTCACACAATTTGGATTGCTTGTCAGACAACAGAATATAGTCGGTAAGGAATCTGGTTTGACAAAGCTAATGTGCCAAGTAAAACTCTTTTAAAAAACACACTTTCCTATTAGGATTCCAAAATTTCTTGCCACGAGGTCCTGTAAATCTTCCTCAGCTCTCTTCTTAAGCATATGTAGCAACGTTAGAAGTGACCATTTTTACTATAAGCCACCCGTGTTTGATATAAGAAAGCTGTGAAAAGAGAGCAGATAAGCCTATAAGTTCTATTTTACAGTTGTTTGTTTTTAGTTAAGCCTCTAAACTTTTTTTTTACAAATTGTACTAGAACTAAAGTTTTTATTGTATGTTTTTTCTCTGTTGGTTTTTAGGATTATCATCCGGATCGCCCAGATATTCAAAAATCCATGACTGCCTTCAAAAATCTTTCTGTAAGCTTAATAAGAGATGAATATATTTTTAAGTAGAATATTTTTTCATTTTGTTTACTGCTTTAAAAAGTACAGCTTTTTTGTAAATGTGTACAAGAAATGTTTGAAAGTCTGGAAATTGGAGATGTTTGCGGGCAGAGCAAAGGGTGGTAACCTACTGGGGTGTTAGAGCAAATAGACTTGATGCAAGAGCCCTGCAAGCCTTCTGCACCTCTCTGTCTACCCTTTTGCTTCATCTCCCTTTCTACTAGCCCTATTGTAACTACTATCCTGAGGAAAGGCTTCTGTACAATGTTTGAGTGTATCTTTTGAAGTCTTTCTAAAATACGTTCCTTCTAGGATAGTGGTGTTGGACCTGGGGAGAGAGGATGAGGAGGCCAATGCTAGTGAAGTTCAGAAGATGTGAAACTTCTAGCAATAACTGGAGTAGAAGGCCTGATTTAAACAGATGAGCTGTTAATGTCTTTAAAAAAATAAAGTCAATAGCAATAAGCATGTATTTAATGCAATCTTAGTTACAATACACTTAATGTTTTGCAATTCCTGTTAGGGGTGTGTGCTGGGGGTAACCTCCCACTTGCTATTTTTTATTTTTTTAAGCAGAAATGTAGTGCTGTCTGTGTTCAGCAGAGGTTTGGGGATCCCATTCTGTTGGGTGCTTTGCAAACAAGAGGAAACAATCTTGTTGAGGAAAAGTTTAAATGAGAGGGAATGCAGTGAGTAGAGCAGGTTGGAGACATTGAATAACACTCAGAGCACAAGGTTGTGCACGCTCATAGGTTGCACAGTCGGTGTGGCTCTTTGCTAAAGAAAGATGCTTTGTTGCACAGCAGTGTGTATTTGTGGCAGCTGAGCTCTCTGCTGAGCCTAGTCATTTCTGGTGGGAAGCACCAAAATTAAGGTTGTAAAGGCAGGAGAAATTTGAGAACCAGAGCTATGACTATGAATTTGAAATAGTAATTGAAGCCAGTGTATGGCAGAGTAGTAATTCTGAAGTTAGAAAAACTAGTTTTGTAAGAAATGGTGGTAACAGCCATCTAAATGGAAATGCTCTGAGTCAGGTGCCACCTTCTGTGTACTACAAACACAACAGTAAATACAGCTGTACTTGTATTTCCACCTTTAGCCAGCTCCAGGTGGATGGAGTGGATACGAGGTGATGTTTTTCCCTGTCTTTGGCAGGCACAATGTCAGGAAGTGCGGAAGCGGAAAGAGCTCGAGCTGCAAATCCTGACAGAAGCGATCCGCTGCTGGGAGGGAGAGGACATTAAAACACTTGGCAACGTGATGTACATGTCCCAGGTCATGATTCAGTGTGCTGGAAGTGAGGTAATGTCCTTCACATCTTTACTGTCGTTTTGAATAAGCTTTTTACTATCAGTATGCAGCAGAAGTAAGCAGTGTTTCAGAGATACTAATCTCAACTAAGACCTTTCTCTGCTAATTAAAGGCCTTTCTTTCAAAATGTGGAAATACATTTCCTTTGGGATGTGTAGTCTCATCACTAAAATTGACTGAAGCTAACAGAGTGTAGCAGTTAAACATGGTCAGGATGATTTTGCAGGACTATTTGTAAAGGGCATATTTAAGAAGGATTTTCCATGTGTAGTTATGTTACAGGATCATTTTGCGTATCAGTTACCACAATGTGTTTAAACAACAAGGACTTCCAAGTTTTGTATTCTAAGGCACCTGAGGCACCTTTTTCCCTGCTGTTTTGAGTACTTTGCTCAAGTAGTAGATTTTGAAACACCAGCTTGAGAAGCAAGAGGTTCTGAGGAAATAAAGTAAGGATAGACATTAGAAAGTCGAAGGTGATGCTGCAATGCCTGGGGTGGTTTTATGGGTTTGTTTTTCTCTCCTTTCAAAAAAGGCAAAACAAGGGAAAGGTTGCCCTACCAGTAGTAATGTTCAAATAATCTTAAAAGCAAGTGCTAACAGAAGGGAAATGTTACAGTAAAGGTATGCCAGTAATCTGTGTGACTTATTCCCTTGTATAATCAATGAAGCTTTGAACTTTGGGGGAGCTTGTGAAATGCAACCTCATTCAGTCAGTTTCCTTCCTTAGAAGAAAAGCTGTCCTTACAACAAAGTTGTCCATAAATATGAAGAAAGAGAAGTTTATGCAACTGAATATTTCAAAGTTCATCACTTAATATTTTTCTCTGATATTTTGTTATGTGTCAAAATAAATAAGATTCAGTAGACTTGATGGTGCATCTTCTGCAGTCATGTCTCTCTTTGTGGTCTTAAAAAAACCACAAAACACCATCCTACCTCCCCCCCACTCCATCATGAGCTAAAATGTTAAATGGAATGGACTTCTAGAAGTTTCTGCAGAGTGTTACAGCTTTTTACCTAGATAAGGAACAGGTTCTTTTATGCAAAATGGTTTGGGTTTGTCTCTCTTTTGATACTGACATTTGTTGAAGTTTGCTGAAAAACAGAACCATTAAAACTTGCTAAGTGCTCGTATTGTTTGACAGAGATGCTTGAAACTGAGATGGTGGATTTATCAATAGATATTTGTTTTGTCATTAAAATATTATTTTTTCAATGTTTCTCTCTTTCATTGCAGCAGTAAATTGAGTAAACTTTGTCTTTTGTAAAAATACTCCCAAAAAAAAGCACAACTGCATAAGTGAAACTAGCAAAATTAAAACCAGAACAAAGTAATGAGTGGTTTTGTTGCAAATATAAGCACTATTTTTCTTTTATCTACTTTCTCTATTTTGGGGCATAATCCAACATCACACAAAAACCTGATCTCTGCAGTTTGAGTACTGATGTTACTGTAACAGCATCTATCTAAACTGCATTATAAATATACTCAATGTGTTGTTTGGTGTTGCTGAAATCAGCAAAACAGTCATTGTTTATTAAACAAAGTATTTCACACAGGCTGTAAAACCCCTGTTTTAAAATATTAGGCTGTACTGTCCAGGAAGAAGAGTTGACAGATCTTACTAGCACTTGCAAATAGAAAACCATTCTGACTTTTTTTTATTCTTAATTCTGTGGAGAGTTAATTTCATCAGGAGCAAATGTTTGTGGTGTAATTATAGAGCTGCAACATTTGATGGTAGCTTTTAGCAATATAAAACAGAAAAAGAGGGGAGTGGGCTTGTGATGTTGTATTTACTTTTAAATTTTATATTTCCTTTCTTTTTTTATTAAGGAAAAGAATGAAAGGTATCTTCTTCTCTTCCCTAACATTTTGCTAATGTTGTCTGCCAGCCCAAGAATGAGTGGATTTATCTATCAGGTACAGTACTACAGTTGCATCTCTCTGTAAATGTGTTGGGGGGGGGTGGCTTTCTTGTGAATAGTATTTCTTAGAAACTTGGAATGATTGTTAAACTGTGCTTATAAAACTGAAAGGTAATTCTGCAACAAGATCTGGTCATCTCTTTTATAAAATCCTGGGACAGTCACAGCTACAGAAATCATACCCAGGCTTCTATCAGGAAGGTTTTTTTAACCTTGTTAGTAGCAGCTAATAAGAGGAAGCTTTT
Organism: Laterallus jamaicensis coturniculus; assembly: GCA_022605575.1. NCBI lineage: Eukaryota > Metazoa > Chordata > Aves > Gruiformes > Rallidae > Laterallus > Laterallus jamaicensis. The sequence continues at coordinate 11,177,323 of JAKCOX010000023.1, read as the reverse complement.
CACATCTACAATGGGAAAGGACACTGTTGTGCAGGCAGGTTTGTTAGTGCTCCTCTGCCTACTCCTTGAGTTCTCCCAAGATTGCACAGTTGCTCCTGAGCTTGCATCAGGGTGAGCCGGGCTGTACTGCCATCTGTTTCTCTAGGCATGTTGACACTAGTGTTTTACCCTGGAATCAGTGGAGCACTTTGAAATGAACCTTCTAGTTTTCCCTGTTTGCTGATGCTTTGAGGCTCAGTGTAGAGGTGGTCTTAGGGCTTGCAGGCTGGATTCCCCTCTGGATGAAGCTGAACTGGAAGGAGTGCTCCAAAAGTGCACTCAAACTGCTACAACTGCTGGAGCAGGTGAAGTTTCAAGGCCAGGCTGGATGGTTCTTTGAGCAACTTGGCATACTGGGAGGTGTCCTTGCCCATAGCAGGGGGATTGGAACTAAATGATCTCTAAGGTCCTTTCCAACCCAAACTATTCTGTGATTCTACATGGGATGGGGTTCTGTCCGTGACCCCAGCCTAGAGCTAGCCCAGTGTAACACCACCCAAAAGGCATACTGTGTGACCTTTAGAGCCTTATCACCAGGCTTTTCACTTCACAGATCCACTCCTCACTGCTGGTAGACATGGTCTTTGAGCTCCCTAGCAAGCTTCCCAGCTGAGTACTTCTTGCCTGTCTCCCCACTGCAGAAATAGCAGCTCTTCTGTACTGCAGGAAGATGAGTGCCTATTGGGATGGCTCCCCTGTAGCACTAGGTCACGTGAAGGGTAGTAATTTGAGGTTCCAATGTCACTGGCTCCATCAGACTCAGTGACTTTTTAAAGAGCAATTGAATTCCAAAATTAATGTTGGTATTCATACCTTATCTGCCATGGTGGGAGCCAGATTTGTCTGAGTCTTCAGGTGGTTCAAATGCACAGTCAGGCTTCTCTTAGCTTTGTGCAGCTCTTCAGAATTTTTGGCCAGTGCTTTATCTCAGCAGAGATGGAAAAAATACAATAGAAAAAGCAGGTGAGCTCTGTAGCTCAAGTGGCACATCTGGAATTCCTGAAAAAAAAGGAGAAGATTTTTATGTACTGGTTACAAAGGCAACTGACTGGGAATTCCACTTATTGACAAACAGTGGATCTGTTGGGCCTAACTTTGCTCTCCTATTGTATGTCCCTTGTATTTCTTCTTCCTCTCTCCCACCTTATCCCCCAGGTACACAGCATTCTGTTAGGTAAATAAACAGTTTTCTATGCCTTTGTCTTCAGCTTCTGCTCAGTATGCCCACAGCCCTTTCTCAGTGTTTGCTGGCCAACCCTCAGCCATTCCCAGGGGGATGGTGCCTCTGGAGGCTGCATCCTCCCTGTATTTCGGAACATTCCAGTTAGCAGCGGCTTCAGATGGGACGGGTGATAGTGCCACTACCTGCCACATGAGTTAGCAGGGAGAACTTCTAGCACTGATAAACTGCAGTCACAAGCTGGCTTGACAATGTGTCTGAGAGAAAGGGAATGTGAATGATTCATGAGTTCAGTTCCATTTTCTCTGAGTTTTGCCAACTCTGTCGCTCAGGTGATCCTTGTTCTGTCACCAGTCTTTTGCTTGGTGTGTCCCCATATTCCCTTTTTTACCTGTGTCAGCAGTTCTTGCACATCTCTTTCTTCATGGTTGTAGGCAAACCTGAACCAGTAAACACAGGAAAGCAGAAGAGGGAATTTTAGGCTGTGTTTTAGTGCACAATGTGACCATGTTTCCTTTGGTGGGGAAGCTGTTGGAAAAATCCTCTCCCTTTCTTTTTAGCATCTTGGGTTTGAGCATACTCTCTGCATACAGAATATCAAGTGATTTTTAGTTTCCAAGCTTCTAAGAAACCTTTGTCTGTTCTGCAGTCACTAGGAAAGAAAAAAAAGTTTGGGGTTTGGTTTTTCCCCCCCCTCCCTCCATTAGAGCCAAAATTCCACAGGACATAGTATTTGCACTTTTGCCAGCATGTGCTGAATAGTGTTTCTGTGCAGGAGAATACAGGATCTGTCTTAGAGAACTTTAATAATAAAAGTTGCATTTTTGGTAAACCCTTTCATTACTGACAATATTGAGTCTTATTTATTCTTCTGTGTTTCAAAAGGGTCAGAAAGTTACCCCAAACTGACTGTTCTTTCTCTTTTCCCAGCTTGACTGGTTTTAAAATGAGAAGTTATCTTCTGCAGAATTAATGTGTTCTTCTGAAACATTACAAATTTAAAGGTGTTTTTACTGCTTTTGTTTTCTTTTCCCAAATACTTGAGAGAGTGAATTTAGTAGTGGAGTTATTAGGGACATAAATCTTCAGTAAATATTGATGTGTTTGTTCAGTGATGTTTTCCTTTTAAATCTACTTGTGCCACAAACCTTATTTTGCAAGGGAATCATTTTGCAGAACTCTTGTCCTTAAAGATGAATCACCATTGCCTCTAACCATGGAGCATGGATGACCCTGAAGGTCTCTGTTCTGAGAACCTGAGGCTGTAATGAATGACCCTTGTTTCATTTGTATGGATTTCATAGCCTGAATAGGGATTGGATTTGTTGAAGGGAGAGTTGACATTTGCAGACATTTAAAAAACTTCTATTACCAGGTGCTTGAGGTGATTTTAAAGCCTGTGTGTATATGTGTTTGCTAATTGCTGTGCATGTCTTTGTTCAGAGATTTAAGTTTCCTGTACCTGAAGAAAGCCTACAAGAAAGCCAGAGTGGGGCTGTTTACAGGGGCACATAGTGACAGGACAAGGGGGTAATGGGTTTAAGCTGAAGGAAGTTAGGTTTAGATTAGGAGTTAGGATGAAATTCTTCCCTGTGAGGGTGGTGAGGCCCTGGCACAGGCTGCCCGGAGAAGCTGTGGCTGCTTCCTCCCTGGCAGGGTTCAAGGCCAGGCTGGATGGAGCTTTGGGCAGCCAGGGCTAGTGCGGGTGTCCCTGCCCATGGCAGGGGGGTGGAACTAGATGGGTTTTGAGATCCCTTCCAACCCAAACCAGTCTGTGATTCTGTGGTATTCTTTGCTTGGTAATATTTTTGTGTGTGTTGGGTTTAACTGCAATGTCACTATTGGTTCTTTGTTGTTTGGTTCTTTTAGGGAAAACTGCCAATGACAGGAATGACTATCACAAAGCTAGAAGACAGTGAAAACCATAAAAATGCATTTGAAATATCAGGTATTGAATGTACTTTTTTTTTTCATTCACTGCTTATTCCAGGATATGCATTTCAAACTTCAAATGTTCTGTCTGAACAGAAGGAAAATCTTCCTCATTGTGAGGGTGACCAAGTACTGGCACAGTTTGCCTGGAGAGATTTCCATCCTTGAGATACTCAAAAGCTTTTTGGCTACTGTCCTGGGCAACCAGCTCTAGGTGGCTGGCTTGAGGGGAGGGTGTTGGAGGACCCACAGAGGTCCCTTCCATCCACAATCATCCTGTAATAATACAAATCATCTGATGCAGCTACTCAAAACCTCACTGAAAGCTGTTTTGTACTGCTTGTCTTAAGCAGGTAACTAACTGTCTTTGCCTGGGATTCATCCCTAATTTTTTTAATGGTTGGAGACAGTAGTCTTGGAAAAGGTCCTTTATAATGAGGCAGTTCAAAGTCTGCTATTCATTGGAAGAAAAAGATTTCCAGAAACTCTGGAAGAGCTTTAAGCCACAACTTTCTTCTAGAAATGGTCCACCCCTTTCTGAGAGACCTTCAGTGTTTCTACTAATGACAGCTGCCATTGTGCTTGCTCTGTAATTTCAGTAATGCACTTGATTTCCTTGGGGAATTAAAAGGTCAGTGGGAGCAGGGTCCACATGGTGGAGCTTCATATTTTTTACTCCTTTCCTGGATCAATTCTGCTACCAAGCTTTTAAGTAAACTTGAGGCAGTTTGGATCCTCTCAGGTGATACCATAAATCTGTGCAATGAGGCAGAGGGCAGATGCTGTTGATGTTTTCCTGAGGTAGTAGCTATGAAGCTGACCTCAGATGAGTAATGTGATGGGTGAGAATGGAGTTAACTGCAGAAACTGAATTAATCTTCAGTTAAGATTGCTTTCCCAAGTGACTCTTGCCTGAGCTTTAAGATTAGATTCAGACTAACTTAATGCTTTTTGTAAGAGAAGATCAGCGAACTGTATTTTATACCTTTCTATTTTGTAGCTTGCAGACTCAGGAATGACATTTTAGGCTATCTGCTGGCTTTCCTTCTGAACATGGAGAAGTGTAAGGCTACTAGATGAGCCTGTCTCTTAGATCTATTTCTGGTCATTTAAGGTTGTGTTTAATTATTAGAAGTGGGGAAAAAACTAGAACACCTGTGCTTGGCACAAAAACAAATACACAGAGGAAATATCTATTACAGCCTGGAAAAGTGAGATGCTGCTGTACTGAAAGCACAGGTTAAAATTGTTGCTTAGTACTTATGGGATATAATCTTTTAGGAAATTAGTCTCCTTGTGATTGTGTCAGACTTAAGTTGTTTTTTGGTGGCTTCCTACATGTTCTATTTTCTGTCAACTAGGAAATATGATTGAAAGGATACTAGTGTCTTGCAACAACCAACAAGATTTACATGAATGGGTGGATCACCTGCAGAAACAAACCAAAGTCACAACTGTTGGGAATCCCACCATTAAACCTCACTCTGTGCCATCTCACACGGTAAGAAATAGCTTTTGGAATAAAATTTAATGAGCTCTGGGTGCAGAATTAGGTTATCTGGGAAATACAGCCTCGTGTAAAGCATTTTCTTTTAGCCATTAGTCACAAGAACTCAATATTTTGACAGTAGTTTAATGAGTCAAAAGATCATTCTGGTTTTAATTGTGTCAACAAAGAGTAAAATGCTTATGTCTTGGTGTAATAGTTTAATGGAGTAAAAGAAAATTAACCATTGTTACTCTTTCTATTTTGATGAAGTAAGACATCACCATCTTTTAAGTATCTTTAGAACAGTAGGTTTTAATTGGTGATGTACTTGACAGGCTGTGGAGGAATAACTTCATTAAGTACCATCTTTTGGGTTGGTTGGATGTGAATGGATCTAAACTTAGCTCTGTCCTTAGCAATGAGAGAAGTGGGAGCAGGGCTGCTCATAGTTGTTCTTTCTTTAGTGCCTGCTCTGCCTGTGGCAGACAGTCACAATTCCTTTAAGCTCCATTTTTGCACATAATAATTTCGTGTCAAAATTTTCAAAGGCCAGCTTTAACATGCAGAAGCACTAGAAAGCAAATGAGATTCTCTCCCTAATCTTTGATGATATGAGGTCTTCATTCTGATAATACGCTTGCTTTCCCTTCCCATCACCTCTGTCTGTGACAGCTTCCTTCCCATCCAGTGACGCCTTCCAGCAAGCATTCGGACAGCAAGCCGATACCACTGACGCCCGCCTACCACACTCTCCCTCATCCATCACATCATGGGACTCCACATACCACGATAAACTGGGGACCTCTGGAACCTCCAAAAACCCCTAAACCTTGGAGCCTGAGCTGCTTACGGCCCGCACCTCCCTTGAGGCCTTCAGCAGCTCTTTGTTATAAAGAGGTGAGATGCAGCAGCCCAGAAGTACGACTTTGTAGCAAGCCTGCAGTGGGAAGTTTAGCTTTCTTTTTTACACACTGTCACTTCACAGTGTTGTGAGTGTTTTTATAAAAAGATGATTTAACAGCCAATGTTTCTAACAGGGATTTAGTCTTACAGCTGAGGAAATACTAAGGCTTGTTAGGAGAGGCTTCCCCTGCCTCCCTCAAGTGCTCCCACTTACATCCAATCTTTATCCAGTTAAGATTTTTAATCTTTTTTTTTTTAAACTATCAATTCCTTTGTTAGGCTGATCATCCAGGCTTATTGCAAAGTAAGTTATTTGCTAAGCACACTGCAAAGTATCTAGGATAAGTGACCCTATGGTGTTTCTAAAAGCTCTATCAAACCATTCTAAACAGCTTTGGTGGCATAATTGACTCTTGGTTCCTCAGCATTTATCACTGTTACTAGGTAACAATAGAATATTTTAAGAAAGTCATCTGTCACAGTGTAGGTAATTTTTTTATCCTCAAAAGAGTCTGATGGTGAATGGTAAAAAAAAAAGGCATTTAGATTTTAAGATGCTGTTGTGCTTTTTAATTACTACCTAGTATGAAATGGGAATCTGTTCCTACAGAAAGAAAAGGTGGTGGTTTTAAGCACAAAAGATGGTAGCAGTAGGTGAATTTGGTCCTGCCACTACATTTTATGTGGTTTTGGAAATAATAAGAAAATGTTTGATTTGTGTTGGAAGCCTGCATGTAGGTAAGGATGTTGGATGCTCTGTGGCTGGTGATGTCTCCTGTTTCGGTATCACTGTCATGTGTTCTCACATGACACTAATTTAGTGTGAAGCAACAGGGCCCAGACAGAACCATGCACTTTTGCCTAAGAACATTTTATTCTGCAAGCATGAGATGTTGATAGAAAAAAAAAAAATCTCTTTTGCAGACACATAAACTGCAGTTGCTTAGAAACTGTAGCATAAACACTGTGCTCTGATGTGGCCTGCCTGTGTTGGGGTTTTTTCTGTTGTCATTTTGTTTTCATAGCTCTGTGTGTGACTCTTTCTTTTCTTCTTTTGAGAATCTCCTAATCAACAGGGGGAAAAAGTGATAGGTGATCTGCAATTGGAACCTTAGTCTTTAACAGCTACAAGAGGTTCTTCTGTTTGGCTCTACTATACGCTCGTTTATTAAATTCCTTTAATGTTTTCATGTGTAGGGCACTAAATTCTCCAGTGTAGTAAAATTTGAATCATCTTTACAGTGTTCAGCATATAGTGATGTTCAAAACCATCTTTCTTTCCTTTGGTCTGTCCTCATTCACCTTTTTGCTTTCTTGGTGTGTATTTTTATAGAGGATGTCTTATATCCTTAAGGTAAGGCAGTAGACCAGTATACTCGTCTTTGTTCCTGTCACCCAGTACTGTTCCTGTAAGTTAGCATAGAATCACAGAGTTGTAGGGGTTGGAAGGACCTCCAGAGATCATCGGGTCCAACCCCCCTGCCAAAGCAGCTCCCTAGGACAGGTCGCACAGATCGGCGTCCAGACAGGTCTTGAATATCTCCAGAGAAGGAGCCTCCACCACCTCCCTGGGCAGCCTGTCCCAGGGCTCTGGCACCCTCACTGGGAAAAAGTTCCTCCACATGTTGGTGCGGAACTTCCTGTGCTCCAACTTGCAGCCATTGCCCCTTGTCCTGTCCCCACAGACCACTGAAAAGGGGCTGCCTATTCCCCCCTGCATCCCCTGCTTCAGATAATTATAGACTTTAATTAGGTCCCCCCTCAGTCTTCTCTTCTCCAGGCTGAACAGCCCCAGCTCTCTCAGCCTTTCCTCATAGGATAGATGTTCCAGGCCCTTAATCATCTTCATAGCCCTTCTTGGACTCTCTCCAGGAGATCCCTGTCCTTTTTTTAGCATGATCATGTTTTGAGCAGAAATGCTGTATTTGTTACTGTATTTTTTTTTGCTGTAAAGCATTGTAAGAACAGAACTAAAGAAAATAAATCACAAATTCTGGCGTTAAAGGGTATACTAGCTGCCAAGCTTCCTTGTGAGGTCCTTTTTTACCTGCTTCAAATAGACAAGTGAAATGAGTTGTCCCTTGAAAACTTAGGGGGGAAAAAAACCCAGTGTTAATGTATGCCTGCCTATTCCCTTTGCTCTGCGCCCTGAACAGCCTGCAAGCTTTTGCAGCAGCTTTTCTGTGTGTTTCTGTCACTAGACCAGATAAAATACCTGACTTTATGTGTAGTTGGAGCAAGGTTAAAGAAGAATCAGACAGTTCAGGTAAATCAGGTTTTAAAAAAAAAAAAAAATTAGTAAACTGAGTTTTGGTTAGTAACTTCTGTATGCATCTTAGAAGTTAAGCTTTTGAAATACTGTAGATAAGCTCTATTATTTTTATTTTCCCTGCACAGGATCTCAGTAAAAGCCCTAAAACCATGAAAAAGCTGCTTCCCAAACGCAAGCCTGAACGGAAACCATCAGATGAAGAGTTTGCACTGAGAAAAAGTAAGAGGGAATTGAACAAATGCCTGCATAATACAAAAGATGGAATTAACATCCATTTAAGTTCTTTGAAAGTTAGATGTACAGTGTAAGCGAGTCATCTGGCTTCCTCTCTTCTGTCAGGAGTGAGGTATCACCAGATGATGGTTTCTTGTAGTCAAGAGCTTGTTTTGTGATGAGATTAGCTGCTTTCTAGAGCCTTTCTGTGGTGGATCTATGCTTGTGAAGTGTCTATTTGTTTGCTACAAAGGGAAGTGAAGTTGACTGTAGAGCTGTGTAAAGTTCAGTAAAGTAAAACCTGTCTTTCAATGCTGTAAACAATTTGAAGATACTGTCCCACCCTTGCAGAACAAATAGCTGTGTTCTTAAATTGATCCTGGTAGGAATTTCTTCTGAGCTGGGTGTTGCTGCTGGTTTGAAGACTAGATGCTTCCATGGTCCCCTTTTCTAAGATATAAGATTCCTGGGGAAAAGGTCTGAGTAAATTGCAGAGCTTTAGAGTGCTTGAAGTCTGCAGAGCGACACTGAACTGAGAGGCTGATGAGAGCACAGAAAAGCAGCAGAAAGATCAAAATCTGGATGTTGGGTGGAGGGACCATTCATGCTCTCCAGTGACCACAATATCCACCTAGTTGTCAGTGTCAGCAATTCTTCCTTAGAAATCTGTGTGAATTATTGATACAAGCAATTGCATTATTCAGAGTTGGGATATTTAAGCTGAAAGCTGGATTCTTTTGCTGCAGCTTATGCTTCTCTGCCCTCTGCACAACGGCTTTTTAAGATGGAGACTGTGCCTTGAGCATTCAGCATACAAAGTGTGTTAGGAACATTGTCTCTTCCTGGTTTGCTTAGGGTTGGAGAGGAAGCTTTTCCTTAGGGCACTGTTGGCTTGGCTACAGCGGAGGTCCTCCTATGTGCTGTGAGTTTCATATGGCAAAAGTCAGGGTACTGAATAGCACAATCCAACGTTCATGGATGCACAAGTGGAGATTTCAGTCCAGGATGTTTTATCCTTACAGGAAGGTATTTGTTCAGGATAACTTTACGTACTGCAGTCCAGTATCATTTCAGATTTCAGAGGATGGAGATTCAGTAGGTGCAATGACAGTGGTAAAGCTGCTAACTTGCAGGTTTAGGAATTACTGATGATCACTTAGTGAGAGGAAATGAGTTCTTTTTTTGGGGGGGAGGAGGGCGTCTGTAGCTTGCAAACACAATGTTTTACTCCTGCTTAACACCTTTCAGTATTTTCTGAGTAGGAGAACTTCCAGGAAAAGGGATTTTTGGTGGCTTTAAATCAGCCTGTTACAGAACTACGTACTGATGCTTGGTATTTATCTTGCCCTGCCTTATGTCAGTAATTAGAAGCTTTTGTTTATATGTTAGTGCTCCTTCAACCCTTTTGGGTTGTGGAACTGTAAAAGTGTTTCACTGAGGAATTTCTGCTGAAATTAAAGCTTGTTGATAAACAGGTTTGGGTTTTATTACTTATCTTCTGTGAGATCCCAGGGATTTGTGGGCTGTGTTTTAAGAACTGCTATGTCAAATTAGCATTACAACACACAAACCAAAATAAGGTGTTTCAACTGAGTGCCTTCACAATACTCATTTCAGAAGTTAAATGTTTTTCTGGCTACTCTAATAACATAGTGCTGCATTCCAACCTCAACAAAATTCAATTGTTTTTTCTGTGCCTTGAAAGAGAAAGAACCTGTACTTTGGAGTGCCCATGCCTCTTAAACTGTGGGGACACTGTGTCAGGCCAAGAACATTTCTTCAGCAGTTAGCTTGTCAGCTGATCCTGACAAATGTTTGGACAGTTGGCTTTGTTCTGGTGTTAGATCACAAAAGCTAACAGGATGCACTGGCTGACAGAATACTGTGACGCTTCCATGGTGAAGGCAGTTCAGAAAGTTTTAAAGCCTAGCTTTTTCTTCAAGGAGGTAAACAGTAAAAATGTTTTTAAAACAGTAAATAACCTTGGCCTACGTGTAGCCTCTGTTTTATCTAGACTCATAGCTGAGGTACCTCTAGATTTCAGTTTGATTGGAATTTCACTCTGCTGCAGTGAACAATTTAACAGCATTTGTATTGAACTCTGCAAGGAAAAGATTTGCTGTGGAGCTCCTCTACACTTAGAATAAACTTCACCATGTTGAATTTGAAGTGCTACAATTTATTTTCTTGTAGCAGTGCTGTTTCTACTTCAAGGTCTGAGAAGCTTTAATTCTCACAGACACACTGATGTGATAGCAACATCTTTGCTGCTGCACACTGGATTGAAATTGTACTGTTGCATTTATTATGCTGTTAATTGAGTTTAATTTTCAATACTGTGCTGTTGAGAGGAATAAATCTTACATATATAGAAAATCCATAAGATTCCAAAATTTCTATGAATTAATACTATTTTCATTTATTTCTCTAATCAAATAATGAAATGTTATATGTGTAATAACTGGTGTATACATGTGGCTTTTTTAGTTTACTGGCTGGCAGAGTGATCACTCTTTAAAACATGTTCTGTGCAAGTTTATATGTTCATAAAATTTGTGGGACTGTTTTTCCAAGCATTTCAAAATAGTATTTTGTCTTTAAACTGTTACTTTTGCTCACTGAATTGTGATTTATTTATTTTTTTTTTCAAATGGGGTGGTTAAAATAATTTTAAAGGGTTGATTAGGCTGAACTTTGGACTCAACTGAAACAAAGTGATTTACAGAGGCCTTTGTTACTAAACATAACCATGTTTAAAACTTCTTTTTTCCTGTTGGTTATAGGTACAGCTGCTTTAGAAGAAGATGCTCAAATTCTTAAAGTCATTGAAGCATATTGCACAAGTGCCAAAACACGTCAAACACTAAATTCAAGTAAGTTAGAAAGTATTGAAATGGCTAACTAAACCACAAATTAGCTTGCAAAAAAAGAGGTGTGTGTTCTCAGGCCATTGCAAGTAGCAAGGTGTACCTAGAAGAAATAATAATACCCTGTTTCTGGCTTAATATCAGTGCTGAGTGCTTAGGTATTGGATGCCAAGGACTGTGGTTAGAGACTGTAATTCTTTCAGTATTTAAAGCCAAAACAAACACCTCACAAAACAATAATTTAAAAAAAAACCCAACTTCCTACTTTCTGTGGCTTAAAGTTGTACAAAAACTTTACCAGTAAACAGGAGGTGTCTGAACTTTAATATGACAGTTGCTTAATATGCTTTTTGATAAATTTCAAGAAGCTGGTAAGTAGGAATGAAAAAGTAGTAACAGTTTTGGAGGACTGTGTTTTTTTGTCTTGTTCTCTGTTCAACACAGATTTCTGCTATGGAAAAGTAAGCTAGACCTATAAACAATTCTTTTATTGCCACTAGTTGATTTCTAGCATTAATTACAAATTTCTATTCCATCTCATCATTTCTGGAGAAACTGTTCTCGGATCTGTGTGTTGCTTAAAGCCATTTTTAGTTTCTCAGATCAATACCTAGCTTATTGAAAACCTGTAACGTGCCTCTGGGGTCCTACTTCATTATATCCAAATCAAGGTTGCCATGTGGAGTTCCTCTGTCTTGTAAGTAAAGCGCTGGGCAGAGCAGGGGAGCCCACCAGCATGTGCTCCCTTGACACCAGGAAGGAGAAAACGCTGTTGCCTTTGTTCTGACCCTGCACAGCTTATTTTGCACTGCTGAATGCCGATTGAATTCGGGGATCCTTGGAACACAGTATAACCATCCTGAAGCACTTGACTGGGTTTGCTGTTGTCAGGAGCTAGAAGGGTGGATGTTACAGCTTATTCCTTCTCTGCTAAAGCTGTTGAAAAGATGAATAGTAGCTGTTAGTGCTACCCACAGCGCTCTGCGCCGCGAGAGCACGTGGTGCTGCTGGCTGGGAAGTCTCAAAATGCAGTCACAGGCACAGTTCCTGGCTCTTCCCTTAAAATATGCTCCACCTTGAAAAAATTCCAGCTACTTTGTATTCATATTTTCTATGGAATGGGAATGTGACCCTCTCTTCCCTGATTAATATATGCTGTGCCTTGAAAAAAATCCCAGCTACTTTGTCTTCATATTAACTATGGAATGGGAATGTGGCCCTCCTATTTAGACTGCAGAAACTTCTGCAATAACAGCAAAACCCTTCGCTTTAATTTTCCCCTCTTGAAGAACTGTAGGTCTCTGAGGTGATGCAATTAAGCTGCTATTACCTTATGTTTATTGATACTAATCTACAGCCCTGCAGTCATTGCAGTAGTGTGTTTAATTGGGTGAAAGGAAATGAATGTGTTCAAAAACTCTGAAGATATACTGTTGTTCCAAACAAAATTAAATGAGATGGTTGCTGTTTTAAACTTGTTGACTGTGATCTTTTGATTATTTCCAAGAATAGTGTGACAAGGAATGGTTGGGGAAAGATTTGCACTTGCACAGCAGGGTGTGTGTGCGCAGAGAGAAAATGGATATGATTTTTTTGCGCTTTTTTGCCTATTTTTTTCTTTCTATGTATATTTAAGAAATATACATAGTGCTGTGGGTACCATTGCATACATCAGAAGTCAGCAGCTTTTATTTGCTCTTAATTGCAGCAAGAAATATTTTTTTTAATTGATTAAGCAAATGGCTGCATTGTTTGGAAAGAACAGTCTTGTTGTCTAAGACTTTAGGTTTCAGAAGATCCGTTTGTAGACTGGAATTGGACATGGGGGGGGAGGGAGAACCCAAACATGTTGGAATTGCTTCTGTGGCAGCAGTAGTCAGGGTAGGAGAACAGAATGGGAGAGTTGCCTGTCATTTGTGAAGTATGCCCTGTTTTAACATACTCCCTTCTTACCTCCATTTTAATATTCTGCCTGTCCCTCCCAGCACTTGTTTGGCAATTCTGTTACCTGCACCTTAATCCTAAGCCCAAGGGGTGCTCTGTTTGGCCAGTGGAAGTTGGCAGAGGGGTGGTATTAGAGGCAGTGGAACAACTTTTCTCAGTTTGGGTGGAGAAGATGTGGGGAGACGTGCAAAGAAAAGCGCAGAGTTTCACTTTCTGCTGCTTCTTACATACTGAGTTTATTTTCTTAGTGATGTCTGACCAACTACAACTACCCTAGACATCTTAAAGTATTTAATTGGCAAGGTAGATTCAGATAGAGACATGTAAGGATTTGGAATGGACCAGATTGCATTGCTGTTAGCTTCTTGGCCCTGTTTTTCTGTGAGCTAATTTACTGCGTGGTTAAACAGATAATGAGGGGTACAGGCACAGCAAAGCTGTAGTTTGACAGTGCCCTTGGCTGGGTGCAGGATGTTACAGCTGATTTAGAATGTCAGCAGCCCTGCTCTGCATGAGAACCTTTGCTTTTTTTCCCCTGCATTTTCCTCTTTACAGTGGTGACACAGGCGCTTCTGTGGCTGTGTTGTGAGCTGGTGGGGAAACTAGCTGATTGAAAAATAATCTGTTATGGGGCTAGTTTTCATCTGAAACTGTTCCCTGACCTGGTTCACCAAGCAGCCATACAAATGACTGTGTCATTGCAAGGGAGGGAAAGGATGTGGAGGTACAGATGTTTGGTGGGGAAGGAGCTGTTGCTTTTCCCATCAGCATTGGATCATGCTGACTTACTGTGTTTATTGCTCCATCCCCGGTCAAATCCCCCTGTCCCAGACCAGAACTGACTCCATATTTCAAAAGAACCTCATGCCCTCTTCCAAAAAATGTACATTCAAACAAGATTTTTGGTTACTCAAAATTGTCAACTGAGGCTGCCTAGACACTTAAAAAACTTCAAAAATTGTATTGTAACAGTTCAAATGTTATTATATGCTGAGTGTAACTTATACCTACACCCCAAACAAATTAAAAAAAAAATTGAAAAAAAACCACTTTGGTGCCTTTTTAACAATATTTTCTCTTTTCCTTCTCTTCCCATCACCTTTTTGCTTTTATTTCATGTGTTTGGTTGTGGCTATTCCTTACGTTCTCCTCCTCATCCCACCTCTGCCTATCCACATCCACCATTTCATTTCACCTGTACATCCTTAGCATGGCAAGGCACTGACCTGATGCATAATCACGTCTTGGCTGATGATGACCAATCAAGTCTAGACTCCTTGGGTCGTCGCAGTAGTCTTTCTCGTTTGGAGCCTTCAGACCTCTCAGAAGACTCTGACTATGACAGTATATGGACAGCCCATAGTTACAGAATGGGGTCTACATCTCGTAAGAGCTGTTGCTCATATATCTCTCACCAGAACTAATGCACTTCTGAGCTTTTTCTTAACAAATGCTTGTTGTATCACAGCCTGCTTTTCTTAGATGTTTTCTTGCTGTTCCTTGTCTCTTTAATGTGATATTTTAACAACTTCTGAGGGAGCTTCTGAAACTTCACTTATACCTGGTGGAAGGCTCTATTGCCAATTCAATACACGTACAAATAAGTCATTCTAAAAAGTGTATATCCTGTTAAGGATGATATTTCTTGAGAGTTTTTTTTTAACTGACAGATGTTAATTTGTAGCTCTGAATGGTTTGGGGTCTTTGGGGTGTTTTTTTTTTTCCTTTTGACCTGGTCAGTCTAGCAGCAGCAGGTCCTTTTCTTCTTTTCTTTCTTTTTTATTTTGGATACAGCACTTTTTGTATTTTGTACTGAAACCTTAACTGGTTTGTGAGCCAAGTGCCAGCAATATGAAATACCTTAGCAGTAGTGGTTGGGTTTTCTACATATTACTAAGAAATTACAAAGCTGGTAGCATGAGAAATAATGCAGCCTAAAAATAAGCAGTATGAGAGCTGTAAAGCTGTTCAGATATTCACATATCTGGCCCATTTGTTTGGAAGAGCATTCGCTAATCCATTTAAACTTCTGTTTTTATATTGCTGTCTTATCCTCATTGCTTGGGCGTTTATTCAGAGGACTGCACTGCTCTCCCCACCCCGAGTCTGGCCGTTTGTCATGAAACCCCAGCCAGTCCATGCTCATTACATGCAGTGTTTTGATAACCTCATGTTACCTATGGTCATGCTGTCACTTTACTGTATGCAGTAGCGTGGCAGAAAGCAGGGTCTAGATGTTTACTTGCCTGTTAAAATACACAGCTGTCAACTCTCAATTGACCATTCCTCTTGAAAAGACAAGATGAAAGTGGTTCCCCCTGATGGAGGCTGGAGTGTTCAGCATCTGAAGCTCTAGGTACAACTGCGATCGCATTGGCTTGTTTGATGTTCTGAATAATAGAATTGCTTGGCTTTTGGGTTGTACCGCTTGGAGCGTATCTGGGATGGGTTTTATTGTGTCTTGTAACTTCTCTCACGAGCAGGTTTGTTTGCAGCAGCAGCTCCTCACTTACCCAGTCACGTTGGCTTTTCGGAGAGCTGTGACA
The DNA here is from genome assembly GCA_022605575.1 of Laterallus jamaicensis coturniculus. Classification (NCBI taxonomy): domain Eukaryota; kingdom Metazoa; phylum Chordata; class Aves; order Gruiformes; family Rallidae; genus Laterallus; species Laterallus jamaicensis. The sequence continues at coordinate 11,161,938 of JAKCOX010000023.1, read as the reverse complement.
CACTGTGCACAGCTGAAGGTCTCCAACCCGCACCTGGGGCGCTGCTGGGGTGCAGCGCGTGTGTTCTGTCTCGTGGGGTAACACAATTGGCATCCGAACCAAAACCCCACGTTTTCTACATCTTCGTTAGCATTAGGGAGCAGCATGTGATGAAAGGACAGAAACAGTTCCTTTTTTTCACCAGGGTGCCCAGATGCAATTCCCATACCCCTTTCCAAGCCAGCTTGTTACCCAGGGTTCAGATATTACTCTGTGAATGAGTTCAGAATAACTGTGCTGCAATTAACTGCTGCCCAGCAGCTTGACCACGCTGTTTAAAAGATAATCGATGCCTTTCTGCAGGTTAAATGATCAGAAAGTCAGTAGTTGCTGGACATGCATGATTCCAGAATGTGGTCAGCATAGAGAAGCTATTTCAAAGCAGTTCACACCTGCAGATTTGAGTTCAGTCTTGTTCAATCACCTGCTTTATCCTCTCTCACTGTTGTTGGCGTTCAAAAATGAGACTAGCAAACGCAGCAGTGCTTCCTGAGGAGGGGTTTCAGGGTCACCTTCTATTTGCTACTAGTCCTAGAATTAACGTAATGACCAGGAACTCGTGTAAGTTGAACATTTTTTCTACGTGGAGGAGTGTTGCTTAGAGAAAGGAGATTGATTACGTGTGCTCCATACCATTCCACGGCGCATTTGTAACCCACCTCACTCCCCTCTTCCTTTCAGTCAGTTTTTGTTTTCCTAACGTATATGCAAAGTATGGATTGTTTGGGGTTTTTTTTTCCTGTTCCTTAAGCTGTGGTGTTCTGGTTGCATAATGTTTTCTGCCTTGGATAAACGAGAACTCCTTTATGTCTGTTTCATGTTATATAGTGTAAATATGAGTTTGAAATACAGTTGTTGCACTTGAAATTCCTTATCACACAGAATGTTTTGTTATCCAGATCCGGAGATTTTATTGACTTTCTATGCACCAAAGCTTTGACAGTTTACCACCATTAATTATCATAGCATTTAAGTCACTGACTCCTATCATAATTCCAATCTCTCACATTAACATCACAGCACATTTAAAATCATTCCATGTCTTCAGTGTTACAGCCCATAAGCTATTGTGAACTGGCCAAGAGTATTAACTCAACGTGCTTAAAAAAAACCAAACAAAAGCAAATGTGGAAATGGTGGTATTCAGTCCAAAGGCTCAGTGTTTCTATTTTTGTGGAACTTTAGTCATGGTAATACTAGTACCTTCTGTTGATGCAAATTCTGTAAAAATATATGTGTACAGTTACAAATACACTGGAAGGATGGAGAGTCTGAATTAGAAGGTAGGTCCAAGCCATTGTCAGCCCCTCTTCACACAGCTTACACAGTGTTTCCATAAAATAGTATTTGCCATAAATTAAAAACCAACCAATATTAATTGGGTGTTTTGCATAACCTTGCCAAAACACAGTAATGTATATATAGTGACGTAAAACATAGAAACAAATAATATATATATTGTGCACTTCATTTGTGAATGGGAGAAGCCATCTTTAGTAGGTTACTGTCTTTTGAAAATACAAAATGGATGTATATCTGAATGTTGCATTGTACTGTACAGTATGCATATTGTTTGTGGTTGCATATATCAATTCAGTGTTTTGTTTTATATGAAAAGGACATCTGTTATGTACAGTTGAAATAAATTTTGCATTTGCTAGACTATGACTTTAATATTTAATTATTACACAGGGGGAAAGGACAGCATAACTTGTAACTTAACACTTCCTCTTCTCCCCATGCCTCCTTTCTCTCCCTTCCTTCTTCCTGAAGGAATCAAATGCTGAAATGAAAGAGCTTTATTGATAGAAGTGTGTAATCTTTGTTACATGTAGTTGACAACTGCAGGAAATGCAATACGATGTGAAGTATGTATCCTTCTGTATCTTTTTTTAATAACTCTTCAGAGATGTTGCCATCTATAGAATGTTGTTCTGTTGCACCCCTCTCCCCTTAATTGATTTTATTTTCTTTTTAATTCTTTGAATTAGTGCTTTCTCAGTAAAAACATGGGCTGAATTGTTGGAACAGTCTAACCCCCACTTTTGTAGGTTGTGTTGTTGAGTGTCATATTTCTTTCAATAACCTTAAATATTTTCAAGAGTTAATATTACCACATTTTTTCTCTTCAGAATGAGTTACCTTCAGTGTTTCTACTTAAAAGATGCTCGTATTTGAGCTTATTGAAGATGCTAACCTAATATACACATGGAAATGTTTGCATCAGAACAAGTGAAAGTAATCTACTTCTGTAAAAACATTGTCACATGTGTTTTGCTGTGACTCTCAGCTCTAGTTTTAGCCCTGTGGCCCTCTGGCTGGATGTTCTTGTATCAGCTACTGAAATACAGGAAGCTTAGCAGGATAGCTCTTTCCAAATTTTGTGTTAGAAATAATCCCACTTCAGATGGTGTTACCTGTCTGTTGAAGTCTTTGTTCTGTTCTTGTATGACTGACACACAGGGAGTTGTGTGTGCTTCAGTCCACTTGCATTATTTTTGTTGTACTCATCAGAACCCTTATATTGTGTGCTGCATAGATCTGTCATCTGAATCAGTGGGTCTCTTTCCTATTGGTGTATCACTCTTAGCTTTTAAAAAAAGCCAAAATGCTTCATGCCTCAACCTTTTTTGTTACTCCCAAGAATTTGCCAAGCAACAGTGTCTTTTATACAGTGAACTGATTTGGAGTTTGGTGCTTGGTTTCTGATTTGTTATCTGTAGAAAATACTGAAGGGCTTGCTTTTTAGACTTTGGCAGATTGTAGTGTGAAGGACTTTTAATTTTATTTTTTTGTCCTCCAACCCTTTAATTTCAATGCATATAGAATCTGGGATTGCCTCTTAGGATTCTACATATTAACACTTCATAAAAAATTCAGGGAGAAAAGGTTAATTTGAAAGGTCTGCTCATCCACTTTGACATCCTGAGGTTGGTGTTCAGGCCTGAGGTTGGCAGCCCTGCCTGTGGCAGGGGGGGTTGCACCTTTATGATCCTTGGGGTCCCTTCCAACCCTTGCCATTCTATGATTCTATGATCCTAAATATAATGAATGCAATGAAACTCTGAATGTTTTAATTTTTCCTTTTTGTCTAATGTTTGCTTTTCCAGGAAATGTACCTGTCACTTCATGCCGGTGGCTGGTGGTAGATCTAAACAGTTGTGTACGCACGTACTTGCTCTGCAGTGCCAAGTCAGACTTTTGTCTTTGAACTTAAGGCAAATTATTTCAAAGAGCTTCTTAGCATGCAAAGAGGGAGCCTAGAAAAATTGGTGAAAAGCAGAATTGTATATTCACAACTACTGTTTCTAATTATTGACCTTTATTGTGCCTTGCTCTCCTCTTACCACCCCTAATCAGAATAGTTATGCAAAAGAGAAGAAAATAGCAATACTTCAAAGCTGTGCAACAGAATCATTGCTGATGGCCTCAAATTATGCTGTGTAATATTTTAACTAACCCCCCATCATCAGGGTTGTAACTTCCATAGTTAAAATTGGGATGTTCACAGTCACTGGAAGAAGGCAAACTCTTTGTAGAGTGTCACTGTGAAGGTACTTCGGTTGAGCCTTCTCTAGACAGCCACCTTGACTGACTGGGGGAGAGCAGGCTTTTAACTGAGGCCTTTAAGTTGGCGATGGGAATACCCACCTACATTTTACTGTTGGCTTAAATGGTTGCTGGACAGACAAGGTCTTTGAACATAGGCAGAGACTTAATATCTGTTGTAAGTGAAGAGATATCTAAATTTTATCCCCTTTCTTCACTTCAATCCCTCCTGCCGGATGTGTTAAGATCAGTGCAAAGCATCTGGACTCCCTTCAGATGTGTCTGCTAAATGATACAGAACAAAGGACTGGACTGGTGGCTGGTACAGCTCCTTCTGAAGCCTGGCTTCTGCCAGGAACCAGCCTGGTGCCGTATCATCTGTTTTTTAAGACACCTCCCTCCTTTTGGAGGAGAGTGAACAAAAGGCTGGGGTTACACAGTTAGGTTTGTGAACTGACATCACTGAGAACCTCTGTGGCATTCAGTCTGTGGTCTCACTTCCTCCCAATTTGGTGTTAAGACTGTTCTCCAGGGCAAGGGAGTCATGTTCTCCTGTTTTCAGACCTGTGTAAAGTCAACTTCTGTAACAAAGTCTTTCAGCCACATAAACTTCCAAGCAGTTTTCTACTTTCCTTTTTTTCCAGAAATGCTCAGAACTGCTTGCTGGCTTGGCTGGTTGGAAGGGGGATCAGACACTGAAAACTAAAAGCATGGGACTGTTACCCACCAGCCTGTTCTTGTATCTCAGGTGTCGCACCACATGATGTAATAGGTGTTGCTAAGGTCTCTAGCCTTGGTTGGAGTGCTGTGTGGGTTGTGTTACTGTTTGTTTCACTCTTAGGCTAAATTGGCTAAACGTATAATTTAGGGTATGGTGTTGGCAAAAAGCTTTGTAATGATTTATTCTCCACTGTAGGGATGGGAAATACTATTACTGAACAGATACTTTGAATTGGTGAAGACTTAGTTGAATCTTCATCACAGTCCTCACTTGTTTGGCCTTCAGTATACAGCAGACCCTGGATTTAGGAGCTCTCCGTTGAAAAGTTAACAGAGATTTACCCTTAAGGTTTATTTGCTAATCTTGACAGGATTGCCTGGGTTTGCCACAAATCCTTTCTTCTTCCATCCACCTTACTTCCACTAATACCCTCCCCAAAAAAGGAAACGAAACCAAAATGAAACCCTTCCATCTTTTTCTTCTTTTAACTGGTATGATTGGTTGTGTTTTCTCAAGGTGATGAAAGGCCAGAGTTGTTGGAGTCCAGTTTAAACACTGCCTCTTGGTCTATTTGACTTGAAATGAGGCTGAATAGTTTCTTTTAGTAAAATTCAGCATGCAACTTGGATGCTGAGGTTTGAGAAATGACAGACTGAAGTAACTTTTGATTCTTCTGCTCTACTAAATGAAAGCATGGAATGCCTTTAAAATGTATTTTTAAATACATTTTGAATGCTCTAGGTTGCAGGAATGTCCTAGACTGTCCTTTTAGTACAGTGCTGTGTGAAATACCTGCTGTGCTATAATACGACCCTCTTGTCATGTCCTAAAGCTGTAGCTTGTCAACTTTTCTGGAAAGAAATGGCCACACAGAGAACAGACATAAAGAACCTGGTGGAGGCAAAAAGTCCAGTTCAGGGAATATTGCAGAGTGCTGGTAATGAGGTGACTCTGCTTGTGAGACTTGACTCTCTAGGTTCATCCAGATGTATAATTGCCAGAAGATGTGGCTTGAAAAAGGAAAAGCTCCTGGCATAAATGGTGCAGAAAAGCAGGACAGTGAAGTAGCTTTGTTTTGCCTTCAGAACTTGACACATCAAGTCAGATGTTACTTGTGCAGTGCTCATTTGATGTCAGGGCCCTTTGTGGCAGGATAGATGCGCTCTGTGTGTGTGTGTGTACCTTTGATGCTTAGCAGGCCCTGCTTGTGGGGCTTAGGAAAAAGGATAACTTGCATTGAACAGACAAAAAAACCCACCAACCCTGCCAAACCAAGAAAAGGAGAACACATGGGGGTTTGCCTAAGTACAAACCCTGAGGGCAGGGAGGATTCTGGGATACAAATAAAGAAGTTGCGTGACCGAGCGGATGGGCACAGTGAGGGCAGGAGTGACAGTTGTGCTGTCCCGAATTCCATGGTAGCCAGTGCTTTGTGGCACAGGAAGGTCAGTGTTCACAGCAGCAGTTTTGCATCGTGTATGCGTGCTGTGTGGTCTCCTTGTGCTTGTAATGTTGGTGAACTTTGTTTTTAATGAAACTGCATTCTCTCTCTGTATTAAGTGTTTACTGTGCTATGCTGTGCATACATCAAGATCCGCTGGTGTAGATATGTTCTGCATGCATGTGTGTATATAACTGTACAGCTGGGACATTTTATTCTCTTTTTTTAAGCTGTCTACTCCATCCTGTTTCTGCTTTGCAAGGATGTGTGTTACTCTGACCAGGCGAAGATTATTGAATGTGGCCCTGTACAGAGATAAAGATAAGGCGCTGCTCCGTTTGGTTGATAAGAGCCATGGGTGAGAAACACATGGCAGTTCTCTCCCTTGGGTCAACCTCTCGCTCGGCATGTGCTGAGCTGAGGTGCTCCACATTATTAGAGACCCAAAATGCAGTCATCTGTTGCCAGCTGCTGCCAACTAATTCCTAAAATAACATTTAGTTTGGTGCTCTGTGATACCGCTTGGGCTAATGAAGCAGAGCAGTAACCAATTAACTCAAATGAAAATAAGATGGCTTTTTACAGTTGGAGTTTGACAGCACAAGCAGGGAAATGTCCTTGAGCTCCATACGGAACTTGGCTGTGCTTGGTTTATAGGTTGTTCCTTCCCTGGAAAATAAGTGGGAGTCAGACAGGTATTAATCCTTACAAGATTTCTTCACTCTGTAAGATGAGGAACTTAACAGCTTTCACGGACGAGGTTCTGTTCTCTAATCCACAGTTACTTTTATTCCATAAAATTTTGACCAGTCTGTATCAATACATTAGATCTCTGCTGTCACCTTAAGGAAACTCTTTTCTTCATTAGAGGATGTTTGTCACTGTTACTAAAAGAGTTTAAATGACTTAACACGTACTGCTGCTACACCATGGTTCCTACAGCCTGGTTGTTCAGAACTCAAGACCAGAGCTGTTTGGGAACCTCAGTGTTTTTCAATGAGCTTGATTTCTTTCTTTCTTTTGTGTGTGTTTAGATGATGTATTTTATCATGAACCATAAAAGAAAATGACTGTTATCACAAAGCAGCTGTTCAGCAAGAGCTAACCAATTTCTCCTGACAGGCATGCACCCTGTAGTACCTAGCTATCAGTTCAAACCGTACTAGAATTAAGACGTTCCTGGTTAATGGAAGTTCATGACAGTGAATTGGTAGGCAAGTGTACCTTGTTTGTTAAAATATGCAAGAACTTTAATGCCTTATCTGCTCTGTTTGAATTCTGAACAAATACTTAGCAATTTATTTGCAGAGTTGTTTTTTTAAAAAAGCTTGTAATTTGTTGCAGCCTAATTAAACAACATTTCCAAAATACAAACTTTATGAATGGATGCATATCTCTTGAGCTGTAGGATTTTTTTTTCTTTTCAGAGCTACTTTTTTAGAATCAGTGTATATTATCTTGATGTTATGAACTGTATTATTGTGGGAAATGTTTTGAAGATGTTGGAATGTGTTGAGTTCCTCTTGTCAAACCATTAAGTGCTTTTAAAAACATTAAATACAAAGTACGTATTTCATTTGGTAGGAATTTATTATAGGACTAAAAGGCTCTCTGCAAGTGTGTGTCTGTGTATACGTGTGTGTGCACACACACTAAACTGTGGTGTTTATAATGTTCCAGGGGAAAGGGGCTTCAATGTTTTGCTTCCATCACTCCATCATTTGACACCACTATTCTGTGCCTTACAGAGTAACTGATTTAGAAGGAATTATTTCTTGGGTTTGCATCAGTGTGAGATCAGAATCTGTCCTTGAGGATTAAATTGCTGTTAATAAAACACATCTGTCTCTTTCAGTCAGATATGGTGAATTTTTATAGCTTTTGTTGAACGATGTAACCATCCCCATTGATGATATGGGAGTTATGTCAGCAGCAGGATAGGAATGTCAGACAGTTGTTTTTGTTGTTGTAAGGCTGTGGTTTCAAATGTAAAAAGTATGTCAGTAATGGGTGTGGGTGGAGGGAAGAGGGAAGTAAAAAACGATATACCTTGGCCCTGCAGGTGTATCATGCCATGAATGAAATAATAATCTTTAAATTGCCCCAGCAATATTTGTGAGGTGCTCATTATGTAATTTATTTTTACAACAGGTTCCCGTAAAGAATCAGCTCCTCAAGTCCTGCTGCCAGAGGAAGAAAAAATTATTGTAGAAGAAACTAAAAGTAATGGTCAGACTGTTATAGAAGAGAAGTAAGAGAATATTTCATGAATGATGAGTTAAAATAGTAAACTTTGCACTCTTCCTCCCCCTCCACCATAATAAACGTATGGTATACCTGTAGTAGTAGGGAACAGTGCTGTTTGGAGTAGGCTGCCAGTCCTTTAAGTGCTGTTGACCATCATTTAAATGCCTGTAGTCTGGCCTCTTTGTATATGCTCTGCAACTTCTTCCTTCAATGCCTGTAGTCTGGCCTCTTTATATTCTCTGCGACTTCCTTTGGTGCCAAGAAGCAATAGGTTTCATTTGTAAACAGTTTCTCCTGGTGCTGTAGGATTTCAGTGCTAACCTGGTGTCACCTTTCTAGTCAGCATGTGCCATCATTCTGGGTGTTTGGCAACACCAAAGGGGAAATGCAGTTCTGGTACAGGAAGCTGTAAATAGAGACCAGCGTAGGTCTGTATGTGCTTGGGAGGTATCCAGTGTCACAGAAGCTGGTAACTGCTCCTTGCTTTATCGAATATAAATTGGGATAAGAGACTTATTTCTTTTTTAACACAGCTATTAGCTGCAGGGTTTGGGGTTTCTGGATGTATTTAACTTAACAGTTTTGTCTAATAATAGATTTAGACCCTTATTTCTGAAATGTTGTAACAGGTGGTCTTTTCTCTTTCATTTTAGAAGCCTTGTTGACACAGTATATGCATTAAAGGATGAAGTACAGGAGTTAAGACAGGTGAGTAACTTGCTGCATTTATAGCAACATGGAGAATGGAGAGATGGAAGGCTTGCTATGAAAATCAATATGGCTTGTAAGTTGATGCACTTGGACAGGAATGAACTTGAATTTGGACTAGAGTTAAAAGCCTGCGATCTGCTTTTAGAAGTAAAACACACCAATTTAACAAAAAGCACCCTCTTTTGTGCTTGTCACCTGTCCTTGGAGCTCCAGCCATTGAGAGGAACATTAAGTATCCTGTCTCTGAGGTGATTTACTGTGCTATGTTTTGATTATTTTTTGAATGTTATGACTTCTGAAACGTTGACAGTGTTAAGCAAATTCAGTTCTCTATATTGCCAGTAAAATAAGCTTGTAGAGACTCTGAAATAGTATTTTTAAATGTATAATTTTAGTAGCATATAGGTCTGGATCTATATAGACTTTTATTATTGGTTTTTCAGTAACCTGAACACCTCTTACACATCAGTTCTTAAAAACCCCCATTGCCAGAGACGAGCATCCTTCCCAGTGTCTCTTGGGCTTTATTTTTTTTAATGAGGGCTTCAGCTTAGCTTGGGGGGTGCTGCTTTGTCACCTGGGGGAGTTGTGCACGATCTCCTTGCTGGCATGGAAGTCACAGGTAGTGTTTTCAGTATCCAAAACGAGTTGCTTAAACATGTGTGTCTCTTGTCAGGACGCAGCCTATTTAAACCACACTAATGCTGCCACATGTAGTCATTGCTAAATGTGTAGGTGAAAAAATGCTGAATTACCCTTACTTTCTAGTGTGCAAATTTGCTAACTGACCTAACAGATCTTTGACTCGGGAGTCAGATAAGATCTCCTGTGTTAACATAAAATAGATTTGTAGTCAAATCACTGTAGGTTTTGGGCTGCAAAACGTGAATTTAAATTCTTTCCTCCTCTTTAAGCATGCCTGGTATTTTTAGGGGTGAATGTGATGAGGGTTCCCTGAGATCAGGATAGTTGGCATCTCAAATACTTAATTTTTTTCTCTCTCAACACACACAACATGTGTACCCCAGACTTGATGTAGATTTGAGTGTCTTTAAAAATACAATTCAGTTAATACAAGCAGCCACAATAACCCACCCATGCTCCTGTGGCCCAGCTGCCCCTGCACAAAGGATGAGCATGCTGCCTCACTGAGGCCCTGCAGATCTGTGTGACCCCAAACAAAAAATCACCCACTGTCTTCTGAACTTGAAGCAACAGCTTCTGATGCCTTTCCAGATAGATGGTCTTTTCAGAATCTCTCATCTTCCAGGGCCAAGACTGACTAAAGCCCGGGTTTGGTTTTTTGTATACCAGGAATCTCAGCTTAAAAGTATTTATTGGTCTGCTGTTCGGATGCTGCCAACTGGAGAAGTGGCAGAAACAATCTCTGAGCTGGTCCCAAGTGACAGCAGCTTTCCAGGAGTGTTGTGCACTGGTTGGTGTAGACCCCAGGCTGCCCGTTGGTGGGTGCAAGGTGGGATCCCCTCCCATAGCCGCTTCCATAGGTTATTCATAGCTGTTGCTCTGCAGCCACTACACTTGAATGGTGCAGTCCTGAATTTGCAGTTAATAAATGGAAAATAAAGTCTGTACTTAAAAGAATTAAATTTCATAGAACCACAGTCTGGTTTGGGTTGGAAGGGATCTCAAAGTCCATCTAGTTCCACACCCTTGCCATGGGCAGGGACGCCCTCCGCTAGACCAGATTGCCTAGAACACCATCCAACCTGGCCTGAGCTTCTCAGCAGAATTCAGGAGGGAATGGAGTTAAGGTGGTGACAGCTGTTTCTAGAAATGTCTGTAAACCACAGCTGATAGATTTGTGTCCAGTGGGACCCCTAGACTTCAGACCTGTGCTTGTTAAACACCCATGAACATGTTGTCTAGGGGCTGTGTTATCTTCTGGTTGCTTCACCTTGGCCTGTACAGGATTCAGTGATGTAAGCATTACTGTGGCTCAGTCAGTGACACACTTAGGGTCCTGGTTTTCATGGTATTTCGTGTTACCTGATGGCACTGCATTGAGAACTGACTTGCTCATTGATATGTATGTGGAGTGGTGTATTCAGACTCCTCTTAGCCCATTGGTGTTACCTGTGTGGTTTAAAATTCAGTCACAAAACACTCCAGAGAGCATAATAGTTTTCAGGACACTCCTTTCAACTATTTACTTTCCTAATGAAGCAAGTTAATTTGCATTAAGTTTTAAGCAGCTTTTCTGAGCTTGTGAAATCAGTTACCACAGGAGGCTCTCAGAGGGGATATATATTCTACTTACTGCTCTGTTTCCATTCTCCATGAGCAACAAATACATTCTACTCTTCATTGATCAGTTTTGAGCAGAAAAAGAATTCAAGATGATTGGCTGTTGGTTACTAGCACCTGCATTTTAAAGGACTCCCCAGGATAAATAGGAAGAAGCTCCATTCTGTTCGGTGGCTTTTGTTGCATCATGAGAAGCAACTGTGGGTAACTGGTGAAATTGGAATAGGAGGCTTTGCTTTCCCTCAGCTAATAGCAGTCTTACTGAGGAGAACCTTCACAGTTTGTAATTGTCAGTGATGTATGGGTCAGAAAAGATCTGTTTAAAAAAAGAAACCAAAACCAAACCGAGCCAGTAATATTTCTGCCTCTATTAAACAGGATAACAAGAAGATGAAGAAGTCGTTAGAAGAAGAGCAAAGAGCTCGCAAGGACTTGGAGAAGCTTGTTAGAAAAGTTCTAAAGAACATGAATGATCCATCGTGGGATGAAACCAACTTATAACTAATTTTTTTTTTCTCCTCCTTCCCCTCCCCCCCACACCCCTTTCTATTGAAAGACCAGTTGTAAAACTTGAGCTGGGAAGCCTTCTGACATTAGTCAGTGTTGCATCAAGAGCACTACAAAACAGGATTTAACTGGATCTAGTGATTTCTTGCTCTGAACATAGAGAAACAGTCAAGCCATTTACTGAAGCAATCTGTGTGGAGACCGTGGATCCTGAACTCTACTAAACTTAATTTGTTTGCATCTAAATTACCTCATTTTGCAGAAAGTGTCGCACCTGACTAAAAGTCCATGTTTTTCAGTGGCTTTTTAATTAAATATATATTTTTCTTGTAAATATCTGTAATTTTGAATGCATATGTGATTGATGTATCAGGGCCAATATGTTATTTTTTTTTCCTCTTGTTGTTACAACAGTCACAAGCATTAGAAATGATGGCAGTACTGTCTTCACCTAAGGAAGGTTGGAGTTTTTCATGGATAACTATGGATTTGTTCCAAATTACCCACTCACCACACGTGCAGATTTCAGACCCTCTTTTTTTTTTTCCCTTCTCTCCTACTGGCCACTGTATTTAAATCCTTCGCTGTTATTTATGTCTGTGCATACATTTTTAAAGCAGTTTACAATTCTTAAAGAACAGTATTAAAACACAGCAAATCCTTTCCTGACAGTAGAAACAGGTCTTAACAGAACGAATGCCCGTGGCTTCTGCTCACATACACTTGTTTGGCAGACTAATCCATCGTGCTTTAGCCACCCAAAAAAACAAAAAGACTTGATGTACTTGCCTGCTTTTTATGACTGTGATTTTTAGGTGTTTATGTACTGCATTTTCTATTGTTGTGCTTAAACATACAGCTGGCTGGATAATTTAATAGAGCATTCAGTTTGTTAAAGCAAAACCAGCACACACACACAAAAAAAAAGGGTAATCAACCTAATCCAGAACTTTGTGAATAAATTGTTGCTATTTATATTTTACGATCACAACAATTGCATTTTAGCCAACCTTTGTGCATAGGACACATGGGCTAGGCCAGACTTTGTTTGGAGCTGTGTTTTTATACCACTATATCAGACTCTGTTTGGAATTCCCAGACCGTGGAAGAAGGTTTGTTCCTTTCCCACCCTGTTTTCTCAGCGTGTTGCTGGTTTCTGTCCTACTAGGATTTAAATGGAAACAAATCTGGACATGAGATGTGTTCTCTTTTAAAAATCATACTGTAATTCCTAATTTGCACTGCTGACAGATTTGAAAAGGCAGAAATGAAGATTTATTCCCTAGTCTGAGAGGTGCAATTGCCTCAGTCCTCCCTTGTATTCCAGGTAGGAGATGCTACGTTGCTGCAAGCGCCGAGCTTCAGTCGGAGCACTTATGAGTCCTGTTGAAGCCTCGCTGCAAGTGCTTCACCGGTTTGGGCAGCCTTCAGATCCAGCTCCAGACTGTGCAGTTGTCTTGAGGGGTTGTACTTGAGTTGACAGTCAGAAGTGCAGGTATGACAACAGACCTGAGTTGCACCTCTTGTCACCCTGACTTTCTCCTGTCCTTCAGCTCCTCTTCAGTTCAGTGCTCGGACTCCGGCGAGTGTTTATATGAACTTCAGTGAGCTGGAGCCAGGATGGTTGGAATTGTCATGCAGAGTTTGAATCTAATGAAATCTATTTTTAAAGCTATCCACTTTTCCCAGCCAAGAACAGCTTTTTTTCTTAAACAAACAAAAAAAAAAGAATAGGAAAGAATGTTCATGATTGTATGCTTGAGGATCTGTTCTGTGGGAATGGATGCTTAAGAATCTGAATAGACAATTAATTAGTTGGCTGATTTAAAAATGAAATATATTTGTAGGTGTTTTAATTTGTGGCCCCACAGATGAAAAACGTCGTCTTTTAATTCTGAAGGAGCAGACTGGATGAGAAATCTCAGAGTCTACAATATCTGTTACATGTATTTACAGAACTTTGAACTTATGATCATTTTTGGTACCAAAATTTAGCACAAAAATGTGGACTCATGCTTATCATTATCTTCATGTTTAGAAAATGCTCTTCCTAAAAGCTAAGTGATACTAAACCCTGCAAATACATAACACCTCAGCTATAATTAGCTTTGGGGATGCCAACCTAATTAGAATTGTGCTAACATTTTTACTTTCTGGTGTTCAGGCTATTTTCAGAGCGAATTTTAATTTTCAATTAAGCATGTGTGAAAGGACATTCCAGAGGAAGGAAGCAGAAAAGGAAAACAGGAATCTTTAGCAGTATTTAGCAAATTTTAACTCAGGAACAGCTTCCATCATAACAGTTTGTTTTCACATTCTATTGTGAAGAGTGGCTTGGCTTTGTAAATCTGCTGACTCTTAGTACCTGTGATGATTACCATTTCTGACAGTACCCCTGTGCTGACATCTAACAAACATGCCTTAAATGCTGGGATTAAGCAGTTGTTAAATACAACTGGGATTTAGGGACTGGTTTTTTTTAATCAAGGTGGATTGGGATGATGACTTTAAAAGCAAAATAAAAAAGGAAAAGAGGAAAAAAAAAACAAACCACCCCACCACCCACCTAATATTGTAGGTAGCTTTTGTCTCTAGGACAGAGAGTGAGCTTCAGGCTTTTGGGAACTGAGGAACAGCTGAACTTTTCCTTTGACAATTTGTTATCCTGTATATAGATTGTAAATTTCACCGCGGACCTTCTGAATTGTTGGAAACTTTATATAAGCATGGATAAATGGGGCACTGTTTATTTAACCTATTGAAGGGTTATTTCTTTGCTCTCATCATTTAGGGATGAGGAGATGAAGCCATTTCTTATCCTGTAGATGTGAAGCACTTTTCAGTTCTGAACTGTCCAAAATGTAGCATAACATTTCTCTGTACTTGCGATGTACGCGTGCTTGTCTCACCGTGTCATGACATCTTAAAAGATTAAACAACTGACCGCCTTTGTATAAACCTTCTTCCTGCCAATCATTTAGGGAACTCAGAGTGTCTGTTTACAGTACCTGTGGAGAGCTCAAGTTTAGTTTAGATGTCACAATAATATCCTGGTATCGACTACTAAAGTGTTTATGCTACGTTGTTGTAATTAAACCGTGATTTCCCCCCTACCCTATGAAGTGTTACATTTCATCTGACACCTGGGCTAGGAGGTTCAGAAGGAAAACTGCCCCTTTTTTTGGCCTTTCATATGAGGAACCTACTTTAATAGTTGGCATACTGTGTGGAAAGGGCCTTTTCATAATTTTTTGTAATAAAAAATAGATGCCTGGAGAACTCAGCAGAGCGAGGGTTGAGGAGAAGGATCTTAACTGTCTTACACTGAGCAGCATTCACTTGGACAGCCTGGCCTGCTAGGGGAATGTAAGAAATGCAGGAGATCAAAGATGGGGAGCAGGCAGGGGGGGAGTAACAGCAGAAAGCAAGAAACATGAGAACATCAAGTTGCCACATGAATACTTGTGTACGTGCATGGTTTCTCTGAATAGACCTGGAGTTTGTGGGAAGTGTGCATCACAGACTTGGCTTGGTTAGTGCCATGTGAAATAGGGGCTGGGAACTTCATGGTAGGAATATGATGGGTATTGCTACATTCAAGGTGATGGAAAGTGTAGGGAGTTGTTTGTTTGAGAAGATGGCTATGGACAAGGCATTCCATGGGATCAATAACTGATCTGACTTTGTGTCTGACGAGGTATATTTAAAAAGAAGTGAGGGCACTTTGTAACTTTTAGAATTAATCCTATATTTTGCAAACTTTCTCTTGGTTCATCACTGTAAGGGCAGGTTTTTCCCACAACTTGAAATCCTCATTTACTTTTCATGCTCAAGAAATGTTTTGGGGTTTGTCTTTGCATGAGTTGTGGTGGGTTGACCTTGACTGACTGCTCTCTTAAGACCTCCTCAGCAGGGAGAGTAAGATGGAAAAGCTTGTGGATTGGGATAAAGGTGATTTTTATCAGTTACTTTCATGGGCAAAACAAATGACTTTGGGGAAAGTAATTCCTTGGCAATTAGAGTTGCAGGGTGAAGACCAAAGACAAAACTGAAGCCACATTCCCCCTACATCCTTCTCCAGGCTTAATTTAATTCCTGATGCCTCTACACCCTCCCTAAGCAGTGCAGGGGGATGGGGGTGGTTGTCTGTCTATAACAGTTCCTCACTGCTGCTCCTTCCTCTTCTTTCTCCTGTTCTGAGTTGGGTCCCCTCCATGGGTCACAGCCCTTCAGCATAAACCTGCTCCGATGTAGCTTCCCCACAGGCTGCCGTTCCTGCCGTGAGCCCACCATAATTTGGGTTCTTCAAGGGCTGCAGCTTCCTTCAGGGCACCTGCTCCTGCATGGGCTCCTCCACGCACTAGTGTGGGTATCTGCAGTGGAGTGACCTGTTGCCCTGTGACCATCTCCATGGGCTGCAGGGGAGCCTGCTTCAGGACCTGGAGAACTTCACTCCTCTGACCTGGGCTTTCACAGGATTGTTTCTCAAGGATTTTCCTCACTGCTGTGCTCTTAAATACCATTTCACCCAGGCGCTGCCTTCTCAGCCACACTGCAGTCCCAGCTGCCAGCACCTGGGCACACACAACCCAGTGCAGGCAGCAACACTCAGGAGCCAGAGGGTGTGTGGGGTTCAGGAAAGCTCCCTGGGTCCTGTGTGTAATACCTTGAAACCTTAAATAACCATTAAAGCATTAAGCATCACTCGAAATAATGCTGGCTGAGACTTGCACCTCTCAGTCCTGCCTTATGTCCCAAGGTTGCAGGCAGAATGGTTGGGAGGGTAGATGCCCACCATAATAGATGTGAGAGGGATCTGTTAGTCTAGTGGGAACAAAAAGTCTCTCCCTTACCTCCTCGGATGGCTGGTTTCCTGTTTCTTGCTCTTTCCTTGGCTCACTGTCATTGGCTTGTTGCTTTTTAATCCTCCACAGAATTTCTCCAGATCACAGCATGTTGTGTCCAGCAGGTAACACCTGTGTTTATTTCATTATTGTTTGTGAAAAGTGTTTTTACTGTTCCTACTCCAGCTACTTTCTATGTCATAATTCCTACCAGGTAGCTGTCACTCGCCCTCCCAGAAACCCTGGCAAGTGTTTTCCAAGGGTGTGGTGTGCTCTGACAACTAGAAGAAAACATGTTGTCAACATCTGCAGCATTCTGGGGGTAGAAAGGAGGAGGACTGATGGTTCAGAGATGCGGATGATTTCAGGAGAGTGCTATGGAAGCCCTTTGAAATTGGGAGGAGAGGGAAACAAATTGCCTGCGTTGGCCACTCTTCCTTCAGGTAGTGCTGAACCTGGAGCTGAGAATGTTGGTGATGCTACAGGCTGAGTTGGTAGAAGTAGCAGATGAAAGATGAGTGTGTATCCTACTGTCAGCACAGCCCAAATTGTTACTTCATAGTGAGATGAATTTCTGAGGAAATGGTCTAAATAGATCTTGGGATGCTTTTCACCCCACAGGCCTGCAGCCACCAGCATTTCCCATGTAGGGCCGTGGCTCTGAGCTGCTGCTGCTTCCCCAAGGGGGGATCTAATTTATACCGTTAGAGCTGCTACACTGAGTAGGCTGAGAAATCTACACCTGGAACCTAATTGCAGCAGGTGCCTTTGCTCGCCATGACAGGGAGATAGGAGGGAGCATGTAACCATTGCTGACTAGGGGTGTGAGGGCCCTAAGGCAGGGGAGCTGTGGGTGAAATGTGTACGTATCTCTGTGTATGCCATGAGTCTCACGGTACTGATGCTGAAGGATCCTGGAAGTGTTGAATTTGCACCTTGGAGAAATGCTGAGATGAAATTTGAGATGAATTTGCTCTGTGAGGCAGGCTTCATAACCTAGGAAAGAGGTGCAGGCTCACTGTATTTCACCTGGTGTGCTCTGTGATTGAGCTTGCTCTTTATTTCTCACGAATCAAATGTCACCTTGGAAGGGGAGCTGAGCCTGGATTTGGAACTAAATTAACCTCCTGAGCTTTTCAATAATTTGAGTGGCTGCCCTCAAGCCCCCATTTAGGCCCAATCCAATTCTCATTGTTGGAAGAAAATGAGAGCTGTGCTTCCCTGAGCTACTGCGAGCAGTTACAACTGGCTTGCTGTTTGCGTAATGCAGACACTGGCAGCCCAAAACTTACTCAGATGCTCCCATTTGGTCTTGACCCTCCTCACTGATTTTGTGTCAGTGTCTGTCCCCCCTGTTGAACATGTGCAGGCTCTCCTTGATGCATGGCAGAGCTCACTTCTGTGCTTCTACCTGAAGAACATTGCCGTGAGGTTGAGTTTAGGCTGACACCTAACAGGCAACAGGGGATGATACAGTGAGAAAGCTGATGTGTGCCAGTCCTGGGGATGTGGTGCACAGTGTGTGAGATGACAGAACATCTCAAGTTAGAAGGGACCCCTAAGGATCTTTGAGTCCAACCTCCCGCTCCTCGCAGGACTCCCTGAGAATAAACCACATGATGAAAGGCATCGTCCAGACGCTCTCTGAGCTCTGACAGGCTTGGTCTCATCACCTGGTAAGCCTGTTCCAGTGACCGAGCACCTTTCACAGTGAAGAGCCTTTTCCTGGTGAGATTCCCCAGAGAATTATTTAACTTTATTTCTTTCAGCCAGTGGGTAGCTCAGGTTTCGTTGGACAGCTCTGGCCTGACAGCAGCCTCCACTAGCTCCGTGTTTGCTGTGGGCACAGATAGATGATTGCTACAGAAGCAGCATGGTTTGGCAGGGCTTTTCCACCAGGGGACTGTGTCGGCTTCTCCTTTGTCAGCGGCTGCTCTCAGCTTCCCCGAATTTCTTAAATATTTATACTTTCCTATGCTTTTATTGCCGACCTGAGTTTGGAGCTGCTTTTCCAGCTCTGGGAACTACAGTCTATTAACCTGCTGTCCCGTAGAACACAAGCAGATGGTCAGAACTGAGTGTTTGTGAAGGGTCTGACCCAGCCCTGTGCACGGATTTGTCTGGGATTTTTTTAACTCTTCCCTGCAGCTCGCGTGCCTTGCTGAGTGTGCAGACGTTACACTGTCACAGGGGCTCTTTCAGCGTGATGCACTGTGGAGGTAATGCTGGCCCTGATGTATCGCTACGTTAAACTAAGCAAGGAGTTGAGCTGTGGTGTTCAGTCTCAAACCTTACTCTCTAAGGCCAGCAGAATTCCAGAGGAATGGAGAAACAGCCACTGCTGCAGCACCTGTCTTACCAGTTCCCAGGTGAAATCTCCAGTGTGAGAGAGTTGAGAAAACACGGGGACAATGCAACACGTGATCCTTCCGCTATGCTGTCTACTGCTGATTTGCCAAGGGAGTTTTCTGCTGGGAATTTAAGAGTGTGTTACCTGTGCTGAAAAGGGGAGAGAGCTCCTGCGTGGGGTGAAGTGATGAGGTGAGAAAAACACGATGGAAACACCCTTTTCTCCTTACCCTGACAAGGGAAGTGCTGATGTGATCCTTCAGCACAATGGCATGTCCTGTGCGCTGTGCACGCTGTGAAGAACAAGAGTGTGGGAAGCAACAGACAAGGAGTAGCATGGTGTTGCTCAAAACCTTGGCTACAGGAAGAGGTTGGGTTTATAGGCTTTATAAACAGGACCAAAACCACTCTGCAACCCACAGGCATTGTCCTGACGGGGGTAGACATTTTGGGATAGCTTTTTGTCCACAGAACATGAGCTCCTCATTGTACCATTTTCTGATCAGTTTCTCCTCTACCTTATGCCTCCCGTGTCCCTCTGGCAACTGTAATGCAATGTGGGCTACTGTGATACCTCACTGAGCATCGTTCCACACCACAAGGGAAGGATGCCAAGAGGCAGGTCCTGAGCAGCTGGGAAAGTCACTATGCCTGAACTTGAAGCTACTGACCTGAGCTGCACTGAAAGCTTTGGTTTTCTCAACCATGTTGGAATCCCCCTCACCTTTCCCCCTTTCATTTTCAGCTGAAACCATGGCTTTCCAGAAACTTGTCTTCACAGCGTTGCCAACAGAAAGACAGCAGGTGTGTGCCAGAAGAAGCGTTTTCTTTTAGTGGGCTTTCTCATAGCTTCCTTACAGCCAAAGGCTTGGTCTTCCTCTCTAAGTCATGCAGTGTCTTTGACCATAAACTCACTATCTGTGTTCAGGTGAGATGTCCAAGCTGCCTACAGAGAAGCTTCCCCAGTTAGACTGGAAAGCTGTGCATTCATGCATCTTGTGGGCACTGACTGTGCAAGTTGTAATATATTAAACCACTTGGTGAACTATTACTTGGTTTCTAGGCAAAAACGTGCTGGTGTGAGGATGTTCTGCCTCTTGCCTTGACTGTGTCTTGCAGCATTTGGAAGTGCTCCGTGATCGGCCTTAATGAGGTAGAATCTGTTTGTATCTTAAGGAGAATTTTTTACAGAGTTTTCTGGGTCCAAGGAGAGTTGGTTTGTAGGAAATTCAAGAACTCTGCCCCTTTGTCAAATGTGGTTGAAGTCCAGTGGCATGTTAAAGAATTGTTCAGATTGGGAGAGTGTATGGGAAGCAGGGGAGCTGGCCAAGTGATTTTGCAGGTACCTCAAGAGATGGAAGTAAAAATGGTGTGTACAGATTTGTAATGAAAAATCTATTTGCTTGACACTCCTGAAACAACTGACCAAGGCCAGGTTGGATGGGGCTTTGGGCGACCTTGTCTAGTGGAGAGTATCCCTGCCCATGGCTGGGGGGTTGGAAACTAGATGGTCTTTGAGGTCCTGTCCAACCCAAATCAGTCTGGGAGTCCATGATTTTATGATCTGTGAAAATAACCTGATGGAGCTGGGCTGCATCAGTCACTGCTATTTCATGGGGGGCTCAGGACATGGGGGTCTGTGTGGCTGTGGCTGCTGCCTGACACAGCTGAAGCCTGCCAGCTGCAGGAGGCTGTGCCCATGGGCAGCCATAATGTCACGTGGATGTTTGTTGTTTTGCTAAAAACCCCTTTATTAGGCCAGGAACACATTGCCAAGGTCTGTTTTTAAAACCAGCTACCCAACAATTTTAGAATGGTGTTGAAGGGTGTTGCTGGACTTTTGTCTCCCTGCTCAGTGTGAAGTAGGGCCATGGATATTTGAGGGGGAAAATAAATAAAAAGCTGAGGAATGCTGATTGAGGGAAACCTACTGGCTTACAGATACCCTCTGCAACTTGAGCAAAGGTGACTACAGCCAAACTGAACTTGCTCACCAAAACCCAGGTTCAGTTGGGTTCACAGACATGCATCCTCATGCATGACAGGTTCACAGACGTGCATTCTGTCGTCTCTCTGGTGCTTTGAGCTTTTCTGCTCATGGTCTGTTGCTGTTCTCCAATGCCTTCTTTGATCACTAGCTCTCGACTGCACAGAGCTCATGGGTTTTGTGTTGGCTTATGAGGTCCTGGGCAGTGTCTTGTGTTCATCTCACTAGCTCTGCAAAGGCCATTCCTTGGGTTGCTTAAAGAAAAATATTTTAAAGTAATTTGACTAAATGGATATGAAACCAACATAAGTGTCTATATTAGTCTGACATGGAACTGAAAAGAGAATGTGGTAAAGCATACCTGGAGCACAAAGACTGATAACCCCATGAACTTCATTTCCTGCCAGGCTTTGGAGGATGACTGAAAGCAAGTTATTTCAGAATGCTCACCTTTGAAATAGTGATAGATTGGGTAAGTTGTTATTTCATAAGTTCTGGTATAGAAAGCAGACAGTTTTGGATAAAAATACTTACTTTGGATTTACATCCTTAAGAATATGAAGAGTAAATGATGTACTTCAATTACGTGAGGTCACAGGGGAGGGGAAGACACAACCTGTCTTCAGGGCTAGAAAAAAAGGCACATTTAATGAGAGAGAATTCTGAAATGTAAACAGTCAATATTGTAGCACTTCACCACAAAATTGTACTTACTGTAAGTGAGTCTTTGCTGCTGCTTTGAACTGTGGTAAAGCAGTAAACAAGATTCAGAAGTGCAATGGTACATTTAATCCTGTACGCATCAGGAAAATATAACTTTAGGATAGAATCCTGACAGAAGCTGAGTGTTTCTAAATTCTGATACAATTTATTAGATTTAGAAGCATGCTGAACAATTAAGGTTCACTGAACACCTCACCAAACTCTAATTTGCCTTTCTTAATGTGAGGCTTTGTGTCCTAAGAAGAATGTGTGATCTGACGAATAATCCCAAAAAATAATGCATTTTTTGGAATAGGGGAATTTGTAGAAAAAGAAACTAGATCTAGAGGAGGTTGTCATAAAATATTTTGTCCAGAACAAATACAATCTTAAAAGCTGTGCACAGCCATAGTGTAGGAGTACAGACTGGGGGAGCTGGAGGTCTGCTAGCCCCTCTTCACAGAATCACAGAGTTGTAGGGGTTGGAAGGGACCTCCAGAGATCATTGGGTCCAACCCCCCTGCCAAAGCAGCTCCCCAGCTCATACTGCACAGATAGGCGTCCAGATGAGACTTGAATCTCTCCAGAGAAGGAGGCTCCACCACCTCCCTGGGCAGCCTGTCCCAGGGCTCTGGCACCCTCACTGGGAAAAAGTTTTTCCCCATGTTGGTGCGGAACTTCCTGTGCTCCAATTTGCAGCCATTGCCCCTTGTCCTGTCTCCACAGACCACTGAAAAGGGGCTGGCCAATTCCCCCTGCACCCCATACTTAAGATATTTATAAACATTGATTAGGTCCCCCCTCAGTCTTCTTTTCTCCAGGCTGAACAGCCCCAGCTCTCTCAGCCTTTCCTCATAGGATAGATGATCCAGGCCCTTAATCATCTTCGTAGCCCTTCTCTGGACTCTCTCCAGGAGATCCCTGTCCTTTTTATACCAGGGAACCCAGAACTGGACACAATACTCCAGGTGGGGCCTGACCAGGGCAGAGTAGAGGGGGAGGATCACCTCCTTAGATCTGCTGGCCACACTCCTCCTGATGCACCCCAGGATCCCATTGTCTCTCTTAGCCACCAGGGCACACTGCTGGCTCATGGACAACCTGTCATCGACCAGGACCCCCAGGTCCTTCTCCACTGAGCTCTTCTCCAGCAGGACATCCCCCAGCCTGTACTGATATATGCGGTTATTCCTCCCCAGGTGCAAGACTTTACACTTGCTTTTGCTGAACCTCATCTGGTTTCTCCCTGCCCAGCTCTCCAGCCTGTCCAGGTCTCGCTGGATGGCAGCGCAGTGTTCCTGCTCTGCTCTCATTTATATTTACCCCGACATCAGGTTCTTTGTGCCTGGAGCAGACAGTGAGAGGTGGGTTTCGTGCTGACACCTGAGAGCACCGAGCCTGGATGAACTTTCTCAAGAGAACTGGATTTGTTCTTGGACACCTGCATCCTCCAACGTGCCATTTGCCTATGGCTCTGAGAACGCTTGCAGTTCTGAGGTGACGCCAAGGACGGGTGGTCACTAACCAGGGTAGGAACGGCTCCATTTCCCTACAGAACACATGGCACTCCAGAGCAGTGGTGGGAAGCAAAGCAGCCCTGTAAATTAAGGACAGAGTACAGGGTACAAGTGAAATAAAGAAATGTCTTAGGAACTTCAATGTGATTCCCAAAGGAACAGGGAAGAAGCTGTGGCTGGCAGGGCTTTCTGAGCTGAAGGTGAGGGAAATAGACACCCAGAGCAACCAAATCATCAGCCAGGAGCGGCGGAGCAGCATTGCTTCTGGGAAATCCCTACCGGCGCCTTCAAATTAAAGGCAGAAGGCATTAAGAAACCCCGAACTCCAGGGAGGTTCATTCCCATCCATCTTCTTGCCCCAAATCCGGTACGGCCCCGCCTGTCGCGTCACGACAGAGCGCTGTGGTCGCGCCCGGCTGAGGCAGCCGCGCTCTGCCTGTTACCGCGGTTCCCTCTGGCTTTCTACCCCTCCTTGAAAGGAGAGCAGGGCCTGCGGTGTGCCGTGGACTCTGACGTAGTGCCGCCTTGTCTTCTGGGGGAGGAAGGCCGTGCCGGGGAGGCGCAGGGCCGCCATCAGCGGTGGAGGGGCTCCTCCTGCTGGCAGCTGCCTCCGGGACCGCCGCCGAGCCCGGCCGGGCAGAGCAGCTCTCTCTCCCTCCCTCCCCCGGGCCTCTGGGGGTGGAGGTTGGTGTCGTTCCCCGTAGGGTTTTGTTTCGCCTTCGTCTTCGGTGTGTTGTGGGGGTTTTGTTTTCGTTATCAATACTTGTAAATGGGCTGAGAGAGCTGGGCTTGGTCAGCTCGGAGAAGAGAAGGCTCCTGGAGGACCTTACAGTGTCCTTCCAGCACCTGACAGGTGCCTGTAAGAAAGCTGGGGAAGAGCTGTTCATGAGGGCACATGGCAACGGGACGAGGGGTAATGGTTCTAAACTAGAAAAGGGTTGGATATTATGGAAAAGTTCTTCATTGTGTCGGTGATGGATCACTGGAACAGGTTGCCCAGAGAAGTAGTGGAGGCCCCATCCCTGGAGATATTCAAGGTCAGGCTTGATGGGGCTCTGAGCGGCCTGATCTAGTGAGGATGTCCCTGCTTACTGCAGGGGGGTTGGACTAGATGACCCCTAAAGGTCCCTTCCAGCCTAACACATTCTATGATTCTATGAAATACTTGGGGGGGGTGGGTGTCAGGAGGATAGGGTCAGTCTTTTCTCAGTGGTGGGACAAGAGGCAGTGGGCATAAAGTTAAATATAGGAAGTTCTATCTAAACATGTGGAGAAACTTCTTTACTGTGAGGGGGGCAAGGCACTGGCACAGGCTGGTTGTGGAGAGACTGTGAGTCTCCATCTCTGTGCAGCCTGCTCTAGGTGATCCTGCTCTGGCAGGTGAGCTGGACTGGATGATCTCCAGATGGCCTTTCCAGCCCCTGCCCTTCTGTAATCCTGGGATTCTGTTTTTAGTAGTTTTTAAGTAAATTATTTGGGATAACTCAGAGAGGGAAGGGCTCTTACTATTTGTCTGTACTAGGCTGGGCATCCTGGGTCTTGATGCCCAGCTGGGTGTTTCATGGCAGGATTCAGGGGAGCAATGTGAGGCAGGGGGTGTAGTTCAGGCGAGTGCAGGGCAGATGTGAATTTCAGCATATCTAGGTGAATCCTGGGTCCTGTGTGTTGACAGATGTGTAAATATATTTGGTGCTTACATAGTAGCCTCAAGATATGAGTCCTGTGAGTTCCCTGAATCCATGTTAGTTACGTAGTCACTAACTGCAGCAGCAGGACTGTGCTGAGAATCTTCCCAAATAATCCTTTTTCTCAAGGTGTCTTCCTGTTGCACTGACATTCTCTTCATTTCCCTCTGCCTGCCTTCTCATGGGCTAACCCCAGCCTGCTGCTCAACCCCACACAGCTGCTCTCTTGCTCACTCCCCAAAGCAGGATGGGGGAGAGAATCAGAATGGTAAAAGAGATAAAACCTGTGGGTTGAGATAAAGATGGGTTTATAGGTAAAGCACAAACCATATGCACAAACAAAGCAAGACAAGAATTCATTCCCAACTTCCCATGGGCACGCAGGAGTTCAGCTTTCCCCAGGACAACAGGGCTCCATGATATGCAAGCATTACTTGGGCAGACAAATGCCATCACTCCAAACATCCTTCCCATTCCTTTTTCTTCCCCCAGCTTTATATGCCAAACATGATGTCATATGGTATGGAATATCCCTTTGGTCATTTGGGTTCAGCTGTCCTGGCTGTGTCCCCTCCCAACTCCTTGTGTACCTGCAGCCTCCTCGCTGGTGGGGTGGGGTGAGAAGCAGCAAAGGCCTTGGCTCTGTGCAAGTGCTGCTCAGCAGTAATGAAAGCAACTCTATGCTATCAGCACTGATCTAACCACAAACCCAACATAGCCCCATTCTAGCTACTGAGAAGAAAAGATCTCTTTTCCACCCAAACATAGTATGGCCTCCAATACTTCACAGGTTTGCAGACACCATATCTTTCCACATCCAGCCTCCTGTGTGTTCATAGTAAATTTTCAGTGGAAAATTCTTTTGTTGCTCCTCAGCACTTGGCAGGTCTGTGGTTTTGTGTGATGACTTCTGTCACCATAGCTGTCGTTTTCCCCCAGAGGGGACCCTAATCACTTCCTAGAGTTAGCATCAATCAAGGATAGCTGCAGCATAACAATGGTGCTGGAAACTACTGGGAGGTTTTATTCTGAGTTGGAATGGGGACTTGAAACAACCTTCCAATGTTAGTAGTGGGGGACAGATAAAGTGAACTTGTATTAAAAAGAGTGGCCTTCCAGGCCACTGGTCCTGTTTCTGTTCAAGGAGGTTTAAGGATCTGAATCTTGTCAGACCTTCAGAAAATTTCCCTACTGGCTGTGAGAAAGATTGATGTCAAGCAGGTTGGTCTTCTAATCCTTAACTTTTTCTTCTTTTACTTAGCTTTCTTGCTTAGATTTGCCTTTAAAACCATGCTGAATATGTCCCACTCTTAGACTGGGTTGCCAGGTGATTTTTCTTTTTTTTTTTAATAAGAAATGCTAAATGGGCCTTTGCTCAAGATTATCACAACTATTACTTTCAGAGCTTATAGGCCTGTATTGGAAGTAGAGATGTGACTAGCACAGAGGAACAAGCCTGAACTCGACTACCCCATCATCTCCACCTGAGCACTGATGGTATAATATTATGGTATGATATAAATTAGCAAAGCTTTCGATACTGTCTCACACAACATCCTGATAGAGAAGCTGAGGAAACAAGGGATAGATGAGCGGACAGTGAGGTGGGTTGAGAACTGGCTGTCAGACCGGGCTCAGAGGGTGGTGATCAGTGGAGTAGAATCTGAATGGAGGCCTGTGACTAGTGGTGTTCCCCAGGGCTCAGTGTTGGGTCCAGTCCTGTTTAATATCTTCATTGACGACCTTGATGAGGGAATAGCATCCACCCTCAGCAAGTATGATGATGATACAAAGCTGGGAGGAGTGGCTGACACGCAGGAACACTGCGCTGCCATCCAGCGAGACCTGGACAGGCTGGAGAGCTGGGCAGGGAGAAACCAGATGAGATTCAACAAGTGCAAGTGTAAAGTCTTGCACCTGTGGAGGAACAACCGCATGTATCAGTACAGGCTGGGGGATGACCTGTTGGAAAAGAGCTCTGTGGAGAAGGACCTGGGGGTCCTGGTTGATGACAGGTTGGCCATGAGCCAGCAGTGTGCCCTGGTGGCCAAGAGAGCCAATGGGATCCTGGGGTGCATCAGGAGGAGTGTGGCCAGCAGGTCTAAGGAGGTGATCCTCCCCCTCTACTCTGCCCTGGTCAGGCCCCACCTGGAGTATTGTGTCCAGTTCTGGGCTCCCTGGTATAAAAAAGACCGGGGCCTGCTGGAGAGAGTCCAGAGAAGGGCGACAAAGTTGATTAGGGGTCTGGAACATCTCCCCTATGAGGAAAGGCTGAGAGAACTGGGTCTGTTCAGCCTGGAGAAAAGAAGACTTAGGGGGGACCTAATTAGTGTTTATAAATATCTTAGACATGGGTTGCAGGGGGAATTGGCCAGCCCCTTTTCAGTGGTCTGTGGGGACAGGACAAGGGGCAATGGCTGTAAGCTGGAGCATAGGAAGTTCCGCACCAACACGGGGAAGAACTTTTTCCCAGTGAGGGTGCCAGAGCCCTGGGACAGGCTGCCCAGGGGGGTGGTGGAGTCTCCTTCTCTGGAGATATTCAAGTCTCGTCTGGACGCCTGTCTATGTAATATGAGGTAGGGAGCTGCTTTGGCAGGGGGGTTGGACCCGATGATCTCTCTGTGCCACATTGTGTTCTCCAGCATAAAAGTACTCTGAGATGGTAATGCACTGTGATGCCTGTGCTTCTGTAATCTATATCTATCTATAGAGGTTTTTAAATGCTGTATGAGACAGAGCTCATGGCAGCAACTGACACAGAGTTTTGCTGAGGCTGTCTTTGAGAACTGCAGTACCTCTGACTGCTGAAATGAGGAATGGGCTTGCCCTTTCTTCTCAGCAGTTAAGGGGAGGCAGGTATGTGGCTCACACTTAAGGTTCTGGACCTCAGACCCCTCCAAGGGTGCTGCTGCCAAAGGGCTGCTGAGACAAAATCCTTTTTCAATTTTGACTTATTGATGTTTGATAAATATTAGCTGGGCATCTGGGAGATGTCCCCTCCTGTGGGTTCACCATGCTCTTTCTGTTGTAGAGAGTGTCTTGTGTGAGCCTCTGGGTGTGCCAGCATCCCCCCCTTCCCCCTGCCTTTTTAGGGTTTTTTTTCCTAGTTGTAATAATTTTGCAATCCCATTTCCAATTTACAAGAAGCTTTCTTGATGAAAATGTTAAACTACTTGTAAATATATTGAAAATGGCCAGTCACAGAATTGGTACTTTTCTTTAATCTTCTCCTGTAGTACATATTAATTATCTTCCATCCTTCCTGTCAAAATGGGAGTTAAAATTTCCCTTCTATTACACAGACTCAAAATACTAAAAATCCTCTGATGTGGATAATTTAAACTTATAATACAGTAAAATATGGAGTAATTATATGTTACAAATTGAATCTCGAAATTTCTATAGTATTTAATCTGTCTTGTGTTCTGCTGGACTGCTCAGACTTGTATCAGCAAGAGTTCCACTGACATGTATTACAACTTGAAGACTGTGTTGTGATGAATAGTCAGTTCTACCTCTGCCTGTGAAAAGCCAATTCTTATTTTGTTTGCTTCAAACTTTAATTTATTTTAGATACTCATTACAGATTTCACTTTCAGTGATTAAGAAGATAATGCAACTACTCTCAGTGAAAGTAAATGAAAAGCTGATGTTAAATTCACTTCTTTTTTTGGTTCTCTTTCTTTCCTATTTTGTAGCTTGCAATCTCCATGGTTATGAAATACATCACCAAAATGGTGCCAGGAAAGGTGTATGTAACCACAGACTGCTCCTTCTATGGGCAAGAGGGTTACCTGAACCCTATGCCATGTGAATATTTGAAAAAAATGAGACAACACTGTTCAAATATCAGAGTTTCCTTCTAATTTTGGAGCTAAATCTTGTCACAGACTGTGTTTGTGGCGCTCATGGCCGAGGCGGGAAGAGATGGGCCTGTGCCCGTGGAAGCCTCCTGCAACCTCCCTGTTCTCACTTCGAGTTGATCGATGCCCTTACGGCCCTGTGTCCTCCTCTGCTGCCTGGCACCACACTGTTGATACCAAAAGGACCAAGAGATCTCCCTTCAGCCATGAGGATAATGTGGGAGGAGAATTTGCAGGAATAAAACCCAGGTTCCAATTAAAATTTGTTTAGAGGTTCATCTGTTTAAATGTCCAGAACAGGCTACATATGTTAGGCTTTGAGAAATCAGCCTATGTGGAGACAGCTAAATATTGACAGGTGTTTCTGTTCTGTCCAAAACTTAAGCTCATGTTCATAAGTTGACTCATACTTGGACTTCACAGAATCACAAGGTTGGAAAAGACCTTTAAGATCATCAAGTCCAACCATTCCTGTCCTCTACTAAACCATATCCCTAAGTACCTCATCTACCCTTTTTTTAAACACACCCAGGGATGGTGACTCAACCCCGTCCCTGGGCAGCCTGTTCCAGGCCCCAACAACTTTTTCAGTGCAGAATTTTTTCCTGACATCTCATCTGAGCCTGCCCTGGCACAGCTTTGTGCCATTTCCCCTTGTCCTGTCTCCTGTCACCTGGCTGAAGAGACCATCACCCACCTCTCTACAACCTCCCTTCAGGTAGTTGTAGGCAGTGATAAGGTCTCCCCTCAGCCTCCTCTTCTCCAGGCTAAAATTCCCCAGCTCCCTCAGTCACTCCTCAGAGGATTTTACCTCAGATTTCATAGGGTTGGTTTCAGGGTCCTCCCCCAAAGCCACAGGACAAGAAGGAGACATGTTAGAAAAGAGAATGATATCCTTGTTAATAAAGGACCAGAAATAAATATACTGAGAAAAATTATGGAAGGGGGTCTCTAAAAATGTAGAGCAAGGATGTTTTCCCTGTGAGAAGGAGAGGAATCTGCAAAATAGCACCTTCAGAGAGAAGGGGCATGGGCAATTTTCCTTTACCTTTTTCTATATGGGCTCTCCACATGTAAGTTTGATCTGTATTCATGCAATTCTGTGCTATTAAAAGTACTGCCCTCTTAAAAAACCTTATGGTTGAAAACATCTGGTTTTCATATGAAGAGGCTACCTGGACTGTCAAACAAGAGAACATGAAGCCAGATCAATGTGAGGAACTTGGGCAAATGGTAATAAATACCAATAATGGGATAGTGCCATACACAGGATAGCATTTCTTACAATTATACTAAAATTAAGGCAGTATCTGTGTGGGAGTGGGTAACAAGGTAGAATGAAACTCTAAAATGGGGACAATTACAGACCTCTAACTCTCTCTCCTGAAGAGCCATGCAAGCAAGGAACTCTGCTTTGCTTGGCAGACTTCAGTTTCAAAGCAGAGAAAAATGCTTCTGACACACTGTTTAGGGTAGTGAAGGAACAGCAGACAAAGTCAACTGCACAGTCAGGGTTTCACCTTCAGATTACAGCATCAGAAGCTCCCTGGCCTCAACCTGCCCCTCATCTTTTATTTTGTCTCCTTCTAATTCCTTTCTCTTTGTGAAACAAGTGTGAAACCCGCTCTCATACGGATGCATGTGCCTCAGAATCCTCTTCTGAGAACTGGGTTATCCTGTGTAAAATTTACTTCTCTCTATTTCCCTGTTTATTTTTATCTACTCACTGCAGCAGGCTCATGCAGGAAGATGGTGTGTGGTATTGCTTCTTGTGGCATAGGGCACCTTTAATTCAGACTCAGGATGAGGTTTTGCTGAGAGAAATAGTGTGCAGAGAAAAGAGTAGGGTTGCTTTTTTTTTCAGACAAATCTATTTGCCAAAAAGGGGTTTCACTGAGGCCACTCTGAGCCTCACATCCCAATAGAATTGGGTGAATAGTTTTGGCCAAAAGAGGGGAAAATGACATTTTGTTAATGCTTGATTCAAATGACCCAGTAATGAAACATCACAGTGTTTCAGGGTGGGTTTGTAGGCAAGTGCAGGTGCTGTCCATGCAGGAAGGATGCAGTGGTCCTTTCCCCCCTTACTTTGGGATAACCCAAAGACCAGGGAATATTCCAGCTGTCAGGAATGCAGGGATCAAACCTTCCTTGTGCTGACACAAGTCCATAAAGAGCAGGTGGGAACCCCCTGACCCTTTGCTTTGGCTGTGTGAGCAGAACATTGAAATGCTTCATATTTTATTGAAATGCCAGTAGAAAGATATTCAGGTACTTAATGCCTCTGTGATAAATAAAATGGGGTTTAAAGTGCCTTTGAGACTTTGCCAGCAGTCAACCTCCAGCCTTTTACAACCTGTGTTTTTCAAAATATCATGGCAATTAAGATAATGTTATTCCTATTTCTAATGATACATTTGGGGACTTTTTTATTTGGCATCCTACCTTTTAGCATAAACTTTTCATTGTTTTTTTTCCTCAAGGAGCAAAGCTAAAAAGTCTGACTTTGTGTGGGGTTTGAAAGGTAGAATTATCCTTCAGATTGCAGGAAAAATGAAATAGCTTGTAAGAGCTGAAAGCAGGATTTCTCTGCATGTTTGTTTCTGTGCATATCTCAAAGGAATCAGTCACTTGTTGATTTTTCTGCTTAAGGTAATTCCTCTGCTGTTAGTTGAATCACAGAGTTGTAGGGGTTGGAAGGGACCTCCAGAGATCATCGGGTCCAACCCCCCTGCCAAAGCAGCTCCCCAGCTCATACTGCACAGATAGGCATCCAGACGAGTCTTGAATCTCTCCAGAGAAGGAGACTCCACCACCTCCCTGGGCAGCCTGTCCCAGGGCTCTGGCACCCTCACTGGGAAAAAGTTCCTCCACATGTTGGTGTGGAACTTCCCGTGCTCCAATTTGCAGTCATTGCCCCTTGTCTTATCCCCACAGACCAAAGAAAAGGGGCAGGCCAATTCCCCCTGCACCCCATACTTAAGATATTTATAAACATTGATTAGGGCCCCCTCAGTCTTTTCTCCAGGCTGAACAGCCCCAGCTCTCTCAGCCTTTCCTCATAGGATAGATGTTCCAGGCCCTTAATCATCTTCGTAGCCCTTCTCTGGACTCTCTCCAGGAGATCCCTGTCCTTTTTATACCAGGGAGCCCAGAACTGGACACAATACTCCAGGTGGGGCCTGACCAGGGCAGAGTAGAGGGGGAGGATCACCTCCTTAGACCTGCTGGCCACACTCCTCCTGATGCACCCCAGGATCCCATTGGCTCTCTTGGCCACCAGGGCACACTGCTGGCTCACAGCCAACCTGTCATCGACCAGGACCCCCAGGTCCTTCTCCACAGAGCTCTTCTCCAGCAGGTCAACCTCCAGCCTGTACTGATACATGCAGTTGTTCCTCCCCAGGTGCAAGACTTTACACTTGCTTTTGTTGAACCTCATCTGGTTTCTCCCTGCCCAGCTCTCCAGCCTGTCCAGGTCTCGCTGGATGGCAGCGCAGTGGAGACCAGACTCTTCATGTAAGAAAAACTACAAGGAAGTCTCAGATAAGGGTTTAATCTCTTTATATCTGTTCAACAGAACCCAGGGAGGTGCTCTGACTTGTGGAAAGGTGTGCCTGTTGGAAGAGACAAGCTGTTCCTGTGATACCTGCTATTAATCCTGTCTTTCACCATGCACAGTCTGCTGCCCCTCCAGCCAACGTGCATGCTGCTGCCACCATCATTTAAAGGAGGAGGAAGAAATAATATCACAGAGTTGTAGCTGACAAAGTGTAATTATTTTTCAGTGTACATGGAGGTGCTCACCAGCTTGATAATGCTTGTCCTGCTCATCTTCATTGTATTTATGTACAGCAGGTGAGTGCTTGTACTCTATAAAGAAAATGTAATCCTATTGACTTTGGCAAAATTGAATTAATACCATATATAACCTGATTTCAAGTTTATAGGGGCTTTCACAGATATTGAATTTTCTTTTTTTTTAATCCATCCCCAGAAATGTCTGTGCTGCCTGCCCAGGGAATGCAGAATGAAGGTGAGGGATGAGAATTATCTGTGTGGTAAGCCACAACAGAGCTGGTTTGAGTATCCAGCCCCATAAATTTGGATGTTGGTTTGATGCAACTAACTCCTTTCAGCCATGGAAAAAAGGAGGACACAACTTTATCCCATTGAAAGGAAGCTTTGAGAAAAATTATTTGTGCCCTTCCAGATGGGCCTGAGCTGCTTAGGCAGCTGGATCTTGCCCTGACTGTGCAGTGCAGTTCCAATTAAGACATCTAACTGTAGGCACCTTTGTGTGTGCTAGGTGTCCCATCTCTCCTGATAGCTACTCAGTACAGTCAGTGAAGCCTAGAGGGCAAAGCAGCTATTTGATGTCTGCTTTAGGGGGTGAGCTGAACCTTGTTCTGGGCTCCTATCACTCTGCTGATTTACAAAACTCTATCCAGTTACCTAAATGTAAGCATATCTTGCCAAATCTGATGCCCTAGGGTATTCGGGCACATGTCCAGCTCTAGAAAACCTCACCACAAGCAGAACATGGACCTCTGGCAGCAAGTCCAGAGAAGGGCAACGAAGATGGCCAGAAGGCTGGAGCACCTCTCCTATGAAGACAAGCTGGGAGAGTTGGGCTTCTTCAGCCCGGAGAAGAGAAGGCTCCAGGGAGTCTGTATAGATGCCTTCCAGTACCTGAAGGGACCTACAGGAGAGCTGGGAAGGGACTGTTTGTAAGGGCATGTAGTGATAGGATGAGGGGCAGTGGTTTTAACTAGAGTGAGGGATGTTTAGATTAGACATTAGGAAGAAGTTCTTTACTTTGAGGGTGCTGAGACACCGGCAAAGGATGCCCAGAGAGGTGGCGGAGGCTCCATCCCTGGAGGAATTCAAGGTCAGGCTTGATGAAGCTCTGAGCAACCTGATCTAGTTAAAGATGTCTCAGTAAGCAGGGGGGTTGGACTAGCTGACCTTTAAAGGTCCCTTCCAACCCAACACATTCTATGATTCAGACACCTGCCAGCCTCACACAGGTGTCTTATAGGGCCAGTGGGAAATCTCTGCCCTGCTAGAGGCCATTCAGAAAACTCAACTCATCTCAAGTGATACTGCATCTCAACACATAAGCAACTGACCCCATCCCTGTCTTAGTGTTGGCTGTAATGGGAGCTCTGGCATCCAGCTCATGTCAGCACCTAGATTCAGGTGATTGAATCTCAGACTGAGCCTCCTTAGTCCTTTCTTTCTTAGTGCCTGCTGCTTGCTCCCTGGTAACATAGCAATGCTGTGGCTTTCCTTGCTGCTATTAAAGCAACTTCTAATACTATAAATATAAGAAAATGATCATTTTAGCCTCAGTTATGAGTTAGATTTAAAAGTTACATAAAGCATGGGCAGTTCAATGTGTCCTTGCAAGACCACAGGAGATGGGCACAGAATTCCCAGGATTCACTGACAGACTTCCATAGTAGAAGGTATAGCTGCTGTCCTACCTTCGTCTCTCACAGGCAGTTTTTCTGTCTAGCTTTGGCCTTTATTTGTAACTGGTGGAGGGTTGAGTGCACTCAATCTTCAGCCCACATCTTTCCTGAAAACAGCCATCCTAGCCCACTTTGGTCCACTTACACACTAAACTATTAGAAGTAGGGGTAAGTGAGGAGGCTCTTACTCCTCTAACAATGCTATCTTTTTGTAGAAGGACAAAAGATAACATAGGAAGAATCAAAAAAAGGAATTAAGAATTCTACTGATGATTAAATCCTGCATCTCCATGCAGCACAACATAATAGACCAGCATTTGGAATCTTCTTCTGTCTGACACCCTTCTGACTGCCATCTGCATAGCTCTAAAAATATTCCTAACACCAAGAAAATCTACTAAAAATATTCTGGTTTTCTTAATTCACCCACAAAAGGCATTTATCTACAAGGTACTGGTTATCACTTTAATGTGACCCTATTGTATAAAGTTCTCTGGTATTTGTGTTAGTAAATGTGGACCTATGGTAATATATATTTTCTTTATGAACCTTTAGTAATCATAAATGCAGGGTTTTTTTAAACTTATGATGGATATCTATTTCAGCAAAGGTTTTGGAGATTCCTGAATGGGGGAGGATGTTATGAACTTGGTTCTAACATCTTCTGTTGCTGTTAGAACTGCTTGGGGGTGTGAGCTGTGGGGATGTGGAAACACTGGGTGTCCTGCTGTTTAGTTGTGACTCAACTGTGACCAAAGTCATTCTTCCTGTTACACAACTTACTTAAACCAAATATTAGCAACTCTGGGCTTCTCCACATTGTAATTTTTGCTGCAGTCTACTGTTGTTATGGTCTCTGCCTTCCAGAAAGAGTCTTTTCCTTCCCCCCCACCCCTTTCCCTAAGTCTTCCACTTTTGCTGACAGCCTCCCTCTGCTCTGTGGGTATCAACTGCTTCTAATTATTTAATTAACATATGTAATTCAAACTCAGAGGTGTTGTGCTCATTCTGTCTTTAGCCTGAAGTGTGCTGCTTCTTCATATCTGAAGGAGGGTTTGTATACCTAAAAACTCTTACCTTTCTTTTTCAAATACATCAGATGGTGTTATAAAGTATCTTTCCCCACAAATCTTACCTCAATGGAATGTCAAGAGGGGACAACCTGTGTTTGATGGTTATCTGTAATGCCTTCTGGTCAGACACTTGTTTTCAGCATGGTGTCTCTTTTTTGGAGGAGTTCTGTTCTTCAAGCCTGACTTAGTCTCCTTTCTGTTGATCAAGATGGTGATCTTAGGATATGGACTATATTCCAGGCTTTGTAAGGTGAAAAGTACCACAGGTAGAGGGCTTAGATGTACTTCAGTCTCCTCTGCTGAGTTCACTTCTTGAATGCTTGGCCAGTCTTTCTTATTCAGAAGTGGGAATTTGTGCTTTTTTGGCAGATGGCAAGGTGGGTTGGGTTTTTTTTTGGTGCCTTCTCTCATGCTGCCTCCTGTTCTGGCACTTTCTTCTCCTTGTGATGAGTTGTCCCTAGCCAGAGGCCATGTGCCCCCCAGTCACTCTATCACTCCCTTCCTCAGCTGGACAGGGGAAACAAAGTGTAACAAAAGGCTCATGGGTCCTGATAAAGACAGGGACAGAACATTCATCACAGGCAAAACAGGCTCAACTTGGGGAAAATCAACTTATTACCAATTAAATCAGAGTTGAGTAATGAGAAATAAAACAAAATCTTAAAAAAACACCTTCCCCCTTCCTTCTTTGTGGGCTTCACTTCAGTCTTGATTTCTCTCCCTCCTCACCCGGAGTGGCAGGGGGGACACAGAATGGTGGTTGGGGTCAGTTTATCACACATTGTCTCTGACCTTTCTTCCTCCTCATGGGGAGGACTCCTCACACTCTTCCCCAACCCCACCCTGGGCTCCCTCCCACAGCAGACAGTCTGACATGAACTTCTCCAATGTGAGTGTTTCCCACAGGCTGCAGGTCAGGAACTGCTCCATCATGGATCCCTTCCATGGGGTCGCAGCCTCCTTCAGGTGTCCTCACCTGCTCTGGTGTGGGGTCCTCCATGGGCTGCAGGTAGATATCTGCTCCCCTATCCTACTCCACGGGCTGCAGGAGAATCTGCTTCAGAACCTGGAGCACCTCCTACCCCTACTTCTTCACTGACCTGGGTGTCTGCAGGGTTGTTCCTCTCATGTTCTCACTCCTCTCTCTGGATACAAAAAATTGCTCCTCTTTTTGTTGCTGTGGGGGTTTGTTTGTTGTTTTTTCCTGTTCTTAACTATGTTATCCCCAAGGCACTACCACTGTTACTGATGGGCTTGGCCTTGGTCAGCAGTGCGTCTCTCCTGGAGCCAGATGACACTGTCAGGCATAGGGGAATCTTCTGGCAGCTTCTCACAGAAGCCACCCCTGTAGCTCCCCTCCATTACCAAAACCTTGCAATGCAAACCCAGTACACTCCTGAAGGTTCATCCTGCCTCCTTGTTTTCCTTAAATAAATGAACAAAAAAAGCTACTGATTTATTTTAGGGATTCTCTTTTTGTCTGTTTTTTCAATAGTCCTAAAGGTCCACAAGAACAGTTAATTACCCTAACCTTAGTAAAAACAAATGAGGCTCACAGCCTGTCTTATTTGGAGTGGGCATTGAAGATAATTAGAAAATTTCTTTCCTCCTTGTTTGACAGACACAGGCTAAATTAAAACCCCAGAAATTGAGGTC
Source organism: Laterallus jamaicensis coturniculus (assembly GCA_022605575.1). Lineage (NCBI taxonomy): Eukaryota > Metazoa > Chordata > Aves > Gruiformes > Rallidae > Laterallus > Laterallus jamaicensis. Next base: position 11,125,305 of record JAKCOX010000023.1, on the reverse strand, counting down.
ATATCAGGCCTGCTTTTATCTTGCTTTTTGGTCATTCTCTCATTTTCAATATTCCTATTTATTGTATACATTCTGCTCTTTAAATGTTAACAGTTCAGGGTGTACCTTTCTCCTTTGTTGTTTTTTTCATTCTGTGAACCTCTGCAGAAACTGGCTTTTCACATCGAAGCTCAAAGGGGCTCAGAGGGCTGGGGGCAGTGGATAAGCATGGGACTCCTAATGCTAGGGTCATGAGCTCAACCCTCATGTTGGGTACTGAAAAGGGGACTGTTGTTGTACTCCATCTTAGCTGAAACCAGGACACACAGCTGTGCTGAACTGCCTCTCTTTGAGAAGCCCCTCAAGCACTGAATACCTCGCTCCATAGTTGTCCATTTGCCTGGCCAGCACACCATGTCTTCAATGCCGAGGTACCTTACTGACCCAACATTAACACAGTACTGCACAACACAGGGACCAACCCAACACTCCAGCTGCACTCAGACTGTCCTGGAGGCACTCAACTGGACAGCCAGCCCCTTTTATGGGGAAGTGTTATCAGGTGGTGGTGTGGAAACAGCCAGGGCTGACTCAGCTCACCTGGGCTGGCTGCTTGGGGAGGCTGGCTCTGGCTTGGCCAGAACCAGGACACTATGCATGCAGGGCACCCATGGAAATTGAAACCCATGGTGTTTTGGTTAAAAAGAAAAGTCTCTGTGAATGAACAAAAAAATGACTGGGACTTGTTTTGTGGTTGAACTTAAATCCATAATTGACATTCATTTCATACACACAGACCTTGGCAATCATTCCAAAGATATACTTTCACCAAACATATTTTGATACTCAAATAATCAAGTTATCCAGAGAAGTTTAGTACCAGATCAAGTCAAACTAATATAGCAACATTGGCAGCATGATATACTCTCATAATAAACTCATCATTAATGCTTGATTAAATACCATCTAGTAAGACTTTGAACATTTATCCAAATCAATGTTTTTTTAAGATCAGTTAAATGATGCCTGGAAAACAAAATAATGGGATTGCTGTTAAAACATCAACTTGTATTCAATCCCATTGCTCACCTCCCCAGTGAATTCCAGGGTTTCTTTATTTTATTTGTTTAGAAAACTCATGTTTCTCAAAGAGGTGATGATATATCACTAGAGAGACCCTTGGTAACCTGTCCAAAGTCACAAATATTTATTTACTATTAATAGAAATCAGAGAGAGTTTTTCAAGTTCTTATGCTCCTGAACTAAATGTCCATTATCTGTCTGCCCAGAATGCTTATCTGTAGAGTCACATCACATCTAGATTGTGTAATTTCTTATCTTGACTAATAAACATAAGCTGACCACTTCAAGATGGTAAGGGTGGGATCAACAGCTTTATGGAAGGAAAGAACATATATTTATTTTCCCTAACAGAGAGAGACTCCACAAAAGGAGGAGCTTTTCTAATTACACATCTGAAAGTTTAGGAGGTACCTGGGGGTCCTATTTTAGTTAAAAGCAGGAACCAGCTCAGACCTAGCCATTTCTGAATCTTCCCATTCCATAGCTGGTACCTACAACAGAGATTTATTTATTTTTTAAGACAATGGGACCTGTTTGAGGATCAAGGGCTGCTAGGAGAGAGGATCCACCTGACCAAGGAGGGCAAAAGCACCTCAGCAAACAGACTAGCTAACCTAATGTGAAGCACTTCAAACAAGAAATAACAGGAGAGGGAGAGGACAGCTACATTCAAATGGGAAAGTGAACAGAGTTGGCAAGCAGAGGTTGCAGGGTGATACAGAGAAGAGAGACCTTGTAAACAGCAAAAAGGATTGAAAGGGCCTCATCCTAAGGTGTTGCAGTTTTGTGTAGCTGTGCTGCTTCGGGGGCCTTTGTAAGCCGCAGTTACAGCTTTCTGCAAGCCCCATAGTTTGTAAGCATGGGTCAATTCAAGGCCAAATTGGAGGCTGAGCCTATCAGAGCTGGTCACAGCGCCTCTGGGACTCACATATAGGAGAATAAAAAAGAGGTTTGGTGAGTATTTGGCCTCTAGCCAGGGCCAAACCCACCACATAAGGGTATGCACATAACTAAAGATGTGCCTACAGGACAGCATGGTGGGGAAAGCTTTTACCTAGAGGGAGATACCATTGATGAGAGACAACAGTGGGACTCCATGGAGCTCTGCCTGGAAGAGGGTGATGAGCCAGCTTAGAGCATTAATGGGTATGGGTTAGGAGGAAAACCAGCACAAGTGATGTTGCAGTGGGTGTCTGCTACAAACTGCCTGATCAGGAAGAAGTAGAAGATGAAGCTTTGTCGTAAAACTGGGAGAAGTGGTCTTCAGGGTCCTTATAAGAGGGAACAGGTCAAAAAGCTAGACAACCCTAGAATTCAGCTTTTGCAGGGATCTGCTTGGGATAATCCCATGAGAGACGGTCCTGGAGATAAAAGGCATTCATGAGAGTTGCTTGATATTGAAGGACTGTCTCCTTTAAGCTCGTGAATGGCCCTTCCCACTGGTACTCAATGCATGCTTCGCTTCAATTTTTAAAAGTCCCTTCCAACCTAATGCATTCTATGTGCACAGCACATACACAGACTGGCTACACAGGTCAACCCATGCAGATACAAAGTGCACTGGAATAGTTCTTCTCTTCATAGTAGCTAGGATGGGGCTTTGTGATTTGGGTTTGTGGCTAGAACAGTGCTGATAGCACAGGGATGCTTTCATTGCTGCGGAGCAGCACTTGCACTGAGCCAAGGCCTCTTGTGCTCCTCACCCCATCAGTGAGTATGCTGGGGGTGCACGAGGAGTTGGGAGGGGACACAGCCAGGACAGCAGACCCCAACTGACTGACCAAAGGGATATTCCATATCATGCTTGGCATATAAAGCTGGGGGAAGAAGGAGGAGGGGGGCGGCATTTGGAGTGATGGTGTTTGTCTTCCTGAATAATGGTTACATGTGATGGAGCCCTGCTGTCCTGGAGCTGGCTGAACTCCTGCCTGACCATGGGAAGTGGGGAATGAACTCTTGCATTTCTTAGCATGTGTGTACTGCTTTTGCTTTCCCTGTCTTTATCTCAACCCATGAGTCTTTTCACTTTACTCTGCTGATTCTCTCCCCCTCCCTCTGGGAAGGAGTGAGTAGCTGCATGGGGCTGACCTGCTGGCTGGTGTTAAACCAAGACAGAGAGAGTGGTGAAGCGCTGGAACAGGCTGCCCAGAGAAGTAGTGGATGCCCCGTCCCTGTAGGTGTTCAAGGCCAGGTTGGATGGGGCCCTGGGCAGCCTTGTGTCGATCCAGGCCTGAGGTTGGTGGCCCTGCCTGTGGCAGGGGGGGTTGGAGCTGTATAATGCTTGGGGTCCCTTCTAATCCATGCCATTCTATGAGTCTATGACACAAGCATCCAGCCCCTCTTACCTGCTTATCCCTGTTTTCCCAACTGGTTTCTCCCCAGATCACCTAGATGCCTCCCTTCTCCACATTTGGTTCCTGCCCTAAGCATCCCACAGTTATTCCTGGGTAATGCCAAACTTCTCTTTCCCTGCATCTCATAATGTGTTCAAGCCCTCAGAAGCAACATCCTAGAGGATGTGAAGAGCCACTCCTGATGACTCATTGTGGTGGGCTCCATGCCTGGATGCCAGGGCTTGTGGCTCTTCTGGGGCAATCCTGTGAGTGACCAAGACAGGGTGTCCATGCTTGGGAGTGTTTATCTGCCTCCTATTGCTCTCTGTTCTCCTTTGTGGGACCTTCTGTTACATAAACCATAAAACTTCTCTGTGCAGCAGGAAAAAAGGGAATATAGGGAAGGGCTGAACTGACTTACTCAGGTGATCTTACCCTCCATCTGCTTGCTGTGGGACATCCCAGCTGTGAACTAGCCCAAGGCCCACGGGCTGCTATGCTGTGTTTATTTTCTGTGTTGTAGTGCAAACAATTAGAAGAGGGCCAATCTTTTTCTTTTATAATTTGGTTACAGATGCTTTAAAACAAAGCAAACAAGTTACTTCATATTTGTCAGTGCTGTGCTGGGGCTTGTTAGATAGATCCCAAGGCTTGGAGGTTATGAAGGGAGAGTTATCTGGTGCTGGGAATTACGTGGTTTTGGGTTGCAGCGCCTTGCCTTGGCAAGAGCTTCATGGAGTAAGGGCAGGCATGTCATGTCAGGCTTCCAGGGAACTTTATAATGGAAAATGGGATGTCTGTGGTGTTGGCCAGGGGTTAATCAGCAGTGAAGAGAGTTAGGAAGGTGGTTAAAGTTTTAAAACTCTAATTTTGTGTTTCAATGACAAATTACATGATTGGTATTAGAATATCTGAAGTTCCTGCCCTTAACTGCTCTGTGGTGATCACCAGCCTTACCAAGGGAGGAGGCTGAAAAATTTGAGGAGTTATTTTGTAAGTGTAGTTGCAGGAATGTTTAAAACCACAGTACTTCTTTTAACTGCTTATTTTCCAGTTATGCTCCAGGAAAGTCAAGATAGAGTCAGTGGGGGAAGCAGAGGTTCCTATTTGTCATCCCCAGGTGCTTGCTAAGCTCTTTTTCTGAATGACTCAGTACAGTACAGAAAGTGAAGTAGTTTCTAAGAAAAAAAATAAGAATCTATTGTGCAGTAATGTATTTTTCAAGGAAAATCCCTTCTGAGTCATCACAAATGTTCTCTAGCAGTTACTAGAGGACCTATTTTCCACCCATAAATAGTTTCTTTTGTACTTAACTTCAAAAGCCAATATCTTTCTGGTTTGGAATTAAACTCAAGAGTGTTGCTTTATCAGACCATTTGTTATTGCAGTAGCTGGTTGATTACAGATGTACATCTTTTTTTTTTTTTTCTTTCTTTTTTTCCCTTTATTTCCCCCCCCCCCAGGTCTTTTTAGAGGGCCAATCACTATGGTAACCACATTACAGAAAATTGCTTGGTCTCCTTAAAATACCCTTCAGGAAAAGGTCATTTGTTATTAACATTTTCTGACTAAACTCAAAATGTTAACGCCGTCGAGAACACCGTCGCTGTTTCTAAACTTGCCTGGGCTTTTTCTTTACCATCTACCTTTCAGTTAACTATCAAAACAGGACAAAATATTGAGACTCCAAAACAATGGTAAAGCTGCAGAGTGTTGAGCATGTTTTGAAATAGGGAGTTTTGTGCGTGATGCTCTGTTTTGGTTCCTGGCATTCGCAGCTTTGTCTCGTTGTTTTCATTTCTCCAATTCTAGGGGAGAGGGAGGGGGGAGTTGAGGGGGATGTGGGGTGGGAATCCAGGCTGAAGTTAGCCTTTCCACCTCTACAGGCTAGGACTGAAAGGAAGGGATGGGAGTACGGCTGCCAGGCAGGCATCTGTTGTTGAATTATGAAATAGCTGTTCTGGATAGTCATTTAACAGCCTGGAAGTGGCTGGTTTAAAGGTTTCTGCTCACAGGGTAAAAATGCATCCAAGGGGTGTTAGATGGGGGGAAAAAAATCAGGTCTGATTGTAATAATAGGGTCCTGGCCCGTGAAGTGAGAAGGCACGAAGTTGGGCCCTTTCTGGCGCACGCCACTTGTGTTCTGCTTGATTGGACGCGTTGTTTCTTTGCCATTTCCCATTATCTCCATTGCTGGCCAAGGAGTCACATGTTTGTCTAGTTTTCTTGTTTTGCAGATAGCTGTTTGCAGCTTTTATCCTAGCCCAGTAAACAATTAACCAAAAAAAAAAAAAAAGGCAAAAAAATCCCCTTTCTTTGGAGTCCCATCATTTTGGAATTGACAAACAAGTTAAAAAGGCTGCCAAAAGAAAGCAGGAGTTGGAGGAAGTTAATTCGCATTGATGTGTGCATGCCACTGATAGCAAGTTATGCCTATGACATTCTGACATCGCCTCTCAAAAAAGAGAAAGAGTGGAGTGGAGTGAAAGACTAAGAGGATGTTCATTTAATTGGAAAGCCTACTGAGATCTGAGGCAGCTGAGGCAAAGGATGCACCCTTTTTCTGCACAATGGCATTGGTTGAAGGTTGTATATAAGGTGGCCTTATTAAAGTGACAAGGCAATTTAATTCTTTTGTGCACAATGATTCTACTTCATTGATTTACAATGGGAAGGATATAATTTTGCTAGTGTTGGCAAAAAGCTCAAATGTCAGGCTTTTCAAATTGCCATACTTGCCTTGTTCAGGATGAATAATGAATAAGTCACCTTTTGTCTACAGTTAAATATTCTTGAATAAATACAAAGAAGATAAAAGACATAAATGATTGCCTGATTTATATTTAAAATAAAGATCAACATTGTGATAAATGGTTGAAAATGCGTAGTGTGAAGTAATATGACTATGCTGATAATTACATTATCAATTAAGGGCCAGCCCAGGTGTGGAGTGTTACAGAATGGATGGCAGAGAGAAACCCCCAGTGTGGAACATGCCAAACTTGGCTGTCTGGAAAGGGGAGCAGGGAGGGGGGCAGGGAGTGAAGAGACCCTTAGCTAATGCAGGGGATCTCACGTTTAAAGTCAGACCATGTAATGTACTGAAATATCCGTTCTCTCGGGAAGCTGTAGCCGTTGCTTCTTGCTTTGTCATTACCGGGATGCATCGGTCTCCTGTCTGGAAACACATTTTGCTCCATTTATTCCTGATGGTGTATGTGGGTGGTGAAGGCTGCTCGTTCTTTCTCAGAATCTGTCCTTATTCAAAGAGGAACAGGTCTTAAGACCTACATCTAAGGTTCATAACTCATGAGATTGTCAACGTGCCTGTAAAAGAACAACTTGAAAAAACCCAGGAGGTGCAAAGATACACTGAATGCTCCTTACCCATTCCTAGGCCATAAGCAGCAGTCCTTGCCTTCATATGCACAAGCACACAGCTTTTAATTTGGCTAAAATAACTGTCTTTAAACCATACCTCCTCTTGATTTGTTGTTCTTTCTCTTCTAGAAAGCTTTGTTTGTATTTAATAAATGTCTCAGTGTCTTAAACAAGATTATCCTAAAAGATTATCTGCTTAGATGCTTCTGTTAGATGAAATGTATGCCTTGAACTTGTGGGGCAGGAGGCAATCTCAGAAGTAGCTGGCTGGCATGAGAGTGTGATGTGATTAACATCTCAGGATGCTGTGAGTGGAAATGCAAAACAAAGTGTGATGGAGTGGGTGCGATATACACCTGGGTCCTACCATACTCAGATCCTGATGATGGAAGGAAGGCTCACAGTCCTTACATGCAAAGCCTTACAAAAGTGCTGCAGGTGAATTCAATACACCCATAGTACAACATGTGCAGCTTTACAGCTAATCACGTGCTTTAATGGTATATGTGTATATCTGAGAGAGGGCTTTCTGTGACTTTAAAAACACCACTCCCTCTCCCCCCACCAAAACCCCCGCTTCCAACCCCATTAAAAAGCCCCCAAACCAACCATCCAAAAAACCCCTTCCAGAAATGCAGAAATGTGCCATCAGAAATAGATCATCATCAGGCTCAACTACATCTGCCATGCAGACATCATCCATTGAATGAACCAAGTGTTGTGCAATAGTAGCAGACTGTAACTGTCTAAATGAGTGAGGTCAGGGTTTGGAGACTGGAGGGGTGTCTTATGTGCATGATTGACAGCAAAGATGACGTGGCATTCCTCAGCTTTGGGCAGGGGCAGCGTGTGCTCTTCTGTCTACTGTTTTCTGTGACATCCTGACTCTGTCCTTGTACCAATCTTTCCACCATCACTCTTCAGGCTCTCATGTCCTTATCTTACTCTCCCACACATTTCCTTGTTCACTGAGACTGAGAGATCTCCTTTTGATCCTTTTCCTGCATCCCTAATCTTCAGAAATATTCTTCCTTTCTGTGTGCATACACTTCCATTTCTCCCTATATTTTTTCCAATCATGTTTCTCACTTCCATGGGGTGTGTTGCAATGCAAAATAAGATGGAGGTATTTCACCCTTTTTCCTTCTCATTGTTTCAAAAGCCCAACAAAGAGCAGCAACTCAAAGAGAAGTGCTCTTGCCTTCCCTGCTAGGAGTCTGCACCCTGCTTATCTCTGCACGGGATGATGGTAGTGGTCAGTAATGTTGCCCAGGAGCAGAATCTGCCTTCCACTCTGTCCTGTAGTGTTAGGCCAGATGTTGAGAGCGACTAGTTTCTCCCTTGCTGCCAAGAAGGACCTTGTAGGTGTTCTCCAGCCTATTGTGGGTTTGTCACTACCAGACTGTTTCCTGAAAGAGTCCTTGTGTTGGCAGCTGGCATCTGAAAGCTGCAGGTTCATCAGATAGTTCCTACTTCTAAAGTATTGCTGTCTGCTAATCCCTGCAGTACCTATTTCTGATGTGGCTTTTAATTCCTAGAACTGAACAGTGCTGGAGTTGTGTTAAGTGGGATGTTAAATGCCTCTTGCAGTGGGTCATTGTGAGAAAATAGTTTGGTTCCTTAATATCTGAAAAATCTGTGTTAGTTGATAGGGACTAATTTGAAGCTGACAAATGTCATTCTTGCTCACATTGAATAGGGTGAAGTCTGACATTGTTATAGAGAGAGAAGCACGTGAGAAGAACAAGAATATTGCCTGCTCCTTTTAGATTAGACATAACTTTAAGCTTCACATGGCTTAAGTATCTATTAAGTAAAAGTTCATTCAGTGTGTGTTTGACTGCACCTTCTCTCTCAAGTTACTGCTACAGGTCTAATTGACCAAGAAGCTGCTGGACTTCTGGGTCTGTGGAAAGAAACTGGCTACTGATTTCTTTGAGTCCCACAACAGTAACAGTTATAGTAGCTTTACTTGTGAAAGGAGCCTGTTGTGTAAGTGTGGTGAGCTACAAGGGGCAAGGTAGGTAGGAAAATAGAGTATGTAATAGAATTTCCTTTGGAAAAGAGCAAAACTAGTGAGGAAACAGTATTTCTCTGATGCAGCTGTGTCTACATACAATGAACATATGAATTGAATGTGAGTTATGGTAACTTATCCAGGCAACTTCATGTGTGAAGGCTATCTAAGCCTGTTTGCAAAGGATCTGTCTGCTAGGACTTCTGTGTTTGCAATACTTTGTATTCTCATTGTTTCTTTCTTTGTGTCGTGTCTTTTTCTGACATGCAGCTTTGTCAATCACTGATCTAGCTACAGCAGCTGCTGTATCCTTCTCCCAGTAAGGTTGCATGGGCCAGCTTCTGCTCAGATCTTGCATTCTGCTTTTATTTCAGGACCATCCAAGATCTTGCTTTCTTCCTGAATGAGGAGCAGATGATCAGTGGTTTTTGGGGGATCCAGCTTCACAATATGACCATGAGATACAGGAGTGAGGTGTGTTATCACTGTAATAAAATCATCAGACTCTTTATAGAAAACTTGTAACAGACTGAAAATGTGTCCTTGTTAGCTCATGTTAGCTATGCTTAATAGGACACACCCCCCCACCTCCATGGGTATTTGGTCTTCGTACTTTTTCTGCTTGTTGGGCTGCTTGCTGTGATGAAAAGAAAATGTAAAGTATTATCCTGTAATTAACCTATAGCATAATCAGAAGGATACACCTAGTTTGAACACTACCCCTCTGGAAGGAGCAAACAGGTGGGTGAGATGTACCACTGCTATTTCAGTGAGGACCAAGTGGGCACCCCACTTTCAGGAGACTTACAGAGGGCAGCAATTTCCAAATCAACATCAATTAAGCAAAAGAAATCAGTATACAATGACTATTTGATAGCATCATAGCTTGGAAGGGACCTTGAAAGATCACCTCGTCCAACTTTTTCTTTTAGTGAAGAGTCTGACAGGAAAAAGCCAACAATGGAAATTCTTTGTTAACCCCAACTATTTGTCCTGTATCCAGAAAATGTTGGGAGAATGAACTATTGCAAAGATCCATGTAGCTGGCAATGCATTTCAGGGCTTCTTTGTAGGTTCATTTTTACAAGAATATACAGGAAAGAATCTCTTTTAGTGCTGGGGAGTGTTAATGTTAAGAGCCCAAACCTGAGCCGTGGAGTTTGTCTGTTGTATCAGTTTCTGCCATCCTCACCTATCCCAGCTCCATTCTTTCACCCTGAGAAATGCCCTGTGAGGGGTTTGTCTCTTCTTCTTTTTTTCAGTTTTTAAATTTTAATGCAAGCATTTATTGTGGTGGTATCTATTTCACAAATAGGCTGAGGTAACTGGAAATATAAAACTGAATCCTGCATTTTTCCTCTCTTTGCAATTCTAGCATCTCTTTTTTGTTTTGACATTAAAACAAGTCTCCTGAGAAGAACTTGAATGTTATACCAGGAAGATGCCATTTTTTTAGGAAGAATTTATGAAGCATTGTTCAGGTAACCAGCTTTTTAACTTCCTTTGTGTGAGCATTGTGTGAGAAAGCACTGGAATAGCAAGCAGAAAGTAAAGTAAATCTTCTCCATCCTTCCTGAAGACCAATTCTGAGAACACTGCAAACTCCTGAACTTACGTGAACTGCATTTTGCAGGTTATTCAATTACTCTGATCTGTCAGCAGAGTGTGGGTATAATTTGAGGTCTGGGATGAAATCAGTGCTTGTTGTTCAGAAACTGTGTTGTGTGTGAAAGAAGACTTCTTTGTATCTGGAAATGTTAGGTTAAAAATAAAAAAAAAATTGTTCAGTTTGAAATAAGTATTCAATGTGGTTTTGATCTAGATGGAGGTAAGCTGTTTCCTTTGTGCTTTAAGGGCAGGTTGAACTAAATCAGTGTGTAATGAATTCTACACAAAGACGTTTCTCAGCAATTGATCTGGGCCTGTTCCTTGGTCTGTGATGGATCACTGCATATTTGTGGCCAAATCTTGTATTTCTTCATGCTAAGCTTTTACTAGCATGTAGTTTAAAGTCTCCTTTCTGTCCTCCCAGCTGACTTCTGGTAAATATTTTCTTTTTTTTTTTTTTTTTTTTTTTTTTGAGCAGGGGAGATGTAAAATGTGCAGCTATTTCAGGATAGCACGCCCCTAGGAGGAGAACTCCACAGTGCCATTGCAGAACATGTGCAACAGGGCTGTTTGTGCTAGGACATTGTTTTATAGCCACAGAGTGGCTGAGAGGGGAGCTATTTGCCAGTTTTGACCCCTCGTTGCCTTGTGTGCTTCAGTACTGGGCCTCAGAGGGACACAGGCAGGAGGACAGGTAGAAGCACAAGAGTGGTGACAGGGCTTTGCAGGGACTTGAGCTGCAGCACCCAGGTTGCTGCTGAGCTCATGGGAAAGGAGGGATCGATGGGAAGGTGTTTCCCAAGCACTTCAACTCGCTGGCTTTGAGACAGAATGTCCCTGGCTGTCAGCCACTTCTTGTCTGAACACCAGATGATATGAACTGGGTGAGGCATGTAGCTGACATCCTTATGGACTTTGTGAATTCCTGGGACCTGCAAGTAGCAATGGTGATCAGAGATGCCTTCAGGAGCACAACTCGGGTTCTGGGTTCACCTTTTAAGTGAGCTAGAGAATTTTGTGCATGGAGAAATGTTGCTCTAAAGAGTTGTTTGAAGATTGCCTTTGGTTTACATGATGCAATACGCTGACATGCGCATCAGCTCCCTGACATGGAAGACCAACATTTGTTCTAACTTTATTTGCTTTTAGGAAACCCATGCAAGATTTAAGAAACAAAGACCTCTCTTACCAGTAAAATAAAGACCAATGGGAGCAGAGATACACAGAAAGAAAGAGGGAACAGTTGCTCCTTCTTGCCCAATAGTAATTTGTAAATTCTGTCCCAGGCACGTTTGTGCACGTGCTTCTGTTTAAACCTTGAAGTACAGATTATCTTTCTTTTAAAAGAAGGTACTTCTATGCTTTGATTGCTCAAGGACTAGTATGATGTATTTTTATTGAGTAGAAATTCATTGTAGCTTTTCCTCCCAGGCTGGACTGTAAAGTCAAGCTGTTGTTCTGTGTTTGGGGACTGGTTGCTAGAGCAGACCATCAATAGGCAAGTCTAAAAGATGATCACTTAGTGCTGAATTCCCTTCCCTCTTTTTCACTACTTTCCTTGGCTTCTTCCTTTTGTCAGATTTAAATGTTTGTGATTTTCACCTCTTTATCCATCATAGCATACCATTGACTGAATAATACACTTTTATTAAGCTGCCCTCTTTCTGCGAAATAAATGCCAGTAATAATCAGTCAATCATTCAATCCATATGAATGTGGAATTTAGATGTGGCTGCTTGAATTGGGTTTATAATATACCATTTCTTGGTACAGCATGTTCTTTGATAGTATTCTTTGAAATGACTGTTTCCAACCGCACTTGAAAGCACCTATGAAAGAAATTGTTTGTGACGCTATACTTAGTTTAAATCTCCTTCTCTTTTCTTCAGCATTTTTTGTCTGTATTTCATTTCTATGCAAATTATATCTTTGTGAGTTAGTAAAATTTAACAAACCAGTTGAAATGCAGCTATGGAATGAATTATGGGAGAAAATTTGGAAAATATGCTCATGAAAGGAAAACTGAGGAAAACATTTAAATCTAATTGTGTATTACTCAAAGAGAATTTCAGAGCAACTCTTAGGCAAATATTACATAAATGTATACCTATATTAAATGATTAATTTACCACAGGTGATACACTTGAAGGCTTGGGGACTGTTTTCCCATTAGCCTGAGCATGTAGCACTTCACAGCTGAAATACAGCCTAGGTACACAAATGCACTTAACTCGCTCATGGGGAGTTGCAGAGGACAAATTGCAAATGTAGTGCCTGTAAACAGCTAGAGAGCAATGGCAGCAGCTACCAGCTGTCCCAGTGCTTCATTTCCATTAACCTGACTGTGACCGACTTCAACCTCGCAGGGAGTCAGTCCTCGATGACCAAGAATAATTTCGTATCCTCCCAAGTATAAAGCATACAATCCCCCTAAATTCATTAGCAGCAGCTGGCTGATCTACTGTGAAAACTCTGAATAACCACCAGATTCTCAGCAATCGATCTCCAAAATGGGAAGCTTGATAGCTGCACATTTGTCAGTCAAGAAATAATTCCTGTGATTTGTGCCTCCATGAGATATCTGCTTCCCCTTGTGAGACAGGCTGGCTTTGTGAATCGCTTCATGCCTCATTTCAACATTTACCTAGGAAAGATGTAGGCTGAAATGCAGAGGCAAGAAGACTGAAGGACCTTCAGTACTCTCAGAGCTTCCGTGGGAGAGAGGAGATGGAGTCAAACCCAAAGGTTATGCTGGTGAGAGAGAGTCCAGGAGATACTGTAGAAAAGCTCAATATGAGACTTCTAAAAAAATGTATTAAAAAAGGCTAATTCTATTCATGCTTCATTATTCACAAGTAGAGAGTTGCATGTTCAGAGGGTCTGACTAGTGCAGATGATGAAGGGTGCTAGTAATCCTTTCCTCCCCACCAAAAATCCTGGTTTCTTCAGCACATGGTCAACAAGTTGAGGTCACCAAAACGTGCCTCTCAGGAGCTGGTAGCAATCACAGTCTTTTGGACATCCTGACCCACTTGTGCAAGTCATTAGGATTTATGCCCCTTAGTTCCTTATCTCTGTGTGTCTTAACAGTCCAGTCCTGCCCATTATTTTTTTGTCATTACCTCATACTGCAGACTTCTTTTGTTTAAATCTGGGTGCTTTCTCCATCTGTGTGTTCTGGGAAGTTGTGTGTCCAGGTGCTGGGAACTTGCAAATGGGTGTTGTCAACACCTGCCATTCTTACAGGCCTGTGTCTGGCTGTCTTCCTGGTGCTTCCACACCCAGGTGTGCCCATTCTCTCTCCATTCATGCCAATCTTAATAGTACTATTACAAATCTCTTTTATTTCATGGACAGGCTGAATCAGTTTGGGTTTCTGCACCAGGCAGAATGTCTCCTCACTCCTACCTTTTGCTTCTGTGGAGCAAATACACTCAAGCAAATATACACTCAAACAATATTTCTGAAGCACCCATGTAACTGAGGGAAGGGTTCATTAGAGCACATGGGGACATATAAACTGGAACAAAGGTAGATTTTAAGGCATTGATGTCTAATGTTGCATCCCAAACTACCTACTCCTAGTTGCCCACTCGACTTGGTGTGTCTCAGCCTGAATCCCAAGTTCATTGTGAAGTTCTCCAGATCAAGCAGGTCTATCCTGGTCTATCAGCTACGTGCCCATGAAGGACCCAGTCTTCAAGGAACAAGTTTGAGCAGTGCACACTGGGACAACTCTGTCTTGTGTGAAAACCCACAGTAAGGAATTCTGCATTGAGTGGCTGTTCTAGAGCTGTTTAGGTGTCTGTGTGGAGACTCCTGGCTCAGCCTGCAGTGCCAACCAAGCCACTTAAGGGCTAGATACCCTATGCTGGGCATCCTCATGAAGCAGCAATGATGCCTGCAATGACCCTGTCCCCCCACCCCACCCACCCTCCCAAACAAACCACAGTGCCTCTGCTCTGCAGTGAAGTCTAATTTTATAAATTGTTGCTGACTGTAGGAACGCTTATATTGAGTAAAGATGACATGAAACTTATGCATCCCTCTTATTTAATCAGACACAGTAGTGCTCGTCAGCTCTTAATCTAACACGGTATTTTATGTATTTCCAGATGGATGACAAAGGAAATTTAATCTTTCATTTGAATTCCCATCAAAGATATTTTACTTTATAACAATGAGGTTTCTGTAATGCAGAATAGAAGGTCACATTTGTGTGTATGTGGTTTTTTCTGTAGTACTTTCTGGCATATAGGTATGGAAAAAGTTCCTATTTCTATACTGAATGCACACATTTATACATATGGTATGGTAATTGTGTGGTCAATCAAATACATAGCAGCTTGTAGGTATCACATCCTGTGTTAATTTCCAGTGTTCTCAAAAACTTAAGGGGGATTCATTGGTTTCATGCAAGTCACCAAAATTATGAAGATAAACAGACTGTTCACATAGTACCAGTAGCCAAATTCAGACAATCTTTTTCAGGACTGTAAAAGGTAGGATTCATCTTCTTTAACTTGAGTAAGCTTACATTAGATGTCAGAGTCCAAGTAGTCTTCTAGATTTCATGTATAATGTGTTTAGAGGTAGGCATCTCCCACTGACTTGGAATGGAAGACTAAAATTACTGGTGGTCCAAAAGGATGTCAAGGCAATTATTATTCACTGTTTGTCACAAAAGAAGGGCTATGGAGCAGAGAGCTAAATCAACATCATGTCCTTACAACAAACATGGTGTATAATTAAATTATGTAACACATTATCACAGGATACATTAAAATAGAAAATACAGATTTATTTAAAAAGATGTAGAGAAGTTCAAGGGTAGGTCTGTGACTGGATTGCTGAAAGTAGTTATTTGACTGTGACCCTTGCCTAGGAAAATCCTAGTGCCTCTCAGTGAGACTGTGAGTACACGCTGGGGACAAATATTTCTGCCTACCAGATAACATCAGAAACAGGATATTATTCAGAATGGGCTCCTGCCCTGATCAGTTTGGGGGTTTTATCTTCCTTTTGTCTCCTTAGGACTAAAGAGCATCGCTGAAGTAATGCTACAGTAAAACTGGGTAATCTCAGAACACTGTGCATCTGCCAAGACTTTTGTAGGCATTATGTTGCAAAAATATCCTATCAGAATAGTTTTATAAGGGCATCATAAGACAATTATGAGTTTGTTTTTCCAGAGGAGCTCATGACAGGAAGAAGGAAAGCTTACTTCTTCAGATGCACTGGTAATTGTATGCAGAATTTAAAGCTTTTGTGAGGTAAGCTGGGAAAAATAAAAATTTATTTCTTGATTTTTAAGAGTGTGTTCATAAAAATCTAATTGCTAGCATTGGGAATGCTCCAGGTAGTGGTTTTGGGTTTATTGGTGTAATAAGAATGACAGAGAAGGAAAGATGCTGGGGTTTTGACTTGTTTCTTGAAGGACACCAGGCTTTTCCAAACATTTCAATGGGAACTTCCACTGGAGTGTGCTTCTAAGGAGACCAATCTTCTTCAAGGATGAGGAAAGCCTTTAAGATGCACCTCTCATTTCTTGGCAACAGCTTTAATAGAGGGTTTCTACCCAGAATAAAGCAGTTTATTCCTCCTGAGCAGATTTTAAGTAAATCCACTTGGAAGAAATTGGCCATTCAGTATCAGGTTGTGACAAGCTAGTGGCCTGATTCTGGTTACATACTTGTTGCCAGTGGCTCTGTATTCATGTGCAGCCAAGACTCAAGCATCTGTTCATGTTGTCTTAAGCTTTCCATCCTTCATGTTTTTCCATGTTACCACTCTGCACAGTATATCTTCCGTTTGCTGTGTACCCCCCAGACTTGAGTCGCACAGTCAAATGCAGTTTGTATTTCATGACTTGGTCTGTCCTACCTGAGTCTCTGTGTTCCTTGCTTGGCAGCTCAGTAAAGCAGAAGCACTTTTGGCTTGGTGCTCACCCACAAGTGAGCACCACAAGTGAGCTCACCCACAAGTGAGCAAGGTGTGGAACCAGGCCAGGAGCTGTTTCAAGCAGTGGTGTGAGTGAATATGTAGCCCAGAAAGAGTCATTCTACAGGCCTCCATGGAACACAAAATGGATGTTTTAGGAGGGTCAACCAGTGTTTGATTGTAACTTTAGCTTGGCTGATTGAAAGAAAGGATTGAAAGCCGTTTTGAAATGACCCTGATGTTTCCATTCACAGCATTGATTCTTGAACGGGACAGGCGGGCGAGTCAAGAAAAGTCTCAGGGAACTTAACAAGATAAAAGAAGTGCCTCTGAGAGGAATATATTGTGTGCACAGTCTTTGGTCTCCCACTTTGGATTGGGAAGTGTTGAAAGGGAGCAAAGTCTCCCACATCCCGTGCTGCGCTGCTGAGGTTTAGCCCCAGCCAGCGGCTGAGCAACATGCAGTGCTCGCCCACTCCTCTCCCCCGGGGTCTGATGGGGAGGAGAATCAGAAGAGAAAGGTAAAACTTGTGGGTTGGGATAAGACAGCAAAGGAAGAGGAAAATAACAGCAACAATGCAAAGTGGGTTTGCTCACTGCCAGGAGTCTGATGCTCAGCCCCTACCCCTGGCCAGCAACCCCCTCCTCCCTGGTCAGCTCCCTCCTTGTATACCGAGCATGGTGCCATGGCATGGAATACCCCTGGGCTAGTTCAGGTCAGCTGTCCTGACTGTTCCACCTCCCAGGGCTTTCTGAAAAATTAGCTCTATACCAGCTAAAAACAGGACGTGCATGTTCCCAGGTATGATTTTGATTCTTTTTCTTCCTTGCTCCTATGTATTTACACAGAAGTGGATGGGATAGCAGAATAACAGGCTAAAAGTCTGCTGAACTTTGACTACTGAGCAGCTGTCTCTGAGTATGTGAAGATCTCATAATGAAAATGAAAACTTCTGCTCAGGCACCCAGCAGAGGTTATCCAAACACATGCTCTTTTCCTGAGAGTAGATATGGAATCATTTAATATTCTTAGGAAAATATTCAAATTTTGTTCTTAGGAGCATCATAATCAGTTTACTATTCCTGGGATGAAAACATAGGATTTCTTATATTGCTCCACAAAAGAGGATCAATGGGCTAGTCAAGGTTGCTTGGGGAATCCTCTCCTGTGCCACCTTCACAGAGGTAACTTTGTAAAAATGAAAATTGTAATTGTATCTTCTCAAACTTGGGTCTTGCTGATATCGTACCAGGCTTCTACCAGACCACTTGAGACCTACATCTGGTCATCTGGCAGCACACTAGGAAGACAAGTCATTCACTCAAATGTGCTGGGGGTGTGTGTAGTATGGGGAGGGGAAAAAAAAGACTGATGGCAGCACTGCTAGTTCAGGTGAATTTGTCCCCAGAGTAAGACCAAAACCAGGACATGTTCTTGCTGTGGAGGCTTCAGAAGAGTCTCTCCACAATGGCTGAAGGACTAATTCTGATTTGAAACAAGGCACAGTGAAGGAAACTCTCAATATTAGTTATAATTTATCACGGGCAGCAATGCCCTTCATTGCATGAACTTCAACTCAAGATGAATTCAGGCACATGTTCTGGTTCAAGAAAGCCTTTTGATCTTGAAATAAGGCATACCAGGAAAACCTTACTGTGTGCATAATGCACAAGGTTGGACTAGATGTTGGGTTTTGCCCTTCAAGTCTGTGGGTTTCACCTAGTTCCTGTCTTCAAGAGAAGGAGCCTTGTAAATGTGTGCTAAAGGTGTAGGGTGTCTACAGTGAGCACATGTGCAATTGGGAAATAGGAGGATTGTTTTCTATATTGAGTATGGAGTGGTAGAAGTGTAGCTGGTTGTTTCTGTGCTAGGACATTAAGACATGTTCACTGTATACCTTTAAGCAAAGGCAAAGCTCTAAGAATTGCATAAGGAGGAAGCTAATGCAGTGTTGCAATGAGAAAGGCCAAGCAAAGGGAGATAAAAGCAATAGAAGAGGTCTGCACACCAGAAAGGGATTTGGGATAGTGGAACGGGGTAGAAAAGAAGAAGTGATCGTTCTTGCAAAAGATGAACCTCTTTGATGCAGTGTGGGACTTGTCTGTGCAGATTCTCAATACAGGATCACCTTTGTTTAAAAGTTCTTTTCTCTTTTTTCTTTACTTCAGAGCATCATTTGAGATATTTAAGATTCACATGCCTCGTACATCACACATACCTACTCAAGTGCCTTTCTCCATGAGAAAAATTGTATCTTTCATCAAGGTAATGTATTTTTTTTTAAACTGTCAGAATCATTCCAATGAAGTGCATGAAGAAATCAATAGCAGAATTGTATTAAAGAAAACCCACAGCTTTGCTCACAGTTACAGGTTTCAAGTTCAATAACGGACTTTAAAGAGAAGGAAAGAAATCTCCTTCTTTTTTGCTATAATGCACTTAATGCACCATACAGAGAAGAATAGAAGTGCTGTCCAATAGGCCCTTTGTGTTTTCCTCAACCTTTGCTATCAGCTTCCTTTTCCATTTCTCTTTAATTCTCCTTGTTCATTTTCAAGAAAAGACCTTTCTGCTGCAAACCAAGGTAATTCCTTCCAGTGGCACTGCACCAGACGTCCCCGCATCCTGTCACAAACAATATCTGTGACGTTTAGAGAACTGTCTTTTATTTCAGAAGATCAATAGAAAAGGTATTCCTGGTTCTGCTCTTCCTGAGATGCTACAAAGAAAGGTACAAAGAGTGGACTGGTGCCACAGTCAGTACATTTTTGTCAAGCACACCCGTTTCCAGCATATTAATATGTGGAGGAGAAGAGTCAGATAAGCAGGACGCAACTGCCTGCCCGGTGTCACAATTAAGACAAATTACAGAGAATCATTTTCTTTGGGGATCTTTTCCTGTTAGAAATTAAGGACTGGCCCAAAACAGCTGCTGTGTTTTTTTTATAAGCTATTCTTAACTACCTATCTACTGTTCAGGTGCATTGTCCTCTGCATTAGTCTCCTTTGGCGTCTCTAAGTCGCCATCTTCTACTTAAATCTACTCTGGGCAGTCACTTACCACAACCTCCCTTGGAACTCAGCTTCCCTTTTTTCCTTGCTGTCTTCAAATACTCCTCCCACTGACAGCTAGTCTTTCTTTACATTCTTTTTACATTACTTTGCGTGGGCTTTTCTGCCAGCTAACTCTCACAGAGAGTTTCGCTTTCTGATTTTAAATAGCATGTCTAATAAATAGTATTTACTTTTCTAAAGTAAATACCTCACTGGTTAGGGAGAGAGGATTTCTGCCAAGGGACAGACAATTGCCTGTATCCTTACAAGGACTTAAACTGGTGTTTAGGTTCACATCATCTGACCATCTCTATGTTAATGAGGATGCTTAGTGGGTAATGTACGCTTCCCTGTCCCCCTCCAACTGAAGGCTGGTTACTTTCTACCAGTAATGTGCTGTGATCCAGTTTCCACCTGAAAATCAGAGTCTCTGGGGTTACTTGCAAGAACATGAATGTGGGTAAGGACCTGATGTCCTGGGAGACCACAGCCAATAACACTGACCGACAATATAGCCATGTCTCCTCCTGCTCCCACGTCCAAAAAGCCAAAAAGCTGATGAACACTTACTTATGCTAGTACTTTTAGCCCATCTGTACCAGCTTCTACTGCTTTTTATCTCTTCCTCATGGACTTTGATGGCATAGATATTTCTGGTCTCTGCCTGAGCTTGGTCCCAAAGTGGTGAGCAAGGGAGCAGTGTTGCTGGCTGAAAGGCTGCAGGGAAGACTCAGCTGCGGGAGGAATAAAAATATGAAAGGATGTTTGTTTTAGGTTAGGGATAAGCCTAAGGGCTTTCTTAGGGAGCACACGCACACACACAAAAAGATGGGACTAGGAAAGGGTCAATACATTAATTAACCTCTCTTAGAGAAGGACACCGTTTTTCTGGGGGGTTGGACTCAATGATCTCTGGAAGTCCCTTCCAGTCCCTAAAATTACATTAATATTGGCCAAACAGTGATTTTACTAGTCAAGATCTGACAGGTCAAGCACTTTAGCTTTTATTTTTGCCTTTTTTCTTTGCCTTTTTTTTTTTTTTTAAAGTAAGTGCAGCTTTCACACCCAGAGATGCTTGTTCCCCTCTATCCAGTCTTAGGTTACTCCATTGTAGTCTAGTAAGTGAGAACTGGTGAAGGGAAAAGGAAGGTCAGAACCTACAGGGAAGTCAAAACACAGCCTTTGCTTGGAGGGAAGGTGTGATGGGAGATGGTTTAAGTGTGCTGCTGAAGTTGGACTTGATAAGGAAGGAAACACTTGTGGCAAAATGAAATGGGAGCATGAAGAAGCCTGGGGCAGGGCCGTGTTTGCTAGAAACCTTCTCTTGGTGTTGTTCTTCTGTGTTCTTGAGGGAATGCCAATCATATTTTGTCAAAGGATGAAGGTATGAGGGATTACTCTGTCAATCTTTGTGGAAAGATTAATAAGCTAG
The DNA here is from genome assembly GCA_022605575.1 of Laterallus jamaicensis coturniculus. Classification (NCBI taxonomy): domain Eukaryota; kingdom Metazoa; phylum Chordata; class Aves; order Gruiformes; family Rallidae; genus Laterallus; species Laterallus jamaicensis. The sequence continues at coordinate 11,104,477 of JAKCOX010000023.1, read as the reverse complement.
AAGCAAGTCTATTTTGCTTAAACATCTCTTGTTTGAAGCCACATCTGATGACTTGGCAGCTTCTCTTGCTTTCCTTGTGCAATGCTCTAATGAACCAATGTGGACAAGTCCCAGGGCAATTTCCCTACTTCCTGTTGTCCTGAAAGAGCACTTAATGCACATCTGTGACTATTGCATTGAAGGACATCTCCCTCCTCTGCCACGTCAGGTGCTTGTGTACGTTGAGGCACTGAAATCCATCAGGGGTTCCCACCTCCACTTGCTCCTTCACACAACTAAGCTGTCTGCTGGTCTAGCGCTGTGTCAGATGTTGCCACACCTCTCCAGAAGCGACTTTACAACAGGCAGTAGCAGGCTGTTTCACAGAATCACAAGGTTGGAAAAAACCTCTAAGATCAAGTCCAGCCGTTCCCATCCTATGCCAAACCACATCCCTAAGTACCTCATCTACCTGTCATTTAAACACAAACAGGGATGGTGACTCAACCACCAGTTTGCTGCTGGTCTGCATGCTGCCTTGTGTGAAGGGGCTCTTCACACCTGCCCTCAATGCTACCTGTCCCAAATGATGATAGTATTTCTCAATGAGTGGGAAAAGGGACAGAGTGCAGCCACTGCCAGGAGGATCCAAACGCAGCATCAGCTCAGGCTGGTACAGTAACACAATACCATGCTGTCTCTGTGTATGACTTCCCGAGCCTGTCAGATCCTTTATCTTTAAAAAATGTGGGATTAGAGACAAAAGATATTTTCAGGAAGTATCTGCTGTAAACACAAACATGCATGTGTGCATTGACTGCACGGAATAGATACATGTTACGGGAGTACTGCCAAACCCGCCAGGTTTTGTGTGTGGGTATTTACATAGAGAGACCACTGTGGTAGCCTGCACGTGCCACATAGATGCATTTAAATACTTTTTGCAATGGTGATATATCACTTTTGATGTTCAGTACTTTTCTGATTTTCGGTAGCTTTTTCCACACAGAAATATTGCCAAGAACACAAGAATTTGTTGTAAAAAACTGTGTCCCTGGGTAGTGATATTGTACAGATGCTCTGATGCCTTGATGTACCAACATGCCTCGTGAACACGAGCTGCAATCACTGCATCCGAACAAATACCTTTCAATAGTTATAGCATACTTCCCAAAATACTACCTTTTTTCCAAATGTAAGAGGTTGTAGCTGCCTTTTGTCTACTCAGGCATACCTACACAGCCATGCAACTTTCTCAGTGCTTTCTGGAGCTATAGAATTAGAAATTTTTGAATTTGAAGATTATTTGAGTAATTGTTCATGATCTATGCCATTCTCATTCTTTTTTGTTTTCCCCCTTGGTCCAGACACAAGTTTTTCCTGTGTTTCCCACAGCATTTAGCTGTGTCACAAGGGAATGCATAGCTGTTCCCACCAGCTTTTCAGAGATGTTCCAAGAACTGTAGAAACGAAAATGAAATAACGAGAACACTTGAAGGTGTGAGTAGGATGAGACTGTGTAGCATGTATAGCTGTATACTGGAATTTTAAAATACCTCTTTGTACTCGGCTTCTGTGAGTTGACAATGGCCTGCATGTACACTGATTTTTGTAGGCAGCTACCTGACTCTAAGAAATAGCTCTGACAAAAGCAAACTGTGATATTTTACTCAAGACATAGTTCTTTTGATGTATACACTATTTCCTTCTCTCTCTCTCTCTGGTGCTGAAACAGGGGGTTTCAGGCCACTTTTGCTCTTATAAGCTCTCTAGATATTTTTCAGTTAAAAAGCTCCTTACCAAAATTTACAAGAACAGATTATATATATATATCTATATCTTTTTTTCTTGCATTTCACAAAGGACTTCTGCAGTCTGATCATCCCAGTACAGAAGCTCTGACTCACTGACGTTAGCATCCGGAACAAAGCTCCTTTAGCTTTTCACAGATTTGGACCCAGAAGTGAACCTCAGGAGCTGCATCTGCCTTTAGTGTCAGCAGAACTCTTGCAGCTCTTCAGTGTGAGCTGTGTCCATCCTGCAAGAGAACCAGAAAGGAAGGTCAGATCATTCTGCAAATTCCAGGTTTGGACTTTGCTGTGGTTATGAGTGACCAACTCCAGAAGACATCCTTTTTTTCCCCTGAAATCTGTAGGAGATTGAGAGGACTACCTTAAACATGAATGTCTGCTCAGACCAGGTAATGTTAAAAAATGCACAATGAATTAAAATGCAGCATGAACTGAGAATATGTCATTTACTTTTCAAGCTAATTCAGGTTTCAAAGTTTCTGTGTTAGTCAAAGAGCCCCAGGTAGGACTTACTGCAGTTTATTTTCCCCTTTTGCTTTGCAAAAGTTGATGTCAAACCATTGAAAGATGAACATGAGTTAATTGCATTTCTACCGTAGCTATGAAAGGAGGCAGAAACTGGCTCAGAATGGATAGTCTTAAGCCTGCTGCATTTGGGTCATTCTGCTCTGGATGTGAGTTTTTTGGGAGACTGCTTCATTCAGTGACTGAGGCAATTCGAGTCATAGTGGTACAGAGGCTGCTTTCATAATGCAGCATCCAGGTGTCTTTGGCAAAGTCCATGTACTAACAGTTCAATTCCACTTTTCTATTCTAGATGTTCTATAAACCATTTTAAAAAAAAAATCAATAATTTAAAAATCTTTTTTGTCTGATACAGCAAAACCAATTTGTGCCCTTCATGGTGTGACAGCTTAATTTTTATATCTTAAAGAAGAAAAATTATCCAAATCCTAAACCCAGTCTTGAGTTACACAATTGTTAAAAAGCCTCTGAAATTAGCAAGCAGCTTTTAGAAATGTTTAACTTAAAAACAGCCAGGAAGAGGGGGTTTTTTTCGGTTTTTTTTTTTCTTTTACATTTGTTTAAAAAAACTATATTCCCTCAAAATGAGACCTTTGTGCCAAGTTTTATTCTGGAGCACAGCTTTACAGCTGAGCTAAAACCCCCTATAATAGGAGAAAAGTGACAGACCCTTAACTATAGTAGCATGAACAGCACTGCTATAATTCCTGGGTGAACTTTGTCCCTGGATGTGTGTTTTTGGAGTGTGCCGGGGTGACATTCAGCCTCTACATTCATTTTTATGATAATTCAGAGTAAATTGTGGTGCAATAAACTCTTCAAGCCTGTCTTTCTTGTGAAAGCCATGAATCAATCAGCTGCAGGCTTTTTTGGGTCTTTTCAATGTATAGTGATCATTTAGATTTGACATGCATTGTGAGACCTTGGCTTAGCTCCTCTCTATGGTCTGTCATTAATTCCAGCCTTTACTGTTCTGAAGTACAGTGAAGGATGACTGAGAAATCATTGCCCCTCTTCAGCTCTGTTATTGCACAAAATAGCAGCGCAATAATTTTTTGTCAATGTTTTACTCTAAAAGCTTTCTACATCAGTTTTGAAAAGGAAGCAATAAAGCCCATTCAATGGTATGAATAAAAATCCTTTGAGGTTTAGGCGCAGGGCTGCTTTTCTTCAGCTGGTAATCAAATTGGAGCTAAAATGAAATTGAGTTTTCTTATGAAAATAGCCTTTGTTGCTGGGAAGGCTGGTAATTCATAAACAATAACCTGCTCTTTTGTGTGGATAATAATATATTCATGTTCTTTCAATAGGGTAAAAGCCAGACCTAGTGCATTATGGTACAGTAAAAATAGCAGAAGGAGCTTGCTGGAATAATCTTGAAGAAGAAATGTAGCATTCGGTGACTTAAGCTTTCAGCTCCCATCTGAAATTGTACTTTGCTTTTATTTGCGAGCTGGGTTTTAGTTGTTGATTTGTTGCTGCTATACAATATTTGGTTAATTGTGGAAGATCTCAAGCTGTGCTCATCACTGCTCCTGCGAAGGCTGCTGCCAGCTGCTAGAAACAGAGCCTGCTGCTACAGGATGTACACTATTCACAGGAGCAGCCTCTCAGCGCTGATTATCACTGAAGAGTTCCCTGCTCTCCATCACTCTGTGCCCTGCACGCAACCGGACTGCCGAGCATGGGGAGGTAGGCTGCCTGCCCTCTCTTTAGGGTAAGGTTAAAGGCGTGCAGCGGGGCTGCGGAGAGCATGGTGGGCGAACTTGGCTGGGGTTTTTTCCCCCCAAGCACTGGTATGGTGGGGGGGAAGTGGGCTCCCAGCCCTGGAGGAGGATGGTGTGGGCTCAGTCACTTTGGAGCTGAGCAGGGGCTGGGGGAGGATGCGAGGGGCAAGGAGTGAGGGTTTCCATCTGCACGGTGAGGTGCTCTTGGAAATGTTGCCTCGGGGTACGGTGGGGTTTTTCTTAACCAGCCGGGCGATCCTTTGGAGGTTCGATCCGGCAGCGGTGCTTGTTGGCATTTTGGGATGTACCTTATTGTCACGCCCGTGTTTTGCGACTCGGTGCCGAAGGTATCAGTACGGGCGGAGGATGCTCCCCAGATGGGTTGTGTGAGCAAAGGCAGGAGGCTGGCGGAAAACTCTGGGAGCGTGTCCTGTCTGCGGTGACTTTTTCTTTGCCTCAGCTCGCAGGGAGTGGAGGCTAAACTTCATTCTGAGTACCTGAAATTACCTCCCTCCCCCTCCTCTCCCTCAGTGTATGATTTTAAATTGTCAATAGCCTTGGTAGACTTGAGCTCCGGGCGGTGATATAAAAAGATAAATAGAAATTGCATGCAGACACAGACAGACAAAAAATGCTGATTTGCGGTCTGTTTACATGTGAGATGCAGACCTGATCAGTCTCTCCAATGCTGAGGTGAGAGATTGCTTCAGGATTTAGTTTAATTTTGACCCGTCTTCCTGTCTGGGTGACAGGAGCCACTGGTCAGAGTGCCTGGGGAGACATGATCGCAGGTCAAGCCTGTGCCCATTACCTGTGGATTTCAGTTGTGCGGGGAGGACCGGAGGACAGACAGACTGTGTCTTGGTGGCACATCACAAGCAGCTTTGCCATGGGAGCTTCCTTACAGGGAAGGGGTTTGTAATCTGGACTCTGCAAACCCCACTCTTTCTAGCTGAAATAAGGAGTGGATTAATACCAGATGTATTGTTCTCCTCGGAAACTTTCCCAGGGCTTCAGAAAAGTTTAAAAAACCCCCACCTAAACCACAACACAGCCTAGGCAGATATAAAGTAAACGAGACTGCAAAGAGCAAACACTTAGAGTGGGGATTATTTTCTAAGTAACATTGAAGTTATTTCTGTACCATATGTAAGGCTGTCTTGAGGCAGTTGCATAGGTTTTTATTCATTTTTAACAGTGAAATTACATGCTTAACAAAGGGAACTTTTAAAGGCACAGTGGTAACTGACAGTCAAAGCAAGATATGTCATTATCCAATTAGTACACACAAGTGTGTTTTTATTATTCACTTAACATACCTCTGTGTTTGGCTCTCAGAAATACGATGTTTTATTTCTCAAAGTGTTTTAAGACTGGTATGTGTTTTACTGCTGTAATTGGAGTAATATTTTTACACATTATGTGTATTTAACATCTGTGTTGCTCATTGGATTAGCTCTCCTTAGAAGAAAATGTCAAAAATTAAAAATTGTTCTTGTGGGTAGATGCTGGTTAGACAAAATGCAGCATGCACTCAATTCCAGCCTGCTTCATGGCTGGAAAATCTGGTTTATATTGCATCCAAAGTTGAATTGAGATAAATAATATTGCTCGTGTTTAAAGAAAGATGATACAACTAAATTTTTGAGTGCATTTGAATGAAATGCATGTTAGCATATAATAGAGCATTTGTTGGTACTTGCTAATGCAAGAACAGAGAGCCTATTCAGTAGAACCCCCCTTTTTGTTTGGTTGAAAAATAAACTATCTAGCAATGTGGTGTTGGGATTTGTTTCATTGGGAGACTACTTAACTGACAGATGTGGTGGTGATATTAGCTTTTTAATTACAGGCTTATCAGAGTTGCAGTACATTGTATTATCAGAGTTCCTTAGGACCACAGATTTGGGTTGTGGTTGGACGGGGCTGTTATCCTAGCGCCAAACAGGTCAAATAGGTACAAGAAGTTTTCCAGAGGATCCCTGTTGTCTACAGCTTCAGAAAGTATGGGTTTGCTTTCTCTCACTGTATTTCAATAAGATTTACTGAACGTGTTTGAAGTGGAATATGTTTCCTAATGGTTCTGATGCTGAATTCACCTTTGTCATGGAAATGCATGCTTTGTTCTGGGAGTCATGCAGAAAGGATGCTGCACTTAGGTGTACGGTGCTCTAATGGAGCTCTGGTATGTGCATAAACCTCCTCAAAAGCAAACTCAGTCTTTAAATGTCACTAACATTAGATATTTCCCAGGCTGATAACACCGGAGTGGGACAGCTGGATACTAAAGAAAGTATAGAAGAAAGTATAGGCTTTCCATGAGAGAGCTGCGGGTGTATCTCATGCCCAAGTACTATTCTGTTATTTGGCAGTATTATGAATTATGAGTAATTACCCAGCAGTGAATCACTCTCAGACCTCCAAACTCATTTCTTGGTGCCTGTGTTAGACTCTACATGGAAGTGAATATGATATCTACCAATGTTAACTTTTTTTGTACCACCGTAACTCGTGGAAGTTGATATTTTCAACTGCAATTAGCATTTGTAAGTTCACACAGGAACACATTTCCAGTCTATGCAGTCTTAAATTACATGCTACTTATTACAAAGCACAAGTTAAATGTTGACAAAGTTGTTTGAATGATGTACTGTACATTTGCCCTGAAATGTCCAGGATCTGCTGATGCTGGAGCATAAATTCTGTAGGATCTACCTACAGATGTAAGGCAAACAAGTTGATCATAATTATAGTTTTTAATTTTACTTAATGAATGTATCCTACCACTGGGAGAGGGGAGGGGGTGGGGAGCTGACCTTTAAGATAAGAAAGCAAACAAGGTGAATTAAGAGTAAGATTAGTCTAAGTGGGAGAACTTGTGAATATATTTTGACACATTTTCTTTCTCTGAACTAACTGTATTGAATATTTTCAGCATTGCATTTCAAGTAGTTTGTGGCCACCTTGGCTGGGTTTGCATCCAGGGGGTTTTGTTTGTTTTTGGGGGGGTTTTGTTTGGTTTCTTTGAGTATTCAGTAAAGGCATATCTGGATAATTTATTCATATTAGAATTCTGATGTTAGAATAGATCTGAGGCCAGACTGATCTGATAGGCTTTTAAATGTGTAAAAATAATAATGAAGAGGAAAAATATATGAAATAATTTTTATCAATAATGGTGTTAATGAAAGTGACAAATTGCAATCCGCATTGTGGATGACTGTCTGCAGGGTGCTGTTTCAGGGACCTTCCTGCTTTAACTTTTCTGATTCTTACGTTTGCTTAAACTTTTGTGGGTTTTCATTAAATGCTTTATGAACTCCTTTCTGCAAATTGCAGGGATGAAAGTTCAGAGCAGCACAAAGTTTCAATACTTTCATCTCCCTGCCTACTTCAATCCTTGAAAACTGAGAGCTTCTTTATGAGTGACTTTCTATTTTCTACCAAAACATAAGGTTAGCAGGTTTCAGTTTTTATTGCCTTCTCAGCTCTCAGTGCACTCTGCCATACCTGTGTACTCGAATCCACGTGGTGCATGTAAACTGAAAAGCTCCGAGTATTTTTACTACGACATCCTGGAAGAGCTCTGTAAAGAAGGCTTTGCTTTCCAGTGCTCAAGCCTTGGATTGTCAGCTGTTCTAACACACTCTTAACTTTCTCTTTTGGAAATGTGGCCAGAAAAAAAACCCAAAACAGAGCAGATCCCTAATGTTTGCGGTGCCTTCTTATTGTAGCTATTCAAGCATCAATATTTGGCTTTGAAATGGGAGCCTACTCTATGAGGAGAGCTGGTCCCTCAAGTTTTCTCAGCGTGCATGATGCCCTGAAGGTAACCTTATTTTGCTGTATAATTCAACTCATTTTACTAAGGCTGTTCTTAAAAGCAGTTGGAACAGCATCTTTCTGCTTCGAGGGTCTTAAGTACAGTACAAATAAGTCAATAGAAGTAAAATATTTTGCTGGCAGATTACTTCAAGGGGCTTCAGGAGTTGAAAGAAAGTTGGAGTCCCACTTTAGAGGCTCAAAATGGGCCGGAAATAAACAGAGGAAAATGACCTAAACAGTGGGCTGAAGCTGAAGTCCCTCATTTGCTGTTACAAATGGGAAGCCATGATCCTACCTACCCTCTGTCTGGTCCTTTGTGCATTTTCTGGTGATATCAGAAAGGAGGTACAAAACAGGTTGACACGTCAGCTGCAATTGCAGTTCAAAGCCCAGGGCATCCTCCTGGTTTGGTTAGAAAATTGGGGTGAGGGTGGAGGAAATGGTGGTGGGGCACAGCAGGTTTCTGGGGCCACAGTCAACCACCCACCATGCTACTTGGGTAAATGTAAGATAAGTGCCCGCTGCAGCTGTAGGGAGTTTGAAGTCACTTTGCTTCAGCTGTGAAGAATGAGGCTCAGACATTTAAGGAAGTAAATCCTTGATCAAATGATCTCTAAAAATATTTCCGGCATCATCTCTCATGCTACCAGGCAGAGAGAATGCATGTGGCAAAATCAGACCAATAGTTATTGGGTATATTGAGTATGTACAATGCTGAGGAGAGGAAATAGAAACTGGCAGCTTTTTGGAATCTAGAGGAGACTCCCACACAGCATGAAACACTTGATTTTTATTTTTTTTACTAAATTTACTTATGCCTTTGTGATAGAATTTTTTTCTTCTTCTTTTTTTTTCCATCCATGGATTTTTTTTTTTCTCACTGGTTTTCTGACCTCAATGCAAACCAATTTAATCTTCTCTTAATTGTAGTTTGTCATTGCTAAAAGAACTGGTCCTGATTCCCCCCTCAGAGCATCCCATTACTTGCAAATCTCTGTAACTAATTTGAAATCAGATCTGTGCCTGTGAGAAGGAGATAAGAAACACTGGGAAATCAGGTCTGCTCTCAGAGTGAAATGCTAGCTTTGTAGAAGTTTTTCAGGTGGATTTTCTTTATTGTCAAATGTAAAAGCTTTGAAGTTGAATGACTTTTCTGTTTTTCTCCCTAAACCAGCCATGCCTGGTAGCATTAAGGGAGCCTAGAAAAAGTCGTGTTCCCGCTGCCACAGTGAAGCCAATGAAATAGGCACCGTCTCAGAATAACTGGAGCAAGATGCAAGTGATGCATCCACTATGTAGCAACATAGCCAAAGGAAAACTTTTAAGAACAGTCATTATTCAGAATGTTTGGGTAATCATCTTCATGGGCTAGGCTTGACAGCACATCTGAAGTATTAAACAGCTGTCCACAGACACTTAAATAGCCTTTTTCTATACAGTGCTTACACTGAGGAAGGAGCGCAGCTTTCCGCTCCTACCAATCAGCTGAGACACAAAACTTACAGAGAGTCACAAAAATGCAATTTCAGTCTTCCTGGGAAATGGAACATCCAGCTGCAAAGTGTTTATGAAGTACACCAAATATTTCACACCAAGGAAAACATGCCTTGATTTTATGTGTTTGAGAGATGATCTCCAGTGTCTGTCTGGAGGCCTTCATTAAGGCCTTTCATAGGAGTTCTTAACCACCTTGGAAATGTGAAAATGTTGGGTTTGAATCATATTGGAAATGAGACATTGTGTTGCTTTAATTGAGAATTTTTAATGAAACCAATGCGAACATGCCAATAAATGTTAGAGGATAAAATGGCATTGAACTCTACCCTTGCTTTATTGGGCTGTGTCACAAATACATAAAATGGATCATGAACTGCTGATTAACACTATATAAGATGACATAACTGCAAAGAAACCATTAAAATGGTTTGAAAGCTTGTAAGAAGACTCACTGTGGTGAGTTTTTAAAACAAATGGAACAGTTCTAATAGGCCTTCAAACCAGGACAGGAGTTTGAGTGACTGTACTGCCTGTTATCTTAAAAGAAGCATTGCAGTACCTGAAATCATCTAATATTCTGGTTTGTCTAATAGAATAAGAACATATGAGTTGAGTTACTTAGAATTAAGAGGTATGCACTGGAGAGTTTGACATTGCTGTATCCTTGTAAATCTTGAAGTTTGAGAGCAGATGTCCTAGGTTGACTGGATATAGAGAAAGGTCCACTTGATATGGATCTCTAATCTATGGTGAGAAACTCACCATTTAAAAAAGAGACCAATTTTTGTCTTGCATTTGCTACAAAGAGCATTTTGCTGAAGATTCTGCCTCAATATCTCAACATTCACCTAATCCAGGACAGACCAGAACTTTTATGGTAATAACTGGAAAAAAAAAAAAAGCCAACTTTTGAAGTGTCTGAATTTTTATCCTCCTGAAAAACTGTGCTTGAGCCAACTTTCTGATGTCAACCCCCTCCAGATTAGCACCAGTATATCACCCTATAGAAATTCTGTCTAGCTGGGTATAAGGAGTGAGACTTGTATGAGTAGGAGAAAGAAGGCATTGATCCTCTTTCAGTATGCTTCTCAACATTGAATGCAGAGCTTAGAAAGATGAACTTTGCAGTTATTTTTAAAGCTAAAAACAAAGTATGTAATTTAGTAGAGGACCTTACTGTTTGGAACACTGAATTCACATTGTCCCTGGAGATCAAGCTTTTTTGTGTGTAAAGGCTGCCTCGGATGGCAGTGCAGCAAAAGGAAAAATATTGTTCAAAGAAGCAAAGAGTCTTTAAGCTGCAAAGAGTCCATGGTTTCAAAATAATGGGCTGTCTGAAAGTAAGGGTGTAGCTGTGTACAGAGAACCTGTACCGAAGGACACCTACGGTGATGAAAGGCTGCTGACAGTTCCATCTAGAAGCCACTGCAGGAACTGGCAATGCTACATGCTCTGTGAACTTTCACACATTTCCTATTGTATTCTCGGAGAACATGGCTTTCCTTGGGCAATGGACATCGCTCTGTGGATGTGCTGTGTGCTTCTAAAGGCTGTCTCTGCCTGGCAGGGTCAGATGTGCTGAAGCAGAGAACTCTTCACTATGTTATTCAACATATGACCAATGTGTGGTCAGTAGCGTGGACTCGGGGAGGTAGTCAGTGACCTCTTATCACTGCACAGTTTGTGACTTGGGTCAGGCAAGGAGAAGGAGATTCCCAAATACCCCTGAATAGAGCATAAAAATCTATTTGGGCTTCATTATCTCCCCACATAACTTGGGAGAGGGTGATATTTGCTGCACAAAACTGACAGAGATTGAAACCCTTGCATTACTGGATTTATTTCTGAAGGGAGCATTAGGCTTGTTGTTTGAAAGGATGGATCTAACAATCTGTTTTGTTGTAAAAATACACGTGATTCTAAAGCCTATGAGCTCTTTTCCTTTCTCAGCTTGGGAAAGTCACAGGCGACTATTTTCCTAGGTTATGTTGATGAACAGAAATGCTTTGAGACTAACTGTTCATGAGGGATCGCCCATGGCACAATCATATGTGGTAATAATTTACAGCTGCTCTCATTCCAGGCTGGATATGACTTGGAAACCTAAAGATAGAAGGATATTTGTTCAGTTACTAAGCTCTAGCACCAGTCATGTATTGTAGTGGCTGTTATCTGGAGACTACATTTCCGTTCTCAGCATCCAGGGGACATTGCATTTCCCATGATTTTCATTCTGCTAGAGGGAGAAATATCTGCTGGCTTTATGCAGTAATGCTCCTCTCAATAGACGAAGGGCTAATGTCCTATGCTCTATTGAAGCTGATTGTGAAAAGTAGCAGCAAGGGCTTGCCAGCTCTTTTTGGTAGCGTGTCACGTGGATGCTGACCTTGTGTGGTAGTGCATCATACTTTGCCTTGTGGGTGGGTGGAAGGGACTGGCTGGCTGTGTGGTAGTTAGCATTGCCTAGGCCACCCCACACGTGGGTTGTGCAGAACACTAATGGTGTGCTCCCCTCTACACCAGCACCATCCTCAAATGGGACCGGCTTTGTGGTGCATGGAGGGAAACTTTTTACAGCTCATTTACTTTGGGCTGGATCCTTAAAGGAGGAGAGGAAAATGCTGTCAGGAGTTGCTCCTTTTTAATATTGAGGAAGAAGAGAGGGAAGTGCTGAGTCTCTTCTACCTGAATTTCTCTCTGGGGAAAGGATAAGCCAGCAAGCATACAGAAATTGGTCAAGAAGGGAGCAATCGCTTCTCTAAATTGGGGTGATTTAAATCTCTCTCCTGTTGCTGTCTTTATCTCCTGGCAAGGAAGTTTTGGGATCCTATGAGCTCTGCAGAGATTAGTTTCTTCTGATGCTCAAGCTTCTTGCTTTTAGCAAAGGAAGAGGACAAATCTCCACATTTTTTTTCTCCTTTAAATCCTGCCAAGACTTACTAGCCCTTGAGGCTGTTGACAGCCTTCCGCCACTGTGAACTTACAGTACGTGGTCTCTAACCAGCTTGGAAGATGCTGCAGTGACACTGGCAGAGCATCTTTATCTTCCTTGATGTATTTGTGGGCATGAGCTTCTGGAGTGTCTTCAGCTGTTCATTGACAGCAAGAAGAGAGCTTTTCCATCTCACTGACTCATACTCTCATGAAGGATGGAGCTCTGCAAAAGCTGGTTCCTAACTTACACAGGGGGCCATGAATCTGTGAAGTACCAGGTTCAGGAAGTTTAGCTTACTCAGCTGATACAAAGGCCCTTGTTTCAGCACAGTGACAGTACTTTGGGCTCATATTAAGATGTTATTAAGGCTGAATCACAATTTAGTACTTTAAGTAAACAGTGAGCATGTTTCAGCAGATGCTAGATCCACTGGCATATAGGGCTTTGAAGAAAGTTCAGGTAAGAAAGGTGATGTACTAAATCAGCTAATACTTCTTTGATCGAACACAGCAACTGAATGGGTTATCTGCAGAAAGTTCAACAGAGAAGTTGCTTCTTGTGTGATGTCTATCAGAAACTGAGCACTTGAGGAAAATCTCTTAAGTCACAGGTCCTGCAGTACTTCTTTTAAGTGTGCTTTTTACAGAAGATGTGTCTGAGCATCAGAAGTGACTTTGGATTTCTGTCAAACTGTGCAGCAGGCACACCACATGGCCTGTCGAAGCAATGGGAAAGTTGTGTTTTCTCCATATGCCTATTTTCACTTTTTAGTAGCAGATTCATCCTAGTCCCCAGCACTGGGAAGAATTAAATACAGATGAGGATGAACTTAATGTCAAGGGGGCAACTTACTGGTAATACCAGTAAAATTGTTGTGCTCATCTGGAGCTCAGAGCCATAGGAGGGATTATGGATAAGTGTGTAAGTATTACTGGATTCCAGCACCTATACACATTCTTGTAGCAAGCTCAAGGTACAGGCATGGTCTCAAATATCTTGTGGCCTGTCAGGTAGCTTTCCTGTTCATTGCTGGTTGCTAGTACACACTTCTTCCTCTCCTGACCCTGGGCTACCACATGGTTCGTGAAGCATCTGTGCATACTTACTCTGTAACTAACATGAAGATTGTGTTGGGAAATGAGACGCTTATTTAACATACCTATCTAAGAAAGGCAAGACAAAACCTTTAAAATTGTTTTTCAGGTGGTAGTCTTGATATTTGTCTTAACTGAGGTATCACATCCTTGGAGATGTTTTATGTTATGCCAGGAACTTCTTTTTGCTTCACTGAGGAGTAAATCCCGCTCATCGCCCTTCAATGAGCAGTGTGCATTTGTCAGTGAAAAATGTTTTCTCCAATGAGCCATGTATCTTTCTGTAATCAAAAATACCTCATGCAAAAAGCTAAAGGGTGCAAACATGCACATCTCCCAGCTTGCTCTTGATTGAGACTGGATGCTCTGGTGACCCTCTGCTTTGGAAAGAAAATGGATTTGAGTGAATTACCCCCATCAGCTTTATTCTCTACCTGTTTTTTTCCCCTGTACATTGAAGCTAAGTAGTATTGCCATGTTTTCACATCTCTTAGTCAGATGAGGCTAACTTTTCAAACATTTCTCTATGAAATGCACATGACAAAACCCAGCAGCAGTTAGAAACAACCTGTGGCTTGTAAATGGAGGAGTGTTACAACCAACAGTAGGAATATTCCTGAAATGTTCTTATTTTCATCAAGTTGATGTAAGATCAAACAGAATAAATGACAGGATCCAACAATGACAGTTTAATAGATGGCATAATTAGTAATAGCCAATTTATATAGAGTAGAACTAGACTATTAGGGAACTACAATGTAGGTTATAGATCTATCATTCAGTCCAACTGCCTGACCAATTCAGGGCTGACCAAGTTAAAGCATGGCATTAAGGGCATTGTCCAAAGCCCTTTTAAACACTGACAGACTTGGGGCATTGAACACCACTCTAGAAAGCCTCTTTAAGACTTTGACCACTCTCCTGGTAAGGAAATGCTTCCTAATGTCAAAAAAACCCTCCCCTGGAGCGGTTTTCAGCCATTCCCACCCGTCCCATCACTGGATCCCAGGGAGAAGAGATCAGCAATTAATTTAAGAAAAAAGTAGTTGTAATATATTACTTGTTAATATGCTACTTTGGGAAGTATAGAGAAAGCTAATAGCCATATTCTCTGTAAGGTGACACTAAAAGAAATACTTGAAGAATATATGAAACTCTCTACTTGTGATCTTATCTCTTTTGTTCTACCTTCACAGACACCTCCATTTAATTGCTGCAGGAGCTGCATTTTCACACTTAAAAAACCAACATGGGATTTAATTTCTTATGCCTGAGTGTTTCAGGAGCTATGGTGTTTTGTTTTCAGGAACATTTGAAAATGCATCAGGAACATGGTAAGAAAAGAGAATTACTGCTTGCAACACCCACTCTCTACCTTTGCACCATAGCTCATCTAGAGTTCTGTTTGACTTATATCACAGAATCACAGAATCGTAGGGGTTGGAAGGGACCTTGAGAGATCATCGGGTCCAACCCCCCTGCCAAAGCAGAGTCCGTAGGGCAGGTCGCACAGGGAGGCATCCAGATGGGTCTTGAATATCTCCAGAGAAGGAGACTCCACACCCCCCTGGGCAGCCTATTTCAGTGCTCTGTCACCCTCACTGTGTAAAACTATGAACAGCAGTTAGAATTTAGAAAATGACTTGTGAAAACCATCCACTTACATAGTCAGTATTAATTTTAAAATGGAAATGGCTTAATTGTTTGTCTTAATTATTTTTTTCAGTAGTGAAGGGAATGAATTCATTAGGCACATTATACTTCAGTTCTGCAAACACTTTGCTTGGTTTTTAGCCCTTGAGGAGTCGTGATGAGTGATGACTTCTCTTTGTTCAGCACAGAAACCTGTTTGCCAGCCCAAGGACTAATTGCCTGCTTTCATGTCTCAGCTGAAGGTAGCAGAAAGTTTGTATGCTGAGGACTGATGAAACAAAGCTTGCTTTTCCATCATCAGTTTCTAATTTTTTTTCAGCAAATGCAGTGTGTGGTGAAAATTAACAAGCCACTCATAGATTTCTCTCAGGTACTGGTCAGTCTTTTATACTGGAAGTTTCAATTGGTTGTTCTTATGGGCAAATCTCCTTGCAGATACATGGCAACACGTGGGCTGTTTGAATGATGCACGAAGAAGCAGAGTTCACCTAGAAACAAAATCATTGTCTGTAGATGCCAAGAGTTTTCCAAACTTGGCATCCCATGAGCTGTTGAGCCCTCAGCTTTTGCTGGGGCTAATGCAATGGGATGTTCTGTGCACATGGGATTTTTGAAAAGTACAGCAAGGTACCTGCCGCAAGACGCTTCGGTAACGAATGTCAGTTTGAGCCAGGTATTCACAACCAGGGTGCCACATACGCCTATCTTGGGGCTAATCTTGAAAACTGGGACTCAACCTGGTGAATGTAAATTGTGATAATTATTTCATAGAAATGTTGTAGGTGGTGTTTTATATTCTTTCTAAATATTTCAGTTATTACAATCATAATCAGGAGTGCTCTTTTTATGGATTGTGACCATACTCCTGTGCTCTTCATTTCGTGTTTAATAGAGCAAGATTGAAAGATGATGCTGGAATTGTCCACTACAGAACTTTTGTGCAACTCTGTGAATTAAAACTTTAATCAAATTTGGATTATAAGTTGGTAAAACCATTTCAGCTGTGCTGCTGAGGCTATCTAGTCGGCTGCTGATGTGCATGGGAAGACAGAGCTCTGCAGATCCCTCTTGTGCCAAGGCAGCTTGTCTGTGGTTAGAGAACTGGGTTTAGGGCTCATGAAGAGTCATAAGGTGGTTTTAGTAAGAAAAAAGATTGAAACCACTGTGCATTGATGAAGGAGGACATTGATGGAGTGTATTTTATTATAAAGCTATTCCCATGGTGTTCTTCTCTATTAACTTCTGCTCATGCAGCTTTTCTGAACTTTTCATAGCGTAGGAAAACTTTTTACTGCATTCAGGTTCAAGCAAGGCTCTACTGTATTTTCTGCCCTATTCTTTCATGAAGTGTGAAAAGCCTTCTCCACTCATGAGTTTGCAAGCTTAACTCTTGAGAGGCATCTAGGACATCACTTTTTATTTTCTACTTTGTTCTCTGTTTCCCTTGTAGATTTATTAGAGTTTGGATAATGGGCCTTCAGTCTTGGAGGGTATTGATTGCACAGGAGTGGACCATATGGAAAGGAGGAAAAAATAACATGCAAGCAGTCTTATTCTGGAGCACAAAAGATAAATCAAAAAGATGGAGGGCTGTGCTGAGATGCTATTCTTCTTCCCAGAACTGGAAGAGTTTGGATAATATGTTATTTAACATGTACTAAATTCTCTATGCTTTGAAGGCTTGATCCGATGAGACCCTCATGTGATAGAATGTTGGACTGGACTCTACAAGAATGAGGCCAACAGGTTTATTGCCTGCATAGGCTAGGAGCTCCCAGAACACTAGGAATAAAGTCCAACCTGATGGAAGGTGAAAAACAGGACAAATGTAACTTGACACCGTGATGCTTGAACCTTTATGACCCACTTCTGTCCAATGCCAAACTTCACAGTAGAAAAGTGAAGTTTCCAAGGATTAGTTTAGAACTTTAGAGGTTAGTGGGGTCCTGTCTCCTTTTCATTTCCGGTGGTGTCTTGTGTTTTCTGAGAGGAGTTTGTTTAGGAATGCAATGTTAAGGTTGGTTTGAGAGAAGAAACCTTAGAAACCTCTCTGTCGTTGAAAAGCTGTGACTTGTACCTGAGCAAATGCCTGATACAGTGCTGTGCTCATCCTCTTCTCATATGACAGATGATCTGAGCCCTTCATCATCTTCGTGGCTCTTTTCTGTCCCTCTTGCACTGGGAAGCCCAGTGCTGGACGCGGCACACCAGATGTGTCTCCCCAGTGTGTGAGGTAGAGGGGAAGGATCACCTCCATTACCTGCTGACAGCACTTTCCTTAACACAGCCCAGGGTGTGGATATTTTCTTATTTGCAGAAGAAACATCGATCCTGAACTGCTGGCCCTCTGCCTACCAGGGGCTGAAATATTTTCATTGCTGAAGTGAAGCAATGCTTTAAGCACTCCTGTGCTCTGCTGCTGCTCCAGGTGCATACAGCTGCACAAGCCTGTGCACAGATGCTCATTTATGGTTGGTGGAAGTTTTGTAATAAAGGGAATGGAGTGAGCTTAAACTGGAAAGTGTGCTAAAATTTAAAGGCTGTTTTTCCTCCTCTGTTTGCACACAGTAAGTCACGAATGCAAGCCATGTCAGTGTGTAGCAGCTACATCGTGTGTGTTCTCTCAAGCTCCTCTGGATAGCAGAGAAGCCAGTGATTTTGATTTTTCTCTTCCTTGTGCTGATTATACACTAATGAAACTTCTAGGAGATCAACAGATTTACATGGGTGCAAACCACAGTAGGCCAGGCTGCTTGGCTGGCCCATTAGTTCCCACTGAAGACAACCTCCGAGATGGAGTAGTGCTGTCAGCGTTGTACTTCTGAGGGTCTATAGTCAGCCTACCTTAATTTCTTAAATTACGTCCAAGAACTTGTCATTAAATGTAAGGCTATTTTGAACAGAGAGACATCAAAGCCAATTAGGGATTCACCAAAACATAGGTAGCAGTCCAGCTGCAGTAATGAGGCCAGCTGTCTGAAAGACGATTGCCTCCAAGTAGATGTGGAGTACAGCTGCCCTGCTGTGAGGCTGTGAAACAAATCCAGTATTTATATGTGAAATGGGCCTTGACTACTGACAGTGTTTTGCCACTTCTGGTGCAAAACTGAAATATGTAACAAACATATATGGTGAAGATCAGTGTTTTGAAAGCAGGTTTGCAGTGCTTTGAGCTTGGAAAGCATATAGAGAACCAAGCAATTAAAAAAATAATAAAATCAGGCAGGGCTTTTCTGTTCATTAGGATATGTTTGAATCAATTCCAGCCTAACTTCTCAAACATTACAGGCTTCTACATCTAGTTACAGATCTGAAAGGTTTTAGAAAGGCTTTGTGTTTCATGAAAATAGAACATACATAGCAGCCATGGGCTTATAACACCCCAGTGACACTGAGGAGTAACCTGCTGGTGATCTTCAATGTCTATAAAATATTGAACCCTGAGATTGCTGGACAGTAGCATTTGCTTTTAGCACAGCATGGGTAGCTGGTGGTAACAGCCAACAGACAATGCCACTTGGAGAGGAATAGAGGGGGTGAAAAACATGGTTTGGACCCAACAAATTGTGGGTGACTTTTTCACAGAGCTTTACGAAGGTTAAAGGTGGTTTGGAGATCATTGCAGATATTGCTGTAGCCACAAGCAACCAAGATAGATCTTACTCCTCAAAACAAGTTAGCTGCACGTAAGGCAGAATTGTGAAGAAACAGGAAATTTAAGTGGGAGTGACTGAGGGCATAGGGTAACATTAAATTTTACAGAAGAACAAAGTTTTCATATTTTGCTTTGTTGATGTCAGAAGGGGGAGGATGGTTTTAAGGAGGAATTTGCCAGAGGGAATGAGAGGTTAACAAGCAAATAAACATAATTAGGACAGCTTGAAAAAATGGAGGAGTACTTCAGACAGAAGCAAGAAAACTCAGTTGGCATGGGCATTACTGGCAGGGGAAGGTGAGGATCAGAGGTGAACTGGGATGCTCCGTGTGATGCTGGCCTTAAAGCAAGAGCTTGCCGCTCAAGTGATGGAGGCAAGCTGGAGGAGTGGATCACAGCAGCCAGGATGATGATTTTGAAGGATTATCCTAGTAAGAGTGACATGAATACATTTAATGAGGTCTGGGGTGACTGATGTCAAGAGCAGGAAGGGGAAAATTCCTGGAACTGGGACAAGAGCTACTACAAAGCAGGAGGGAGAGACTTGAAGATCTGTAGGAACACAACACTGGCAGGGCTGGTCCGGCTTTAAAATCACTGAATCACAGAACTGTAGGGGTTGAAAGGGACCTCCAGAGATCGAGTCTGACCCCCCTGCCAAAGCAGGCTCCCTAGGACAGGTCGCACTGGTCAGCGTCCAGACAGGTCTTGAATATCTCCAGAGAAGGAGACTCCACACCCCCCTGGGCAGCCTGTCCCAGGGCTCTGGTACCCTCACTGGGAAAAAGTACTTCTGCATGTTGGTGTGGAACTTCCTGTGCTCCAACTTGAAGCCGTTGCCCCTTGTCCAGTCCCCACAGACCACTGAAAATTGGCTGCCTATTCCCCCCTGTGTCCCACACTTGAGATATTTATAAACATTAATAAGATCCCTCAAAATTTCACCGTGTCTGCATGGACAACGGTGGCAACACCTCGAGTACAAGTTCAGGAGGAAGACAGCAACGGGGAGTTCACAGCAGCTGAGGGACTGTCTCAGAGTTGAGGTGATTTCACCAAAGACAGGTAGGGTGGGGAGGGAATTCAGCTGCTCTCTTGTAATAACAACTCCAGTATGGACAATGAGACGGAGAGACAGAGGCGCACAGCATCGCTTAAAATCAGGAGGTGTTATTTAGTAAAATGGAAGTGATGTTAAACAAAGTAATGTGTTAAAGGCTGGGAAATGTTGGTGTTCTGTGGTGCTAAGGCTGCAGCGGTTCGTCGGGAGTACAGTCGAGCCACCGCGCAGCATTGCTGCGGCAAAGTGTCGCTCCAGTTACAAGTGAAACAAATGACATATCAAGGAGCTTAGCCCCTCAGCTGAGCAGAGCGCTCCGAAAGGAGCATGAATATGCTGAAGTGGGCTCCTCGAGCTCAACAGCGCTGCTTTCTCTTAAAGTCACATCAGGACCTAAGTGCCTTGCGGAATCGAGAGCCCGAGGGTAGGGATTAGAACTTGTGTTTTCTTGGCTCTCCGCCTGGGCAAAATTGGTTATGCCACACCGACCCTGAAACACTACTTCTGTCTGTATTATTCGCAGAGCGCTGTGGGGAAATGAAAGCTGGGAAAGGCATCATTTCATTTGTGTGCTCTGAAATTTTCTATTATTGTGTATTTCTCGGGGCTCGGTAATGAAGCTCTGATTTCCATATTAAAATTAATAAAATGAAAATAACATGAATGCAATATTGCTGCTGAATGCACATTGACTAGGCAATGTTTTTGTATTATTCCAGGGGCATATTTATGACGGGCTATCTCACTGTGTCTTGAGGAGGCTGCAGGTCCAAAGGAACTTAAATTGTTCCCATTTTGCTTACCCATTGCACCAGACTTCACACATGATCCACATTTGAATAACACTTTTAACTAAGCAGCAGTAGAATAAGGTCCATTGTAATGATGTGTAAGCTTTTTTAGGATGTTGCCAGCCTGCAGTGGCATGTTATGAAATAATCTGCTGAAGTAGAGTTTATGTTTCTTACCTAACAGTCCTTTGTTTTATCATGGATAATTGGACAGTGAACAAGAGTGCCACAGCTCTGGTCTGGGTTTGGGTAAGTATATCACATGCGTTCATCTGTGTCTGTACTGACCACACCTCTCAAAGGTTTTTTTTCCTTTAATAACTTGTGCTGTTTTCTTTCTCCCAATTCACATCAGTATGGATCCATATCCCTGTCCTCTCCTTTATTTCTGGTTTCCCCATCCCGTGTCACTTGTAGATTCTGTTCCTTATGTTCAGGTTAAATAGTGAGAGCCCCAGTACCATTCCCCTTCTTTGCAAAGACATGAGAGTTTGCAATAAATAATACTGGTGCTCTGTGGGGCTTGGCAAACATGCTGTGCGTTCAGAAGGGGGGTGGGTTTGTAAGCTGTGGCTGCCGACAGTCACTGGCTGGTCCTGAGGAGTGCAGGGATCATGCAGAGTGTTCAAGAGGCCTCCACTCAGTGTCCAGTTACGTAGGCAGCAGACCACAAATAGACTCTGTCCTAGGGAACCTGCTCTGGCAAGGGGGTTGGACTCGATGACCTCTGGAGGTCCCTTCCAACCCCTACAATCTGTGATTCTGTGACCAGCAGGAGGAACTGGAGTGTCTGTACAGCACATGGACTGCACCTCCCTTATGTCACACCCTTTGTGCACTTCCCTCTTCCCCCCACCCACCTAAAATTTTCATGGAGTTGCCAGTGGGGAGAGCATTTCACTGTGGGAGAGAGAGAGACAGAGATTGGGTGAAATTTTTCTAGGGCTCCTTGCTTGGTGCCAGCCCACTCTTTGCATGCACCTTATATACCCTCCCCAATAACTTTTTTTTAGGGTAGAAAAGTGCTCTGACAGGCCGGCCTACAAAAGGCATTTCTCAAGACATCATCATAACAATTCTCCCTGCCACCTTGGTGAAACTTCTACTTAGGGGACAGGGACATATGCATCAGATGCACAAAGGTAAAAGGTAAAAGCATTTTCCCTTGTTGCTCTGGCACAGCAACCTCCCATGGGATTTATGATGTCAGAATCATTATGTCAAAGGAATCATTGTTTCAGTAAATTTTATTTCAGGGAGCCAAAAGGCTGTAATTTACATCAACGTTTGGTTTTGTTTGGTAGCTCCCTGCTACCAGGCATTAAAAAAAAATGAAAGAAAAAGCAAACATCAATGGGAACAATTTGAATATTTGATTAAATAGTACAGCAGCCTTCATTGAAAGCTGTTATCACTGACATTCACAGCACAGACAGCGTGGTGGTATGCAATGGTGTCTCCTGCCTGAGCTGCTGTGAATACTCTCAGTGAAGGAATGTAGCTGTGAGATGTTACTCCCATTCTGGTTCCACAAATCCAGAAAATATTAGATGAACAAAGGAACTGTTTTCTCTCCTTGTCATCAAATAAAATTACTTAACCTTCCTTCAATTTGTCTGTAGTGTTTAACCTGGTCTTTCATGTCAGAGAAACAGCTTTTCCAACAGATTTTCGGGAGAAGAAACTGTATTTTGGAATATAATACCTAAAATAGGACACCATATACTTTTATAGAAGTACATGTATATGACTTATAGTAGTAGGACAACTTCCTAATGAAGATCCACTGGTACCTGTTACATAATCCTTCCAGAAGTGTAAAAATAAATGCACTTCTAGATTCTCTCCCCAGCCAATCTTCCTGATGAGGAAACAGTGCCTCCATTTGTTTTCCTTCACCTTGTAGTTGACTGAGCTTTGTGGTCAAGAATATTTTCAGTAATTAAATCTTTGCAGGTCTATTCCCTTTTTGAATCCAAAATAAACTTCCAATTTTCATTATATGAACTCCATGAGGACTCTGCTATTTGTTCAGAATAATTAAAATACATTAAATAATTGTAGGTTTTAATCTTATTTTCAAAAGGAGTGGTATAATGTTAACTGGGAAGGTGACACCACATTTTAACTAATCATCTTTACTAAGCTGTACGTTTCTCCTGTTGCTTTGGTTTATGACGGTAAAGAAAATATGGCCCTGAGGAGCACAGGACCTTCTGTGGTAGATCATGCCAAGCTCTTTACGCCCTAAATGGATGCCCTAGTTGCTTTTCTGAAGTGTCTGTCTGTGTGGAAAAATGCTGTATCTTTCCAGTGTAATGGCGTGTAGATTTACTTACTATTGGTTGACAGCAGGGAGAAAAAGATTCATCCTAAAAGCATTGCCAGAAATTTGCCCCATTTGCCCTTAAAGTCAAACTTTACATTTCAGTGGACTTCCAGAAAAAGGCATGTGTCTGACTGATTTCTTATCCATATCACAGGACAATATCCTGGTTTTCCTTGCATGCAAAACGTGAGGGTTTTGATATTGTAGCACTGATAAGTACATGGAGGCGCGCCAAGGCCTGTGATGCCACTGTCCTTTTCTGTGGGTAATTTTTCTGGGTTCAGAGGATCTTTTTATTTTCTGCATGAAGAAGGTGAGGCAGGATGGTTTTGCTTTTCCTACCTGTTATTTGGGAGGGGAAATTAGTTCAAGAGCACTGTGCTCTCCATTCAACAGTGTCTTGAAAGGGAAAACACATTAACAGAGCACTAACGCCGAGGTGACGCAGAACCAGAAACGTTCCTCTTGCTTCTCCGCTCAGCTCTCAAAGGCAGTGTCAGTCGCTATGGGGAAACATAAAAGGCCATAGCAACACCATAAGAAAATGTGGTGGGGTTTTTTTTTACTGCAGCTTTGGTGGGAGCTTTTTGTTCTTCCTTTGGCTGTCAAGCTGCACTGGAAGAGAAAAGTGAGGTCAGTGGGTTTTGATGGTGTTGCATGGCACGGATTAATGCTTTCCTTTTTATCTGAGTGTGTTTTCAGCAAATACAGCCGTGCAGAGATGTGTGAACATCACAGTGCTGAATTAAATACCTGTTTTGGGGAAGACCTCCTCATTTAAATGCTATCTAGCAGCCATTTGGGTATTAGAATAAATACGCTACATTTCTTTTTTACAAAAAACTGGGAAATACCAGTGGTTTGTAATGGTAGATTATTGGTAATTATGGACAGGATTGTTTTTGTAGATTGTTGTAGATAATTATGGGTGGAGTTCATCCCACACCACATTTGAGGCGTCCCTCTGAGCTAATCACCCAGAACTTCTTATAAGTGTTGTGGAGAAATGGGCACCTTAAGGAACTAGTTCACTCTGCCTGTCAGTTTTGGAGTGAAAGGAATCGTTTGCTGGAGATGCCTGCTTCTCTTCATCGACTGTAGGTGTGGAGGGGGATCACCTGTAGAGTGCTCATCTTCTGATTGCCTAAATGAAGGCATAGCAACTCCACGTGGTAGCAGTCTTCTCCAAACTGCTTATCTCAAGAACTGGGAATCATTCCTCATGGGGCTGCCTAGCTTTTGAGCAGTAGCTGTCTTGTGCCCATGTCTTGTGGAGCACAGTACACAAAGCAGGGTTGTATATCTATCTCAGAATTACATTCCCCTGCTCATTAAGACCCATGGGAACCATGGAAATCTTTGTATCTCTGAATGACAGGAGTGTTAAATCTTTCCCATCACTACCAAATGTTACAGGTCTAGCATTAAGGAATCAGAAAGTATTGAAGTTTAATAGCACTGCATTCTATGAGTGCTCTGAAACAGGTCGTTAAACATTATTATGCACTACAGTTATTTCACTACTCAGCAGAAAGTGCCTCGGTGTGAGCCTGAAAGAAAAATATCTTGAGACACACGTAACATTTATAAAGATTCTTAAGTCGCTTTATAGTCAACCCCCGTTTATGTTGCAGCACGATTGTTCTCAGTCTTAAGGTGCTTAAAATTTAGTGATCACAGAATCACAGAGTTGTAGGGGTTGGAAGGGACCTCGAGAGATCATCGGGTCCAACCCCCCTGCCAAAGCAGCTCCCCAGCTCATACTGCACAGACAGGTGTCCAGATGGGTCTTGAATATCTCCAGAGAAGGAGACTCCAACACCCCCCTGGGCAGCCTGTCCCAGGGCTCTGGCACCCTCACCGGGAAAAAGTTCCTCCGCATGTTGGTGTGGAACTTCCTGTGCTCCAATTTGCAGCCATTGCCCCTTGTCCTGTCCCCACAGACCAAAGAAAAGGGGCAGGCCAATTCCCCCTGCACCCCATACTTAAGATATTTATAAACAGCCTTTCCTCATAGGACAGATGTTCCAGGCCCTTAATCATCTTCGTAGCCCTTCTCTGGACTCTCTCCAGGAGATCCCTGTCCTTTTTATACCAGGGAGCCCAGAACTGGACACAGTACTCCAGGTGGGGCCTGACCAGGGCAGAGTAGAGGGGGAGGATCACCCCCTTCGACCTGCTGGCCACACTCCTCCTGATGCACCCCAGGATCCCATTGGCTCTCTTAGCCACCAGGGCACACTGCTGGCTCATAGCCAACCTGTTATCCACAAGGACCCCCAGGTCCTTCTCCACAGAGCTCTTCTCCAGCAGGTCATCCCCCAGCCTGTACTGATGCCGCTGTCAGCTTTTCCATACGGACTGCGTGGTGAGAAAGAGCCCAGGATATCTGATTCTCCTCCTGTTTCTACCATGGTCACCATGGAACTTCACAACCCTACTTTTTCTAAGTGTTAATTTTCTTTATTACACTGAATTGCATTAATTTTTGTAGGCTACATAACTATGTACAGATTTTCCTAAGGCAGACTTCCCCTCCCCTTAAAACATGTTTAATATGCAATAATAATTCCTCGCTGCTGTACAACAGAACCCTGGTTGAGTTTTTGCTTTTGCTCAAAATGGAGCAACACCTTCTTTTCTGACACGCTGCTAGAAAAGCTTTCAGGTTTCTTACCTGCAGCTGGGTAAAGCCATGTGCAGTGCTACATCTGAAGTATGGGTGGTTTAAAATTGATGTTTCTTTACAGCAGACTGCCCAAGTACATGCCAGTCATCTGTTTTAACAATTCCTGAGGCTTAGGCTCTACACTTTCATTCCAAACTCCATAATATATTGTGGATGCTTATCTTATTTCACTGATCAAATAAAAAGCTATAGGAAAAAAAATTTTTTTCTTCTGAGACCCTCATACTCTGTTGTTTTTCCTGAAAAGGGAGATAGATGTGGAGATGGCTGCAGTATTATTTCAGAATCCTTATTCTCTCCCTTTCTGGGATTTTTTTGACGATTCTTTTTAAACTTTAATTGAAATGGTATTTCCTGATTCATACAAGAATACCATTTTGTTTTGTTTTGCTAGCATGTATTAAAATAGGATGGAAAAAAAAGGTACAGATAAGAAGCTGGCAAGTCTTACACGTATGAAACTATCAACTGAGATTTAGTGACCTTGAATAGTAATTGTAATATCTGATTTCCAAACAACATGTACCTTCCTCTCCTCTCTGAAGATCCAGCCCTTTAAAGAATACGTTTCAAAACATGACCCATGTGGTTTTCATTTGTGACTGGTTTTCTGTAGTTTCTCTAAAGAGAACTACTATTGACTTTGCATAAAAGCATAGCCCCCAGAGGAGATTCCAGTTTAAGCTGCTCCCTGTACTGTGCTGTAACATCCTTCCACGTCCTTGACTGTGCCCTGTAATGACACTGGAATATTGTGACCTGGGAACACCAGTTATGGTGGGTGTCATGAACAAATCAAACAGCAGAGATAGCATGACACATCCATAAATATCATAAAACTGGAGCTGGCCAGTAAACTGTTATGAAAAATGAGATATCTCGTATCTGTATGGAGAATGTAATTTTTGTCTTTTTTTTTTTTGACATCAAAGTAAGTTGTTTTCAGAGCTAAAGCCATATAAGACTTACTGAATGCAAAAGAAGGTGCCATATAATAAGCTCTTTGACTTGGGTTACCAGGCTGTTTATGCTGTTGGCAGTGTTTAATCAGCTTCTCCAGCCTGCATTAGAAAGAACTTGGGACTAAGGTGCATGCTACTGTGCTGGAGCACATAAATAATGGTACTACGAATTCACAATAGAGGAATGGCTAGGAAACAAGACGGGACTATTGGTGGGAATATGCCCTAGTAACAGTGGCATTATCTGTGTCCTTCCAGCTTTTGAGGACAAGGTGTTTACTAAGCAATCACAGAGTTGGACAGGCAGATTCAGAAGTTGTGAGTTCTGCTTGTCAAGGGAAGTTCACAATTCAAGCTACGTGTCCGCTCCGAGGAAAGGATAAGCAGAGGAATGCATCCAGCAGTGAAGCGCCCAGTGCTATATCTGGTAGAAATCTGAAGGAGCCTTTGAAAGTCTGAGGTTCCTGGGTGGCCCATCCTTCCCAGGTAATAACAACAAGCTCCAGAAACATGTGATTGCATTCAGTTGTTCAAGGTAAGGTGCGGAGCAGATCTTTGTTGGACCATGTCAGTGTTTCTCTGTCTGTCATTATATGTCATCTGCTAGTTCTTGGTTTTGTCCAGCGGACAGAGGCTCCTATAAAGACAATTTCTTCCAAATGGAAGACATCAAGACAGAGTTGCATGATTCATCTAAGTGGTGTGATTCATATAAGTGGTGTATATGGGGCCTTTGACCTGGTACCTCACCAAAGTCCATATTTACAACCCCTGCACAACCGACTTCAAGAAACAAGGTTAGTCCTTAAAGCACTGTCAATCTATGTGGCATTTTGTCCAGCAGTGATATAACACACATTTGGCATTTGTAAATGTTTAAGTAGCTGTGATTGGGGGAATAGCTTCTGAACCATGGTTTGTCCCAGTAGTGTGAATTAAGATACAAGATAGGGCAGCAAAAATTCCTCCCTACCCGTCAAGAAAATGAACAGTCCCAATTTCCTCATGAGCTCAGTACAGGGAAAGGAAAACTTAACCTGGAAAGCTAAATATACTTAGATGATGAAAAAATGTGCTTAAAAAAGAAACAAGCTTACTCCAAAATTTTTTGGAGTATACCACTGCAAAAAAAAAGCAGGCACAAAACCAAAGGTGTTACATGGAGAGGAAGCTGGAGCAAAAGTGAAGCAGTAAGAAGACAGTAGCAGAGTCAGGAGTTCTGGAAAACACAGATAAAGCTTAGTGGTTATACACAAAAGAATAAAAAAGTAATGGTCACAATGGGCAGAGATGGAGTGACAAAAAAGATGAAGGTTCATTGAAAAACGCAGACAATGGAAACTCTGACTTCTGATACACAGAAGGGAACAACATAGTTCAAGCTGACGGTGTCTCATTTTAAAGGAGAGTATAAAAGGGTAGCATAAGCAGGGGAAGATAACATCAGAAATGCCAGAGGAACAAAATGAGATATAACTAGCAAAAGGCATCAGAAATGTACCAGTAGCAACACAGAAATACTGAGAAAGCTATTGATCGGTAGTGCTCAAGTGTCAGAAGTGTTACACAGCTTTTTTGTTTATCCTTTCAGAGAGTGTCAGGTCTGATCAGGCAGAATCAAACAGTGGGAACCTGGAGCTCTTAGTGTGGTTATGCTCAGCATGTAGTTGGAGGCACAGTGGTGACATTTTGTGCCACTCGTGAAAATCTAAATGATGTAATAACTTTCTAGTGCCATAGGAAGTTGACACCTAGCATGTGACAGCCACAGTGAGATGTTTACAGGAACCTGCTTGTCCTGAATTTGCCAATGTTTCATGTTAAGAAGGACTTTAGAAAGCTTTTGTTGTTGCTTGGGTTAAGTTGTGCTCTTATTTCACATATTGGAAAGATAATGAATATCACTGAAAACAAAGCTTGCCTCTGCTTACCTGGGCAGGCCATGTAATTGCCATACAGCCAATTGTGTGCTTAGCTGGACTGCATAATGCTTTAGTGCTAGCAACGGTGGCATCTGTTTGTTATGCAAAACATTGTGCTGAGCCCAGGCAGTCAGGGGTCTTTCTGTTGAAGAACAGGGGAAAAAAAGCAATATAGTTCCATGAACTTTCCCAATCACTTCAAGGGATTAATTCTGAAATTTACATAAAACACATCCTTCTTTGCCAACTGAATATGAGCCAGCAGTGTGCCCAGGTGGCCAGGAAGGCCAATGGCATCCTGGCTTGTAACAGAAATAGCATGGCCAGTAGGTCTAGGGATGTGTTTGTGCCCCTGTACTCAGCATTGGTGAGTCCACACCTCTAGTGCTGTGTCCAGTTCTGGGCTCCTCATCATAAGAAGGACACTGAGGTCCTGGAGTGTGTCCAGAGAAAGGCAACCAGGTTGGTGAAGGAACTGGAGGGCAAATCCTCTGAGGAGCGGCAGAGGGAGCTGGGGATGTTTAGCCTGGAGAAGAGGAGGCTGAGGGAAGACCTTATCACCGCCTGCAACTACCTGAAGGGAGGTTGTAGAGAGGTGGGAGATGGTCTCTTCAGGTGACAGGAGACAGGACACAGGGAAATGGCACAAAGCTGTGCCAGGGCAGGGTCAGATTAGATGTTAGGAGAAGGTTCTTCACTGAAAGAGTTGTCAGGGCCTGGAACAGGCTGTCTGGGGTGGGGGTTCAGCCACCAACCCTGGATGTATTTAAAAGATGGGTAGATGAGGTACTTAGGGGTATGGTTTAGCATAGGACAGGAATGGTTGGACTTGATGATCTTAAAGGTCTTTTCCAACCTAGTGATTCTGTAAATCTAATCCATTCAAAAGGTGGTAGGTTGTTTCCTGCATTGCACTGCTGAAGGTGAGGAGCAGAAGGGGAGAGTGTGCTCAGGCTGCAGCAGGTGTTGAGAGTGATCAAGATGAGTGAGCTCTTGTATGCCCTCCTTGCTCTCAGCAGAGGTGGTGTAATGGGAACAAGAGATTAGCTGATCCCTTTTAGTGGAAGGAGGTCATCCATAGAGAGGATGCTCTGAAGATGGGTAGTAGCTACATTTTTAAGCCTGGCATTTGTAGATGAGGAGAAAACAATTGTCAGAAAACAGGGGTACACCAAGCACTGAGTGTTTGGATGGGAAGAGTAGGTGAGAGAATTAGAATAGAGCTTGTCTATTTGCTTTTAGCTTCTGGGACCAAATTTCATGTGAGTGCAGGTTGAACAGTCAGTAATGCTGCTCACAGCCTGTGTTCTTACTGCTTTCTACCACTGTTTGGAGTACCAGAGGCTACCAATCTGTACGGACAAACCTCATAAAAAACTAAAGCTTTAACTGATGTACTTTTTTTTGCATGTGCAGACCAAAGACATGTTAGAGACTGCTTGCTGGAATGGGAGTGTGAATAGCAGCTATTGAAACTCCACAGAGGGTCTCATCCTTGTAGCATACCTAGAAAGCATTTATTTCATTTCATAGTGGGGTATGAAGTCAAAGGAATCCCACTGCAGCACAGACTGAACCACCTCTCTGGTTTTCACAGTGTCTAAGAAAGTTAGTGGTACAGGGAGAAGGATCAGTTACCCTGCAAGTTTGTTTTATATGTGTCTTTAATGAATAGGCATGCTTTTGTTTTGAACTCTTGTACTTAGTGTTTACATTAAGGTTGTACAAAATAATTCTCTTACAATGCGTCAGCTCATTTAGAGTAGCAATAGCGGTTTTAAACTAAGCTAATAGGTGCTGATATTCCCAAATCTATTAACCCAGTTAAATGCTTTAATATAATTGTTTTCAATTGTTTTTCTCCTCACTCATCTAATGAGAACCTGGACAATTTTCTTATTGTTTGGAAAATGCAAGGTAATTGTCAGTGTCAGGTGAGTTTAGGTTTGTTCTTGTTGCAGTGATTCAGTGTTTTATTTTTTTGGACTATTACATTGATGTTGCAGCATCTCTGTAGGCCTGACTATGGATTTAGACAGAGTAGTGATGGGGGAAGAGGAGAAAGGGGAAACACAGCCATGACCTGACTGGGAGATGCAAGAGTGCTACATTGCATGGCACAGTCATGCAACCCTGGCTGTCCTATGAAGTCCTGGAGTGCGTATGAAGTCATCTGGTGGCAAAAAAGGGCTGACAAAAAGATCTCCTTTACCCTTCTCTGAAATGTCCTGCTAGACAGATACAGGTATGAGAGCAGTTACACTGCTTCACACTGAGGTGGATTGAAAATTAGGCTTTGTGCTATCGCATCCACAGAATGGTGATCCCATGGTTAGACTCAGGAGTCAGGAGATGTGGTTGATCTTTCTGTTCTTCCCCAACATCCGATTTTAGAATTCTTAATCATAGAATCATAGAATCATAGAATCATAGAATGGCATGGGTTGGAAGTGACCCCAAGCATCATACAACTCCAACCTCCCTGCCACAGGCAGGGCCACCAACCTCAGGCCTGGAGCTACACAAGGTTGCCCAGGGCCCCATCCAACCTGGCCTTGAACACTTCCAGGGACGGGGCATCCACCACCTCTCTGGGCAGCCTGTTCCAGTACCTCACCACTCTTTCTGTAAAAAACTTCCCCCTAATATCCAATCTAAACCTTCCCTCCTTCAGCTTTAAACCATTCCCCCTTGTCCTGCCACTATCTGCCCTTTTAAAAAGTTGATTCCCTTCCTGCCTATAATCTCCCTTCAGGTACTGGTAGGCTGCAGTGAGGTCCCCCCTCAGCCTTCTCTTCTCCAGGCTGAACAAGCCCAGCTCCCTCAGCCTCTCTTTGTAGGGCAGGTGCTCCAGCCCTCTAATCATCTTTGTGGCCCTCCTCTGAACCCTCTCCAACAGTTCCACATCTTTCTTGTATTGGGGGCCCCAGATCTGGACACAGTGCTCCAGGTGGGGCCTCATGAGGGCAGAGTAGAGAGGGACAATCACTTCCCTGTCCCTGCTGGCCACCCCTCTTCTGATGGAGTCCAGGATACCATTGGCCTTGTGAGCTGCAAGAGCACACTGCTGGCTCATGTTAAGTTTCATGTTAAGTTTAAGGCCAGATTCCTTGCAGCTATTTAGGTTGGTTTTTAAGGTTTTTTGAGATTAGAAAGATGTCCTTAATATCTCTTTTAGACATCTGCAAAAATGGTGATAATCCATTCCTGTTCACGGGCGTATGGATGAAAGTGATGCACTCCAGTACTACAGAAATCACTTTTCATTTTGTCCACTGTTTCTGGACAAACGTGGCACACGTGCATTGTGGGAAGTTCTTTTGGCTTGTCTTCCATTTCCTGCATCACCTAGCATCATCTGAAGGAACTCAGTGCCCCGTGTCATGCATGTGGCTTGATTACTTCTTAGCCTGCAGTTGCTTCCCTGGTACATCAGCAAGGGTGTTTCAGCTGGACAGAGATGTCTTGACTTGCCAGTGTGGGCATTTGGACACTGGCACCACCACACACAACAGTGATATTCCTCTAGTAACAGCTTTATCATTTCCTACGTGGTAAAGCATCAAGTGCTCAAAAAAACCATAATTCAAATCACACCTGAAGGAAATTTGCCTGGTTTTAATTTCTGATAGATTTGACCAGAAAAACATTTTAAAAGCAAGGAAACGGTGTTTAGCAAAAGCCTTATGTATAGATGCTGATCAACTTTAAATAAAAGGAAAAAAAAGTTTTTAAAAAAGATTGAATTGATTATAAAGACTTTGACTTCTTTGTTTTCTGTGTTTTAAGCTTGAATATCAAATGACTAGCTGGAGGGGGAAGTATAGAATCACTTTCACTGCTATGTCTCTGAAAGCTTTGTCTCTGCATGTTTGAAAAAGGATGATTTTAGGAGTTTTCAGGTAAATCAGAAGTTGGAAGTGATGGAGGCTGCTTCTTTTTTTAAAAAAAAAACCCACAATTGCCTCCCTCCTCCCTTTTTAAATTTACATTATTTTAACCAAAGAAGTGACCTAAAATCTCAGTCTGTATTACTGTCCAAAGCAGCTTTCCAGCACAAGTCTCATTTCCTGTTAAAGTAATAGGATTTTCCCATCCTCACTGTGAGCTACATCTGATCTCTTGAGCTACCTGAAACTCTAACACCTCTTAAAGTTTTGAAGTAAGTCATTTCAGCTACAAGGTATGAGATGTCAGGGCCCATCTGGTGAAAACAAATAATATCTACTTAGAGGGATTTAATGCTTCCAGATGGGGATTTGAGGTAGTAAGAACTGATGATCTAGTCTTGGTTTAACTTCATTGTACGACCTGAGTTTTCTTGGTGTCTCCAAGTGTTATGATGCTTGCAGGTGAAAATAACAATCTTGAATTTCAGTCACACCAAAACAGTTTAGCCAAAAATAATAGCAGTTTATGTCCAACTGATCTCTGGGCAGCACTGAAGGCAGGAGGAGGATATTTTCCATAAGAAAACTTACAATTAAAAGCTGAAAATTTTGAGTTGAAAAAGCGTGTACTGTGCTTCACAGAACTGTAGCTCAAGGACATCCTGCTTTCATTTTTGTCTCATAGGCTGAGTTCCCATTTAAGAAATAATAATCTGATACATCATGAGATTTTCTTTCTTGGGACCAGAGCCTTAGCAGTTACAATGTACTACAAAAGATGCGGTGGGAGACTAAAACCACACAGACACTTTGACTTGATGGTGAATAATCCATACAAATATTATTTCAGTTTTTTGCAAAATGTGGAAAGCAGATTCAGTCAAGCAACTTTTTTTCTTTCACAATGTCCTGTTTTTCTATCACCTTAGTGTAGGGGGAAAAAAACTTTAAAAAATGAGCAGTTCCTAGGCTTTGGTCTTGAAAGTATTGATGTTCACCTGAAAAACTATATTGCTGAGAACAAATCTAAATTTCCTATGAAATAGAACTGACAAATATATCAACAATACTGTAACTCTGGAAAACTAGGGTTTAAGTATATGTAAGTAACAAGAACCTTATTTTCCCAAGGAAAATAAAGTCCAGTGAGATAAAGAAGGAAGCTTTTGCAAAAATATTTACTGAGGATTTGGGTTTTACTAACAGTCTTACCTGCAAACTGAACAATTGACTTGCATTGTTTTTCTAGGGAGTGTTGTTGGACATCATATGTGTGAAGACAGGGGAAATTGAACTGGTTAAGACTCTTACCAGAGCTTCACCTGACAGCTGGTTTGAAAAGCAGTAGGAGATAAGTCTTGCAGAAAACTTTTCCATCTTCCATGATGCCATTTGATTCTTATTTGACTGGAGAGTTTGCTTTTCTTAAAGTCCTTAGTTACGATGTATTTGACTAAGTTGTTTGAGTAATAATTTTTACCACTGTGGGCATAGCATCCTTCCATTATTTATGGAACAGTACTAGTAATCTGACCATTGCCATCCTTGGCTAAGGTTGGTGTTCTAATCAGATCTTGGCAAACCTGTGGGCTGTCTGACCGAGTTATGTCAGGGCCTTCTTCAGTATGGTGCTTTCAGAGTGTTAACTCGCTGAGGAAGTCAGAGGAACTCTGGAGCTTGTACTCCAGTCCAATAAGACAGAGCTGGAGAATGTCTTTTGGGCATGTATCCATTTGTAACTTTAAGTTTTAAAATAACACAAGGATAACTAGAAATAATTTTTTCTTCTAAGCTTTTACTCAACATTTAGCAAAAAGTGTACCCTTTACAGCCCACACATCAATTCAGTATGTGTGTTGAAGGTGGAGGAGGGTTAACAACAACCTCAAATGTCAAACAAGCGTGGTCTTCCTTTGTGGGTATCCTGTTGCAGTGACTCTTCCTACCCGGAGGCTCATTCACTCCTTGGACCCAAACCAGAAATGTTCAACGTTTCTTCATTCTTCACCCCATCCCTCTCCCACCCCTTCCTCAATCCCACTTTTTGTTGTAAAAGGTTGCTTGTAGGGGCCTTTGCATCCTGCCTCCAGCCTTATAGATCCACCCAATCAATTATAAACCTTTCAATCAGTACATTAATTCCAGGAAGGATTTGTGGGATCACAGAATCATAGAATAATAGAATTGTAGGGGTTGGAAGGGACCTCCAGAGATCATCTGGTCCAACCCCCCTGCCAAAGCAGGCTCCCTAGGACATATCACTCAGATAGGTGTCCAGATGTGTCTTGAATATCTCCAGAGAAGGAGACTCCACACTCCTCTGGTCAGCCTGTCCCAGGGCTCTGGCACCCTCACTGGGAAAAAGTTCCTCCACATGTTGGTGCGGAACTTCCTGTGCTCCAACTTACAGCCATTGCCCCTTGTCCTGTCCCCACAGACCAAAGAAAAGGGGCTGGCTGATTCCCCCTGCATCCCCTGCTTAAGATAATTATAGACTTTAATTAGGTCCCCCCTTAGTCTTCTCTTTTCAAGGCTGAAGAGTCCCAACATACTCAGCCTATCCTCATAGAGGAGATGCTCCAGGCCCTTAATCATCTTCGTAGCCCTTCTCTGCACTCTCTCCAGGAGATCCGTGTCCTTTTTGAACCAAGGAGCCCAGAACTGGGCACAATACTCCAGGTGGGGCCTGACCAGGGCAGAGTAGAGGGGGAGGATCACCTCCTTTGACCTACTGGCTACACTCCTCCTGATGCACCCCAGGATCCCATTGGCTCTCTTAGCCACCAGGGCACACTGCTGGCTCATGGCCAACCTGTCATCGACCAGGACCCCCAGATCCTTCTCCACAGAGCTCTTCTCCAGCAGGTCAACCCCCAGCCTGTACTGATACAAGCGGTTGTTCCTCCCCAGGTGCAAGACTTTACACTTGCTTTTGTTGAACTTCATCCAGTTTCTAACCACCCAGCTCTCCAGCCTGTCCAGGTCAACTAGTCTTAGGATCCTATCCAGGATACTAGTCTTAGGTGTCAGCTCTCATTTCTACCTTTGTTTGCTGTCCCCCATAACTTCTGTACTGCTGGCCTGTATTTCTGTTGGGCTTCAATAAGAGTAGCATTTGAAGCACGAGCTGTGATGGTGGGTTGCTGGCCTTTGCTCATCCTTCACTGTCGGATCGATCAGTGACGAAGGAAAAAGAAGCTGATGCTCACCTTACCAAACCTTGCAGACCAGCTGGTGCTGCTCAGCACTGTGGTCTGCCTCCTGACTGAGTCAACCAGTGATTCAGGAGAAGGTGTTTGCCAATAGAACAGAAAATGTAGAAACTGGCATGGTATTCAAGAGTGATTGGGCATATATCCATAGCCTTTCTTAGGGACTGAAAGTGAGAGGTGGAAAGCTTGCTCACGATGTTGGTACAGAGAACTTATAGAATGGAAATGCCAAGAAAATAGTGAGATAGAAAAGCTATGTGCTGTTCTTAAATAATTATTGAATAGGGTTAAGAGCATTAAGGAAAAATGGTGAATTCAAGCTGGAACTGGCAAGGCAAGAGTTTATGAAGTTGGTTGAGAAACAGTGGAACCCTTTGTATGAAAGGAGGTGAAAACAACACATATTTGGTGCCTGCAAAATTAATTTTGAGAGAAGTGGCTGATTTCAATGTATTCATAAAAGAAGCAAACAATGGCAGGGATGGGTGGGAGAAGAATGATTTAATCTACATTGAGGCTTTAAAAATTGTTATCTATCCTTCCACTTGAGCTGGAGATGAGACAAATGCCACAGTGCTGCTTGAATAATTTTTTCAATTTAATTTGCTTCACTTTTCTTCAGACTATGTTTAGCTTTTGGCTTAACAATACAGGCAAAACCAGTTTTTACTTAAGGGGACAGGCAGCAATCCAGGTTTGATCACAGCAGTTATCGGAGGGTTATATCACATTATAAAATAACATATATAACTAGAAATATTTATGGGCTATAAAATACACAAACTGTCATGGGTATTTGGGTTACTTCTGAGGAAAAAAGAATATTTGGTTCCAGAGACTATTTACTTCATTGCTACAATAATACCTTTGTACTTTGAAGAGTTGTTCTGTAACAGAAATACATTAAAGGTTATTGTGATGCCTAAATATATTACTATGTAGATCATATTAATACCTAAGTTTCCTTATGGATAGGAGCTTTGCATCAGCATCTTTTATTCTGCAAAGGTCTCACTTGCACATGCAAGAGCAGAAGCCAAGACTTTACCCTACAAGTAAATAAAAAAAAAAAGGGATCACTGTGAAAGTTTGTACATCAAAAGGGGAGAAATCCGTATCAGGCTTCACCTTGCTAAACAAAGGAGCAGTGTTTTGTTTTTTCTTTATGAACAATTCTAACTGCTGGAAAATAACTTCCCATGTTTGTTGGAAGAAACCAGAGGCTTTAGCATGGAGTGGTGTAGTTCTTGCTGCTAATTTGTTCCTGTGTGCTTCTCTGCTCTTGGTGCTCTCTTCTCAGCCGCTGCCTTATCTCTGACTTTCTCCTTCTCAAGAATAAGCAGAACTGACATATTGAATAGAGGTGGCTGAGCAAGATGCACTGCCTACGTTGTGACAGGTTTTACCAATATTTGTCAGATGCAATAGCTAGTCAAATACTGTTTGGAAAATCTATGATTGGATGGGCTACCAGTGCAAACCAATGGATTAACATCTTCAAGACCTTTTTATTTTTAGTGTTCATTCAACAGTAATTTTTTTTAAAATCCTTTTTAAAAAAATCTGCATTTGTGGCCCTAGACTTCTAATCCTTAAACACCTACATAGGTGTGACAGGAACTTCTGAAATAAGGGTTCAAATACCCACAGGCTGAAGAGACTCTGGAACACAAACTTCCTGCTTTCTGGAGGAAACTAGTGACTATCACCTCCTAACTTGGTTTAGTTATTGTTAGTGGGTTGGGGGGGGGCTGCTTTTTTTTTTTGAAAGTGGTACTATACAGCCACCTTTTCATCCAACATGAGATAGGACATACCTTATAGTGCTATGTGTAAAATGGTGGCACTAAGTGCTACTGCTCTTCGTTTGTAAAGCTGTGCTTGGTGCTTGATAATATTATAAACTTTAAATTACAATGTTAAATTCATAACATTAATTTAAAATATACTCAGATCATGCTCAGTTGGGAGTCATGTTTCACAGCTTGTTCAGCATAGCTGTGCTTCTTTCTGAGCATGCTTAGGAGGAGAACTTTACATGTCTAAGGATGCTGATGCTCCAAAGTGGATAGAGAGGATATCTGCAAATCTTACTACTCTTTAGGTACCAAAGTAAAAGTAACCAAAATCCATTTGTGGGTTGAGTCTTGGCTCCTAAGTCAATCCTTAATGACTCAAGTTTTTGAAGGTATGTTGGTGGTACACTGGGACTCTGATCTGACCTGCACTTTACTGGATGATCAAACAATTGTGTGGCAAAAACATGTCTCTTCTGCAGCAGGTCAGGGGATCTCCTCTCCTCTCCTCTCCTCTCCTCTCCTCTCCTCTCCTCTCCTCTCCTCTCCTCTCCTCTCCTCTCCTCTCCTCTCCTCTCCTCTCCTCTCCTCTCCTCTCCTCTCCTCTCCTCTCCTCTCCTCTCCTCTCCTCTCCTCTCCTCTCCTCTCCTCTCCTCTCCTCTCCTCTCCTCTCCTCTCCTCTCCTCTCCTCTCCTCTCCTCTCCTCTCCTCTCCTCTCCTCTCCTCTCCTCTCCTCTGTAGTACTCTGTATAAATATGGACTTGAGTTAAGCTATTAATTCTGAAGAATATAAAATACAGATGTTGAAATTTTAATTGAAACAAAGCAAAATATTGGTGCAACTTTAGGTTGTGAGAATGGAAAACTTTACACATTTACATAATCAGTACAGTTTTTTAAGTTATGAAAGTGCGTGTGTTTGAAACCATTCTTCAGTCTTGAGTGCTGCATGGGTTAGAGCAAGCTGCAGGGATGATTGCCTCACAATTTCTGACTATCACAACTTGTAGCATTTAGGGTTTTTTGAGATGAGGTGACTCATTGCAATTGGGGTCAGTTCATAAGTTCAGGAACCAAAACTTCAGACGTCCAAGGAGTTGAAACTGTCTGAGAGGGTTTGGTCTTGACTTACTTAATGATAGCTTGAACAACAGAAACACTTGTCTTTTGATAAATTCAAACCTTTACACTTCAGGCCACTCTTAATAAACATATCTTGTACATTACTGCAATCCTGAAAACAGCAATTAATACTATACAGGAGGCTTGCAGACCTGGGGGTCCTGGTGGACAACAGGTTAGCCATGAGCCATCAATGTGCCCTCATGGCCAAGAAAGCCATTGGCATCCTGGGCTGTATCAAGAAAATCGTGGCCAGCAGGTCGAGGGAGGTTCTCCTCCCCCTCCACTCTGCACTGGTGAATGCAGTTCTGGGCTCCCCAGTTCAAAAGGGCACAGAGCTGAGGGAGTGGTACAAAAAAGGGGTACAAAGATGATTGAGGGACTAGGACACCTCTCTTACAAAGAGAGGATGAGGAACTTGGGACTTTTTAACCTAGAGAAGACTGAGGGGGGGATCTTATCAATTCTTATAAATACTTAAGGGGTGGGTGTCAGGAGGATGAGGTCAGTGTTTTTTCAGTGGTGCCCAGTGACAGGACAAGAGCCAGTGGGCACAAACTTGCATATAGGAAGTTCCACCTAAACATGAGCAGGAAATTCTTCACTGTGAGGGTGGCAGAGCACTGTCACAGGCTGCCCAGAGAGGTTGTGGAGTCTCCGGCAACACTCAAAACCTGCCTGGACACCATCCTTTGCAACCTGCTCTGGGTGATCCTGCTCTGGCAGGGGGTTGGACTAGATGATCTCCAGAGGTCTCTTTCAACCCCTACCCTTCTGTGATGTTGTGATTTTTTTCCTGCTCAGTGTGAAAAAATACTCTCCCTTGAAGTTAGTTAGGATTTGCTTTACAGTACAAAAAAAGTATATAAATTATGCTTGTTTATTCACAGAGGCTGAAAGCAAAGTGCAATATCAGAAAGGTGTTAAGGTCTTCTAATTTCAGGCTCCTCAGAGAGGTGCCCATATGAAAATTCATCCTAAGTGGTCTCTGTAGTCAAAGAAGAGATTAAAGGGGGATTCTGAGAGGGAGATTTCTTCCACCAGCAAAGGAGGTGATTGTGTTCCCAGGCTAGGCAGTCTCTTAGAAGCTTACAGTGAAGTGGAAAGAGAGGAAGACCTCATCAATTGAGATATGAACTATCATATTGTTACACTGCATTGACTATGTAAACTTCCAGCAACTGAAATGTTGGGCAGACATTGGTAAGCCTTCTCTCTCACTGAATATGAACTATGTCCATGGCTCAACACTTGCAGGCACATGTGTTACACAAGCTTATGGACTCTGGGGGAGGAAGGATCACTTCATGCTTGCCTTGGCTTTTCTGCGCTCTTCACTCCATGTGTTCCTGGGCTACTCCTACCCTATCTCATCAGCCACCCATGGCTGGGCCTGTCCCCTGACTTGCAACGGTCATTCTTACATATGTAAATGTTTACAACTGATCATAAGTAGATATTTAAGTTGGGGAGGATTCTTAGGAGACAAACTTTGAGAAAAGTCTCAAAAGTCTCAGTTTTCAGATAATCAATGGACGCTGATGTCACAAACACCACTAAAGGAACTCTAACTTTTGCTGCATATGACAGTAAGCTGTTTTTATTGTTAGCCATAAACATCAACTTAACAGTGTCTTTAAGTGAATTTTTTACTATTATTTAATTAAACATGGGGTAGTTGTGACGTTACAAGACTGTAAATATTTAGTGAAAAGATTTACTATTCAAAAGATTAATCTCTAGTCTTCTTATGCATCCTTTTCATGATAACATGCTGAAATACAACATATATTTATTTTAACAAATGCTATTTCTTTCAGTTTGTTACTCTTACATTTAGATCTTACCATATATTTCCAATGTTTGCCTCCTGCTCAGCAGGAGTGGAATTTCTTCTAGACAAGCTTGCTTTCTGCTCTGATCCCAGTAAGGTTTTTTTGCACTGTGGTTGATGTCATTGAAGTGGTATCTAGGTCTGAACTTTGAATTGGCTCCAGGTCTGATGTGATCTCAGTCCTGTGGTCAAATCTGATGGGCTGCTTAGTCCCTTTGGCACTTGTGGAGAATTGTTCTGTGTTGGTTTGCTTCATCTTTAGCATGGAAAAAAAAAAAGACTAAATGCCCAGCAGTCATTACCCAGTACATGAGGCTCAGGACAGCTTCACCGTGAAGAGGATGTGCCTTTTCTAAGTTAGGTCAGGTGATGGGATGGAGGAGTTGTGGTAGAAGCCTGAGACTGGGGCGCACACATCTTCCAACAAGGCTCCTTAGACTATGTGCCACTGCTAAGAGGCACCAAGTGCTGGGCTTCTGCAGTGCTGCAGCCTCTTCTCAGCCCCTGGGTCCCATGTGTGACATACCACCGATTGATATATCAGTGAAGCACTGGTGCTTTTGGTGCTGGAGTGACAGTACTGCATGCGAGTTCCCAGGCCTGCAGAGAGAGGGCAGGAGGGAATATGAAGCTGCGCCAGGTGAATATCACCCATAAGGTGTGACACTTGGTAGGTCTGCTAGACAGGGCCAAAGGACCTCCTGAGGAGATGTGGGTGACCTGTTACACAGATGTGCTCTTTCTGTGTATTGTGTTCCTGATTTTCTACAAGCTGAGATGCCTTTTGCAAAGCATCTAGGAAAATTCACAGAGCTTTCCCTGATAGGGTAGCCCCATCAATATAACACAGGGTAAAGACAGTAATTCTACAAACACTCTGTTCACACAGAATTGAATATGAAAAGAGGTATCTCCTAAAGAAATTGGGGGTAAGCTCAGAACAGCATTACTGCTCCTTGTTCAGCCAGAGAGAATTCATTCGAAAGACATAATGCTGTTTTCACAAAACATACCTTTATTTTCCAAAAATACATGTGCTGAAAATAGACCTACTTTGTTGTTTGCAAAGGCACTCTGCAGAAAAGTGTATAAAATAGAAGGGAAAGGGATGCTAGTACGTTTTAAAGAGAGAAAGCAAGGGTTTGGGCAGGCGCTTTTTGAGAATAAAGCTCTCATTGATTAGAAATTTGTGAAGGTCGCCGCCATCTAGTGATGAGATGTTGAAGATGTTGCTCGGGACTAAAGCACAAAGTGCCTTTTCCAGCTGTGTCTGTACTCACCCAGCACACTAATTGTATCCTGAACCAGTGAGTTTGTTTCTTTGTGTGTCCTGTGGCACAGAAATTAACTGGGAACAGGAGAAACTGTATTTGCTCGTGTGGATTGCTCTTGCATTGCTGTCCTAGAACAGGGCAGTCACATACCAGCAGTATTTGAGTGCAGTTTTAAGTGAAAACAGCAATCCAGCAACTTAACTATGACTAAAACTCCATCTGCCAGTGCAATGGAAGTTACTCCAGACCTCTAGATGGCCAAGACACACATACTCTTCCACGAATTTCCTCCCTCTAAAGCACTTGGGTAATGCCATAATTTTGGTTTAAGAAATTTAAAAATATAGCTAAATGCATCAGCTTCTTGTTTCTGGCTTAGGAAATGAATTGAACACTGGGTATCACTAGGGATGTGAACAGTCCTCAAAAGTGTTTTAATCTAGGTGTAAAAATTTCTGTGAAACTAAATCACTGGGATCTGACCACAAGGGAAGTACAGCAAGTCTGGGAAACTTGCCACAAGATTTGCATGTTTTAGAAACTCTGAGAACCTGTTCTGCACAGCAAAGTCTACACCTGCTCAGTATCTACAAAGGTAACGTTTGCATGTTTGCTATTATTTTTTAGTAGATAGGCCTCCTTGGGTCCCACCTGTGTCTGTGTGAGTTTGTCCAAATGCCCTTACTGCACAACAAGCAAAGGGCATGACGGAGCAGGAAACCCAACAGTGGTGGAAGACAGGTTTTTGACTAACAACTATTGGCCTAGAGTTGTTCAAATAAGAGAGCTGAAGTATCTACTGTGTAGTAGTTCAAAGAAATTTCTAGTATGGACAAACTCAGCCAGATGTTAAGCTGGATAAATCTTTATAGGCCAACAAGGTAAATCCACATTTGCCTGTTCAGTTGAAACATTATGCCCATCTAACACATTAAATCCAAAAACCAGCCCTGGCTTCACTACTCCTTCCTGATAACACTGTACCACAGACATCCTTTACAGAGAACTAAAGCTTTTCTGCCACCCTGAAGTATTCCCAAGGTGACAAGTTGGGCTGATTGATGCTCCCACAGCCTGTGATGCTCACGGGTGCATGGCAAGGAGCCTGAGAGAGGTTGTGGGGCTATGCTGCTTCAGCTGGCAGTCGCTCAGAGGAGCTGCAGAAAAAGGCAGCAGTAATGTTTCACCCTCCTGAACCAAGTGGCTGTATTTCTCCCACATAACCCAGACAGCTGTGCCCTCATGTCCTGAGTCACGGGGTGTGTGTTGGGTCCTGGAGAAGTCACTGACTCCTTAACAAATGCCTAACATAACAGAGGAATATATGGGGATAGGGCTACCTTTCTGCTGTAAGATTTTGCTTCCCAAGTGCTGCCCCAGTCCAGCTGAAGAGTCCTACTGGTAAGTGACTATGGAGCAGCTCCATTGGCTGAAAGTATTGCCTTAGCAAAAATATAGTTCACATGAAGGTAGCGATGCCTACTCCAGTGTGCATACGTGCTTCTGAACCCTCTGCAAGCTGCAGGCACTGAAAATGTCCTGCTAAGACAGAATTACACTAATCAAGCCTTCTGGCCCCAAATGTGTATGTTACCATTACTAGGTCACTGTGGTATCAAAAAGGGGCAGGTTGTGCATCTGAAATTTGCTTCTATTCCAAAGCTGATTGCCACCTACCAGCCAAAATCTGATGACCTTTCTGGGAAAGGAGCATAATCAAAAGTGTCATCAAGATACTTAATCTGATTCATTACCTCAGCAGGTATCCCTTCAGCAGCAGGGGCATGAAGGAAGAAAGCATCATCATAACAATGACCTTGACCAATTCGCTAGGCTTCTGATTTCCCTGAACAAAATTGTGCCAGCAGCACACGTTACAGCAATCAAACTCAATCTGTTTTGTACCACTAGTCTAAGTTTATTATAGCTGACTTACAGATCTAAAGGGCCTGTTGCCTGATCGTTTAGTTTAAATATTACACCAGGGACAAAGCTAAGTAGCACTAAGTCAACTAGAGGCTTGAGTACGATGCAAGGAATCAGTCTCTTGGAGCTGCTTTTATGGAAGCAGACCTTAGTTTTTTGTTTTCTGTTAGAGGTCAGCTAAGGAGATAATCTTTTTACCTATAGTGAAAAACAGTAGGCCACTGTTTGTGTGGGTCAGTGACAAGAAGAACCAGTCCATC
This sequence comes from Laterallus jamaicensis coturniculus, assembly GCA_022605575.1. Lineage (NCBI taxonomy): Eukaryota > Metazoa > Chordata > Aves > Gruiformes > Rallidae > Laterallus > Laterallus jamaicensis. The sequence goes on along the minus strand of JAKCOX010000023.1, from coordinate 11,060,709 downwards.
CAGTAAAAGGACTGATACTGTAGTCCTTACAAGGATAACTGAAAGCTGAGAAGATGAAAAATATCAACTTGCAACTAGGGAAATGGTGTGGGTCTGCCAGCATTGCTTTGTGCCTTTGTCCCTCTCTCAAGGGCGAGTGCTATTGGAGCATCTGTTTGAAGAGGAGTAACCTGTGCTCTTGTAAATGTAGCAATAAGACAAGGGGGAATGGTGTTAAACTCGGAAAGGGGAGATTTAGATTGGATGTTAGGAAAAAGTTCTTCAATATGAGGGTGGTAGATCACTGGAACAGGTTGCCCAGAAATGTAGTGGAGTCCCCATCCCTGGAGACATTCAAAGTCAGGCTTGATGGGGCTATGAGTGACCTGATCTAGTGAAGATGTCCCTGCTTACTGCTGGGGGTTTGGACTAGATAACTTCTAAAGGTCCCTTCCAACCTTACACATTCTATGATTGTATGAAATTGTTGAAGCTTGTGGGTTGATGAATCATGCTTGTGACCTTGGATGACCAAAGCAAAAGGCTCTTGATTTCTTACTATCTATGCAAAAGCATACGGACATTTTCTCATGAGGCCCCACCTGGAGTTCTGTGTCCAGATCTGGGGCCCCCAATACAAGAAAGATGTGGAACTGTTGGAGAGGGTTCAGAGGAGGGCCACGAAGTTGATTAGAGGGCTGGAGCACCTCCCCTACGAAGAGAGGTTGAGGGAGCTGGGCTTGTTCAGCCTGGAGAAGAGAAGGCTGCGGGGAGACCTCACTGCAGCCTTCCAGTACCTGAAGGGAGCATACAAACAGGAGGGGAATCAACTTTTTAAAAGGGCAGATAATGGCAGGACAAGGGGGAATGGGCTAAAGCTAAAGGAGGAAAGGTTTAGACTAGATATTAGGGGGAAGTTTTTTACAGAGAGAGTGGTGAGGTGCTGGAACAGGCTGCCCAGAGAGGTGGTAGATGCCCTGTCCCTGGAGGTGTTCAAGGCCAGGTTGGATGGGGCCCTGGGCAACCTTGTGTAGCTCCAGGCCTGAGGTTGGTGGCCCTGCCTGTGGCAGGGGGGTTGGAGCTTTATGATCCTTGGGGTCCGTAGTATGTGTGACTGTTCTGACAGAAGGTCATGGAGTCTAGAGTTTTGAAAACAGACCAGACAAAAATATATTAGGAATGCTGTGGTGATATCTGATCTTAAAGAAAGGCATCATGAAAATGTGATCTTCTCAGGTAAAAGCATCTATTTTACCTTTCTTGTAAACTCAGTCGGTCCTTGAAAGAGCAGACAGTTGCTTGAAGATTTGAAACTCAAGGAGAACACAAAGGCTAACAATCAATTTTTTACATATATATATATATATATGTGTGTGTGTGTGTGTGTGTGCGCATGTAAATATATATGTACTCCAAAATGACTCACACTTGCCAAATTTAGCTGCTGTCACTGATGGTCATGATCAGTGAAGATGAGTCATGTTAGGGCATGTTCAGATGATAACATGCCTTCCAGGAGTACAACATAGCACATGTTCCTGGCCCTTGCTACTCTGAGCGAAACTGTAGGCTGTAAAAGTGACTTTTTATACATTAAATCCAGAATTTTAAAGATCAGTCTAGAGCTAGGGAATGTATCATGTAAATGTTTTGGCACATCAATCCCCCAAATCTGAAATTTGCATTGTGTTTGAATTGGGGACTTCGAATTTTGTAATACCCTTCTTTACATCAAGCAACAACTCCTCTACTATGATATCTTACAAAATAAGAAAAAAAACAATACAAAGCAGCCATGATGTTAGATTTTTTAGTGAAATAGGCTTAGATAAAATAAGAGTCTTCTGTCCCAGCTGTATATCCAGCCAGGGACTTGGGGCCTTCTTTTGAGGCATGACACATGGGTTTTAGCTCCCTCTGCCTGAGACTGCCATTGAACCAAGCCATGCTGTTTCTTATGGGCAAAGCAGCAATTTGCTACATAAAAATAGGCAAAAATACCTTGTATTCTTGTCTTTAAGAGTTAAATGTCTGACCTAAACACTTGTGTTGTTACCTTGTGCCCTGTTCTCCTTGCAGCATTGCTTCAAAGACAAGTGTTTGCCACTGGTTGGCTTTTTGCTGGTTCTGTGATTTTTTTGTGTCCTTGAATTAGGTTCAGGGGTCCATCTGGCTTCTGTAATGGCACATATTTCTCTGAAGTTCCCAAAGGGAGGTAAAACAGCAACTGTGTTGTTTTCTGCAGAGTTGACAGGAGTAAGGGCTGTCCTCTGCTTTAAGCAATCCCATTTCAGTTTTGCCACCAGAATACACGAAATCTAATTATACAAAGTAGGAAACCCAGAAGACAAACTGGTCCATTTAGGCCTCTTTCCTTGCAATTAAATCTGGTCTCAAGCAACACCTCTTAGACACTAAGCCTCTGTGGTGTGGACAAAGTTCAGGTTCTCTAGACCTAATAGGCTTTTCTTAGCCACATCTAGATCATGTTGATCCACCCTTAAAGAGCAAGACAATTGCACTAAGGTATAGCTAGAGTATTTTTGAATAGCAGGTGTAAATTTGATTAGTGAAAACACACACCTTAAAGTGCATGGTATAAAGGTTAGGCATGTATTTCTACAAGACATCTCAGCCACTGCATGCAAGAGGTTTACGAGGCCTTTGCCACCGGGTTTACATATGATTCTGGTGTTAGGGTTTTTTTTTCCTATTTTTGTTTCCTCATTTCCTTCTGACAGGGACTGGAAACAAAGTTCATGTTTTTGTCCGCTCATTATCACTGTCATTAAGTTTTGGCACTTTTGGTTGGATTCATTTTATGGTGTGGTGTAGAGCCAAATGCTAGTGCCCTCATCTCTTTCCTTTTCAGATGGTAAGAGCATTTAATGTGTTTTCAGGGCGAGTCGTGCCAGAACCTACCACTTAACAGATTGTCTTTCACATACAAAGCGCTTAATCATTTAATTAAGCAATAACACATTAAGCCATTAATGTGTGTCTTGGATGTGCTGGGAAACAGGAGGCTAAAGGCAGAGTGACTTCAGTCCCCTCGGCAGTGCTTTCATGCTTTGGTAATGTGCATCCTGGAGTGGCCTGTTGCTGCCATAATACAGATTTTCTGTATTTGAAAGAGCTTTTAAATTTTTTAAATGCTTTTCTTTTATGTTTTATTGACTACATTCTCTTTTGGAAAAATGGGCTATTGATGTTGGTCTGTTGAGGAGCTTGCATGCTAACTCTCTGCTGACCCCAGCTCTTTCCTTGGCTATTAAAATATATCCCAACTACCTTTTTCTCAGCTTTGTGTAATTATAGAGGATGAAAAAACTCCAGGCTGAAACATTTCTGATGAAAGCAGGATCACAGTTTGGCGCCTCATTTTTCTGATTTTGTATCAATACTGTTAATAATATATATTGTATCAGTTCTGTTGATAATATATAAAAACATACAACATTATTATAGATTAGTGAAATAATGCTATTCACACTTGCACTTTTCAAATAGTAGGTGGTTAAGTAGGTCTCATAACAACTGTATGAAGTAGGGAGGAATGCTGTAAACTGAGGTATAAAGCATTAAGGTTGGGTTTGCACTGCTAAATACATCTTAGGGGGTGATTCTATTGTCAGTATTTTGAATGTATATATTACTTTTCCAAAAGAGTAGAGAAACATACATGTAGGAAAATTAAGAATAAAATAGTTGATGTTACTTTTAAGCAATGCAATGACTTATGTCCAACTAAAACCAGAAGCCTTAACTGTATCCTGAGAAGTCTGTATTGTACCCTCAGTGCAGTTTAAATCTATTACTGCTTTTCTCTTTCTCTTTGCAGTTGCTGATTTCATTTCTGAAGGCAGTTCACAGACTCTCTTTTCTGATTGTTTGGTTTTTTTTCTAGAAGATTTCCTGTAGTTGTTACCCCAGGTTGTGTTTTTTACACGAGAAGTGTAAACTTCTATTACCTCTCTGGACTCTCTCCATTTGGCTCACATCTTTCTTGAAGTGCCGTGCCCAAAACTAGACATCACACTCTTGCCGCTGCCTTACCGACGCTGAGTAGAGCTAAAGTCCCCGTGAGGCAAGACGGAGCTGCTCACAAAGTACTTCAATCTGTATCAGCTGCCAGGAGTGTCAATAGGCCGCTCCAGCAGTCAAGACTCACTGAGATGCAAGAGAGTCCTTGTGATGTTCCTGCCTTCCCCTTACTCTTAGCAAGGCACCTATCACTATAGAGAAAAGTATGCTGTACTCCTTGATTTCTAACTATGGATTATTCATAACACGCTGGTAAGTCGGAGTCAAGGCTGCAGTGATTATCTGAGGATGACTCATTGTTGCCTTCTTTGAAAAGTGGAAACACATCGGCTCAGTCATTCCCGAGTTTCCAACTGTACTTCCCTCTCTTTGTAGTGCCTACGATTCCTGAAAAGCAATGCACATATGCAGGAAACATAAACAAATTAATTCTCTGTGAATACCTGTTTTAAAGTCCTAAACTACCTAAACCCCATTCTCATAGTCTCAGAGAAGCAAGGGGCCCAATCTTCTTTTTCCAGCCTAGAAGGATCTTTACATAATTGCGGCAAAAAAATTGTCCTTGAGCTTAACCATGTTACAGCCCATTCCTCAGGTCACTTCTTAAGCCAAATTCAAACTCTAACTATATAGTACTTGTACATTTTCTTCTCTGTATTCACATGGGATGGTTCTAGTTTTGAGTGGAGGTGCCAGGAAGAGGGTAACCCCAAAATGCCACTGATCTGCAGCTATTTTATGGACTCTACATCGAAAGAGTTAAAGGGTTCAGGTGGCTTGAAGTGTAGTTGAATATTTACGATGTTCCAGAGTAAGAAATGTCTGGATATGACTAAGTAGCTACAGCTATTCCAACAGTTCTTCTAAGGACTCTAAGGCAGAAAGGTTCCTAAGTGCTTCTGTGGGGGGATTTTGACAGTACTCCTAGCAGGAGGCAAAAGTACAACTGGGAAGGCTGTGTGACAAAGATTTCTGTTTTCTTTAACGTGACCATGGAAGATCAATTGGCCCATGTTATGAATTAGGACAAGAGAGGATTCACTGGACCTAGTTCATGCTTGAAAGTTATATGCGCAGATGTTCTTAGCAACCTCCAATGGCTATGAGTTTTTGGGGTAAAGTTTGAATTATTTCAAAGCCGCTTACTGATATCAGAGACAATATGATACAGAACCCGGCAAGGGAATCTTATGGATTTTGTTGGTTTTGATGGGTAAAGCTCAGCAATTTTCCCAGGGATTACCTTTGTAGTATCAGGATCATTCAGACACAATGCTTAAACTGTAAGTATGAAGGCTGAACAGTCATACTGGAAAGATGACTGACAGCTGTTCCTTCAGGTCTCCTCCAAAATGCTCAGTCCTGTGTTTCTTTCTGGAAGCTGGGCAAAGTTTTCATGGAGGTCTTAAAGTCCTAGAATTTAGCTATGTTTGAAATCTACTTAAACATCTAGTTCGTGTGTAATTTATGTATCTATTAAAATCCTGAATATATCTTTATATCTGTTCTTTCTGTCGAATTGTTTTCTTTCTCTTGACATTGACCCTGAAGAGACAGAGTGAGACAGCCTGTTTGGAGTTTGGAGTTCAAGTCCAGGTTTAAATCTCTGTTTTGCTGAGGTTGCATTACAAATATTGCGAAGGAATTATTCCTACTGTCTTTTCTCCAGAGATCCCTATGATGCTGAATTTGGCCAGAGTGGCCTAGTACTCTTCAGGATGAATATACAGAATCACTTGAAGATAGAATCACTTAGTTTGGAAAAGATGCGTTATGCTCTTCTACAGGTACCAGGGCAAGTTGGTGACTGGCTTGTTGGAGAGCAGTGTAGGTGAGAGGGTCCTGGGGGTTCCTGGTGGGCAGCAGAATGACCACGAGCCAGAACTGTGCCCTCGTGGCTAATAAGGCCAATGGCATCCTGGGGTGTATTAGAAGGGATGTGGTTAGTAGGTCAAGAGAGATTCTCCTCCTCCTGTACTCTGCCGTGGTGAGACCACACCTGGAATATTATGTCCAGTTCTGGGACCCTCATTTCAAGAAGGACCTAGAACTCCTTGAAAGCATCCACTGCAGAGCCACCAAGATGATTAGGGGAGTGGAACACCTTCCTTATTAGGAGAGGCTGAGGGAGCTGGGCCTCTTTAGCCTGGAGGAGACTGAGGGGTGACCTTCTTAATGTCTATAAATATGTAAAGGATGAGAGTCAGGAGGACAGAGCCAGGCTCTTCTCAGTGATGTCCAGCGATAGGACAAGGGGCAGTGGGTGCAAGCTGGAGCACAGGAGGTTCCATGTGAACATAAGGAAAAACTTTCCCACAGTGAGGGAGACGGAGCCCTGGCACAGGCTGCCCAGAGAGGCTGTGGTCTCCTTCTCGGGAGCCATTCAAACCCCACCTGGATGCGGTCCTGTGTGATTTAGTCTAGGTGCTCCTGCTCTGGCGAGGGGAGGGGGGGGGAGGAGGGTGTGGACTAGTTGATCTTTAGAGGTCCCTTCCAACTCCTACCCTTCTGTGATGCTGTGAGTCTTTCCTAGTCAGGTTGCTGTCTCCCTGATCCAGACGGAGCCCTTTTCCTCTGTCAGCGGTGGCAGAGTGTATCATTTTGCCAGTTTCGTTTGCTTTTTTTTTGGGGGGGTAGGGGGGGGTTGTTCGGGGCTTGTGGGGTTGCGTGTTTTGGCGGGAGTCCCGCGCCGGTGCGGTCCCTCTCGCCGCCGCCAGATGTCGCTAGCATCCCTACGGAAGAAAAGGAATCTGCCGGGAGGGAAGCGGGGCCGGGCCCCGTGTTGGGACCCGCTCACAGGGGCAGCCTGGCGCTGCCTCCCCGCGGAAAGCGTTGAGGAAGCTTCAGGGGAGGGTTAGTTTTGCTTGGGGGGTTTGGGGTTTGGAGCTGGGGGTGGGGGGAAGTCGGGGGGAGGCTTACAGCCTTGCTTTCTGGGATGAAAACGCCCCCCAGGCTGCCCCGTCCCTCAGTGCCAGCTGCACCAAGGCAACAGGCAGGCGAGCCGATGCCCGGTTTCCCCCTGCAAGTTTCCTCCGGGCACAGCGAGGGTTTGCTTGCAGGCTTTCGCTAGGGCGGGTGCGGATCTCAGGTGTTGAGTGAAACGCTAACAAATCCGGGTTAAGGGGCCTCGGATCACGCAGTGCTCAGCCAGGGGCTACGCTCTGGGCGTGCCGTACAGCGGAGAAAGGTTAAGGGAGCGGGAAGCCACAAAGGGCCTGAGTTCCAGGGCGCTTTATGCTTCAGGACCCGCTAAACACAAGTCCTTTGTCAGACTGCTCCATTCTCTGCCACCCTTCTGCCCGGCCATGAGCATCAAAATGCATTTTTAAAGGAATGTCCTTTTGCTTTCTCCGCTTCTGTTCTGAAAGGAGAAGGTCATAGGCATTAAAGACAGCAAATCCTGGGGCTAAATCAATGCTGCTCATCTTCTGAATTCCTTTAATTGCTTATTTCTTCTTCTTCTGGAATCAAATTCAGTATCTTCAACCTCCTGTTTACGGCTGTTTCGTCTTTAGTGCTTATTTCTCAGCCAGCCCTTCATCTCACCCGATCCCTTCACCCCACTTTTGTCACCAGGTGACTTTTTCATTTTCCTCGTTGCAGTTTGTCTGGAATTACAGCTAGGAAACTTGTCCTTACCTGCCTAATTTCTGGATCCTCCTGATCTGAACATTAGGCAAAGAGCTAGTGTTAACAACAGACCAATTTGCTTAGCAGAGATCTCTGCGTTTACGTTTAGGTTTTCTGTTTAACCCCAGTTACTCCTGCCTCGCTGTTTTTTGTGTCATCTCTTTCTCTTAAGAAAAACCAAGTTGAAGCAACGTGACACAGAGCCCTAATCGGAAGCAGCATGTTCTTTTAAGCTGTGTAATAGCAAAGAGCAGCGTTAGGCTCAACATTTTTAGTTGCTATAATATGCTTTTAGTCGCTATAATATGCTACAAATTCCTATCAAGAGCTAATATTTTAAAGTGTGAGATAAAAATTAGATTACATTTGCTATGTGTCTTTTTAATATGCAAAACTAGATGTGAACAAAGACATATAATTAGATAAATGATTCATTCTTGATGTATTAGGATATGACTTGTGCTTAAATTATTCCAACTGGGATGACGTCCCTCTCAGTCATGTGGAAAGTAGGAAAAAATGCTGTGGAGGACTTTCTTTCAGTTCTCATGTTCAGCTGATAGAAACCAGCGTCCCAAATTGCTTGCCACTTGAACTCTTGTCCCATCAAAACCAGGTTTTCACTGGTGATTTTTTTTTCTCCATAACAGTATTTCTTTGGTATAAAAGGTTAATTCAAGAAAAAAGAAAATGAAACAAAAAGGGAAAAAAGTCATGTGGGGCTTGATGACATCATGTTCATCATGAGGAAAGACTGTGGCTGATTGCATTTTAGGGTGCCTGTCTGTAACCTTTCACCATACCCAGAAGCAGCACAACCAGGTGCTGCCCCTTCTCTGGCTGCCTCCATCACAGGCTCCTGTCAACATGTACAAAAGTATCAGTGTGCCTGGACACAGAGCATCACCTGTGCTGGAGAACACCTGAGGATGTTCTTTCAGCACCCATGTGTCCCTGGGAGCAGAGGTGGCTGGGGACACCTATGGACCTTCAAGCGGAGCTGGTGAATCTCTGTGCATCACTGTGCCAGCAGCCTGCTAATTGTATAAACACCCCCGTATCGGATATTTTCTGAGCTCTGAATGCTTAAGTAGGGTGTTTGAACATTATTTTAACATGTTTTTTTGTTTTTCTCCTTAATGGAGTATTATACACTCCTGCAGCTATTGTGCCTTTGGTTCCGCTATGCTCTGGTGTACGGTGGATGTTTACTTGTCTTTGTTTGAAATAAGATATAATTAAATTGGGCAACGCACACTGTCTAACAGCAGTGCTCAGTGGTTTGCAGTCCTTGAAAAATGTGCCAAAAGCCATTACTGGTCTGATAGCTACCCTTTTTGTCTCCCTTCTGTTGTGCAACCGGGAACCTGTTCAGCGATGCCTTCTGACCTTGGTGAGGGGGGAGATGCTTAGGGCCAGAGCGGGCTGAGATGCAGAGTTTACATATTCACTTGTGAGCACTGCAGAGAGAACAGATTAAAAAGGGTTTCTGTGGGGGAAGATACCTTCATCACCAAGACCAGAATGTTTGACAGGACAGGTTGGTTTGAGCGAAGCTGTTTACAAGAGAAATCGGTGTGGAAAACTCCTGCAAACTTTAGCATTTCACTGTTCAAAGCTCTTCCTGTGGTGCAGAGCTCCACAAGACAAGGGTTACAAGATTCCTGGTCATTCTCCAGCTGCACCCAGTCTTAGGGGGTCAGCAGGGAAACTGAGACTCCCACCATCAGGCCTTGATTATTCACAGATCTTCTGGGCCTCCTTCTTCAGCCTCATAGTATGGGGTTCCTTGCAAGGTTTGCTTTGAAGAGATCTTGAAATATCCACATTTTATTGGGGGCTGGCATACCTTCAAAGCTCCTTGACTCCACTGCATTTGTCATGAAGCCACGTGTCCTTACGTAACAGGCAAATCCTTAGCACAGCACACTGCTGAAGGAAATGTCTACTGTCACAGCTCATTTCTTAACCCAGGGCGGCCAAATCAGCTCAGGGTAGCTGTGTGGCTGGGCTGAATTTCTTAGGTTTCAACTCAGGTTGACAAAGTACATTCAGGTCAATAAGGAAGCCTTAGGCTGCAACTGAAACACTGCTTTAGAGTCCTGAACTGAAAACGTGTTTATTGGATTGTGGGCTTGAAGCAACAATGGTGTCCAAAGCAACTAGCATTCTCCATGGCAGCTTCACACCTCCAGTGGTATATCTGGAGCAGAGGGTGCCCATGCTCTGCAAGCAACACAACCATCTAGCAGAGTCCTTCAGGCCAGCTGGGTCAAATTAGATATATTCTGTGATTAAGGAGTCCCAGAAAGGGCAGCTGTATTTGTCCCAGAAGGTCTCCTATTCAATGACACCACTGTGAAAGATATCTTCCTATGATAAACTGAAGTAAGCCACAATGAGCCAAGAGCTACTTCCATGTTTATCTATCTTTCTGAAAAGTTCTTGTATAAATCATGAGCCACCTTCATAATAGGGCATCACATGGTCATTCTCTGTAAATGTTTTAGTAGTATAAATCATCAGTGGAAAACACAAAACAGTGCATTTTCCATCTGCATTTTCTGTCCTCTGGAGCTATAAAAAGCATTAAATAAACATTTATTAAATCTAATAATGCTCCTGTGATAAAGTCGTACTGAAAGGTTGGCTGGCTTATCACACAGAGATAGGATGAATGTAGTAGGGCAAAAAACTAGTGTCATGTCTCCTGCTTAAGAGAACCAGAATTAATTGCACCAGCTCTTTCAAAACTTTGAAACAAATTACACTTTGTTGAGAATATCTATATTGTCTATCCGTCCCGTTCTCTAATGAGGCAGCTCAATCTCACATGAATTTTCAGCTTTAATCTAACAGAATGAGGTAGTGAAAATGTAGGTTTTCCCCCTTAAATAAAGTATTTGATGAAATATGCTCTATAGGACTCTGCCAAATCCCTTGCAAAGTTACTGGGCTATGCCTTCATCTGCAGCAGCTGCTATAGTTAGATGTGCTGTATCATGATTTCTGTAGATATTAGCACTCAGAGTAGAGCCAGGCAGGGGATAATATAAGTATCTGTAAATAAAAATGGGCCAGTGGAGGTGGGATCATTGCAAAGAGAAGCAAGGCACGCTGTTCAGCTGAGCAAATATCTGCCATGCAACGCAGCTGACAGGAGAGTTGAAATGTGAAATGGTTAATTCTTGTGATATGTGAATTTGGTTTAACCTGTGAATAGCAGTTAATTTTAGGGAAAAGAAAAAAGTTCCGTAACAGTGTGGAGTATTTAGGGTAACACTCACCAAAATAAGCATTTACTAGTATTTAAAAATAAACAAAAGCGATATTAATTTTCTTGATGCTTCCCCAGTGTCAATATTTAACATGTTCTATTGTTCTGACATCTGGACCATTAAACAGATAAAGATAAAGGGACTGGAAAAATGGCCAGCCAAGCTACCCATGAAGTTGGGGTATTATGAAATACTGATTACAAACTATGATGCCTAAATTTGAATATGTAATCAAGCCTCTGGAGGTAAAAAAAAAACAAACAACAAACAAACCAAAAACCCAACAGCTACAAAAAAAACCCACCTCCCTCAAAACAGTCTCTCCAGAAACTCATCCAAAAACCTGCTCAACTGCATAAGCAAGGAAGAATTTGTGAGCACAGTTCCTTATTTATTAATATCAGCTTTTGGAGCATGTGTGTTTAGTAAGCTAAATCAGACGTTTGACTTGCTTGACATATGAGGTCTGTTCACTTTTGACACCCTGTGGAAAGGTGTAGGGTGAACAGGGCAGCGATAAGCAATGGAGTGACAAGGTGTGCACGCACATGTCCCACACAGGGCAGAAGGGATGGCTCCAGGGAGTAAATACTCTTATGATGATGTGGCTGCTTTCCTCCCCTCTCTATCTTTTTACTTCAGGGTGTCTGAAAGATGGATTTATTTTGTTTCCTTATGACCTGCTTTATGAATTTAAAGCATCTTACACCCACCTTTTCTTTCATTCATATGCATATATATGTATGAAAATGCCCTTAACAAGTTGCAAGTGCTTTTAATTCTCTTAGTATGGAGACCTCCAAAACTCACACCACTAATTCTGCAAGGGCACAAACTTGATAATAGGAAAAAGTTACATTTCTTTTGACTTTGTTTTTGTGATTTATGTCAGTTTCCCATGTAATTTATACTCTCAGGATGTAACTTACATTTTTGGTGATTATACTTTTTTTAAAAATAGGATCAATTCTCACTAAGGATAAATAGAACTACTTTGAAGGCAGCGTTTCTCAGAATGGAAAAACACTTTGAGGAGTTCAGAAGCCGTCAGTCGGCTACAGTGGGGTTTACATTTCTTAATGCAAGATTGCTCCACTGTAGAGTAAACATTATAGAGTAAGTCCTTTAACTCCAGTTTATTTGTAGCTGTGTGTTGTTGACTACTGTTTTTAATGATATTATCTCTGATTCCCCACTCCTCACAATTTTTTTTCAGTACAAGAGAGACAATAATATTAGAATGCCATATTATGAAGTCAAAGTAATCATAAAGACTAATTTTTTAAAACATACAGGCATTTACTGAAGCTGAATGGCTGTCATTTTTGACTTTGCAGAACTGTAAAAGACTAACCATCACATTCGCTGCGCATCGATTTCATGCTGTCAGCCTTGTGTTCACAGTAACAAACACCTTGGTGAAATAACATGGGTGGTATTTCAAACGCTTCTTTACACAGGAAAGATTGCCTATGGTATGCAAGAGCATGAGTTTACAGTGAATCAGCTGCTCTGGACTTGCTCCCATAGCTGGTGGTGGCGGGGCCTACACGTCCCTACTCCACTTTCCAAACTAGGGCCTTTAAGGGCAACGCAATATAGGCAAACCCTAAGAAGGGCTGGAAAAAGAAATACAGTTCCACAGTCCTGCAGTCTTGCCAGGACGGCTTTGGTACATCAGAGCTATCAGACTTGATGTTGCCTGCCTGTGTGGTACTCACTGCTCCTTCTCAGCTCTTGCAGCCTGGGCCGGGGCTGGTGCCGATGCAGGGAGGATGCCCGGTGCCCACTGCCGGTGCTGTCTGCAGGCACCACGCGATCTGGGCAGCATCAAGAAGGTGTTTTGGCCTCCATCTGGAAGCGCAGTTGATTCAAGCCTGTTTTGACAAAATAAACTGTGTTTGTTGTGAAAAGCACTTCCACAGCAAACTGTAATTACGGAGCAGTTGGGTTAATAGTGGAGACAGTGTAACAGACTCATTCATTTTGATCTGATCCGAGAGTCCAACCTTCCCACTGAACAAACCAGAGAACATTCCTTTCAGCTTCCCCTTTTGTCTTTTTGGGACTTGGTCTTTTCTCTTCCAAAACCAGTACCAGTTTAACTTGAAGGGAGTCTTCCCCCTACCTGTCTACAATAATGTTATCTATGGCAAAGTCTCATTTTCTGCCTGTTTCTAACTTGAGGGAAGCAGATTATTGCCTCGGCTTATTGTACTTTCAATATATACATTGGATTTAATGTGCAAATTAAGTACAAAATTGTTTCTTATTCTTCCTTATTTTATGTTTTGCTGGCTTCTCAGAGCTTTAGCATTGCTTTTCCATGAACCCTTGATTATTCAGTTCTGGCTTTTTAAGTTAGCCTTGCAACAAAATTTTCTTCAGTGTCATAGGAATGGCTCATTTTGTGCAACACGACTATTGTGCTTTCTGTTTGCCCTTGTCTCATGACCTGACATGGTGCTGCGTTTGCTGGGAGGAAGGGAGGGCTGGGCACTGCCCTCTCTTTTCCTTGTTGCGACTCCTCACTGTCAGGACTTGGGCTGGCAGTGGGGATGACTGACCATCACTTGGAAAGGCAAAGTGCTCTCAAAGATAAGGATTTAGCTACCAGTGAATGGATGGCACTATTTGGGGGTGGTGGCAACAATTCATAACAAAATTAAAATCTTTTGGTTGGATGGAGGAGAGGGGTGAAGAAGCCACTTTTGTCTGAGACAGGCTGCCTGTATGATTGTGTGTGGGGCATACCTAGCTGTTGCTAGCCTGATAGGAGCTACCGCTTGCCCAGGAGAATTGTAGGGTGAACGTCTGAACCCTCAGCTGCCTCCTGCTCTCTGGTGAGGTTGCTAGTGGTAAGGGTTAAGAGTCATGAACCTTTTTTTTTTAAGATGTCCCTAACTAGGTAATCAGGCTGTGACAGCCTTTGTTTCAAAAAGTAGCCAGTCACCCTCAGAACTGAACACGGTAAGTCATTAAAAAGTAGAGCTCAGACATTTCAGAGGTTGCTGGTATTACTAAGGGTGGGCCACAGTCAAATTGTGTGGTGCAGTAGCCACCTCAGTGATTAATGAACACATATGTATCATCATCCCATTTTAAAAGGGTGTGGACATGGCTGCACTTGCTTTAATTTGTTTAATATTGTCATGAAAAAACACCTTCTGGATCATTTATTTAGCAAATGTTTCGGGAGTGAAAAGAGAGAGCATTTTATTTGTTTGCTTCTTTTCTTAATGGGCCTACTTTGCCCATAGGACAATGTATAGAGAACTGGTGGAAAAGAAACTGCAATATAGGCAGCTGGAAAAGTTGCCTTTTGCCTGGGCCTTACACTTAGATATGGTGAATATTCACCCTGCATGTTAGCTTTCCAGGAGTGTCAGTATAAGTTAATGCTTCTATCAGTAACACAGAGTTAACCGTTAGTGAGAAGGTGATGCTCTACTGGTGTTCTCTTTTGGAAGAGGAGTGGTGGTGGTATTTTGGGGCACAAAACATGGGTGACATAATTGTGCAGCAGGTGGACGGAAGCATACCCCTCAAAGATTCTTATCTGGAAAAACACAAATTTGGATGAATTTGATGGTTGAAAGCTATTATGAGATGATAATGACAATTTTTAATAAAGACTTGATAGTCTTGATTGTGAGAGTTCTTTTGCCTGGAAATTTTGCAGAAGGAGAGAGGAAAAAATGGCAAAATAAAAAATATGACTGATGTGGGAAAGGATAATTCAAGAAATAGTTAGACCTAAGGTCTGTAAACTTGCCCAATACAGTCTGAAGAAGCAGGAATACCAGGTTAGGGAACATAATGAAAGGGATGGCCAAAGGCAGAGTGAGGGCAGTTTGCGTATGGCTAGCACCACCCTGAGACCCTGTCTGAGCACATTCAGTTAAGTATTTTATATAAAAATTTCAGTAGACTTATGCAATTCTTTCTTGTTGTTTTGGTTTTTTGTTAATTATTAAAGTTTACAAAATAGTTTAGGGGTGTTTTTCAGGATTGTCTTTGGAAACCCTGTACTGATGTGTCTAGGTTAAGTTTCTATTAAAATAGGGGTGTTTGTCTTTTAAAAAACAAAGGCAAAGAAGCAGAACACAAAGACTCAGACAGATGTTGAGATATTCATGGTAGGATGGTAAATTCATCCCAGTTTTGCTCACCATTATTAGTTTTTCATTCAAGTTTGATATTCACGGAGTGTACTTTCCTTACACTTTGCTCTTTCTTTTGATAAATGTTAGCATAATTCTGGTCTTTGTTAGACATGATCTTGCATCAGTATTTAATTTTATAGAAAAGACTAATGGGTCTTGAAATGAGTCAAAAGAAGGCTGCAGGAAAACTTGAAGAGTGGAAGCAGTACTCCTGGAAGCGTTGTCCTTATGCCTTCCTCCGGTGAACTTACTTGAGGTAGTGAATACATGGTCTGGCAAACAGATTTTTTTCCTGGATTTCTTCTGAAATGTTGAAAGGCTTTGGTGATTTTCTGAAGTTCTGCTACATCACTAAAGCTTTGCCTCTTTCTCATCTGTGTATGATGCTTCTTTGGTGGTACAGTCAGTGTGCTTGTTTAGTCACATATGAATGTGTGGATGTACGGAGAGGTATGTGTCACTGTGCCTGAAGAGGAAAACCTAGAGTTTCTTTGGTTATATATTTGGGCAGAACACAAAAACATTGCCTCAACTGTTGATCCTTTTAGCAGGGCAATCTGATCTTCACTAGTTAAACTTTCAAATCCTGGAAGTCTTTTTGTGAAATCCACTAACACTTGTACATGGACAACTGCTGTCTCAGAGAGATGGAGAAGACTTTCCTCAGGACTTGCCGTTTCTTGTAGAAATTTCTTTGCTTCCTTGAGGGGAATAGTGTATTTTTGGTGTGCTGCTACGATGTGGTCTAGAAGCTGATGTTCCCCTGGAGTAAGTTCCACCTTCTCTGGGATTTTGCCAGATCTTATTGTTGATGATACATGCTTACTATTCAGTCCCTCATCTTCCAGTTTTTTCTTCCACATTTGCTCCTGGTTTCTGCTCTTGCTTATTCTTCCATCAGCTACAGTTTTCCAGCCTCTGCTTAGCCTCAAAGAGCACTGTCTGCCCTGAAAGTGTAAACTTTTAATTCTGCATTCCCTCCTCCTTTCTTCATTCAGTTTACATCAGATGAGAAAATAAGGAGGTGGATTTTATATAGCTTTGAACTTCTGCAGCTACTATTGGATGGTTGGATGTTTGGGCACTCAGCACCCCAGAAAATCCTATTTCAGGTGTTTAAAGTAATCTTTTGTTGCTTTGTTGCTGAGCTGCTTCAAGCTGCACATAAGCAGATAAACTAGGTGCCTATTTGCCAGTGACACTGGGAATTAGTAGATTTAAATACTGATCATTCCTAGAGCCAAGGAAGTAAAAGTCAAATGTTTGATATTTGCTACAGTAAGTACATACGTGAGCTTTGAAAAACTGTAAATGTAAGACATAGATAAGTAAAACAAATCTGTCAAGAAAACATCCTGCACTATACCTTACTGTTCTGTGAAACACATCAAACAGTTTTTTGCATAAAATTGGGACATTCATGCTAGTAAATACTCTGGCTTACTGGAAATTGACTGTTGATTTAATCATTGTGTTGGTGACGTGCTGCCTGCAGCTTTGGTCTGCCTGTATCATCTTTCAATGTAGACACCATTTGTCCTGGTACCAAGAATCATAGGCGGAGCATGGCTTGCTAATCATCCTTGCTGTGAAGTCCTTGCCAGACTACCTGAGGAGCCCAAACTGCCACGCAGCTATTCGTGCGGCTGTGGAGTAACCAGAGAGAAAGTCCTGTTATCTCCATTTTACAGATGAGAAGGGCAAGGGAGACACAGGTAGGTTATATGACATGCTGAAAGTCACAGAGGAAGTTTTTGGTTCACTCGGCTGTTCCTTTGGCTCCAGTTCCAAATATTCATGATGAGGCTGTCTGTGCTGGCTCTGTATGCCTGCTACAGGTGAATAGGAAAGCTGGGTCTAGGCACAGGGATTCCCAGCTGGCTTGCAGTAATACAGGTTTGTTTCTGAACACTCAGACCGTGG
Organism: Laterallus jamaicensis coturniculus; assembly: GCA_022605575.1. Lineage (NCBI taxonomy): Eukaryota > Metazoa > Chordata > Aves > Gruiformes > Rallidae > Laterallus > Laterallus jamaicensis. The sequence goes on along the minus strand of JAKCOX010000023.1, from coordinate 11,043,689 downwards.
TTTCATAGTTGAAAGGGGCTCAGTACAGAAAAATACTGACATGTTTTAGTTAGAACCTCCATTCTCTTCTGTGCTTGCCTGCAACTAGGGACGGGTGAATCTCAGCAGTAGTTACCCACACCTTGCTTCACATTTCCTGGTACGAACATGGGATGACCTCACTAGGATTAAATTGCTGTCCCTCCTATTCTAAATTGGTTTCCCTAGGGCCTTGAAACAGCAGGAGGAAGAACACAAAGTGTGACTCTAAGGCAGTAGGTACAACTTTTGGCATGAGGAATATTCTATTTTATTTTTCAGTGAGATTCCACTCAGGTTGGTTGAACATTTTCTTCCCCTCTGCATTACTTTTATTATGGTTATTTTTAAATACTCTTTGATCATACTGCCTTAGCGTTGTTTATCTCACAGAGTGTAGCCTTTTGTCTCACAAGAGCAGGTTCACTCCCTCCCTGCCTTGACACATGCTGCTGAACGTGGCTGTGCTCTTGCTGTGCAGCGGATCTATTCATGGTTTTATGAGTGGAAAGGGCTGTTTGCCGTGTGGAGCCCAGCAGGGCTAATAGCATATTTTTTCCCTGAGCTATTATCCCATTGGATTACCACCTGCCTTTTTACTATTTTGCAGGCTATTTACATGGTCAGCTGATAAGTGATAGGTAAGCTTACTACTAATTGAGTTCCTTTTTTAGGAGTGCAATTTGGGATGGACAGACCACACATAAGGCACCAAGAATAATTCTCCAGGAGTATGTAGTCTCTGACTCAAGTCAGTTATCAGGCTGAACTGCATACTCTGTTTGCTGGGTAACTTCAGACAAAATATTCCCCTCCAAGAAGCAGCTCTGTATGTTATGGCAGAAGGTTCAGGAAAGATGATACAGCCTTGAATAGGAAAGGTGCTGGCTGGCTGCTTCTATAGCTAAGGTTATATATTTACTCAGCTCCTCCTCTGTGTCACAGCACTCAGTTTCCAGGAGCAAGCAGTTGTAATTTTCAGTCAATATTTACAATCAAAACATTTTTACACTTTTTTTTTAAGTTTACAATCAGCTATGCTTGGTCTCCACTGCTTCAACAGAAAATTTGGAGTAGAGTAGATACTGCTGATAGGCTTCTGAAAATAGGCCATCAGGTTAAACTTTATCCAGCCACCAATGTTAGAGGCAAACTTTAGCAGCTTCTGCCAAAGACCCATCTACCCCCAGTCTTCCATTGCGAAGTAGGAGGTTTACTCCACTACTTCAGAGAATGATCAGCAGTGTTTCACTTGTTAACTCTGTATAATAAATGACCTGGTTTTTTTCCTTGATCCATTTACTCACCTGAGAGCTGGAAAGCTTCACATATTTAGACATTACTTTTTTGTTTGTTTCTGCATTTATTTTTATACTGCATTTTCAGGAGGTCCATTCAGAACACAAGCTGTCCTTGTGTTCAAAGTAAAACATTGAAGATGTTCAGGATAATAACACAGAAAAGTTTCTTAGAGCACACACTAAACATTGTGAATGTAGGCATTTTGCTGGGGTACTCTGGCCAGTACTTGTTTGACCCAAGTTCTCAATCCAACATCAATCTGCTTGCTCAGCTGGCCAGCTGTATAAAGCTGACTAACAAGGAAACAGAAGAAAGTATATCCAGTAGTTGAAGAAGATCATGGGAAGAAAAGAAGAAAAGGATGAGAAAGAAAAAAAAAGAAAGAAAGAAAAAGGAAAAAGAAAACCGAAGGAAATTTTTAGGGGAGAAGCATGATTTGGCACATTAAATTTCATTTCATTTCTCTCTTCCATCAGAAGTGGCTCTGACAATATAACTATCAAATTAGAGAAGACAAGAAAGAAGCTCAACACCTTTAGTTTGAAAGTTGTTACCCTATGTCTAAGTGGCACATCATTTCTAGATACAGTTTTCATTGCACTGACATCAGTAACATTTTTATATAATTAACAAAAGTAGATATGACAGGAAAATGAGGAAAAGCACATTGATTTGCCATGTACATACTCCTTTTTTAAGTGGAGACACAGACTTTCCAGTTTATCCCATTTGGAACTACTTTAACCAGCATTTCAGAAGAGGATGGCATAACCAGATTCTGTTGACATCAATAAGAGCTTTGCCGTGAACTCTAAATGGTAGGTTTCCCTTCCCAGTCCCATAGTTATTGTCCCTCGCCATGCATCAGGGCCATGAAGGCGCTCAAAGGGCTGGAGCACCTCTCATGTGAAGACAGGCTGAGAGAGTTGGGCTTGTTCAGCCTGCAGGAGAGAAGGCTCCAGGGAGACATTATTGCAGCCTGCCAGTACCTAAAAGGGTCCCTACAGGAAAACTGGAGTGGGTCTGTTTACAAGGGTATGGAGAGATAGGACAAGGGGTAATGGGTTTAAGCTGAAGGAGGGCATATTTAGATTAGATATCAGCAAGAAGTTCCTCCCTGTGAGGGCGGTGAGGCCCTGGCACAGGCTGCCCAGAGAAGCTGTGGCTGGCCCCTCCCTGGCCGTGTTCAAGGCCAGGTTGGATGGGGCTTTGGGCATCCTGGGCTAGTGGGGGGTGTCCCTGCCCATGGCAGGGGATTGGAACTAAATGGGCTTTGGGGTCCCTTCCAACCCAAACCTTTCTGTGGTTCTGTGATCCTATGATTCTATGATTTATGGGTTGTAAGTATGAATGAAATAAAGATAGAATTTAAGTACACAATGACCTAATGCAGTATCACCGAGACTAAGAGAAAACAGTAAAGTGTTGTTGTATTGATATGAATTGGAAAAAAAAAGTACTTTAAGTAGTAGAATTGAAATGGTTACCATAAAACAGCTCCAATTAACTGTTGCAATGAACATGCTGGACCATTCTCTGTCCTTATCTTTTAATTGTTCTTTCAACCTTTGCATGCTTTTCTTTTTGCTTCGAGAGAAACAATACAAAACATTTGTTTTCAGGATTCTGGAGAGAGCTATTATTCATTTATCTTTAAAAAAGGGTGTCAGTACTTTACACAATGAGGCCTCGCTCACTTGCAGAAAAATTTAGGTCCTCCTGAACTGTGAAAATTGTCGCTGTTTTCTATAAAAAAATGAGCTTGTTTTAGTTCTCAAATGTCCCTGCCAAAACACAAATAGAATCATAGAATGGCAAGGGTTGGAAGGGACCCCAAGGATCATAAAGCTCCAACCCCCCTGCCACAGGCAGGGCCACCAGCCTCAGGCCTGGATCTACACAAGGTTGCCCAGGGCCCCATCCAACCTGGCCTTGAACACCTCCAGGGATGGGGCATCCACCACCTCTCTGGGCAGCCTGTTCCAGCACCTCACCACTCTTTCCGTAAATAGCACTGAAAGGTATTGGCATTGGAGCTGTGATCCTCTCATTAATACTCAAATAAATCATCTAGACTTTTGGGATTCCTGCACACATAGTCTGTATCATTCCGTTCTGGAACCCTCTCTTGTAAATCGCACCCTGATTTGGGGTCTTGCTGAGATTGAAAGCTGTGGTATGGTCAATGGGAAATCTCTCTCCACAGTTACCTGGGACCAGGATTTGGCTGGGAATTACATAAAAGCCCCATCTTCTGTGCAAATTAATATTCAACAGGAACTCAAAAACATGGTAAGACATTTTGTCACCTGGGCCTTTCTTCTGTGGCTCAGATTTCTTCCAGTTGGTGCCCCAGCTGCCTCATGCCTTGCCATGTCCCACTCCCCCTGCAGATACTTAGCATAAAGATGGCAAAAGGGTTTAGAACAAATTCATCCTGTTTGAGGTCTCCTGGCCTTACTGCTAGTGCTTTGCATACTTGTTTCTGTTCATGTAGTGTTAATCTAAGACTGCAGCATTCCCTTGTGGAGTGAGAGATGGAAAATTCAAATTGATGGTCAAATCTCTTTTATATTTTTAAGAATAACTACGTTATTATTCTCTGTCCCTTGAAATCTGGCTGCTTTTCAGTATGATGGCAGGTCTAGGATTCAATTTCAGCTTGCTTGCTTTAATAACGGAGCAATTCTCAATGTCCCTTTTTGCCAGATTGCTGCTGCATGTTGCTGCAGAACTTCTGCTCCTGAAACAGAAGGTTTTGACTGTGCCAGATCACGAAGGTGCAAGAGATAGCAGGAGATGGCTGGCATCCAGAGAAATACCACATTACCAAAATTTGGAAATGGTTAGTTTTGATGCTGTTAGTGGAATTCAGTAAAAAAATTTTTCTTCTGTCCTGATTTTCTAGCTAAAAACAAAAAAAAGGAGGAATGTGTTAGACTTCTCTCTAAAAGACTTTCAGAAAGGTATTGGATTTTTTGGATCTTCTTGAGTGCAGGCCTGAAATAAGAAGCTTGGCTATCTTCTCCTTGTTAGAGAAACTTCTGTGTCTTGCAGCTGCCTTGTCATCGCTCCCTCCCTTTCATTTCCCTGGGATGTGAACCTGAGGGGCCAAGGGCAGACACTATCTGCCAGGGAACTTGTTTTTTAGAGTGGGGAAGGCAAGGATGATGTGTGTATCTGTCAACATTGGCTGGTTAAAGGTCTCCCTAAACGGTTTAGTAAACAAACTAGTCAACTAATTAAAAAATGGGTAGCAAATAGGAATAGCAATGCAAAGGTTACTCAGGTAGATCTTAGGAGCTGTTCCCCTGTCCTCTCGGTCTGGGCGCAGCCCACTCAGTCTAGGTCCTGCGCTCCTCTTGTGGAAGAAGTGACTGCACTGTGGATCCTGTTGTGGCTTTTGTCCAGCATTCCTCCTCCAATTTCTGTTGCCCACACAAAGAATGAAAAAGCATTACAGACATGTAATCCCATGCAGTTAGGCAGAAAGAGGCATATTAAGGTATGCATGACATGTTAGGTGTCTCCCTCAGTCACCAGTATTTATCACCCAGTGTTGTTATTTAACATTGTCCTGATTGAAACTTCCAAGGGTATTTTGAAAGCCAGAGGTGTCTCTACTTCACTGTTAGACAATGAAAAACTGGTCTGCTCCCTTCTCCATAGTAGTGTACAAATTGCAAACGTTTTCTAGACTACAAACTTTCTGGAAAGATATTTTGTTCAAGAGTTTGTTTACACAGTGGCCAGACCAATTGTGTTCTCAGTTGTGACTGAAACTCCACGGCATTAGGATTCTCCCCTCAGCAAAAAAACTAGGCATTTCTTGCACTAAGAGTGAGTGAAGGTACACCTGCATGCAGCTGCAAAAAGAAGCTGTGCTCTGCATGATGTGAGCTCTGGAGACGTCTCTTAATCCTCAGCTCTGTGCGTTTGTCATTTTATAATCCCTTCTTCAGATAATACATTAGTTTAATATCAGCTCATTACTGGGCCCAGCATATTTTTTGTTTGTTTTGTTTTTCAAGAAAAATGTGTCAGGTTTTTGGGTTTTTTTTAAATGTGTCAAAGGAAACTGTGGAGAACAAAAGGGCATGCTTCATTGCATTAAAGCAGTCGCCATCTTTGGCTCCAGAGTGGTGGCTCCAACTATGCTGAGGTACTCATATGCCATAAGAAAAAGAAAAGGAAAATCTCATCAGTGACAGCTGTACAGGGATGATTTTTCACTCATTGGAGAGACTGTCATAACTCACAGTCCTAAGAGAGTGTCTGTTTCTCACTGTCACCAGTGAGATAAGCTATATTTAATGCTGCAACATCAAAGCTGCCAATTTTACATTTGCATTTAGAGGTACTGTTATGAATTAAATACGCTGCCTGCCTGGTTTTGGTTTTGGTTTTGGTTTACAGAGGGTAAAAAGTGATGTATTAACATTAGAGGTGAAAAAGGCCTCACTTTGAAAAGTTTCAGATTGCTGAGATTGACATTTTAGGAACATTGGGCAGGTACAGATTTAAATGATGTGAATTTATTCTTAGCAGTGTTACATTAAAAAAAATGTACATGAGCATATTAAGCTCAGGATTCTTATTCTGTAAGTTACTATAGAGTATCCTTGGCTAGCTCAGTGCTAAATATAAAAGAAAATCAACATACAGCCTGGTATAACTACTAGGGAAAGAAAAGGATTTTCTTTATCAGCAATGGAGATGAGATATATTTTTGTGACTGTAAGCAACAGTGGGGTACAATTAGAATGAGAATATCCTGGTTGATTGTCTGTTTGTTTAAATGAGGAAAAATGCATCAAGTTCCTTTCAGGTGGTGGGCTGTATAACAAACTGCTGATCAGGATTAAGCATCACTTCTTATTTTCTTTAAAAGGCTAGCAAAGTAATTGAAAAGCACTGGATAGAGTCTGTTGTACGAAGACAGCATAAATCTAAAGTAAGGGAGACAAACATACAATGGTTGCACTTCTTCACTATCCATGTGTCCTATGTCTGAACTATTTATTAACTGAAATGTGAATGGGCAATGAAGGGCCAATTTATATGTTACACCAAGAGATGTATTATAACTGCCTTAAGCATTGATTTCCTTCCTTGGCCTATTCTTGATCGGGATATACACACATAGAACAGCAATAATGTGGGGTTTCCTTATCAGATCTTGGATATTTCCCCAGACTGTCTGCAACCATTAACCTTGCATATTATCTGACTTTAGTGATTAGTACAAGGCACATAAAACCGTATTGATGGCCAGCCTTGGGTTAGAATGGTGAGCTGAATTATTGGAGGTTAGATTTTGCTGACTTTGTGATACAAATGATAGTATTATGCTAGTCCTGTGAAATTGCTAATTTGTCATTTCTTTCATGGTGTAGTCAATGATGTGGTACTAATGAATGAGGCACGTAATTGTGTGATACTGAACTGTAGCTTCTTGCTGATGCCTTCTGCGCCTGTATTAAGAAGGAGCGAATGTCAAGACTCTCTTTGTTCACCAGTTCCTCTCACATTTTTGTGTTCTGCTGCTAGATGATCAGAAACAGTGTTTGTAATTAATGCTAAGGCTACTGCAGTTTGATTTATAAGCCTAACTTGTTCTGTTGTGCTCATTGCTTTGATGAGGCGCTTTTGGAGGGGGACTCTGTCACTTCTTTGCTCTTGCAGCTCTGCTATGAGTTGTATATGCTGCATCTGCAGGGAACTTCAACAAATTAAGCCCTCCAGGATCTTAGAGTTGCTGCCATTCTGCAATGCCCTCAAGAAGGGCTTTTCAGTGAACATCTCAGAGACTATCCAACAAAGTGGGCCTCCAAAAGGATTTGGAAGATAAACTGGAGCATGTAAACTGGGTATCAGTGTTTGAAGCATTTATTTTTGTCTACTGTTATATTTTTGCTCAAGTGGCTGTGGAGGGACCAGATTAACACATTGCAATGGTCAATGAAAATGCTTCTTATGATTAGTTTGGGAGGTTCTTGTATATTTTTAAAATCCCTTTTTTCTTTATCCATTTTATTAGGAAGAATGAGGGTCAGGGGAGGAAGGGGAAAAAAGCACAACAAACCCCCTAGGCACTAAGTGTATTAATTAATAAAACCAAGTTTGTGGTTGTTCATAGGTACAATTTCAGCTTGTGTTATTCAACACTATTTAGTGAAGGCTGTGGGGGAGCACTAGCTCAGGTACTACTGCCTTCAGGAGCATTATGGTGGTCCCGTGCCATCTGATGTCATACCTAAAGGTCTAGCATGGGGAAATAAAGAATATTAGAAAATCTCAGCCTGTATTAAAATAAAACAGATGAATACAGAATAAGAAATATTATTTAAGATGAGAAAAATGAAAAATGATCATTTGTCAGCCTCATCCCTGTGCCTGGAAAGATCATGGAGCAGATTCTCCTAGAAGCTATGCTAAGGCACGTGGAAGACAGGCAGGTGATTTGGTAGTCAGCATGGCTTCATCAGGGGCAGGTCCTGCCTGACCAATCTGGTGGCTTTCTGTAACAAGGTGACCACGTCAGTGGACACAGGAAGGGTGATGGATGTAATCAATCTGGACTTCTGTAAAGCCTTTAACACAGTCTCCCACAACATCCTTCTCTCTACAACGGAGAGATATGGATTTAACGAGTAGACTTTTCATTGTATAAGGAATTGGTTAGATGATTGCATCCAGAGAGTAGTTATGAATGGTACGATGTCCAGATGGAGATGGGACAAGTGGTGTACCTCAGGGGTCCGTACTGGGACTGGTATCAATAACATTAATGATGAGGTTGAGTGCACCTTCAGCAAGTTTGCAGATGATACCGACATGCTGGAAGAATGGGATGTCATCCAGAGGGACCTGGAGAAGCTGGAGAATTGGGCCCATGTAAACATGATGAGGTTCAATAAGAACAAGTGCAAGGTCCTCCACCTGGGTTGGTACAATCCTTGTCATCAATATAGGCTGGGGGGCAATGTGGCAGAGAGCAGCCCTGCAGAGAAGGACTTAGGGGGGCTGGTGGATGAGAAGCTCGACATGAGCCGATAACATGTGTTCACAGCCCAGAAGGCCAACCGTATCCTGGGCTGCATCAAAAGGAGTGAGGCCAGCAGGTCAAGGGAGGTGATTCTGCTCCTCTGCTCTGCTCTCATGAGACCCCACCTGGAGTCCTGTGTCCAGTTCTGGAGTCCACAACATAAGAAGGACATGGAACTGTTGGGATTGAATCAAGAGGAGGGCCGTGAAGATAATCATAGGGTTGGAGCACCTCTCCTGTGAAGACAGGCTGAGTTGGGCTCGTTCAGCCTGGAGAAGACTCAGGGGAGATCTTTTAGTGGCCTTCCAGTACTTGAAGGGGGCTTACAGAAAAGCTGGGGAGGGACTTTTTAAAAGGGCATGGAGTGATAGGATCAGCTGGGGGGTGGTTTTAAATTGGAAGGGTGTAGATTTATATTGGATTTTAAGAAAAAATTCTTCACTACAAGGGTGCTGAGGCACTGGAACAGGTTGACTAGGGAAGTGGTGTATTCCCTCTCCTTGGAGATGTTCAAGGCCAGGTTGGATGGGGCCTTGAGAAGCCTGGTCTAGTGAGAGGTGTCTCGGTCCATGGCAGGGGGTTTGGAACTTGATTTTTAAGGTCCCTTCCAGCCCAAACCATTCTATGGTTCTAGGATTCTATAATCATGGTTGGTTGAGAAATCTGAAAAACAAGCCCAAGTGGATTTTGGAAGCTTGTATTGGTGTATGTGGTGGAGAAAGAAACAGAGTTTATGCTATTATAAAAATTTTAAAAATCTGTTTTATGCAAATTGGATGCTTGTAGTAGGCTGTTTTGATGAATTGTGCAGATCTGGAGTCCTAGAGTGTGATTTACTGCTGTATGGTTTGGTCTGATGTTAGTGTGATACCACTGAGCTCCAAACAATGGAGCTTAGGCACAAGCCCTTGAACTTCTTTCCCTAATTGGTCTGAGCAGGTGAATCGAGAAAATCACTTTGGAAATCAGCTTTTTAGTGTTGTTACATGTAAAATGGGAATAGCAACATTTGTTTAAGTCTGAAAAGTGTTTTTCAGCTTTATATGAGAAAGGCTTAGTGGCTGGCTGTTAGTGAATAGTGTCTGTGCTATGTAGCAGAGGTGTTATGCAGTATATCTTATTTATGCATATTTACCTGATCAAATACCTTATCATATTTATGCATATTTACCCCATTAAAGTGGAAGAAATATATGCTCCCTGAATGAAAGTCCCAGTTAATTTGATATATTTAGATTTAACTAGAAGCCCCTTCAATCTTTTTAGGCTCATACTTCTCTTCTCTGATTCTTTACTATGTGCAGCTATAGTGTTGTAATGAACTTCATTGATGCCTAAGTTGTTATATTTAGTAAAATTACATCAGTACAGTCTTCTTTTGAAAAAAACAAACCCTGTATTTATTGCATTAGTTTTCATACCAGTAGTCATGCTATTCAAAAACATATTATTAATACGTCTCTGAGTTTGGAGTGATGTCCTCCTCCTGCTTCTGAAGAACTCAAGCAAATTGCTGTCCTGCTTGAAGCCTTTAACGGGAAGATAGGAAGGCAGCTATTTTTCAGATCCAGATTGTCTCACTATACAAATGATTATGTGTTGGTTTTAGAAGGACAATTTACTTGGGAGCTTGAGTCTTCAGGAATTAACAGACAAATTCTCCCTTTAGAATAATTCAGGAGCAAGTCGGGTGCTTTTTCCCAGATCTTTACTCATGCCACAAGTGTTTGTGGAATGTGGGATGCACCAGATTTTCTGTTAGAGGCAGTATTTCAACAAAATTAACTAGAAAATACAGTAAAAAAGGCAATGTTAGTGTCCCACTAATGCAGAGCCAGTAGCCTTTTAAACCAGAGGAACAGTAGGATTTGGAGAGAGGCAGCAGGGAGCACATGCCGTTTCTGCATTGTGAAGGACTATTCCATGGGCTTAGGCAGTGTAATTTGACAAATGTAACAATGAACGGGGATCCAGTTGCTATTCCCAGTTCTGTCCCCAAGGAAAGTTATGATTTTCTTTTTCTTCTTTAGAATTTAAGCTTTGCAGATGATCTTCTTAGCACAAAGACAAGAATAAAAAGGGCTGAAATCAAGTAGACGTGCTTATTTTCTCCTGTTACTGTTGTTACAGCTGCCTAAAGAAGCAGATAAGAGAAGTCTTGTAGATAGAGACCATGTCTCTTAATAGGAACAACCAGTATAACTGCAAAATCCTTGGCAAGGCCTTGGGCATACAAACCCATCTATAGGTCTGGAATATGAGGCAGACACCTTAAATGTAACCAAAGCCTGTATCTTACTGGAGTTCATGGTTTCTGGCATGCAGAGGCACTATGAAGGTTATTTTATCATTACCTGTGGCAGACATTTTTGCAGGCCTCCACTGAAAAGCAGGAGTAGAAATCAGAGACACGGTGATTGGTCAACACCTGCATCTTTAATTGGTCTGTATGGATGTGTGAGCTCACTCTAGGTCATAATGTTTGTTAAGTTTTGGCTACTGATTCAATGAAAGGATGCGTGCTTAATAGTCACCAAGGCTATTGAGATTTGATTCCAGCTTTTTGAGGCTTCACTACTCAGTTTCTGTGAGAGCTCTGTAGGAAGTATTGTATGTGCCGAGAAATGTTGGGATCCAAGGATTTTCATCATTTTGTTTATCTATTTTGATGTTGCACAGAAGGTGTTGCCAAGCTTCCTGCTTATCAGTCAGACCAGACATATTCTAGATCCATGCAGTGCTTTTTGGTCTAGAGAAACTTTCATCAGTTTGTAGGGTAGTAAAATCAAGTTACTTGAAGGCTGGGAAAATTTGTGTAGGGAATATGTTTTTGAATTTCCTTTCAGAACAATTTGCAATTTCTTCATGGTTTTCTGCATAGTTACCATAGACAGGTGGAATGTGCTTTTGAGGGGAGTGTGATCACTAAGTTGTCTGTTTGGGGTTTCTTCATACAGTGTTGTTATATGTTGGTATATGTTTATCTTGTAAATTAAACTGTATATTGCATCAAATAGAAAAAAAGACATTGTGGATGCCTAGTTGGATGGGGCTTTGGGCAACCTGATCTAGTGGAGGGTGTCCCTGCCCATGGCAGGGGGTTTGGAACTAGATGTGCTTTGTGGTCCCTTCCAACCCAAACCAGTCTGTGATTCTATGATTCTTTACTTGTCTAGTCCACCTCACAACAGCTCCACAACTTTAACAACACTTTCAGAAGAACTTTACTCAGTTTTGCTTCAATCAGGTTCTACTGGTTTTGGGTTTGGGGTTTCTTTTTATTTGTTTTCTTTTTTTCTTTTTATTCTTGTTTCCTGCTCTCTGTCTTACTGTTCTGGTTAAAAATGGGTATTGCAGAGATTTAACTCAGTGCTGAATGTTTTCCCTGAGCAGCATCTGAACCAGGCCAAAAGAGTATCTGCTGGGGCTGGGGACTCAACCATCCTTGTTGGTGATTAGCAAAGCGACACCCACTGATTCTAAAAGTGCTGGCCTGCCTCTCCATGGATCACGAGGAGCAGGATTTAGACTCTTTGAAGACCTATAGTTACCCTTTCAAGACTAATTCCCATGTTGCTGGACCCCAAAGCTGAGTCTTATGTGACTATCATTATCAGTTGTCTACATGCTATCATCATGAGTTGTAGCCTGGCAAACATATCTGTACTCTATTTCCTTCCCCTTGGGCATAAACTGCAAAGGTTCATCTCTAAAACTAATGGAGAAGGTAGTTGGGTGTCCCACCATGTCTGCTCATTCTGTGGGGTGGTAGAAGAGAAAAAAACCACCCTAAACCCTGAATTATTAACAGTTTGTTTCAATCAATGAAGACTTTTTTTGACCTTAAATCCCATGCATTACTTGTTTAACCGATAAAAGAACTGCCATTGTTACAACAAATTATCTAGTTTGTCCACACTAAAATATAAAACATTTCTGTTGAAGGAAAATATGGCACCATAAATAATTAAAACTATTCCAATTGACTTTTTTGATCAATTTTAATCTGACCTTAAATCACAGTGGTCAGCTGTTTTATTTATTTTTTTAATTACTGATTATTTAGAGAGATTACTCTAAGCAATTACTAGTTAATATCCTTAATAGCCAGTTTTACATGTAGTCCACTGCTATGTTGCCACTGGCCCTGCTTGAGAAATATAATACACTGAATATCAGATCACATCCTGTATGTCCCCAGTATTAAAGAGAACAAAATGAAAGTAATATGAATTTCACTGATAAGGACTACTTTTGCTATGATTATAGTTCTATCAAAATGTACCAGTCTAATATTAAGCACAGATTTACATATCTTTGAAATAATACAATTATATATAAGAAACCTTGCTTTAGCGATTAAGACAATGAGATCTGCCACATGGTGTTATGGGGAGAAGTCCCCTTTTTTGATCTAGAAAGGCTTTTTTTTTTCTCTTTCTGATATTATTGAAGCTATATGAGGCAACACCCTTTATTTTCTTTTTTTTTTTTATTTTCTAGAGAGTTACAATTATTCTGTTAGTGATACTTGGGTTACATATTAAATGACCTTGTGGAGGTTCCTGTTTTATTGCAATCAACCATTTAGCAACAACTGGATGGTATATTTGTGCCTCACAGTTAGTTGTTTCACTGAGATTAAGGAACTATGAACCTTCTATATGTGCTATTACTTATTGAACCATGTTTGAAGAAATTCGTCTACTGCTTTTCATTGACGGGAGTTTCTGGCTAACAGCACTTTAAATAAGTGGAAAATGCTCAGTTATCACCCAATGTGAACAGGATCAATAATAGTTTAGTAGTGTCTGATAATTGCAGTGGCTGTTATACACAAGAGCTTGCATCTTCTTGAGTGACTCTTATCAATCTATTGTCCGTCATCATCTGATAATCAGACCGAAAATATAGTGGGGAATTATCCCTTTTTGAATCAAGCTTGTGAAAGACATTTGAAATAATGTAAAAGAAAAAAAAAAAAATTCTCATTGTTCCACTCAGCAGGGAAAAAAATTCACTATCTGTGTGACTATAGTGAGAAAGGGACCAAAAAAAAAAAATAAATAAAATAAATCCAATGTGCACTTGCTAAGTAGAAAAATATGTATGGCACAGTGATATAAGGGCAAAATATTTCTGCAATATTTGGAGAACGTCTTAAAATCTTTGCAATTATATTCTGAAGGAGTCACGAGCCTTTGTGTCTCTCAGGACTGTGCCGGTGACTTGAAAGGAAACCATAGGGCACAGATGGCAAGAAAGGTATGCTAGAGTGCAGCAGAGTGCAGCTCTTGTTGCTTTGTTCCTGAGGGTAGCAGCATCTCCTGCTTCACAGCACAAGCACCCCAACGCTGTGATGGTGTGCAGCTTTGGCTGTTTCTTCCTGCTCTTGGAAGAAATACTGCTCTTGAACCCATTGAGTTCACTTACAAAACCAGAAGTATTTATCTTCACCCTCTCCCCCTTTCCCCCCAGCCTCTTTCCATTTCCGTAGGAGTGGCTTTTTTAATTATGTCTCATCATCTTCCTGCTTATGCTACTCTCCCCATTTTCCTTTCCCTCTTTTTTTTTTTTTAATTTATCTTTTACCTTGTTACCTTGTTTTAGCCTTGCCATCATATATTTCATGGCCTTTCTCCACTGCTGACGACAGAATTGCCAGAAGTCTGTCTGGGCACAGCTTTTTGTATTGCTAGGCTCAGGAACCCAAGAAAATTCTTTGTCTTTCTTTTACATATTCATCCTAGGAATTAAGAAAATAGATTATTTTTTTTTTTAAATCAATTAAATGGAAAATGTACCTCTGTAAACCAGTGGCTCTACTAGTGCATTATTTTACAAAAAGAACTTGATCATTTGTGTGTAGTCTACTGGTAGTAACACCATGTTTTCTCTGCAGTAAGTTTCTGGCTTGATCAGGCCACCTGTTTGGCAGACAGGTATGTTAGGGTAAGTCCAGCCTTTAGTGTTGTACTTTTAATTGCTGAATCGTAGAATGATGCTACATAGAGTAATTGCTGAATCATAGAATAATAAACGATCAGAAGAGACCTGCTCAAAGCAGTTCAGTTAGGTTTTTCTGGGACTGGTCAGGCAAGTCAAATTTTGGGTATCTCTGACAATGTCCACAACCTCTCTGTGTTCCTTTTCCAGTGTTTGATCATCCTTACAATCAAATAAAAAAAATTCCCTAATTCACAGGAAATCAGAAAGTCCCATATTCCAACTTGTATCTGTTCCCTCTTGACTTATCACTGTGTGCCTTAAAGAAGAGTTTGGCTCCATCTTCTCTGCACCCTCCCATTAGGCAGCTGCAGACAGCAATAAGGCCTCCCCTCATCTTTGTCATCTTTAAGTTGAGAAAACCTGCTGTTAGTCTCTCTCTGTAAATCATGTGCTCCAGCCCCCTGACCATCGTGGTGGCTCTGTACTGGAACTGATCCTGTTGTGTCAATGTCCTTCTACTGGAGAGCCAAAAACTTGACACCGTTCTCCAGTGGAGGTCTCACCAGTGCTGAGTTGAAGGGACAGATCACTTCCCTCGATCTATGGGTTGTGCTCTTGCTAATGCAGCCCAATATTTGGTATTTACTGCAAAGACTAGTGACTGGTGTTTAAAATGAAAATGCTATGATGTGAGCGCGTAAACTGTGTTTAACTATATCTGGTCCTTAGCATCAAAGTTGTGTTTTTGAGAACTTTTCAAAAACATTATATCAAGTTATATCCTAGACTACCTTATTCAGAGAATCTCAATTTAGATCTTATTGCATAGTTTCTGCAGTCATCTTAAGCAGTATTTAAGCCAAAGTCTTCAGCTACACTGGCTATACTTTCTTTAATAAATATTTTGTCTACTTTTGAATAACAATGTGATTTCTGCCATATGGCTTGCAGTGTGAAGAGTTAAATACAGTATTTCTGTACTTTGGCATGCATGTATCTTCTCTTCCTTTACACTTCAAAGGCAGTTTCAGACCTGATCATGGTCTGCTGTGTAGTGTGTACCTCCTGGACTATCCAGAACAGGCTACCCAGAGAGCTTGTGGAGTCTCCATCTCTGGAGGTATTCAAAACCTGCCTGGACACTGTCCTGTGCAGCCTGCTCTAGGTGATCCTGCTTTGGCAGAGAGGTTCCATAAAAACAGCAGCCTCTAAGTCCATCAACTAAAACTGTGTGAACCGTATATGGCATTTTCACCTAAAGCCTATTAAGTAGGTAAAAGATGAAAGGCAATGCACAACAAATTTTTAGTCCTCATCTTGAAAGCTGAACTGCTTGAGCTTGGTTGGTACCTTTGAAGGGTTAAGACCACAAGGATATTTGTTACTTCTGTAATCACAGCATTCCTCCTTTCTTTCTGAGCGCTAATTGTCTACACTTTCAGAAAGGAATAGAATCTGCACTGTCTTCTCAAATTGATAGAGTACTGGCTTCCGGAATGGAAGATTCCTATACAACTACAAGAGAAGCAAAGGGAAGAGCTTGCTACTGATATGCCAATCATAAGAACTTTTTCCCTGTACCGTCCTGCAGTTTTCAACTGGTTTGCTGGTTCCTTTTTCTGTGCACACAGAGTGTTGAACAAAGCAGCTCCCTTCAGTCTTCAGAGTGAAAGAGGTTAAATATTGCAGCATGAAGTGTGTGGCCCACACTGAAAGAGACTTGTAGATGCTGCAGCTAAGACCCCATGAAACATTTATACTTCAACCCAAACCTATGCACTTTGTTTTACTGGGAAAATTCAGCTCTTAAAAATCAAAATGCCATGGAAGAGTACTCTTACCTGATCCCAGGCAATCCCTATAATATTGTAAACTTAATAATGAAAGAATAAAAATAATGAATGAATACGTGGCATGCCTATGAGAAACTTTGTCACTTCTCTCCATGGAGTACAGAGTGAAGGACAACTAGACTTTAATTTGGCTGCCTCAGGTAAGTGCTGAAAGTTAAGGCAGGATGACTTTGGATTCCAGCTTCTAACCAAAATAAAGACAAAAGTCAGCTGTCTTGAAAATGAGAAAGTATTTGTTTGAGGAAAGAGGGATTTAATTTCCGTCCTCAGTTATTGTTTAATTTATACTTCCCTTAAAGAGAATGACAGTTGACACTCTCTATATTATGATTTAATGATATTTAGCAAATGGTTAATAAAAGGTAATAAGCTTAAGTCAGTAGCGCTTGCTACTGATGAATTCCAAAGCGATAAGCATTTTAGGTGGAGATACAGGCAATTGGAATTCAAAGTAGTCAATTATTAAGTCACCTTCTAATCTTCAGCTTTCTGTAAACCACCTCAAAAGAGAAGCCAAGTGAGATGCTTGTCTACAGAACTCAAGCTCCCATGGCATTACATAAAAGAAAAGTCAAGCTCTCCTGTTTGACTGAGAAATGTTCCAACTGGGTGACTGCGGCTCCCCACTCAGGTAGATAACTTGATTGCAGACAGACCACTTAAATACCTGGTTTACTCAGCCTTTTTATCTTGAAATTAATTTTCACTGATTACAATAAGCTTTTGCTTTTCTTCTGGAGCTATTTGCCTGGCATGGAAAGGTGGGAAGAAGTTCCTTTTGGGGCCAGTCTTTGCTCATCCCAGAGCTGCAGGGCAGTATCAGGCTTAACTTCTCCCATTTCCCAGACTAGAGCTGCCAGACTGCCAATGCAAGATGATGGACAGCCTGAGCATGAATAGAGGGTTTTGGCAGATCCATGCAGTGGGTTGTCTTCAAGCTCTTGGACCAGCCCTTTCTACAGTCTTTACCCTTCAGAGCAACAACAGCCTGATATCCAATATCCAAAAATCTGTGGGAGTCGTACTCTTCTATTTTAAATCTAGATAAGTGGGTGTCAATATGTATTCTTACAGCCTACCAGTCCTCCAGGATAAACACTAAAATCTAAGAGCATTGAAATGTTTTCTACAGCCCCCATCAGAATCGGCCATACAAGTGAACCTAAGACCCCTCTGAGATAATAGCTCCCCTTTCAAGATAGAGATTAGTTCATAGAGGATAGAGAACTATATAAAAATACATTAAAAATGGAACTGGGTAATGGTTTTGGTGCTAAAGGGCTAAAGAGAAACATCAAATGCTCTCAAGGATCACAGGTCAAGTCCTGATTTTAACAGTTCAGCCAAGTCATGAACGCAGTAATGAAATGGGAATCTCTTTTAGTAGAGTTGATGCACAGCGGGACAGCAGGCAACATCCAAGGATGCTGTAGGCATATATTCAGCATGTAACAAAACCTTTTATTTCAGAAGTCATGATATCAAGTAAAGGTTTTAATGGAAGGTTCATTAGGTAAGTTTATAGGTGTTTACCAGTGAACAAAAAATTAGTATATTTAATTGACTTACACTTTCAGCAAATCTAATGCCCACTTTCAGCATCTAATCCCCTCAGATATCACATACCACTCACTGATTTCACCTGGTCTAAGGTCCAGGGTGGGGTTTTTGGTTTGGGTTGTTTGTTTGTTTACTTTCCTTTGCTTTTAGCACTTGGGAAGATATGAAAGTGCCTCTGACATCCTTTACATGACTGCTGTGTACCACTCATTTAAAAGAGTGCTGCTGCTGCATCAGCCCCTGCCTTCCAGAGTTGTATGGGTTAGCACTGAAACGCCACACCCTTACTTGAGACATTTTTGACAGAAAGCACAGTTGAAGTATCTCCATCCAACCATGCTCCAAGATGCTACTGAAGACTGTAATTTCTTAGGCACCATTCATCACCCAGCTTGACATCCGCTGAGACAGTTTCTTGCAGCTGCATTTAGTATTCTAGTGCATTTACTTATTTATAAACCTGGATGCTAAACAAATGACAAGATCAGACAGGTTTGATATGAGGTCTCCCCATAAAACACCTGTAATATATAGTTAAATGTGTCCTTTTCGTTAGGTTTCACTGCACCTAGAGCGCTATGTAGCATTTGGGGCTCATGAAAATCATCAAAAGACATTTTAATTTTTTAGCCAGCAGACCTGTTCAGAACAGAATTGGGTCTGGGTATAGCTTTTATTGCCCTTAGGATCCAACTGCTTTGCAGGGAAGACATGACCCATTCAGCTGTGTGAATATCTCAAACATCCATAGGTTAAAAAATTCAAGAAAAACATATTCTGCTTTGTCACCCTTTATTCCATTGATACATAAAATAACCTACCTTTGTGAAGTAGGTGCCTACATTAATGGGAGCTTTAACTGTTGATTTCTCTGTTTCTGTCACCATTATAATATTACTTAATCACAGCTTTTTGTGTCTAATTTACCCAAGAGTATTTTTAATAGAAGCATAAAAGAAGTTCAATGCTGGGTATGAAAAGAAAAGGAATTGGGGTCCAGTCTCTTTGGCAAATACTCCATAACAAGGTAATTCTTTAAAGGCGTATCACATAGCTCTGTGAGAATAAAACAAATGCTTCAGAGTACTTCTGCTCTCTCAGATAAATGCACGGTTAGATTATATGATTCACATTAGGTGATGCTAATTTACATAGGAAAATATGTGAAGCATTTCCAAGGAGTAAGGACAGATCAGTGTAACTGGAGAGATCTTTAACAAGCCCGTGCTCCCCCCTGTTAAAAATTAAACCAGAAATAATGTCTAAGTGTTAGAGCTTTTGTGATATGTTTGAGGGTGTTCCTTACAAACCATGAATAAAATTAACTGTTCTTCATTTTCATGCATGCTATCAGGTTTTTTTCCACACCAATATATCAAGGTTTTTCACATGTCAGCATACTAATATGTATATCTCTTTAATGTTCACGAGACATAAATGAACACATCTAACAACAAAAAGGTAACTGACTTAAGGGAAAGTAAAAAAAAGTAAATAGGTTGATTAGGAACATGTCTATTTTTGCTTCTGTAAAACAAGAACTATGAATATCCAATTAATAAAACATGTGGGAAGAATTTGCCTGCTACATAACTGTAATAAGATAAAGCTTTTATTTTCACATAGAGTAGAGAAATTACTTAAGATACACAGAGGGCACAAAGTGTTAGGAACCAAAGTGAGTTCGTCTTCTTTTTCCTTGGAAGACAGCACAACAGGCAAGTGAATGGATTGTGGTGGGTCTTCCCAACCTAATCCAAAAGCCTTTGTTCACTTGGTTCAGTCCTTAGTGAAAGCGTAGACTTTCCTGCAAGTGAAGACTGTAGAGTAGGACTACATCCCTTCTGATAGCACCAACTGGAAAAGAGCTTTCATTTTGCCTACTTTTTCCCTTAACGCTCCCATCATAAATATATGGTTTCTTTCTAGCACACCTACTTGTAAAGTTGTACTTCACAAACCACTCTGAAAGCTGAAAGCTTGCTTTTTTTTCTTTTTTTTCCTCTTTACCCTGGCACCCACATATATTTTTTAACATTTCAGGGAAATTTTCCCAGGAATGTTTAAAACTACATGTGGCTGATACAGAATACAGTTATCATTAGGGTGCAACCAAAACTGATGTCCTACACCATGACATGCATAAGTCCATCTTAACTTGTCTTTACAATATGATCCAGCCATCCACCTAGCCTTAACGATGAAGGTTGCCACTTCCTTTCCAAATGGGAGTCAAATCTTGCAGACAGGCTGTGAGCAAGCCACGTAGCCACTTGCTTCCTGATTCTTACATTTGCAGAATAAGAATAGTTTTCTCTCTGTTTTGATACGGAATATGCAGGGAAGTTAGAATTAATGAGTTGTCCAGTCTAAAGGCAATCACTGAAATTAACAGAAGCTAGAGGTATCACATATGATGTAGAAGTCTTTTATTTTCTCCCACTTGTTCTCCAGTACTGACTTGAATGGTTTGTATAGTGAACAATGCTGCGCCTGTTAATGAGCTCAGGACTGTTTAAGCAGAGAAACGTTATTCTCTGTTTATTTATGTGCATCGTTTACAGGAGAGTGAAACACCCAAGGTTAAAAGTGAGGACTATGTCTTCAAGGTTTCTTGACAGGCGTGCATACACATGTATATGCATCACTGTAGCTCAGGATCCTCCTTTTTTAAGGCATCCAAATTACCTGATGAGAAGACTAGCAAAACCCCAGAAGAGTACAAGACACAATGAAGGTGTTAGATTCTAAGAGGAGTGTAGCTTTGGATATTTTTCTTCTTCTTTTGTTACAACCACATATACCTGACATAGGTACAGTATCGATCTGCCTACTGGTGGTGAAGCTGGCTTTTTGTTCATCTGGTGGTTGTGTTACCCTAAAGCTGCATGTCAGTTCATCAAAATCAATTCCCTTTTGATTTTTGCAACAGCAGAGATGGGTCAGCTAACAAATGACAGAGGGCCCTATTCATGACAAAGCGATTGTTGCATTACAAGTACAATTTGGTAGGAATTTAACAACAACAACAAAAAAAGCAGCACAAGAACACAATTTTACTGCATCATTTACTGTCTCACATGATTCCTCAGACCTCTTGAATGTCACATAATACAGTGCTTAGGCTGTCTTCAGAGCAGACTAGTTACCTTCTTAAAGAGAAACACACCAGATTCAACAGTGTGTATTTTTCCAACAGAAAAAAAACCCAACCCAAAATTCTTAATTTGAATTTATTCCTCAACACTTTGCAGTTAATTCAGAAACACCTTAGCTGACCACATGACCCCCCTCTGCATTACTCACAACATTACCTTCTATTTATTTTAGTTACCTAGCATAAATGATATAGGTGAGGCTATACAGTGGAGGCAAGGCTATACAGTGAAGCTCACTGATCCAGTACATGAATTGGTCATTTCTCCTGCTAAACAGTTAGAGATGCCTCCTGCAAGGCTGCCTGGACTGCAAAGCTCAGGCAGAATCTGGAAAGAGACACTAAGATCCATCTGACCATTTTGCAGAGATTTTTTACCAGCTCAGTGCTGACAACTGATGGCAGTGTGTGAATTAGCAGAGGAAAGGTGTGAATTGACATTTTCAGAAAACAAAATTTCAAAGCTGGCGTTTTTGTCTTGAATGAGAGTTTGTATTTCAGCAACACTGAGTTCATGCACACCCTAGATGTCTGCCTTTGTAGATATTATCTGATGAATGGCAATTCCATACTACAGAAAGCCAATTTAAACACTTTAACTTAGACATAAACACAAGAGTGAAAATTTTCCATGGGACTGGGAGTGTCTTAAGTCCATATGTAAAATATTCTGGTCATATTTTAGCTCTTTAACTTCCCAAAGTTTGGGAAACTACTCTCTTACTGATTGGAGGCTCTTGGTGTAGCTCTTGGATGCCACAGTTGGAAAGGGTACACTTGTGATCTCTTAATTTTCAACAGCCCTGATGCAGCACTTTAGGAGAACAAGGATTTAGCAAGCTGATTGAGCTCATTCCCATCTCTGATGGTTGTTAACTTTTGGCAGAAACCAAGATATTATCACCCACTTGATACCAAACTGGTCACCTGATTGTTCCTAAGACTGCTGTGCTGGAA
This sequence comes from Laterallus jamaicensis coturniculus, assembly GCA_022605575.1. Classification (NCBI taxonomy): domain Eukaryota; kingdom Metazoa; phylum Chordata; class Aves; order Gruiformes; family Rallidae; genus Laterallus; species Laterallus jamaicensis. The sequence goes on along the minus strand of JAKCOX010000023.1, from coordinate 11,021,845 downwards.
GAGCTTTGTGTCTAGGAAGGCTGTAACTCCTTTTCAAACTTGTCCTTTACTTAAGTTTTCAGAGCATTTTTCTCCAAGAATTGACATTTATTTATCTGTAATAGGGACAGAAAATACTTTCTCATTAACTTGTCTAGGAGTGGTTTGTAAGCATTGCCAAGTCGGTGAAGAATACTTTTGAAAGCATTGGGAGGAGTTGGCATACAGCTTCCTCCAAGGAGGGAGCCTCCAGCTCTCTGGGCTATTTTGCCTTGAGAGTCCTTGCCTTCTCAACCCAGTAAGAGGGTTTCAGAGTGCAGACTTAGCTGTCCCTGTCTGCACTGATGGCCAAGACATGGTCTTCTTGGACACATAATATAACTGGGGACTGTGGGGCATGCTGACACCCTCACTGATACTGTGGGGGCTTCGCCTGCAGACTTTCCGTATCTCCACAAGTCTATGGAAAGAACCACCAGTACAACACTCAGGGCTTGTTTTTGTTGTTGTTTGCTAGAGAACTCAAAAGAGAAGCAGTTGCTGTTTGTCAGTCAAAGGGAACAAAAATGCAAACAATGACAGTATTATGCCTGTGTGGATGTATGATTTAGATTTATGTAAATAGCTATGGAAATCAAGTTGGCACTTGGCTTTCAGTAGCTTTACTGGTGTGGCTCATGGAGTTGCAAAGTTTGAACAGCCACATTTTTGTTCCTTTGGTCACAGGAGCAACTAATTTATCCTTAAACAGTAGATTGGTCACAATTCCTTTTTATTTTTTATGATATGTTAGACATTCACCCCGAATTTTAACCTTGAAACTATTTCAACTGTTTTGTGTTTAGCACCAGAAGTTTTAAGCATGCAAATGCTTTTCTTTTTTGCATGTGCATATTCTCAGGTGTTTTAATTTATAGGCACAGAAACATCGATTCCCTGGTCTCTTCTGCTGAGGGATTAGACACCAATAACTGGGACCATGTTGGGACAGCCCTTCACAGCTGTTTAAGCACAGAATAAAAACCCTTATCGATCCAACTGCAACACCTAAGACATGGCTATTATTATTAAATATCCATTCATCCTCTGGTGTTACATTTGTCTTATACACAACACACTTTAACCAAGGTGCTGTCCAGACTGCTAGGAAAATACATTACCCTGAGGGAGAGATGTGCTACTGTTTGTGCACCCTACAGCAATCTTATTCCTGACATGAACAGGACTATCACATCGGCTTCATTGGGAACAGATTCAGTCTGTGAGGCTTGGATAAATACGTATTTCAATGTTCCTTCAGGAACTGTGCAGCTCTGAAAGGCCTTTTCCTTAGGACTACTTTAAGGTCACAGTATCTGCAAGTATTTTAAGGTCAATACATTCCCTTTGCTTATTTCATATTTTCTGAAGTACTCAATAACATTTTTCTCTTCTCTTAACAGAAACCACTGAGTGCCATTCCTTTCCTCTGGCACACACACGTGATTTTACTTGGGGTCTGCCTGGTGCAGAGATGCTGGGAGTTTATCAGGGCTTTTTTTTTTCTCTCAGCAGTCTCCTTCTGGGGAGTTTGTCAGTTTGCAAGCTATAATGAGAAGTAGGTTAAAAGAAAAAGGGCATTTTAGTGGAGGAGGGAATTAAAATTCAGCAGCCTAATATCAGCAGTAGTTTATAACAGGGCCTTATAAAAGGCAGCTCTGTGTCTTTTTTTGTGTGCACTTTTATTTCCTTTGATATCAGCAGGGGAATTTTCTCTGCAAGACCCATTCCCATCTCACTTTTCTGCTTTCAGATCCCTGCTGCTCTGGGTTTTCTCCTTTCATTTTGATATATGTTATATTCTTCAACCTTCCCACTTGAAGGTTGTAGGAAGCTCGATATTGCCCTTAAAATAGAGAACACAATTGACGTGAAAAATTCTTCAAGGGGTGGCCCTGCTTTCCATATATGTTGAAAAGAATCTTTCCACTTACTGGGAGGCCTTGGCGCTGGTGGAGGTGAAATCTTCAGGACACCATCCCGCGCCTAAAGAAATTGCACTAGAAACCAGTTGTACCATATCCTGAAGAAGAATGCATCTGAGTGTTCAGTAATTATACAATAACCAGACGTAATTAGGGTTTTATGTGTATACACCTATCTCTTAATTCTGCTACTGAATTAAAAGTGCATGGTTACAAACAGCTGCTCAGGCGTTTGCCCACCACAAAATGTGGCAAGCTCCCCAGTTTAGTCTAAGGTTATTCCTTTCCTGTACCTCCAAGGGCAGAGGATAGGGTGCCATTTAGGTGCTTCTGCAGAAGTGGGGGCATTCCTTTCTAAATCACAGAATCATGGGGGTTAGAAGGAACCTCCAGAGATCATCGGGTCCAACCCCTCTGACAAAGCAGGTTCCCCAGGACAGGTCTCACTGGTAGGCGTCCAGCCTTGTCTTGAATATCTCCAGAGAAAATACTGACCGTAGCGCGGTTAGCACATTCCAGGTGGAATTTGTGTTTAAGCCTTCCACGACATCCCCCTCAAGCTCTTTCTCTGACTCTTCTTTTAGTTTTGTGGGGGTTTTTTTGTGATCCCCCCCAGGGGAAGGCTAGGAAGGCAGTATGCAGGGGGACCGTGTGGTTTGCTCCATCTCACACCCTTCGCTCCAGCAGTGGCCTCCGGTGCACTTCTAGCTGTTACAAATAGATGGCACTTTTGACTTGTACTAGAGCAATTCAGTTGGTAGGATGCAATACCTGGGGGAAAGGGGAAAAAAAGAAAAAAAAGAAAAACACACAACCCCCCCCACACACACACTTGCTAGGGCTTTCGTAAGTCAGGCACATATTTGTTTTACTTATATAGGGGCAAAAGAAATGAGGCAGATTCAAATAGCCTGCCATGTATATCTCAGACAGTGAAAGCTTAAAAATATAAAAATTAAATGGTAGAATGGGCAAATCAAGTACAATTGTAATGTATTTTCAGACTCCTGTGCGGGCTGGAAGGGAATTATCTTTTAATGCTTTAGAGGAGAACTAGGCGACCGCCACGAAAAGTCTCCCCTTTGCTGCTTTTCTGGGCTACACGTGTGCGCGCAGAGACACGCACACGCACAGGGGGAAAAAATCAGCCTGTTGTCTTGCAAGTGTTACTTATCATATTAATTAAAATCTGGTGACACGATAACACTAGCAGCTGTGTGGGAAAGCGAGGGAAATTAACAAACGTTTGATTTGTTGTGTTGCTAATGTGACACTTATTATACAGGTCACAGTAAAACAATACCTCAGCCAAAATATGCTAATACTGGTGGAGAACTGTTGCAGTTGTAAAAACATTGGTGTTTATTATAGTGAGGCGAAATAGCACGTTACCTTTAGCAGAGTGAACTGCTGCTTCTCAGCGCAAGAATAAAGCGTATCTCCAGGTTTAATTAAAAAAAGAAGAGAAAGAGAAAAAAAATAAGAAGATGTAGGGGGGAGAATACAGTCAAATTGTTGTACTTATGAAAGCATTGAGAAGAAAACAAGCTCAGGTAGGAAGAGGACATTCAGCTCTTCGAAAGCAAAACATGTAATTTCTAATGGACACAGATTAAATGGAGGATGCCTGCAGCTTCTTCGTTTAGCGTTCCAAGGAACTTTGTTGCAAGAACAAAAGGAAACGATTTACTAAGATACAAGTTGCGCTACAAAATCCACCTAGCACTGGAAATGTAATTACATTTAGAAATGGATGCATTAACCGCCCTTTTCCCCTGAGGAAAACTAATATGTAAGCTTATTTTTGATGGTGGCTTATATCCAATCAACCGGTTTGATGAAATTTTTAAACAAAGACCTTCGGACTTTAAATAATTATTCCCGTGCAATTGTTGGATCATGTATAATTGCTTGCTGTTTAGTGCCTCTTCCCAAACTTAATTGCACTATGCTTGGGATCTGAGAGATTTTTTTAATATATGAAAAGAAATAAATTTACAGAATTCAAATCTGAAATAGGAGAAATTCTTCCCACGACTGAAGTAAAAATTAAGTGCATGCGTTCAGCATTTTGTAGCTATTTACATCTTCCCAAGAATCATTCATTTTTTACCTTTTCAAAGGTTTCTTTCCTTTCCAGGGTATTTTCTCACTCTTTGTACCCTGTTTTTGAGCCCAAGGAAGGATTTTTTTTTTTTCTTTCTGATGTTTTGATCATTTTCCTGAAATGGGGTGTATGAAGTCAACCATTTGTTTGACAGTCTTTGACAGCAGATTATGTAGATTTTGCCTGACAGAACACTAGTCATTCGGAACTGAATTCCGAGTGAGCAATCTAGATCAGAGGTCAGGCTGCGGGGTACAAATTGGGACAGCTATTTCACCTTACCATGCGAAAGGACACAAAAAAGCACACGAATCGGGAATTGGTGAGAACGAAAAGGTTAAAGCAGAGGTGATCCAATTACACAATATTTACAGCCTAAGATTGTGCTAAAGTCCTTTTGAACCTCTTGCCCCCTCCGGTTCACAGAGGATTCAAAATCAAGCGGGTTCTGATTTGGAAGTCTTCCCTGAAGAAATGTAAATGCACTCTTTAAAGATCTGCTCTATGCCAAAATGCTAAAATATACCTGTTGTCACCTGCTTTTCCCATCATTCACCCTGGTTTCAGTTTCAAATGGAGCATCAGAGTACAAAGGTGCACGTTCCTTATTCCACCTCCTTTTTCAGCATAATAGCTGCAAGGGGCGGGGGGAATATGAGGAAGAGAAAAGATAGTTTTCTCACACAAAACTCAGGTATAAAACCCAGGTATAAGGTATTTTGGCTTTTCACATGAAAATTGCCAGCTGCAAAAATGTAACACTGAGACACAGAATTCAATTATTGGGAAATCAGATGTAAAAATCCCCAAACCAACATATCTACCAAAAAACCTAATCCAAAAAAGTGTTCTATATTTTAGTGGTAACTGGACCGTGAGAGAAAGGAAACCGATTTGCAAATATCTTAATCTCTCAACAGAAACTGATTTTTTTTCCTTTTAGTGGTCAGTACTAGCAGTGACACATCCAAAGCAAAACTCACAAACAATTTGAGTTGGAGGGTTTTTTACAGAATGAGGACTAGGAGAGAAAGGTGGCCTGTTTTAATTTTTCTACCTCAGAATTACTTGTAATTGGAGATCATTTTCAGGGGAACATTAGTGTAACATTTATTATATATCTTCATCTGTTACACTCATTCTTTTAATATCATCTGCCAAAACATAGCAAAAGTCAAAGCAGAAGAGGTTAAAGAGATTCCAGAAAGTGTTTAAGTTTTGTTTTTATTTTTGGAGAATCTGTATAAATTAGATGGGGCTTTTGTGCAAACTTCCTCTTTATACAAATATGAAAGTATGTCTCTACATGTTCAAGGAGGTTAATGATACCTGAATCAATAATAAAAATGCCAAGAGAACAATTTAGATCTACTAAGTAACTAAAATCCAAAAACCATGGGGAGGGGGAAGGGGGGAAGGATAGTGAAAAAAAGAAAACACTTAAGGCTGATGAAATATCAAGGTTTATTATTCTATTAGACTTTGACAATGAAATGAAATACACAGACCTCTAACAATGTTATTAAAATAAAATTTCCAAGCTACATTTTTCAATCATGCAGTCAAAGAAAGGAAGACATTTTACAGTCATATCCTGTAGAGTATAGGAAAGTTCTCTGTCAAAGCTGTGTAACGTTTTGATTAAGTGCTTGATAGATTATAAATATAAGTCAGAGCTAGCAAGACACTGTAATAAATGGATCTTCTAAGAATGACTTGTGATCAATTCCAAATTACAGAAGTTTGCAATACACTCATTTCTTCCCTCCGTCTACTCTCTTCAGTAATGCCTTCAATTACGTGTGTGCAGTTTTGCCTGCATGTAGGTATTCAGAGTAGAAATACAAAGACTCACACATCTACGTACACAGACACGTTTGCACGTCCCTCTCTCCTTCTATAAGGGTATTCTGCAAGTTGTCAGGGTGGGGTGGGGTGGGGGTGGGGGGGTCATTGGTATTATTTTGCGTATGGTTAAACTTTCAGTCAACGGGAAGGACCTGCCAAGAATTGGCTTTGGGCAAGCAGATAGGACCCCAAACCCTCAGATGATTACATAGGAAGCCTGTGGCAAGTGCAATGCCACAGAAAGGGAACTGCGGAGCCATTCCTGGAGGGTTACAGCCAGTAACAAAACACTCTGCTCTTTTGCTGCTGTGCTTCATCTCCACTGCAGCACAACTTTATAAGGTTTTTGATGAGGGGAAATGATTTTGGCGTGAACTGAGTGGTAGCTGATTCCGTTCTGTGCTCTCAACTTCTGCTACCAGTACTGTTCATTCAAATAATATAATTTATTGATATAATTTAACCTCTCTCATATGAATTGTTTGAAAGCAACCAGTCTCTTAAGTACTATTGATCTATGCTCTACCCTGATTTTAATGGGCACTCTTATAATACCGTCTCTGGAACCTACTCTATTTGTCCCTAAGTACATTAATCTCAATAATTACAATTATATTCATTATCAAAATATGTCATGTAGTACCTAAAAAATTTGACTCTTAGCTGGAATTAATTTGTCATTATCTTGTTCTGAACTGGAAGAAGCCTACCAAAAAGGCAGGAAATGACTAGAGAAAGAAGAGAAAATTTCCAAAGGGTTTACCTAACAAAGGGGAGACTGTTTCCAGGGAAGTTTTACCACACGGCATGTTTTAAATGCATGCATTCAATACTGTAATAAGTTTACAGTCAATCGTTGGTTCATAGGTCATCGGTCATGAATTATAATCTGAAATTACTTTCTTCTGAATAAGCTCTCAAACTATGCAGGTTTTTCATATATCAGAATCTTTACAGCTCACTGGGAAAGATTCATTATCAATGCAAGCCCGATAAATTTGGCAAGATGTTAACTTTTATTACTAGCATTTGTTTGTTTAGATTATTATAACTTGCTGTACAGTGTATTTATAATAAGCATTAGACCAGCAATAATAGGAACTTTCCTTTTGAAATGTCACAGATGTGCCATTTCCTTTAATTCTCCTGAAATATGGGAAGTGATGATAGAAAAACGGGGGGTGCTGTTCAAAATATGCAATTTGGGTTTTAGGAGCAATTTTTAAAAAGACCAATTTCCATATATCAACACTTCTCAGTGAGTTCTATGAAACATTTTGATATGATTTACCAAAAACAGTTTTTGCATCAGGAACATTACAGTAGCTAATCTGCATCTGTAAAGAGTGGGAAATGGAATCACATTAGATATAAATGTAATGCAAAAAAAGAAAAAAAAGTTAATGCAACATTATGGTAGAGAATTTAAATGTACAATAGTGAGGATATTCAAAGTTATGGTTCCCACAGCAACAGTAACTCAGCTTTATTTACGTTGTAGCATTATATATGTTTTATTCCTTAAAGGAAAACCGATTTATTTTGCTCAAGTATATAGGGTAACATTTGCACATTAGGAAATATTTGTCTCTGAGATGAAACTGTGAACACCAAAGGTATACATTTAATGAAACTGGGTATTTCTGAGTGTGGCCAAGGAAATGTCTTTTGCACTAAAATGTGGGAGAAATTGAGCTGGGGACAAGTGTATTTTAATCAGCATGCAGCAACTTAGCGCAGTTAACTGTTTAACTGATGATCTATCATGAAACTTGCTACAGGTGCTTGTATATTTCAGCTAGAACTACTCAAAAAGTTCACATTTAAACATTAAACATTAGCTTAAGTATTAGATGCATTTAGTTATTTTTTACCTATTTTCCATTTACACTTGTTGGATCATCCATGGTATAACTTTTCAGCAAAATGGTGAAATGTATTACAAGCTTCAGAAAAATCTGCTAAACTAATTTAATCTGCCTACTTGAAAACTAACAGATGATGGACACTGCTAGGTGTATCAGATGAGAAATAACCAAAAGGCTATCAGTATTTGGCTGCATGCTTCACCATAATTTAGGGTTTATAGTGATGATGTAGGAATCTCTTTTTCAAGGTTGCTTTCTATTTCTTTGAATAGAATCAGCTCATTACATAAAAAATGGAAAATAGACCACTGTAATCCATCAAATCCAACCATTAGACTCCTCCCATGTGGGTCATTAGTGTAATGGGAATCCTGAACCTTCAGATTCCTCTACTGTAGACATCTGCCACTCAAGTGACAAAGCAACTGTTAACCCCTCTTTGGGTACCAACCCCTGCAGTGATACTTGAAGCACTCTTTGCTGGTAGGTTACATTCAGAAATCCCGAGTTCGCTCTGTAGCTGAGGCACAAGGTTGCTACAGCAGTTAGCAGCAGGAGAACTAATGCTTGTTCTTTCATGTATCAAATTTTGAATTACCGGGAATTTAGGTGTGATCCTTCCCCTGTCTCCCAGGGGGATTTTGCCTTTGCTAAAAAAATCAATTATGTGGGGGATGCCACAATGTATTTTAGGGCAAGACTGGTGAGGGCTTCTATGGTGTGAGAGAGACATTTAGTCAGCAGTGCTATGTTTAGAAATATAACAAAACCAAAGCACATGTTGGGTCACTGTCCCACCATTGACTCCCTTGAGTGGACCAGCGGATAGCATGTGCCAGGAATTGTTCCTAAAGGTTCTTCTGATGTAGGGGAGAAAAGGTAAAGCCTAGAAAAGGGGAACTTTGTTATGGCATGTGGTCCATTTTAATTGTCAGCATAGACAAATCCTGCAAACTCACATGACACGTAAGTGTCCATGTTCACCAAACACACTTAAGTAACTGGAGGAGATTAGGTTTGTGTCTGTGCTATTATAATATGTGTGCTTCTGCGGATGATTCCTGGCCCTTGGGCCAAGTAAAGTACAGTGTTTAACCAAACCCTACACAGACTTTTCTGGAAGATTAATAGTTGGAATATTTGAAAAAAAAATAATCAGGAAATTAATTAAGGATTTTGACTATCAAGGGGTCCACACTTTGTACTTGGTCCTCATAGTGCTTCATTTAGTGGTGGTTTTATATGCTAGTAAGGTAAAGGATGCTAAAAATTGTGGTATTGCGAAGCTAGATACTTGGTGCAAAAAGGACGTTCTTAGGTCTTCTGAATATTGGTGGCTACCACCTGGAATCTACATGGGCTGTATGGAAATGTGTTGTTTATAGGGTATTTATCACACTCTGGTTTCTGCTAGATTTCTGGCGGTACTGCCTAGATGTTTTCTGCCTAGATTTCTGCTAGGTGTCTAATGTTACTAACACTTTAGTTAACAAACTGTGTTAAATTAAGCCCTGGGCTTTCTGTGACCTACCTAAAATTGTCTTTTCTATCAGAAGTGTGCCAGTAAATCTTTACATGCTTATAGACTGCTCTTCTGACAAATAATATATTAAATGTTCTTTGAGTGTCCTGTACACACAATGTGACTTGAAGTTCCTGGATTGTTTGTTTATATTTTCAGACCTGAAAGTCTTCTTTTTCCCTGGTAGCAAGCCTTCTTCTCCTTCTTCTTCTTCTTTTTTTTTTTTTTTTTTAGAGCAAAGTGAAAAGAAAATCATGTTTCATTAGTCAGCATCCTCCTTAGCAATTCTGTTAGAGAAAACAGTCATTTCACACAGGGATTAAAAAAGATTTTCACTTGAGTCCTGCAGAATGCAGAGGGAACATTTGGAGGAAGCAATATAGAGAAATTTACACTGGTAAATCAACTCTGTTTAAAAACAGAAGTCTACTGAGAACCTTTCAATGCAGTCATTTGGAAGAAAACAGAATGATGTTATGAGTGAAAGCCTATCCTTATCTGAGTGTGATAAATTAGAATCAGACCGAACTGCATGGTTCTGATTGCTTCCACAGGATGTTTCCAAATAATTAAATATCACACACATGATGCCAGAATACAGTAAGAATCATGCTCAAAAATCTACTGAGGTATGGTGTAAATGAGCAAGTGCATAATTCTGTTACTTGGTAAGTCAATCTAAAACCAGCAAAAAATAGTGAGAAATGTAATTTTGAAAAGGGTATTTCTAAATTAATGTATCCAGATATTCCTAAAACCATTCATCTTCAGAGTAGACTAAATCCTTTGAAAATCTGAAATTGTAAAGACACAGTGTATTTTTGTCCTCATATCCAAAAGATGGAAAAGGCAATTTTTAACTGATTGTAAAGCAAATTCTCCACTGTGCTTTACATATACTGATGCTGTAACTTGAGTGCCAGCACAGACTCAGAATACACAGCATCTAAGCTGTGATTACTCAAACTCTGTTGAAAGAGAAGTACTTGAACTTTGCAAAAATCCTTCTTGTTTTGAACGTAGGACTTAAAGGAATAAAATCCTTCTCTTTCTCCCAGATGAAAACACTTAAGTGTTCAGAAAGTCATGCACCCTTGAGAAAGAGAAGTATGCAATGAAATTAGTTATTTTAAATCTACCTTACAGAAAAAAAAACATTAAAAACATTATCGCAAGCTACTATGGACTTGTTTAAAATATTATCAATGTCATTGAAGGGTTCCAACCCCCTGCCATGGACAGGGACACCCTCCACTAGCCCAGGTTGCCCAAAGCCCCATCCAACATGGCCTTGAACACTGCCAGGGAGGGGGCAGCTGCAGCTTCTCTGGGCAGCCTGTGCCAGGGTCTTACAGGGAAGAACAACTTCTACTTAAATCTACCTTCTTTTAGTTTAAACACATTATCCCTTGTCCTATCAATCCATGACTCTGTAAATAGCCCCTCTCCATCTTTCCTGTAGGCCCCTTCAGGTACCATCAGGCTGCTATCTTTCCCCAGAGGTTTCTCTTCTCCAGGTTGAAAGCCCAACTCTCTCAGCCTGTCTTCACAGGAGAGGTGCTTCAACCCTTCTGACCAACTTTGTAGCACTCCTCTGAACTTGTACCAACAGTTTCATGTCTTGTACTGGAGACCCCAGAGCTGTACACAGTACTCCAGGTGGAGTCTCACAAGAGCAGAAGAGAGTGGCAGAGTCACCTCCTTTGACCTGCGGGTCGTTATTCTTTTGATGTAGCCCAGAATATTTTGATGCAGACCAGGCTTTCTGGGCTGCAAGCACACATTACCGGCTCGTGTTGAGCTTCTCATCAACCAAAACTCCCAAGTCTTTCTCCTCAGGGCTGCTCTCAGTCCTCACTCCACCCATCCTGTAGTTGTAGTTGTGCTTAGGATTGTCCCAGTCCATATGCACTTGGCCTTGTTTGACTTCATGAGGTTCATATGGGCCCACCTCTCAAGCCTCACAAGGTCCCTCTAGATGGTATCACTTCCCTCCAAGTGTTTCAGTTCCACCACACATCTTGGTGTGGTGGTTCCAGACATTTCTCCACTGACTACATTTCTGTGTCTTTGAACCTACTGATTGAAAACCCCGGATATAAGTCCAAGATTGTTCAGCTTTCCTTAGTTACAAAAAATGCTGTGGTGAGTTTCTGAGTTCCCCACCACCCTATGAAGGGTAGGTCTTTAATGAGAAATTGTCATTGCTGAATCATCTGGCTGTAGTCACCCCACAGACTCCATAACAAGTGCGAGCCAGTGCTTCTTCCAGAGTATTGATGCCGGAGCTAGCTCAGTTCAGAGCTACTAGCTTCTCTCCAAAGGCTACAGAGGGATACTGCAGAGACCAGGACACAGACTTGCCTTTAGGCAAGCGGGGACCCCAGGAGATGCTGCAAGCCAACAGTAGAGGCAGTGTCTATGGCAAGGACTAGGGAACAAAGGCCAGAGGAAAGTGTTTGCTCATTTTCCGCCAAAGCCTGAAGCAAAAAGACTGTCTGTTAGAGATGATGGTGAGAATGTGTGGAGGAGAAAATTAGAGATTATCAAGAAAATTAGGAAAAAGGAAGTCACGTGATGAAGACAGACAGGGAGTAAACAAAAGCAAGCAGACTGAGGACAGAAAACAACATGAGGTTAAGAGAAAAAAAAACAGCAAAAAGGAAAAGAAGATGGTATACAGATGAAAGTATCCTTTTTAGAAGACCAGCTACAGCTCAAAGAGGAACTTCAAGGGGTAATTTTGTGCTCTGGTAGAGAAGATGAGCTAAGAGGACCATAAGTCTCCAGCTGGGTGGTGTTGGAAGGAATAGGCAGTGCAACTCTCATCTGCTTCACTGTTAGGTGTTCCTCCCCTGGACCCTCATGTAAGACCTAATTCTGGGCATCTATTGTCCCTCATGACAGGTTCACACCAGGAATGATCTGTTTGCTTTGTGAATGCTTCCTTTATTTCAAAACATAAATATTTAATTATAGTCCACTGCTGCATTAACTCACACAAGGGCAGCTCACTCCAAGGGTTTTGCTTTGACTCAAGGAAGACCTCAGGTAGTTCAATATCACTTTAAGCCTGTCAGGTCTGGAAAAGCTGCACTGTACAGGACCCACAGAAACAAACAGAAATTGGAAAATGTACAGTAAAGCTGCTGCAATCTGCTCTCCACAGTCAGAACAGCATTTCCCCAGCAGTACTTATTATTGTGCTAGCAATATTTTAGTACTATGGTGCATTTTTGGTGTCTAATAGTCAGACTCAGAGAAATTAAGTCTCACCAAGTATAAATTGGCATAAATTTGAAATCAGTTGAGAAACATGAAGAAATTTTATGTTTAGGCTGGTAATTAGACTGGTCTTGATGAATTTAAGTATGCCATAAGACTACACATAATCAATACCCGAAGAAAGTGTTGGCACTTTTACAGGCCCTGATGACCTTCAAGACAAAACTTTTTGCATACATCTGATATTTTCAGTCTGCCCTGAGCTACTGATCAGTGTTACTAGACGAAGATGCCTCCTTGCCCTGTCTTTGAATTCTTTAAACATATTTCTGCTGAAGTGAGAACATGAGCAGAGCAGCCATTGGTATTTCCCCCATCTGTATAGTCAATTCCAAAGCCAAACTTCTCCTCAAGTGTTTGTTTTATTGTTTGGTTGTTTATATTTGTGTTGTTTTATTGTTTTTTGGTTTTTGTTGTTTTAATTTCCTGGCAAAACCAGAATGATAAATTCTCAATGAGAAATCCTAACTACAAGATGAACCAAGAGTACAATAGTTTTGGACCACACAGCTATTACTAACAGGCAAAATGACATGTTTAAACTTGCCTTTGGATGCCAGGACAGACAGTCCAAATACTTTTGGTAGGTGGAAAGATGTGTTGGTCTTACAGAATGTATAGTCAAACATGGGTCATTTTTAAGTCCAGGTGACTTTTAGACTGTATTGTTTCTTTGTTTTTCAAATGGCAAATATGCCATTTGGAATATGCCAGGTTATGGTAATTCCTCCAAGTGTTTTATTTTCTTCAAGTTTCTCTATGTTTGTCTCTTGCCATAGCTGGTGGTAAGCCCCCGTCTGTGGCAATATAGGAACCATATAAATGTAGAAGAGTTTATGTTGCAAGGGACATTAGAGGTCCCCTAGTCCAATGCCACTGCAATTAATTTGCTCATCCATGCTAAAGAGCTTCCAGACCTTTTTGCTTTATATTCTCTATGTCCTTAACTTCCTTGAACTTCCAATGACTTTATCTTACGTAACTGACATAAGATTTGTTCCTAGTGCCTGCTTTATGTTCTGTCTGTTGTTATTTTGCAGTCCTGTACACTGCAGTTCATGATTTTAGCTCAGCACGCTAAACAATATGTTACCAGCCCTCAACCTGAGCAGTTTGCCACATTGAGGTTCTTGCTTGGGACAGAAGCGGTTAATAAACTGCCAGCCCAGAAATAGTCCTTGCCCTGCTGGGTTCAGACTCTCCGAACTCTTGGTGAAAGTCTAAAGCCAAGAATACTTTTTTCCTACTTTCCAGCTATTGTCTAGCACTTGCTGTTGACAGTCCTTTCCAGATTAGGAAAAACACTCTCTTTTCTTGGTTTCGTTCTCCTGAGCATACAATTAACCCACTTGGATAGTGTCTGTTTTTGATTAATAACTTCTTATTTTATCACAGGGATGCATAGTTTTATTTACTTTCACAGCATTGGTTGGATTTCCCTTGAAAATATCATTCTGAGGTTTTGATGTCTTTCCAGAGGGAAGAACAAGTTGTATTTACAGATGCATTACATTGCAGATACTCTCCCTGTGCCCTTTATTTTGGTACAAATGTCTGTAGGCCTGCTAGACTTCTTCAGTTCTGAAGAAGCACTTTGTTTTAATGTATCATTTTCTCTTGTCCTTCCAGAAGGAATTATTTTTTGTAGGATAAGGATAAGCATTCACACCCAAAACATTTTTCAGCTGGTAAACAGTAAATTATTAATGGTTGTGGGAGATCAATGCATAAAACTAATGCAACTTGTGCTTACTGCAGCCTGCCCAGGTTTAGCTCACTGCAACATTAAAAAAGTCAGCTTATGCTGGATTTCAGATGCAATCAGTTATATCTTTGGCTAGGGACAATGGACCATAATTAAAATGAGAATTCTGAATTCGCAGAAGTCATTTAAAGGAATAAATGTCTTCCTAGTCCTAATGGTTGGGTGCAATGTTTCAGATATAGCCATAATTTAAAACATAGAATGCATAGGAATTATTTCATTAAAAACATAAAAAATATATTCTTTTCCTGCCAAAATACAGATCTTTTTTTTTTTCCTTTTTAGCTATTGCTTAGCACTTGCTGTTGACAGCCCTTTCCAGAACTGAAAAAATACTCTTTTCTTGGTTTCATTCTATGAACTATACAATTAACCTGCTCGGATAGTGTCTTTTTTTGATTAATAACTTCTTATTTTATCACAGGGATGAATAATTTTATTTATATAATATTAATATAGACCAAAGATAATTAGCACTCTTTCATAATGATCATGATCCTTCTTATATAACAGCAGTTATATTTTAAACAGTATTTAGATTTTCAAGACTTTTTAAAGCCCTTAAGAACTTAAATAAAACAGTGAAAACCAGCCAGAAACTAATGATGATAATAGACCAAACTCCTGCTTTAAGAGGCAGTAGAATAATACCCATTTTATTTTTTGTTTGAAGCATTTATTTCAAAACAGGTTGAAGAACTTTTTTAGTTGTTGATAGCATAAATTAAGAAAGAAGCCTTCAACACAGTTGTTTTATTTCACAATAAAATAGCTGTAGAAGCAGATTCACAGGTGGTGTTGGGTAGCCATATTCTGTGGCAATGTCTTTGTAATAGTTGACCACTAGATAGAATGTCTAAATAAATATCAGCTAAATAAAGCATCTATATTTTTCACTTCACTGCATTTCAGTTGTGAAGAATGGTTTTTTTTTTTCTCACAATGAATTTGCTGCAGAAGGAAACTCAGTACCTCCTGACTTTTACCACATAAAAATCTACATCATTGAAAACTAGTTTTAAGCAATTTTGGAGGAGAATGCTGTCAGCAGTGGCCTGGTGTTAATGGCAGCCAGTCTGCGGGAAGACTGTATTTTCTGTTGCTTTCATCGAGAAATTATGAAAACTAGTGGTCAAACATAATTTAACCAGCTCAATGTATAGAGATAAAAAGTCTTCTCGGATAATGTAACATTGGTAGATAATCTTAACAACACAGTTGTCAGGCCACGTTGAAAGAAACTGTCATAAAAATGTGTTTTGTCATCAAAGGGGGCTGTGAAATTTTTCCCAGTTTCACAATCCATTATTTCTGTTCCTTTTTTTTAAAAAAGTCATTATTAACAAATTAAAAAGAGTTTCTTACTGAGTCTGCTGATGGATAGGTAAAGCTGATACTACTGCCAGAGGCTAGGTGATGGACAACTCAGTGCCAGGAACCAGAAGTGCTATTAGCCGGGAGACAGGCACAGAGACAAAAGAAATTGTGATTTAAAGGACTGAACTCTTCTCCCACCCAAATCATAAATCCTCTTTCAGTCACTTTTTCTTGGGATCTTGCACTAATGTAGTGGAATTTGCACAAATGTCTGTCTAGAACCCAGAGCAATCCATATCCTTATAATATCATATATAAAGTATCGTTACATGCACCTCACATACACTATTGGGTGTATCAGGTGTATGTGTATTACACTAGAGTATAACACATGCCCTATATTACTAACAAAGATACTAATTAATAACATGTACATATATATTATACTCTAGGTGTAGCAAGAAAAGGCTGGTGTATATGGGTTTTTTTCCTTGTAAGTACCTAGCAGCACGTGCAATTTTTGTTCTATCCTTTGCTTCCTCCCTGAATCTTTCTTAGAAGGAACTTCCACCTCAATATTTATGGCTAGATACAACCGTCTTTACGGATGATACCGATGCCATGTATACAATAACCCATGGAACTGTATGAGGGCTCCTTCCCAGGGACCAAGTGCTCTTCATCTTTAGTGCTTCTAGCTCTTGTACAGCTTTGGTTTGGAACCTAGATGGCCTCGGATGCTTTGGAAGGTCTGAACTGGTAGTTCTTTGAGAATTGAATCATTTCTCATGGAGATGGATAATATGTACTGTGTAGCTTGCTGCTTCAATTTTCATATAGTTTTTTTCCCACTGTTTCTGAGCAGGCCTCATAAGAACAGTCTTTGACATCAGTGCTGGAAGGATTTACAGTGTCCTAAGCCAAGGCAGAACACAGCAGATGAACAGCCTACTCAAGTCGTAACTGAGCTTAAAGGCAACAGAATATATGCACTAGAACTAGTTAATTGATAAATTTTCATACTTTAGGTGAGAGGATAAAAAAGTGGGGGTTTTACTAAAAAATTCTTCTCATTGCTAAATTTATCTAATTGAGTCTATACTCCAGCACTACTACCTATGTTGTGAAGAGGCATTCAACTTCATTACTGATTTTATTTTCTTTTTACTATTCTTCTTCTTTAGTAACTCCCACTTTTTACTGGGGTTGGGGGGGGGGGGGGATGATGTTGGCAGCAAGTAAGGCCACTTGTCCTGTGGGAGCTTGTTAATGACTCCTAGAAATGTGTGCTCTTACTGGGGAAGAAAGTGCTTTACCTATAGTCAATCCTACAGAAATGTGGGGTGAGGTCCCAAGACTGCAATACTTATTTTACATAAAACATTAGGTTGGTCTTTAAATAGCAGTCCCAGTAGCGCAAAGCATTTTATTATCCATTAAGTTACTTAGCATCCACTATATTTTTTTAAAAGTTATTTTCCCCAGAGGAGTTCCTAATATATGGTATTCCAGCACAGAGGAAAAAGAGCAAAGTATCTACAGCAAATAAACGTCTGCTAAATTCAATCCTTATAATTTTGGAAGTGTAGTAGATAGCGGTAGGAGTGCTAAAAGATCCCTCTGATACCTCTCTAAATTTAGGATCTGTTCTGGACCTCTGTACAGGAACATTGCAGAGCTTCTTTGTCTTTTTTTCAAGGATCACAGAATCACAGAATCTCCTGAGTTGGAAGGGACCCATAAGGATCATCCAGTCCAACTCCTGGCTCCACACAGGGCCAGACAAGTCAGATCGTGGTACTGAGCACATTGTCCAGATGCTGCTTGAACTCAGCCAAGCTCGGTGCTGTGGCCACTTTCCTGGGGAGCCTGTGCCAGTGCCCGACCACCCTCTCAGTGAAGAAACTCATCCTAATATCCAGCCTAAACCTCCCCTGTCACAGCTTCATGCTGTTCCCTTGGATTCTATCAGTGGCTGCCAAAGAGAGGAGATCGGTGCCTGCCCCTTCACTCCCACTTGTCAGTAAGCCATAGACCATGATGAGGTCTCCTCTCAGTCTCCTTTTCTCCAGGCTGAACAAACCAAGGGACTTCAGCCTCTCCTCATAAGACTTCCCCTCCAGACCCTTCACCATCCTCATTGCCCTCCTCTGGACACTCTCCAATAGTTTTGTGTCCCTCTTGTACTGTGGCACTCGAAACTGCACACAGTGCTCAAGGTGAGGCCGCACCAGCGCAGTGTGGAGTGGGACAATGCCCTCCCTGGACTGGCTGGCCATGCCATGCTTGATGCACCCCAGGTTATGATTGGCCCTCCTGGCTGCCTGGGTACACTACTGGCTTATTTTTATGTTTTTCCTGAACACTTCTATAGCCAGTATTCTTCTGTGTTGGTTTATAGTTGGCAACTCTAGGTGTAGGCATGTATGTGAGGGGACCAAATGGACAGGTACTCCTGGAGAACAAGGTAAGGTAGACTGGAGATATTGTACTGTCTTAACTGCACAGAATTGTTATGGAGAAACCTACACTGGAAGCTTACTACAAATGAAGGAGGTTGGTACCAGATTTTTGACCTTAATGGACAACCTACTGTTTACTCCCGAAAAAAAGTTGGGTAGATGATAGGTTAGTCACATCTCCTCAGATCTCTAACAGAAGTTACTTTCTTTAGATGCCCTATTTAGCTGAAATGAGTCTTCTGCTCTGACTTGCCAGACTCCTTGCACAGGCTGTCTGATAGGCACCCAGGTCAGGTTTGTCAAAAGGGAAGAAATCTGTTTTTTCAAGATTTGTTCTAAGGTAAAGGTGACCTCAAAATTCTTCTATTTTCTGTGATCTAACATGAAGAACAAAATGTGAGGTGTGGTGAATTCTGGAAACTAAGAACTTTAGTTAGTGATTGTGATGCAGATATAGGGAAGGAAGCCTGAGCTGTACAAAATTTGTTAAGCAAAACAGAAAAGCTTCTTCCAAAAGAAGATGGAACTTGTGCAAACTGCATGCTCAGAGACAGGTTATAGCCTTGAAGTTCAAGCCAGCAGTGACAGCCTCTCGAGATTTTAATTTTTTTTTTCCCAGTATCCTGAACTCCTGTTATCATGTCTTAACTCTGTTGGCTTTCAGCCACCCAACTCACCGGTTTGCCTAGGTTCACTTTAGCTCTTAAAGTAATAATGCATTACAGCAGATGCACAGATACTGTGTTTGAAGACATCCTTCAAATTACATGAAATGCAGATATACAGTTGCATACCAGCACAATATGGATTGATTTTCTGGGGTTTGTTGTTGTTGTTATTGTTAAAAAATATATGAAAGGGGGGTGGGGGGGTGGGGGCTCTGCTTGACTGTCCTGTTGTGAGTAGTAACCTGGAAAAAGATTTTCAGCTCTCTGGATAAAATGTGGCAGGAGTTAGAAGCAAGACTCTGGCTCACATTTCAGATTTCAACATGCCCTCATATTAAAATCTGTTTTTCTAAGCTTTGTAGGCTGTACCATCACACTCAAGTCACTAATCCATAATGAGAAGATGAATCTGTTTACTCCAACAGGAATTATAATTTAGGAAAAGGAGAAGGAAAAGGAAAAAGGAAGGGGAAAAAGGGGAAAGGGAAAAGGACAAAGGACAAAGGAAAAAGGAAAAGGAAACAAATCACTGAAGCAACTATTCTAAATGCTCTCAGTGATGCAGAGCTGCCGTGCCTACCATGACACGGAAGCTTTTGTCCTCCTCATGTTTTAAACACTTTGGAATTGAAATTATTTGATTCAGCAGAGTCCATTTCTTTCAGGTTCAGTTCTTTATGATGCTACAAGAGGAATAACTTTCAGCTTCCAGCCACCCACAGAAGGTGCAGTGTAGTGCATCTGGTTTACGTGCTTTGTGTATACAGCAGCTCCTGATTATATATTATTCACCAACATACTAAGTACAAAGGCAGATAGTTGCCATGTTTGATAGATTAATTTTAAAGGGGTTTTGCTAACAAACAAATCTTAGAAATAAAGCAGAAAAATGCCCAAGTTTTGTTTTCCAGCCTCTCCCCCTCTCCCGGGGAGGAGCTGCTTGCCTCTTCAGCAAGAATTCAAATGAATCGAAAATTCCTTTAGAAGTGACAGCCCAAGTGTAAGAATGATAAACGGCTTTGGCCTTGATAATTTTTATTAAGCACTAAATGTCACATTTAACCTGCATTACTGAAAGCAATTACCCATGTATCAACAGTCAAGCAGTGCAGAGCTAGACGCCTGAAGCAGCAGCATTATGCTCCATCTGGGAATAAGGATTTTCAATTAGAAGGCAAATAGCTGGAGAGGGGATCAAGTCCTCCAGTGGCTCCCAAAGGAGGTCTATGAGAAGCAAAGTCTTCATATCCAAGTAATCGCAGGCAATGTCAACAGAGCATTCCAAACCATCTGCTGCCAGAGTAGCGTTTACTTTATCAAATCTCAATATTTACAGAACACTGATCAGCTCGTGGGACCAGGATGGCTCACTGCCAGGGTGTTCTGGGAAATTCATTTTAAGGTGTGTTTCAGTAGGCTAATTAATTTACAAGCACCTGTTTCATCACTGGGAGCTGTTAGCACACCAGATGAGCTGCAGCAGGGGAAGGGGTCTTTTTACCCCTGTTAAATTGATTTCAATTGATTTTCATTTACTTATGGCACAGTTGTAGTTTAATATGAGCATGGCCTAAAGTCTTTTTGTTTATTAATGTCTAAGACAGTTTAGATAGTTTATAATTTACAAATATACTTGGGCTCTAGGAGACGTGAAATTTTTAAAGTTAAACACAGCACATCTCTTCCTATGCAAGGTATATTGTATGCAACCTATTACATTTTGGTGGAACAGTTTGAATTTTTTCCTATTCTGTGCTGTTTAAAAGCAAAAAAACAATACTGCCTTTTCTGTTAAAAGATGGGCCTAATTCTGTCAGCATGTCATTCAGACAGTCTCTGTAAAGGGCTGTGAACCTCTGTATCATGACACCTAACCTTAAAGTGCTCTGTCATGCTAGGCACTGAGGTTCCCCACTTCTGTCTCAGTCTCCTCTTACAGTACTTCTTCACATCAGGGAGCCAATTCAGGATTAATTAGTTCATGTTTGAATGTCATTTTGCAAATGGAAAGTTCAGGATACTTCTAGTTAAGATGTGACAAGTGGCACAGAGGAATGATTTGTAAAACCAAATTAATCATTTTTGCTTCCTAGGTATGGTGCTTAGAGTTAGGGCTTTTTCCCTGTCTAGCTGCAGAGCTTCTGCAGTCCCAGTAATGGCCAACAGCTACATTAAGTAGAAGAGTGTTCTTCAAAGCAAGTTGGGCTTCTGAACGCAGAATCTTTTCACAACAAGCTACTCAGATCTGAGTGTCAGATCAAGAATAAATTGCAAGTATTACATTGCTAAAATTTTAGAGTGATAGATTTGAGAAATAAATCAGAGAGTAACTTAAGAAGAATTTGTATTAGCACAATAGGATAAGATTTAAGATGTTTGGAAAGTCCTGGATCTGAGACTGCCCGTGAGACTTTCACCAGATCTCTTTCCTTCACTTGCCACTCTGTAAAGTGATACTAGCTGTCCCACTTGCCTTGTTTAGCATTATTAAACAGGGCATGAGGTGACTGTGTTTTGCTATGTGCTATTACGGCAGTTTTTCATCCTGCCACTCCAGTGTTAGATGGTTCCTCTGAACAATGCAGAAGTAGAAAAAGGGAATAATTGTAATTTTGTCATAGTAATGTTAGGACAACCTAACACATATTGACTTCCTCTTGATGCTCCTGTAGAACAATTGTTGTCCTGGTATAGATTTTCTTCACAGTATGGATGTATGGTGCCTATATGAGATGAAGGTAATTTAAAGTAGCAGGAGAAAGCATAAATTGTATAGGCAGCTGGAAGCTCATCTTAAACAAATTTAGAGAGGACATAAATAATGTATTGTTTTAAATTGTGGCAATTATCTACTGGTGAAAGGTTTTAAGGAGTTAAGTGGATTGTACGCCTTTAGATCAAAACTGTCTCTCTTGCATGTCTTTGCTTGGACTTGGCCATGAAGGTCTTGATAAGAAATTTGGTGACCACTTGTGTCCTGAAAATAGAACAAGCTTATTGCTTTTCAGTTTGCTTTTAACTTTAGGTCTGTGGCTCCCTTGTAAATTTTGAGTTATTTCAGGGAATTAAAAATAATATTTAAAAAAATATAATCTCATGTTGTATAAAAGCCTGTAACTGTGAAGGACTTTGAGTCAGTCTCTGCTAAAAGAGTTTTGAAGGCCGCTGAATGGGGAAAAAATTTGGAACTGCTGGTCTGGTGAATTAATAATGTTGGTTTTTTTTCTTTAGAATTCATTGAGCAGCTTTGTGTTTCATTCCCTGGAACAAGGGAGAAAGAGCTTGGGTCTTCTTTGTGCCTCAAGAGGTGGCTTGGGACAGCAGCACCCCAGAGCTTCTGTGATATTTCACAGGAATATTTTTGATGTGTTAGCAATCACACTGTCGACCTTACAGCATACTTGTGATAGGGCATTGTTTTCCACTGACTAATTGAAGGATCGCTACAGCTATTTAGAATATGTATGCAAAGCACGAAAGTATTCCTCCTTACAAGTATGTAATACTGCTGCTCTAGAATATTTGGTTTTCTCGAGGACTGTGTAAATGTATCATGTGGTCATGAATGTTTCCTTTCAGTGTAAAACGTTTTTGTTTGTCTTAAATATCTTCCATGGTCCTGGTTTGACATACACCATGTCTTTGGGTCCAGTTTGACTTTATTTCCAGCCTTTGCATTTGTTATTGTAGAATCAGAGCATGCTTTGGGTTGGAAAGGATCTCAAATATCATCTACTGGTTGAAGGGTTTTTTCTAAAAGAATGATTTTATCATGAAGGGCTTAAAAGTTAGCTTGTTTTCTATATTGAAGGTGGGGGAAAATAAAGGATTGGAAATATTTGCAGAAGGAGGAAAAACTTTTTATGAGTATCTACACATTCCAACCTTCTGATTATCCCAGAATCATGATCTCACCCAATTTGTTAAAAGAAATGTGTTAATATTTATTTGTCTATTCCTTATCTCTGTGTGTAGAGAAATGGGTAGATAAGGGATTTTCTGAAGGTTTTTTTACTTTTTTTGTGGTGTGGTTTGGTTTTTTTGGGTTTTGTGGGATTTTTTTCTGTGAGACACGTGTCATTTTTTTTTCTCATCTCAGAGGCTGTTTGGCTGCAGTAATATCTGTGCCTGAGGGGTCTCCTTCATATGGGAAATGAGGAACATTTTGTAATGTCACAAGACTCAGAAAAGTAGTCTTGAGTGTGCTCGGTATCTTAGATAAAGGTAGTTGACCATGATCATACATTTTATTCCTTATAATGTGTTGACAAAGTGCTTGGATTTGAGCACAATAGAACATGTGGCATCTCCTGCTTCAAGGAACTACCTCAGTCCAATTCAATTTGTTCATTTCTATTTCTGACTTTTAGTGAGCATAAGAGTTCGAGGAGGAGAAAGTAGCTGTTTTAAAAATGTAAAAGCTACAGTTTTACACCTGGGATTTGATTTGACTTCTCAAATCTAAATAAAAAAGGTCTTCGAAGAAATTATGACTAACAAAACCCATTATGAACATATTAAAAAGCTGATCCACAGTCCTAAATATGCGTCTGTGTTTGTTACAAAGTCACTGTTGTTTACACTTGAAAACATCTGGGTTTTTTCCCAAATTCTTCCCAATTCAGTGGAAAATAAGTATTTATCCCACTATATCTTTTCCAGATTGCAATCAGTGCAGCGATGGATATTTTACATTTGAAAGAAATTTCAGTAGCCATATAGATCAAACAAAGTGAAATAGAGAAAATTCTGATTTTTTTGGATCATTTTGGTATTTGGCTTCAGAACAAGATGAAATTATTTTCACCTACAAAGAGAGATATGCCAGTCATTTAACATGCATATAAAGCAAGAGAATAGAGTCGTGGACTCTAAAGTCAATGGCAAAGCATTTCACTGGACCCAAGATTTTACTTGGTAAGTAAGTTTTGAGAGAACATGTTAGATTTTCTCCTGCAGTAATTATCTTGAAATTTTGAGGGGTTTTGAAAACGTTTTACAGAGGGTTCAATGAATAATGCACTGAGACAGTCTGGGGCTGCAAGCCAGCAGTCCACAGAATGGTGGGAGGGGACAGTGACACTGATAGTGCCCCTTAGAAGTGATGCAACTGCATAGCAGATAATAGACTGGCAATCCTATTTATCCCCCCAAATGCCTGAGTGCCCTACCACTCTAGTCATGGGTTTGTGCCAGGTATTTTTTGACAAGCATACTAATCTGATGATTCCCCTGTACTACTAGTTACGATGTTTTATTGCTAGTTGTTTGCATTCACTAGGACAGGTGCTTTATTTGCTGATAAAACTCAATAAATCTTTAAAATGTTTCAGTTCAGGCCCATCTGATCAGCAGCATCAGGAATTAAGTTCTGTATTTGTTTGGTGTTGCTGCTTATTGTGGTGGAGGTTTGTAGCTTGCAATGTGGAAAATACATACCTATTCCTTAAGCCCTGGACTTGGTGTCACCATTGACTTGTTCCACAGAAGCCACCAAAAAGCTTTAATTCCTAAATATAAGAGTCTGGCTCTCCTCTCCCCTGTGACCTAGAGGTGAAAGGATCTATATTTAACTTCTAACAGGATCCATAATCTATTTCATTCCCCATCCCCATCATTGCCTTTATCCTTCTACTTCACCACCCTTTGACAGCCCGGCTTCCACGATGCTCTCGCAAGAGTGATTCAGCATACTGTAATTTTATTGCTGGTAGTTCTGTTTTCTTTAATGGGATTTGTTTTACTTTGCAATATTACTTTAAGCTCTGATCTGTTGTAGGATAAAGATGTTATTATGACAGTGTTAGCTTCTCTGTAAATTACTGCGCCTTGAGGATTGCATTTTGAGACTTCACGTAAACACTTTACAGAGCTAATAACATAGATACCATATGTAAAGCTTGAAAAATATTTAAATAGGGCACATTTGAAGGAATAAAACAATCAAAAGGCTTTTTGGGGGATAATGAAGATTACACTGAATTGTTTAAACTCAATGTACAGCTTTTAAAACATAACCCATATACCATCATCCATTTTCCCTTTTCTTCCTGCTTAGCTACAATTTATTTCAACTATTGGAATATGTTTTCAGCAGAATTCCTTTACAGTAATTGACGAGATCTCTGGGATAATGTCTTTGGAACAACAACCTTTCATTTAATGTAACAATCATTAGTCATTTTTGTTAACAGTCTTGACTAGAAGAAAAACAGTTGTTACAAAAATGAAAACAAGCAAGCTAGCTAGCTGCTTTGACAGAAATGTTCCGCTTTCTGTGATGGCAGTAATGTTGCTTGGATGTTTTGGTTGACTCCAAGTGGATTTTTTTTCAGCCCTTAGCAAGAACAATAGCTGCAAGACTGCAGTTGGTAGTTCGAGTCACAGAGGAACTGCAGCCATCAAGGGTTACTACTTATACAATGTTTTCAGTGTAAGACTTTCTCTGGAGACTGAAACACAATCCTGACCTTTGATCAAAATGGAGTATTTACTATTTCATTTTTATTATACTATTTCTTCCATACTATAGTTTGATCACTATTCCTTTCTTCCTCTCCCCTCCCTTTTCCTCATCATATTCTGATTTTTTTCATTTGATTCTACTGACTTCCTTGGAATTATATGCATGCTACTAAAGCAAATATTTTTTCCACTTTTGTGCTCTGCGTAGTTCTATTAAACTATCACCTGCCTTATTTAAAGAAGGCCAATTAGCAAGTCCATGTTATTCCAGTTATTGTCAGCTGTCTTAAATGATTGGCAGGTGTAATGGTATATTAAAACGAAAACATGGTGGTCCTGCTGCTTAATTTTCCTCATAATCCTGTTTCTTGGGGTGTTATTTTTCCATCTAGTAGGACTTTTGGTGTGGGGTTTTTTGGGGGGGTGGTGTTGGATGGGTTGAGCTTGTGTGTATGTGTTTTAATTAACAAACTTTATACTTTCATTCATTTTTCCATTTGGTTTAAATAAAGCCCCACATCTCCAGTTAATCCACAGAGCTTGTATTCCTTCAATCCAAATTTTGACCCAGGACTATACATGCAACACTTCTGTGGTCGTCACTCATAGAGGGAAAATCTCACTTAGATAACCTGAAGTTAATTTTCCTGAGGTATTAATTCTGAAGTGAAGGGTGTTACTCATTTGAGTAAATATTGCTCCCTCTGGGTGCCAGCACCGGCAGGTCCTGGTACTGCAGCTCTGAGAAAAAGCCACCCAGCAATCAATGACAAATCACAGCTTTTGGTGACCCTATCTGAGCACCATCAGTTAAATCCACCTCCTCACATCTACCTCTTTCTTCTCTTTGTTCCCAAGCCCATTTCTTGCTGTCAAGGAATCTGAAGACTTGGAACTAGGGCCTGAATCATCAGAAAATGTCACATACTGCGTTACTGTCCTTCTCCAGCGTGAGGCTGAATGACTCTGTGTTTCCTATATAAAAAGTGTCTTTTGTGAGATTGCCTCTTTGTTTAAACAAAAAGAGAGAGAGGGAGAGAATGAAATATACTATGGAATACTCAAGCAGATGCTTGGCATTATATTAACACATGTATTATGGCGTATCATGTAATGGTACACTGTGGGGAATAGTAATGAATAGTTTGGAGCACAATAATGTGCATTGTTGATGTTTGTTAAAATAAAGATATTCAATTTATAATAAAAGGGATTAAAAGCTTAATTCATGACTATGTTAATATTTGTCTGCAAGTACACAGATAAATGGTAACGTACCTTATCACATTAAACACCTGCACGTACAAGTTCCTCTGCTGAGATCTCCATGGGATTGTATGTTTTACAGAGCTTAAACTTTCATTTCCCAAAATAATGATATCATTCATTTACAGATATAGATAGGCTCTTCTTACTCAAACTCTATCCTGAAATGAGAATTGTTACTTCAACTACAAAAATGTGGGATTAATTACCACAGTGATTGCCTGCTGCATCATCTGATGGTATTTGTATATAGAATTTATATATTTTGCAACAATCTGATTGCCTGACAGAAGAGAATTAAGACTTTCTAAAATACACTGCTGTTAAAGGTAAATGATACCTCCAACACAGATGTGATGAGCCAGGCGGTGGTTGCAAACAGATCTCATCTCAACACAGATCTCCCAGTGTCTTCCCCGTATTTCCCACATGCCATCCTCTGTGAACAACAGGAAAGAACGTGCATTTGTGAAGAAAATGCATAATTAAGGAGGGTGATTGATGTCTGAAGTATTTCATTGTTTAGCTCTGCTGCGCAAGTGTTTACGGGCACACTGGATGCCTGTGCAGTCTCAGTGTATATACCTAGAAGCATCCAAAGGACAAAATGTCAGCAGAAGCACCCACCATATTCTTCTCCTAGAAACAAACTGACCAAAATAAAATGGTGATAATTCATATTCTCTTTGCTTGGAGGCTTTGTTAAAAGTGTGATAAGAAAATGAAAACAGTGCTGTGAAAGCCAGATTAAGAGTGACACAGAACTGTCCCGAGCAAAGTCATCAAGTTGGGCACTAGAAGGACTTTGTTGCATGAAGGCACTTCAGAGAAATTCTGTGCACACCAAGCAGGGTGGTGGTGTTTTGCCCCAGCCAGCAGCTCAGCCTCACACAGCCACTTGCTCACTTACCCCTGGCAGGATGGGGGAGAAAATCAGAAGGGTAAAAGAGAGAAAACCCATGGGCTGAGATAAAGATAGGTTAACAGGTAAAGCAAAAGCCGTGCACATAAGGAAAGTAAGACAAGGACTTCACTCCCCACTTCCCAAGGGCAGGGCGAGTGTTCAGCCATCTCCAGGACAGCAGGGCTCCATTATGTATAGTGGTCACTCCTTCCTTCTTCTTCCCCCAGCTTAATATACTGAGCATGATGTCCTATGTTATGGAATAACCCTTGTCCTAGCTGTGTCCCCTCCCAAATCGTTGTGTAACCCCAGCCTATTTACAGGTAGGGTGGAGTGAAAAGCAGAAAAGGCCTTGGCTCTGTGCAAGCATTGCTCAGCAGTAACTAAAACATCTCTGTCATCCACAGTGTTTTCAGCATAAATCCACAACACAGCCTCATGCTAGCTACTATGAAGAAAATTTGTTCCAGTCAAAACCAGCATACTCTCTACCCCTTATTCCATACCATTTTCATCATGCCCAGGTACCACACTATCCAATACAACCTCATCCACCATCCTCCTCCTTCCCTCTTTTGATATAAGACACCGATATCATTCCCTTCATCTATGACCCACCCCTGTGAATTGTCTTTAAAATGCCCACAAAATCTCCACTGAGTTCTTTTAGCCCATCTCTTTGGGCTCTGTCTGTTATGGAGGTCACTTGGGACAGGAGAGGTGGTCTTTTCATGTGGAGTAACTGGGCACCAAAGACATCTCAGGTCAGGTCACTTCTGAACTTGTACTGCTTCTTGTAAGGCTTTTCCTCCTTTGTTTCAGGTGGTTCCTGCTATAGTATTTCCTATAACATTTAACTGAAATCATGGAATGCAACATCTTAAAGGTACCTCCATTACAATCTTCACTCCTGGTCCCTTTGGACCAGACTATCAGGTTTAACACCACAATGAACTCCTCCCCTTGTCCCTGCTCCAGTCAGGACTTATCTACAGACTGCAGTCCCTTAGGGGTATACCTGCTCCAAGTGGAGCCTTATTTATGAGCCACAGTCTCTCCAGGGGTATACCTGCCACAGCATGGATTAATCCACAGCCACAGTCATGTTGAGGTGCACCTGTTCCAGCATGGGCACATCCATGGGCCACAATGCCTTTGGAGATGTAACTACTCCACTGTGGCCTTACTCACAGACACAGTCCCTTCAGAAATAAAACCTGCCCTGCCGTGGGTTCATTCATGGCCACATGCTTTGAGGTGATCCAACATGCCTTCCTGCACGGCCACTGATGCTTTGAGGCGTACCTTCTCCAACACTGACTTATTCTTGGACCACAATCCCTTCAGACATACACCTGCTGTGGCACAGACATAATCATGGCCACAGATGCTTCAAGATGTACCTGATTTTGTGTGGACTTATTCATGATCACAGATGCTTTGGGGTGTCCTGCTCCCACATGGATTCGTCCACAGGTCACAGTCCCTTCAACTTGAGTTCACACAGGAGTTCCAGCCTGTCCAGTACAGCAGCACAGAAGCATCAGGGATGCCCTGGCCATCTGCCAGCCCAGGCACATCACCATTGCTGCTATCACAATATTTCCAGGCACAGCACAGATGATAAGCACTACAGTACCTCAGCAAGCAGAGAAAGCAAGAAGCAGTCACTAACAAACACCAGATTAATGTACAGTAAGGCAAGCAAGCCCTGTGGCAAGCACAGGAGCCTGACAATTAATAGCTGAATGGAAATAACAGCTATAAATTGATCCAGTAGATTCCAATCAAACCTGTCATTGTCTTGACCCCTGCAAGTCCCACATTGGGACTGTTGTGGTTTTGCCCCATCTGGCAACAAAGCTCCTACAGCTACTCACTCCCTCCTCCCCAGAAGGATGGGGGAAGGAATCAGGGGAGCAAAAGTGGGAAAACCCGTGGGTTGAGATAAAGACAGGTTAATAGGTAAAGTGAAAGCCATGTACACAGGCAAAGCCAGACAAGGAATTCCTTCACCGCTTCCCATGGGCAGGCAGGAGTTCAGCCACCTCCAGGACAGCAGGGCTCCATCACACATTACCATTACTTAGGAAGACAAACACCATCACTCCAAACATGCTGCCCTTCCTCCTTCTTCCCCCAGCTTTATATGCCAAGCATGATATAGAATATCCCTTTGGTCAGTTGGAGTCAGCTGTTCCAGTTGTGTCCCCTCCCAACTCCTTGTGCACCCTCAGTCTACTTGCAGGTAGGGTGGGGTGAGAAGCAGCAAAGGCCTTGGCTCTGTGCAAGTGCTGCTCAGCGATATCTAAAACATCAAGGTATCACCGACGCTGTTTTCAGCACAAATCCAAACCACAGCCTCATGCTAGTTACTATGAAGAAAATTAAATCTTTCTGGGCTGGGGAAAACAATTTTAGAATGCAGAAGAGGTAGCCAGAGAGAAAACATGGTTGGATATTTCCTGCTAAATGCTGCATGAAAGTCTGAGATAAAACGTATTTCAAAATGGAATTTCAGGAAAATTTTGTTTGTAAACTTTCTTATTATTATTTTGATGAAACCAATACATCATATAAGCACCAAACACAATTGTAGCTGTTTATGAAATACACATTTCATTCAAAGCTTTAGTGTGAAAGCTGTTTTCCATGATCTAACAGATTTAAGGCTGTTTCATATAGTCAAAATATCCTGTGTATTGTATGTATGGTAAACCTGCTTAAAACTCTTGATGTCGCTATTGTGTCCTCTGCTCAAGCAGGTCTCATGGACAATGGATGGCTTTTAATCTTCTCCTCAGTGTCTCATGTTGGTTCCACAGGCCCATGACCTTCCTCTCAGATCCTTCTTCCCCAACACACTTATTGGAACTTGTCCTGCCAGGCATACTATTTAACACATTATCTCTTGACTAACAGTTTAATAGCGAACTACAGTTTATTAATTGACTTTTAGTGCCTCATTTGCTTTTTCTTCTGCAACTATGTTCTCAAAGAAAAGGAAGATTTTGTGGTTTAAAGTTTATTTTTAGCATGGAATGTTGAAGCATGGTAGAGGTTAAGAGCATCTTGGTGTCAAGTGCAGTTGTCTTATAAGACACAGTCAGAGTTTTGGTATACGCTGTGCAGTGAAAATTAAGCTTCCCTGAGTGTGTGTGTGTAGGTGTGTATGTGGCTTGTGTGAAGGAATGACATCAAATAATCTATCATTTGAAGGTCATCCTGTACCTTCTGAAGTACCTCTTCACTAAACATTTCCAGGGAGCACATCGGATGTGTGTGAACACATTGAGAGACAATTTGTATACTCAAGGGTGTGTGAGACGCTTACCCTGGGCTGGCAGATCCCACATGGACCCAGTGGGAAGCTGTGCCCCTTTGGAAAAGCAGGAGCAGGCTGGGAGCAAGAAATCTGAGGATTTAGAGTTGTGCCATTGACTTGTATTACACAGATGAATTAAACTTGTGTTTCTACGAGTATTGCAACCATCAAAGCTCATTTTCCTGCTGATATGTGTCCCCTTCTTTTCCCCTTCGGGCCATAGTGGAGGTCTTCCCTGTCTTCCCTGTCTTCCCTCTATCCTGACTCAGCAGCAGTTTCCCACTGCTGATACACAAATATTGGAACCTGGGGGGACTTTCTGTGTATCAGGTTTGAGAGCTGGTTGACATTTTCCAGAGAGTTAGAAGCAATGGGAGAGGACAATCAGGCCTCAGAGCTGGAGGGCAGAGAAGTATGGCACCAGAAAAACTGTCAGGGTGTAGAGATGCTGGGTCACCCTTACAAAAAAGAAAGGTGTATTTGGGCTTCCTCTGGCCTCCTGGCAAGGCACTAGGCTGCCGATGTCTCTCTCTCTCTCCAAGGGGTTCTCTCCACCAGCAAAGTAATAAAGAAATGTGTCATGTCACAGAGTAATTTGGGATGACACACCATGATCACTTCAAGACAACACTGTGACAAGACAAGATTTTCCCTAAACTATAACCCTGAAGTTATGAATGCTCTGGAGAAGCTCTTTGCCCTGCTTGCTCCTGTGTGCATGCTCAAGCGTGCAGATGTGCTATTAATGCAAAAGTCTTTTGTCTAACTAGGGAAACACTGACGAAAACACTCAATTTTAAAATCATGAGTAGCCATCCTTGTTTCTTATGTATTTGGGAGATGAGACTAATATAAATACCTTTGTTGCATATTAAACAAGCCTACTAATCTACACATAGGGTAAATTAGAGTTGATGATTTTCTCAATAGTTATGTTTTCCTAAGGAAATCTTTTTTCAGACTGTTGTTCTGCAGAAATAAAACTGCACATTTTTTCACTTCATTTCTTTTTGTCCTTTTAAAATGAGTATTTTTCCAAATTCTAATTCAAAATCTTTGAGTACAACGTCTCTTATTTATATGTCATTATTTGTGGGAATAAAACTGGAGAAATATTTCAATTAATATTCTTCTATTTAAAAATTATATATGTTTCTGAGTGGCATCATTTTAAAAACTCTTCAAAAACTCCTTATTCACACTAGTATTTTAGATCTTTCCCTGAATATATATTTTTAAAGATAACTACTGTATGTTTGGAGGAAGATCAGTTTCTTTTTTTTCCACCTCTTATTTCTGCAGAATGACTTTCTTTTTAAACACTGGGACTTTTGTTATGTTAATCAGTCAGGGAACATTTCCAATTCAATTTTACCTGAGCGCTGGTCAGCTAGAGTTTCCTTTGTTTGATGTCCCTTGAGCCTTCCCTTGTCTTTTAAACTGTAATTTAGTTGGAGCTGCTGTCAATTTACTCCGTCCATTACATTTACAGTGATATTCCAGACATTGTCTTCTATTCAGTCCTAGAGAAGTTCCTCGACCTAAACAAAATGTGCAGGGAAAAATCCTATAGAAATCACAAGTACAAGCACGGAACTCCTGTTTGCCTATGTGCATGCAAATAAAATAGTTGCTCCCTACCAAGATTATTGTTATTTTGTTTTTAATCTAATAGATCCTTGCATTCAAGAGAGCTACCGAATGGTAATTAATTAGGATTTTCAATGAAGTGGACATGTCCCATCAACTAGGCAGCCGGCTTGCTCTCACTCTGCCATGCCTTTGTAGTAATGAGATTTTAAACCCTGCTACTTTTTAACTCCACAGAACAGCCCTTAACATTAAGAGGTGGATTTTTTTATCACAATTACCAGCTGTCATGGAGTTCAACAAATACAGCAATTTCCTTGCCCTTAGTCTGTATCAGCAAGTTCCTAAGGCTCCAGTGCTCCAGGTGGGAAATTGTCACTTTGAGCAGTTGGTTTCTGTGGGACAAGAAGGGAAAAACCCCAAGAAACAGGGTGTTTGAGCCGATTTTAACCATTGAGCTGCCTTGACTGAGGGTGATGCCAAAGTCTGTGTCAGCAGAAAGGTAAAGTGCTGATGGCATGAGACTCCATGTGTGCCTCTGAAAGCTGTCACCTAGGACTGGAGGGCTGAAAGGGAAAACACTGATATATTATGCCCTTTCCTACATCTTCCAGAAAGAAAAAATAAAATAAAATAAAAAGATGCGATTATATGACAAATGGCAGAGAGTAGAAGTTCCAGCACATGGAATAAAAGGGAGTAATAACTTTGGGAATCTTGAGATAGGTGGAAAGAGATGGAAGAGTGGCATACATATCCCTCTGTGGCCCTACAGGCGTTATGAAGAAGCCACATTGTCTTTTCTATAAAGCTCCCCAGCCTGGCTGGTGTAACTCTTCGAGCACCCTGCTTTGCTGGCATTGGGTTCCTGGGCTTTGTCTGGGAAGTAGGTGGGTGCTGTATCAGCAGCTGGATACTTCAGGGCAGATTCCCAAGAGATCTGAGGCCTGGGGAACATGTTGTGTCAGGGGCCAAACCCCATCCTCTGGCAGAGTGCTCTGGGAAGCTCTGCAATGGCATCACTGAGGGGCTTCTGTCCTTCTGAGCCCAGACCTTTGAGGGATGGTCAATCCATGCCCAAAAGGCTGCACATCCACATTCACTAAGAACAGGACTCTCCCACTTTAAACAAAAGCAGTCTGGCCTGATCCTGTCATGCCTGGTCAGCTGCAGCTCCTTCAATGTTGAATTTGGTTCTAAAGATACAGTAGACTTGGTTTCATCATCTACAGGACAGGCTGGAGACTGCATTTATCCACATAGGCTTTAGAATAAAGAGGAGTGAGGCAGTTTCAGAAATGTCTCAGTGTTTCAGGATATTCTGCTCAGAATCTCTGATTTTCCCATTTGGTTACATCTGTAGCCAGTTTTTCCCCTGGAGGGTAGGCTTTGGGATTGTCTCTAGGACAGCCCAATAATGAAGCTGTCAATTTATTCATTTGCCACGAGCTTGAAGCTTAAAAATAGGAAGTGATCAATAGCTAATGACAGAACGCATGGAAGCGCAGGAGCTGCCTGCCCTCTGCCAACAGCCTTGACAAGGTTAGTGCTCTGGCAGCACGCAAACACTTGTACAGCCCTAACCTTCGTCAGCATTGCTTGTTGTAATTATCATGGGACTTCCCCAGCATTTACCTTCCACCACTCACTCAGCACAAACAATTCTCAGATTTTTTTTTCCATTATAAATTGTATTTGGTACCCAGATTTTAAAAGGGCTGAGTTATGGATTTCATCTCTGTCCTGTTGTGTGGGGTTTGTTTTTCCTTTTAATTATGGTGGGAGATGGTCTCTGTGCTTGGTTTAATTACACTCGGTCTCACCAACTCATACACTGACGTTCTGTGCACACTGCGTATCTGAGCCACGTATATGGATTTGCATTTCATTCTACGTACAATCAATGAACCTTGCTTTAAAAGCCACTAAAGAAGGAGAGATCAGTTCCTGCAGACTGTGATTCTCTATGTAGGAGAGAATAATGTATTGCAACGCAGAA
This sequence comes from Laterallus jamaicensis coturniculus, assembly GCA_022605575.1. Lineage (NCBI taxonomy): Eukaryota > Metazoa > Chordata > Aves > Gruiformes > Rallidae > Laterallus > Laterallus jamaicensis. The sequence goes on along the minus strand of JAKCOX010000023.1, from coordinate 10,987,511 downwards.
ACTGAGCGGTGGGTCTCAGGGATGCCCTCAGATACGATGCCTGGGCTGAAGGGAGTCTGCAAGCTCAGGCCTTCATCCCCTCCTCATTACAACTGGTTGGCTTCTGCAACTGAGCCTGACCTTGGTTAATGGGGATTGTGTGACTGACTTCTTCTGAGCCAGGGTTTAGCAGTTATTTCCAAGAGAAGCTCAGATCCTGATGGTGCCTGATACTGTTTGAAGCCAGCTTTGGTTATTGCCTGTGCTTAATGTATCCTTGAAAATTGCTTATTTGCTGATGGCTGCGTTAAACAATAGAAGCTAGTTAGTTACAGGGAACAGTTACTTATGTGTGGAAAGTAATTGGTTCCACACTGAAGAAATGATTTATTTCTATTCTACCATTTATTTGGGCTGTGAAGTATAATAATTATTTTATTCTCTTACAGCAGAGTTTGTGATATAAATATGTGTTGGATATATGTGTTTTTTAATGAAATGATTTAAATGTATTGCTTACAAAAACATTAAGAAAGGGGTTTTTCTTAATATTTCAAAGCTGGCCATGCCAGCCAGATATATGTAGCAAGGAAAAGACTGCTCCAAAATACCTAATAATAACAAGAAGAATTACAGTTTAACCAGTGTAGGGTTATATCTTAAATAATACTGACTTTTTGGCTGGATGAACTATGAAATATTATGAATGCTGCTTGTGTACCAAACTTTAAATCAGGGGAAAGGGCATGCCACACAGGTTGTTTACTCTGTAGCATGCTTGTAAAGAAAGTAGTGTGAATTATGGGTTATGTTGATTTGGTGGCCTATTCAAAAAATCAGGGGAAAGAAGTCAGGTTTTACATTAGTACTGAAGGAAAATCCATTGGACTGTTTAAAACAAAACCTATTGAGATTCATTTTCCCTCCGTTGCTACATTTGAAGCTGTTTGCTGAATTTGACCCCAAACTGATGACAAAGACTGTTTCAGTAACAGCACCATTTTTCTGACAAGTTCCGCTCAACTAACTCAACAAGCTTCCACCATCACCCTGGACCAGTCTTCTTTGGTCACCCACTGGGACTGTAAACTGGGAAGAGGCAGCTACGGCAACACTGGAGAAGTGTGGCACAGGCTGTGATATAGGATGGTGATCAATCCATTCCTGGTAAATACTTCACTTGCCAGGCTGTGATGGCTGCTCTAGGAGATTAATCACTGACTTTGCCCTCATGTTCCTCCTGTCCTCTTCTACAGCTGCTTCTTTATCCTGCCAACAGTCCTTTCTTTATCATTTGTATAATTAATGCATTTTAAATAGGGTTATTTCTCTCCACCTATCCTTGCTGAGTTGATATTTTCCCAATATTGCTTTTTCTAGCATTCCTTCTAACCTTCATCTCAGTAGTCCTGTCATTGCCAGCAATGAAGCAAAGCTGGATTTTACGGCAGTGATGTGTCTAGGTGTATCCTGTAGTCCTGGTCCCTTAAGCATATATCGACTGGATAGTATACATGTGATACTACTATATGTGACTACATGCCAAACTTGCATTTGGCGGAGACCACCAAAAGTTGGGAGAGAAGAGAAAAATTGTATTTATCAAGCAATGGATCAAAAGCATAAAACAGGACTGAGACGTATTGTGGTGGTTTGACCCTGACTGGAGGCCAGATGCCTACCAAAGCTGCTCTATCACTCCCCTTTTCAGTTGGATAGGGGAGAAAAAATATATTGAGAGGCTTAGGAGTTGAGATAAAGACAGGGAGAGATCATCCTGCAATCAGCCTCATGGGCAAAACAGACTCAGCACAGAATAAAGGAAAGAAACTCTCTAATTCATTACACTGCACTGCACATCCAGTGACACCAGGGTCAGGTAATGAGAAGTGGGACCAGATCTTAAAGCACGTCCCCTCACCCCTCCCTTCTTTGCAAACTTCACTTTAGTCATTATTTCGCTCCCTTCCTTCCCCACATTGTGGCTCAGTGAGGGGAATGGGGGTTTCAGTCAGTTCCTCATGAGTTGTCTTCCTTCTTAGATGGGGATGGGAGGGCATTTCTCACACCCTTCCCCTGCTCCAGTGTAGGGTCCCACCCACGGGAGACAGTCCTCCACAAACCTCTCCAATGTGAGTCCTTTCCCACGGGGCTTCAGCTCTTCACCAGCTGCCCCAGTGTGGGTCACATTCTATGGGGTGTAGTCAGAAATCAAAGATTGTTTTTCTATGCCCAGACTGCTCCAGGCTGGTCCTCCACGGGGTCACAAGCCTCCCTCCCCAGCAAACCTGCTCCAGTGTGGGTCTCTCTCATCTCTGTTTCTCTCTCCATGGGCTGCAAGTGCTGGCAGAGGCTTGCTCCAAGGTAGGTCACAGCGTCTTCTGTATGTGTCCACCTGCTCCAGTGTGGGGCCTCTCCACAGGCTGCAGGTGGGGTCTCAGCCTTTTCCATGGGCTGTCTGGGGACACCTGCTCCACCATGAGTTTCTCCATGGGCTGCAGGACCATCTTTCTCCCCAGCACCTGGGGCACCTCTTCCCCCACCTTTCCTGGCCTTGGTACATGCACAGCTTCTCACATCTTCTCACTCCCTTCTCTGGGGGCAAGAAGCGGCTGCTTATGGTTTTTTCCTCCTAAATATGATTCCCAGAGGTGCTGTGACCATCACTGATGGGCTCGGCCTTGGTCAGCAACAACTCCGGCCTTGAGCCGGCTGGTGTTTGCTCTGTGGGGCCTGCAGAAAGCTTCTGGCTGCCTCTTGCAGAAGTCACCCCTGCAGCACCCCCTTGTCCACCAGAACCCATCCACGCAAAACTACAACATGGCCCATACTCTTGCATCCCTAAATTCATATTAAGATCAGCCAGCCAGATGCATTCATGACATCCTTTGATATGTTATTACAGTTCTTTTTGTGTCAAACATTCGGTTTTCAAAAAATGAAAACATTCTGTACATCATCTGTTTCTTATTGTGAATGCATGGGACTTTTTAATCTCACTGTGACTGAATAGAAACAGGAGTCCTTCCTTCATGATTTTTTGTCACTTGACAAGTGTTTGGAAAACCTGACACAGTTCAGAAAATAAAGAAGTTCCTGTTCAACAGACCAACCAAAACATACAAAACAGATGAATTTCTACCTAGTGCACATCTAAATATATTCTCCGTCAGAAAATAGCAATTATTGAATACATCATGTACAATGACATCAGGGAGCAAAATGTTCCTCATGCTGCCCAATGGACCATGCTGGAACACCTGTTTCATATCATGAAACCATTTATAATTACTACCAAAGAAGTGAGAGCTGAAATGGCATCATTAAATCTAATTCTGCCACTCATGTCTTTGTTGGAAAAAAATCCCTAAGGGCAGGTGTGGGGGGGGGAGGGGGGGAAATAAAACATATTAAAAACACATTCACTTATTTTCCAATGCATTAAATCTTTGAGCCATAGAAACAAGCAAATATTGATACTACGTGTAGTCTCAGAGCTGATGGTTACTTCCATGAGCCTACACTGACAGCCATTACACACCTTTTTTCTTTTTCCTCTGAAGATGATGAGACAGTGGTACTTTCAAACAATGTCACGTTGTTCTATTATCTGTCTTGGGCTCTACCCTTTGTAAAAAGCATGTCTTGTGCTTTTTTAATTGTTTCTATGTCAGTAAGTAGTTTTAAAGCAGAAAGCCTCTTTTGTGATTTTTTTAATATTCCTTTGTGTTCTAGGGTACTTAAATAGCCCTTATAATAAATGCCCACCTTTGCCTCTAACTAGATGGGGTTTGTGTCTCAGGCTTTCATGCTGCAGCTTGCCCAAGGTACGCCATGTACTTGGAAAATCCATGCTTTGCTATTGCATTTCATCAAATTCTGGCTTGAGTGCAAACACCACTGGAAATTCAATATTAGAAAAAAGGAAAAAAAAAACAGGAAAAAAAAGTGGCATAAGTGCACAGCTGCAGGTAGCAATGAAGCAGGGGCAGATGTGCAGCCCTGTGGAGCCATCTGATACCTCTGCCCAGATTAAAAGAATGAGGTAAGGTCTGAGATGCTTTGTTTGAAGCCTAGTACAACTGCGGTGGATGCACAGAAGTTATTTTTGCTAAGGGTGCATCATCTTCTTATGTCTAGTTTGGAAGGAACTAAACTCCCATTGACCAAAAAAATATACCTACCCTGATTGTTTGAAGGTGTCCATAGAACTCCTAGAGTGGACTGTTCCTCCAGGAGTTATCCCAAGACATCCTACTCTCAATTCATTTCAATTGGGCAGGAGGGTGCTTAAACACAAGGCTTCATTTTAATTTCTCTCCCAAATGGTAACAAACACCTCACCACTTCTACCACTGACTGGCAAATTCACTACTTTTAATGGATTTTGATCCTGCAAAGAAGGAAATGTACAGATTATGACATTTCTGTTCATGTGTGTTAAACAAGTACTGAAATACTGTAACAATAAAACCATACATTGTGCCTTGACAGGCATCAGTTTGGATAAATCAGTTTGGATAAATAGCAGGTTAGAAGAAGGAGATGGCATACAGCTATAAAAGGGTGAATTTGACATGACTGGAAGAAGGCGGTCAGCAGAAAGTTGTTGAATGGGTGATGGCATCACAGTTGCAGGCTAAATCCACCATTCTAGCAAACGTCAGGAAAGCTATGCAGAAAGATTATGAAAGCTCTTTGAGAGGTTTGGAAGAGAGTTCTAGACTAGTGTCCATGAATGAGTTTTTAAATCTAAAAATGACATAGAAAACAGAAGGTAAGTGGGTGAATCCAAAATGAAGACGTGGCAGAAAGGATAGCAATACTACGAACAGAGATGAGGTTTGAGGGGATTTGAGCTATAGCTTTGGAGTTTGTTTATTTTGTGCAGTATTTACTGTTCACACTGTTTTCTGAGTTTCTAGCTCATCTTTGTGTAGTTTTCAGTGTTAGAAACCTTGTTCTGATATTGTGCTGGCTGTAACCTACATGTTGGGGTAACTAGGACTGTTTGCTGATAACCTCAATTTACCTCCTAAATCCTTCACTGAATCCCAAAAGGACTAATTGAAACTCTTTCCAGTTCCACTGTTTAACTGAGAAAGAAGTATTGTCACCATTAGCAAAGGCCAGGTATGTAACTGCTAGCTATTTTCTTGCTAGGGCAGGTAGTCACCAGTTTACTTTCCCTTACAGACAGTCCTCCTATGACGAAACTGAAGGGGGGGAATGGATGAGTCTTCCCACCATCAAGGGAAGCACATTAAGAGCTAATTTTCTCTTGTCGCTGTCCTTCTGCAGACTTCTAAAGGTCCACTGCCGGCTCAGCTAGTTTTTCTCCATGCATGGTCCTGGTACTGACAGTACAAGGACAGGTATAGACAGCCACAAGCTGGTGTACATGAACAAACTCCAGGTGCAAAGTCACACAGATGTCTTAGAAGCTTTGCCCAGACCTTTATGGTTATGCTGTCTCTGGACTAGTGTGTGGTCCTGTCTTGCTGGCATATAAGAGTTGCATTTTAATTTGGCTGAGGAGCATGCGTTTGAAATCATTGGTATTTTGACTCCACTTAAAGCACCATGGTTCCCATCACAGACCGTTCTCCTAGCATGTGAATTTGATTCTTTTTGGATGAAATTAAACTGGAAAATTCATTCTGGGAAGTCACCTAATGCACTGACTGCTAATAGACATGTTGCTTCCGGGAGCAAGACAGAGACAGTCCGAAATAAAACCACCTGAAGAGCACAGAGTTCAGGTCCCCTGCACCAGCTGCTTCCCCTTGCAAATCTTCACCCACTGAGTCTCCACTTGCTAGATAATCACAGCTTATATGATCAGCAGGGCAAGGCGTAACACATGCATTACCCCTGCAAAAATGTCCTCTCCCAATTTATTTAGTAAAGTACCACCCTGGCTATACCAACACCCTTGCAGTTCAGCTGCCTATTGTAGCTTTTGTAGCTGCTTTTGGTACATAATGAGCATTTTGTGGTTATATGCATGCATGTGTGTATGTGTGTGTGTATATGTATACAAACATAAATAAACCTTCTGTTTGGATGTTTTATAACATAAGGTAATGTACTAGATTTTTAATCAGAGCATCCCTTTGTCATAATGCAAAACTAATTGTGTTGTTGTGCGCTGGAGGTCAAAGTTGTTATAATAAAACATCCATCCTGGAGCTTTTTAGAGGAACCTGTTTAAAAAGGTTAAAGTGGGTAATTATCACAACCCTAATTTACAACTACTTGGCAATAAGAGTTGCTTTTCAATGAACCATTTATTCATGATCTGCTGCTTCACACTGCAGGATTCTTCTTGACTAGGTTAGAAAATGTAATTAATAAATGATAGGATTATTTATGGTTCATGGTGCCAGATTGGGAAATACAATGATATACAGAATGAGCTAAAAATTATTCTTACAAGCAGCATCTTGGTTTTTAATCCATGGATTCAATTGTCACGTTACTTGATATGGTGTGGTGAACTCCTGATGGTATTCATAGGACATTATTTTGTTTGTCATCCTAGCTCCTCTGTGCGCCAACAAAAATGGACATGCTCCTTTGAGAACAGAGTTAATGAACGCTGACATGTTAATCTTTCTCTAGTTGAGGTAGGGTGGCATTTGTGTTTGTGCTTAGTTTGACTTTATTTGTGATTATCTTAAGCCCCCAGTGGAAACCAGAAGACAGTTATGTTTCATAATCATAAATTTAGCCTCTTTGAGAATTTATTATAGTAATACTAGTTACGGAAACATGCCTGTTAAATACAGGCAGACTTTCTCAATTTCAAGTTACAAAACCATGCTAAAATTGGATGATATCAGTTCTAATGTATTTATTCATGTACAAAATGCCTAGACATGTGTGACTGAAGTTGAAATTTGCTGTGATCTTCAAAACCTGTAGGATCCAGGGCTAAGAGGAAAAGCATTCTGAGTGATAACATTTTATATTATTATTGTTATTAATTATTGCTTGGGCAAGAAATTTTTCAGAAGGAGAAAAATATTTTATACACTGATTTCTACACAGTCCTATAGAAAACTGGCATAAACATCTAAATCTGAGGAATACTGGCTGTCTGCAGTGCTTTCTACTGATAACAGACTGGAGCTAATCAATAAAAATCTAGGCTTTAGCACTTAGTAAAAATATACTGTGGACCAATTCCGTTTCCAGTTTATTCTCAGCTCAGATCCCTTTTTAAATGCTTTCCTGTAGTGATTAGGATTTCCAACAGTGATTCTAAAATATATCTGTGTATGTAGTTGATACTTATAGAAGTGACCTAATAAGAGAATTAGAAAATGCCTTTAAGTTTTGATGATGATTTGAATCCTATGGCTTTAGAGTTTCAAATGGCGAATAACACTGGATATGAGAATAATGAATGAAACCCTGGGGAACTGCAGAATAACAGAAGGGTTGAGGTTGGAGGGCATCTCTGGAGGTCATCCAGTCCAACCTCTCTGCTCAAGCAGGGTCGGCTACAGCAGGTTGCTCAGGACAAAAACCTGATGGGTTTGAATGTCTCCAAAGATGGATAATCCTGAACTACTCTGGGAAACTTCTTCAGGGGAAATTTAATGCAAATTAATTGCTTTAACAACATGTAGTTATAGGCATAGGTAAACATGCTTTTCTGTGCGTGCATATGCATGGAGATGCATATGTAAAATATTATTGTAACCTGATTTTTGTTCTTAGACTAAGATAAACTTACTGCATCATTACTGAGTTATAGTCCTAAAAACTAATTTAGGTACTGTTTCCTCTGTTGGAAGCAATGGTGCCTGTATTCACTCTGTTTCCTTTGATTTTGTTTTAGATTAAATGCACAATTTGAAATGCAAGCCAGGTGCTTGCATTTATGCACAAATTTATATTAGAAAATGTCAATAACGTTATAAAAATTTCAAAATGAAGGTGAAATCACAGAACCTGATGACGTGAGAGAAATATCTTGCTCTGAAATTTTAACAAAACGGAAACACTGGATGCTTTGATAATTTTCCTCAAGAGGTTATTCATCTTTATCTACTGTATTTTCTATGAACCAAGTGTGCATATGAATGGTTAAAAAGGCTCTAACTTCTGCAGATACTGCTCTTGGAGTGTACTGGCTATTTGAACTTTTGTCATGGCATGTTCTACTTTGTCCCAGGGTTCTTGCATTTTCTGTGACCTGGAAGGATATCCACTTCTGTTTCTGTGATGTGGGATGTTACGTGGAGAGCCATCTGGTTTTCAGTCTTCTTCCGTGTTTGCAAGGAGTCTGACTCGAAGCATGATGCAGGAGGGAAAAGGTCTTAGTGTTTTCCCCAGCCTACATACCTTTATTCCACCTGTTTCTGTGAGTGTATGAACAAGAATCTTTGTGATATAAAAATCCATTTCATCCATCGCTCCAGGCCCTACAAGACATGAAAAGCCTGCTTATTATGTTGCCCTAAATCCATGGAAGCCCTGCTGGTGTGCAGCTTCTACAGCAAATCACCTTTATGAAAGAAATATATGTGTTACAATGTTATTGTCGTGGAAAACAAAAAGTTTTCCCCTCTAAAACATCAAAAGGGAATGATTGGCCAATCCGTGAAGAGGCATACTAGACTGCTAGACTTTTCATTCACTTTGCTGTTAGCATTTCCTATTGGTTTCTTTCCTTGCAAAATTATACTGTCTTCAACATTCACCAAAACTCTCACATGCTGCTGTTTGAACTTTTTTAGTAATGCTTCAAGTGCTCATAGTCATCAGGGAAACTTATGTTTTCTTTCTTGCTTGGACTTGTTTTTCTTTTGATTTGTCTCTTTTGCATTGTCCCCGTTTATGAGGAATAAAGATCTAATTCAGATGCCTTTGAATTAGCTTTTCTGGATTCATACATAATTCTCATTTTCCCTGCTAGAAAAAATTCTAAAACCCACATTTCCAGCTTGAAAATGGGAGTGATAAGGAAGATGCCAAAGAGGAAATTTGTGTGTATCTTTCCCTTGTAATTATTTGGGGTAGGAGAAGACCCTATACTCCAAAAACAAGGGACAGCGTATGAGGGAAAGTGTCTCCTCTACTTTTCCAAACAAAACAAGATAAAGCGTCTTTCTCTAGATATCTTCCATTTCTTTCTTTATTTCATAAAGAGGAAGATTAAGATGCTGTAGAAAGGGTGAAGATGTTTGTAATATTTTGCATAGGAATCGTCAAATTAATATTCCTGAGCTGAGCTTCGTTTGAATGACATTCAGACAATATCTAGTCTGTAAAGAGCAGTGCTATTTTTCTTATTTGGTTAAATGTATGAGTCAATTTTTTTTTGTTTGTTTGTTTTGCATTGATATTTTTTGCTATTTCTTAGTGATTGACAGTGGGTCAGAAACCTTAGACATTTGACAATTTCTGCCTCAATACTGTGTTTTCTTCTTATGTGTCCATTTCATCCAAGGTTTTAAATCATTCTGCTTCATTCACCCATAAAGTAAAATCCCTTTATGTGCAGTAACAGGAGGTCCCTTGCTATCTTTACCTTGCTTCCAGCATTCCTACATAAACACCTGAGGAACTTTTTTCTTTGTGACCTTATTTCTCTCAGGATACTTTTCTTGTTTCTAATTTAGTTTGCCTCAGCTCAGCTTGCCTAGTCCCCTGTGTGGCTGCATAAGGAAAGGGTAGTCTAATGTTATTTTTAGTGGTCGCTGAATAGTCTTCTATTTTTAATCAGACAGTTTTCATGTTCCATTTCAGGAATGGGCTAATGCATCCTCTCATAAATACATGAATTCCTCCTTCCTCATCCCTGTACACACACACCTGTGTAAGTGTCAATTTAGGCAAGTCACATGGCCTAAAATTTCAAAAGATGTTAGATGATTTAAACCAGTCTATTCTTTGGAAATTGCAGGGCATTTGTCCTTTGGTAGATCAGTGCAGTGATCAAAATCACTACTCACCTCTGAAAATTAGGCCAAAAGATGCCATTTTTGAAGCGGAAGGGAGAACACAAGTGCCTTGCTCCAGCCGGGGCTCTGGGAGATGCCAAGGCTGCTGGGCTCAAATAGTCGTTTCCACAGTTGCATGCATGCTTACATGGTAAAGGGCAGTCAAGGGCAAGGCAGGTGAAGGGGTGCAAGCACACCGGCCTCTTGTACAGGAGGTGGTTGGCAAGGCACCTAAAATCACTCCCCACCACGCCTACCCAAACACCTGCTAAATTACCCTGGAAGTTGCAACTTGTGCACTGATGGCACACAACTTAGTCTCCCATAGCTGCACTGCAGACAGGAGTAGAATTGCTTACAAGGTGGTGCAAACTTGAGGCATTCATGAGACAGCTCATGATATGATTTTCAGTCTTCCTGGATGATTAAGCCTTTATTTCTCCTGTCCTCAGTAACCCAGCTCTTCTCTGCTTTCCTTTCCTTGACATTATGCAGTTCAGCTTCTTTTGATCTTGAATATAGTCATTTCTCAAGCTATTGTATCAGCTGCGAGTCTTTTATTCTTCCTAGAAGTGTGTTGTGGCACATCATCTGCAGAGGGCTCTATCTCTAGAGATACTCTGTAAACCCATTTTGCTATGCATATGCACAATCCCTGCCTGTGAGCAACGTGCCATCTCTTAGCCGCATGGCACCAGAGATAATAGGACTTTGTTTCACGACCTGTGTGAGTGACTGAAGTTCTGCACAAGGAATTGGCTGTGCCTCTTGTGAGCAATCTGATCATCCCAAATAGACTTGCAGTACCATGACATCATATATTGTGTCCCTCTCTCCCTCTCTCACCTAATCACCCGTAGAATGAAGATACACAATAGTGTGTTTGTGTATCATTTGGGATCAACAACCCAGTCACCTGTGAATTATACAGGTCACCAGAAATGGAGGTTAAGATCTGGTCCACAGGCATTCTTCCTGTGTCATCAGAGATTACAGACAAAACAAACATAGAGATACACCACAGGCATTTATTAAATGTTATTAGAATTGCTTTATTGTGGGGAGAATGAGAAGAGGAGGGATTATATCTCTGTATGCAGAGCTTATTTGCTCTGATCCCAAGGCATTTTAATTGATATAAAATAATGTGTCTACATATAAACATACACAGGATAAAGCTGTCAGGTCCTTGTACTTTGCAGGCATAGGGAATTTTGGGTACCAGTGGAAAAATGAGGCTTTCTCCTTAGTAAAGCTCCTAACAATTTCGAATGGACTTGTATAGTGCGTAAACATGGACAAGGATTCTTTCCTGCCTTTCCCTGAAATGTATCCCTTCCCTGTAATTTCCCTCTGCATTTTCTTCTACTCAGAAGGGTAGACCATTGATTTGTAATCTGTGTTCCCCAGATCCAGTAAGCAGGACCTTTGCTTCCAGGATTCTCTCTGCAAGTTGCTGGTGTGTTTGTGCATCGATTTCCCACTTCCCTAGGGGCTGCCCATAGTCCTATTTTCTGGGATCTATTTTTTGTCTCTAGGAGACTTCGTTCACTTGATGGTTAAGTTTCCAGCAAGGCATTAGTTATTTTATCATGAGTGGGAACTGAGGAAACACAGGGGGGTGGCTTAGCTCAAAGTTTTCTGACTTCTTTCAGACTATAAGAGAAGACAGAAAGGGTAGTTCCGGGAAGAAATGATGAGTATTAGTGTGTCAAAATGACAAGAGAAATGGCTTATGGGCTTGGAAACATTTTATTTTTTTCCCATCTATGTGAGTTGGTGTAATAGATGATGTTGCCTCCCCTACAAACGCTGCCATTTGAAGTACTTACAGATGAGTTAGAGAGTTAGAGCGAGTAAGTAGGAAAGTTAGAAACAAGAGGGACCAAAGATATTATGAAGTGATGAAGGCATCCTGGCTGTAACTGCAACCTGCTGATGCAATTAATTAGTTAATTTGGTTCAATACTGGCAAGATACGAAGCAGCTCCGTAAAAAAAGCAGTGGTGACAGTACAGGCAAGGAAGGCAGAGAAAAAAATTAATGTGATCATCCAAACCACTAAGGCTGGAGAAGAGTGAGAATGGAACAATGCTATTGAATATTTGAAACTGGGGACAAGAATGCTTGGAGTTAACAAATACAGCACAATATCAGTAACAGAAGACAGTGTTAAATTATGTAACTTTGCCATCTACACCCTAATCAGAGAGTGTCTTGGATCTGCTGCTTGCAACACCAAATTCAGCCTTGTTAAGTGAGCTGGTATGATAGCTTTGTTTTTTTCTTTTCTAATTTCTGTAACAGTCCAAATAAATTACCCATTGTATCCTGTAACATATAAGCTATCACATGTTCTCGCTTCATCTTATTGTGAATGATTTGTTTTCTATGTGCTTGAGCAATTTCAGTAGTTTTTGAGTGTGAGTTCCTATAAGGAGCTGGTCTGCTCTTAGCCCCAGTCTACCATTCTAGGTTGTAAAGATTCTGGAAACCACTTTCTTTAATTAAAAAAAGAAAAAAGACTAAAACAACCAAATTCTCAATTAAATTCTGACACAGACAGGCATTTTTTCATTGCAGGAACCATTTACTGAAAGACTCTCAGGGACGTTTTTTGAAGCCATCATACATGGGGGTTGCAAACTTACCTTTTATTTAGCCCCAAATTTAGTCATTTAAATTCCTATCAACAAAGGAAGAAGCATTCTAAAACTAATTTGGAATTACTTTTATTAATACCTTTAACTCTCGTACCTCTACACACATTCTTTCAAAACAAATTTTAGACTCTCTTAATACAAACATATTGAGAGATTTGTCATAAATACTGCACTGATTATTATTACTATGAACAATCTGTTCATTGCATTACTGGTATTAGAAATGGAAAGACCAATTAGACCTGTTAACCCATCTTTTTGTCAGGAAGTTGATGGGGAATTACTGAAGCGTAACAATTCTAAGTGGCTTTTCATGTGAATGCCAAGCTAAAATGGATATTCAGAGATGCATTAAGCATTTTTACCTGGCACTGCATTCTTCATTTAAAGATCTACATGTTAATTTGCAGAAGTGCAACGTAAACATGGCTCAGGCTTCTGTGCATCCTCTTCCCAATATTTGTGCACATGTAAGTGCTGAATAGTAAAATTGCAGGACAAATGTTGTGAGTAAGGACTAGGAGTACAGTTAACATGGATTACTTGGACGTAGTGATACGTCTGGCAGGTATTGTGAGACTGTCTTGAGGATTTAACTACAATGGCCAGAGGCAAAAAATGGTTGTTGAGATTAATATCTGAATGCAATTAACAGAGGGAATCTTTTTTTAAAGTTAAAGACAGCATTTCTTATGCTGAAACTTTATTTCAGAAAATGGCTTATCCAAGTAGAAAGCAGATAGGAGTTTGGAAAATGGCAGTCAGTGAAAGATAACCATCTGAATTACACGTGTGAATGGGGCCAGAGATGAACAGCTAACAGGGTGTCTAGAAAAAAAATGTATCTTTTACTTTATGATGTAATCTAGTCAATATGTATTTGATGCAGTTATGAATACTTTGGTAAAGAAATATATAAGAGATTGCTGAAAAATTCTGACAAAATGCTTCTTTCTTTGGAATTTACCGTTCTCTTGAGATCACATCACTCCCCTGAGATGGCTGGAAACAGAGGGCAGGTTCCTAGAAAGATTACAACTGCAGAGCCCTGCCACCTGCCTGGCTTGAGCTTCCTAGATGTAAGGCTGCGAGACAAATTGCCAGAAGGTTTCTCCCACAGCTTGTGGTATCAATTTGCTTTCATTATCAACCACTAATACATGTAACCTTGTTCTGCATCAAAATAAAAACACATTTCCCTAACAAAATCTGTCAGTCAATTGGAATAGTGTATTCCTGTGCAATTCTGCTCTTGCAGTTCTTTTTTTAAAATGAAATTATGCTGAAGCCTACATCTACTTGCACAGCCTCCATCAGTAACCCACTGGTCACATTTCCCTGTGGCAAACTGGGTCAGGTACTGTGGTGGTACTGAGTATCAGAAACACCGGCAGCAGTGGCAGAACCCTTGTTTAGCAACACATTTACTTGCTACTTTAAGAAAGTTCAGTGACGATTTGCCATCGTCACCACCATGCTTTTCTTCTCTCCCTGGGACATAAAATATATTCCCTCAATCCTTGACTTATTTGGAAGTGATTTGCCAAAAGAGACCTTTTCCCTCCATCTGAGAAGGAGGCAGTGCTCTTGCTGCAGTAGAGATGAACAAAAAGAATAGAATGTATTTAGCTAAGCAACTGAACCAGGATTTACAGAAATAACAAAATCTCTTTCTCTTTTACCTCTGAGGAACCTGGCTGTTTCCTATGTAGGCATACAGATCACCTCCAAAGAAAATGAGTTTATATACTGATCACTTGGCTATCACTAAGACTCCCTGCAGGTTTCAGGAAGGAGTACTATTTAGGAAAACACATTCTTTCTTGACATCAGCCCTGGACAAATGCCCTAAGAACCACATAGTCCTCCAGGGCACCCTGAATGTTGAAAACCTCAGTGTCTGTGAGAGCAACAGGGAAGTTGAGATGTTCAGTTGTAGAGCCTTACAGGTACTACCTTGCTGGGAGATCCAAGGACTGCTGGAGTTGGGCTGTGTTAAATTCATCACCTTAGCTGATTTGAGCAGCCTCAGACAGTGAGAAGATGGGCAGCCAGAAATTTACCCCACATCTGAGCATTAAAGGTACTCAAAGTTAAAGACATTGCATTTCACACAAGTGTTAATCGGAAGCTGCCTCAGTGGAGTGTATGTGCAAAGGCATAGCTAATCAGCAGTGCTTACACACAGAAGGAAAGGATGTTTGCTGATTTCAAGGGCAAAAAGATGTTGTCCATCTCTTAGACTGCAGTTTCACTCAGAAAAGTATGAGTCACTGGGAACACAGTCTAGTGCCGGTGCCTGTGAGCCCTTGTGCTCCTCTACGCTGGTGTTACCAGAGTATCTGCTCCTCCTTGCAAATTTGCAGAGTGAAGTCAGGGAAGACGTTTCTAGCAAACTGTGCTGGAGCTGACTGCCATCAGGGGCTGCGTTTGGTGAGGAAAGGGGTAGGCAGCTTGGGGCAGAAACCAGCCCACCCCTGTCAGTTAGACCTGCCTGCAGCCCTCAGCTGGAGATCTCCAGATCACAGAATCATAGGGTTGGAAGGGACTTCAAGAGATTATCAGGTCCACCCTCCTCAAGAGTAGATCCCCAAGTAGCTACAAGCATGTCTGCGTTATGGTCTGCCCATGTTTCCTGGTTTAGGTTTTGATTTTCTTGTTCCTGAGAGGACCATATCCATGAAGAAATTTCCTTTACTTTTTGTCTTCTTCCAGTAACTTTATGTACAAAGGCTTTATGTAAAAAATCCTCGACAAATTCCTACAACTTTTCATATATATGTGAAGATTTTTAGATATAGTTGCATGGATGTGTATAACACAGAACTAGCGTGACATGAAACCATGAAATCATTTTCTGAGGTGGCAAAAATCAGTCTGCCCAAATGATTCTCACACCAGTCTCTGATTCAGCCAAGTTTCTGAGAAACAGTGAATGCAAATTTGTGAAGCAAATGTTTGCAAGATGCCTCTGAGGTCTGCTCAGAAGATGTTTTTAGAAGTGTCTTGGTGAAATTTTAGACAGTTGCATTGCAATTACATGGGGAAAGAAAACAAATTCAGCCTTAATAGTGGCAGTAATGGACGTGTGCATGAACACGTTTTATAGTATGCCTCTCCACCAGCTACACTGATCAGAATTTAGAATGTGAGCCCATCTGCAAACTTTAGGAGAGAGAGGAAAAATCCCAAAAACAATGAATAAGGGCAGCTAAAATAAGCTGTAAGTTGAAACTTTGAATTTCACCTAGAACTGAATTCCAGTCTTACACTAAGTGCATAAAATATTTATTTGGATTCAGGCCAAACCTTCCATGTCTTTAGTGTAAATAAGACATCTCTGTGGCAAGTTTGAAGTCAAACGGCTCTATATAAAATGGCAGCAGCATTAATTAAGCATATACTTTTCTAACCCCTTGGAATTCTATGTCTATTAATCACATGTCAGAATGGTTCCTATTTTGTTGGGGATTCATCAGAGCAGTCCCATTCCTCACGATTACTTTGGCTATAATGTCAAATATTTAAAAGGTGTTAGTGGAGCTGAAGAAAGTCACTGAATAGGATGATAATTTATTACCCTTTATCAAGCTTTTTTTTTTTCTCATCAGGTAAAAGCATGCTGAGTTTAAGTCGTTCCTGGCTTTTCAAGATGTAGATGCTGAACTGATTACTTGCCGTGACTCACCTGACTTTGGGGTGGCTTCTGCTCAGATGCAGGATGGGGAACTGAGCATATATTTAATATAGATGTAGAGCTAAAACACTGATCCTCACTGGGTACAAGGTTGTTTTGCCTAGTCATGTAATTTACAAGACTAATGGCAGTGTTACATTAATTAAAACACTTCAGCTACTGTTGTTTCCCAGCAGCTTGTTTTGTTTTGTTTTATGAACATTTGTGACATTCGATTATCTGAACACATTTAAAATCACAGTGCTGTGATGAATAGACTACCTCTTTAAAACATGTTCTTTTATAATGATAAATTTCAAAAAATCATTATTATTTCACCTCTTCATTTACCATTTATCTGTAATTCTTAGACCTCTCAGTAGCCAGTATATTATTTGGACTCACATTTTGTATGCAGTAGGTTAGCATAAAAGCACTATGGTATGTTCAGCCATCTTGGCATTGTCATTTGAGGCTTTTTTTAATTAAAAGTCTGCCTTGGAGTATGTCAAGTGCTCCTGTATTTTTGCCATTCTTCTTATCTCTATGGCAACAAAAATATTTCAACATTTACATGGGCATCATATTCTTTGCTAATGTACTATCTGAACTGTTTGTATGCTGAGAAGGGGAACAGCAGAGATTGGCTTCTGCTGGCTGGGATGCAGGAGTTGTCAAGACAACCAAGAGGCCTAAGGATGTCCTTACTAGTAGCATTAAATTGAAGCTTTAAATTAATTCACCCGCATGTGTTTTTGTAGCTTATGCTGTTAATTGAAATAATAGGAATGACCTTCCCTGTACATTCAGAGCACCTGTCCTATTAAAATTGCATGTGCTATTTACTTAAGTACACTCATCTATCAGACAAATCTAGCGTGAAATAGGGGAAAATGGAAGACACTTATATTGTACTGCTATGTATTGACTTGTAGTAATAGGAGAAGCAGCTTTTCTTGTGTCAAGCTTGAGGTAGTTGTGATGAACATTTTATTCTGAAACTTCATTTATTTCTGCTTCCCACTCAAGAGCCTTAAGTCTGCATAACTCCAGACACTACAATTTATTCTACACTGTAGAATCTAATTGAAAGGAATAGTTAAAATTGTTTTTGTGGCTTTAATATACTTGAAGAAGCTGAGTATCATGTTTTTGTGTGTGCAAGAGACTGTCTTTTCCTTCTCAGCACAAAAGATAAAAAACCCAAACAACAGGAAACTCTTACTCTTGTTCAAATCATAATCTAGCAGTGACTTAATTTGGGAAGTTGCTTTTAATATCTTTTTCAAAATAATTTTATACAGGAGCTGGTTGAACTTTTTGTGTTCGATCTTTTAGATTTGCACATCTAAGTGCATAGCCACATGGGGGGGAAAGGTTATGTGATGATATGTACATTGGTTTTCCTTCTCAAAACACAATCTGCAAACAGCTGCTTTGCTGAAATTCACAAGTTTCATTTTGATGCTCTTGTATGTCATATATTCAGTCATTGGGCAATGATGGACAAAGGTGTACAAGTTGTTAAAGGGCTGAAAGGACTTCATCCTTCTCTGGAACAAGTTTAAAACACAAGTTCCACCCTGAATCCACCCCAAACACTTCTCAACTCGAAAAGAGGGAAACACACCTCTAGTTGCCATTGCTTTTATACTCTTAGATAGACCATAAAACTATAGAAAATTTGGTAGTATTTGATGCATTGATGGACAAATCTATCTGGTGATGTACACCAGCTGAGATGCTAACCAATAAATGAATGAACACTCAAAGCAGGTTTGTTGGGGAATAAAAAACACTATTAATCTTTCTATATAGATTAGAAAACAGAGAGGAATGATTTATGTGTTACCTTGGGATTACTGGGAGTGCTGATATTAAAATGGGGATCTGATCTCCTCGTGGTTGAGAATGCCAGTGAAGTTTCTTGGGCATTTCTTGCTGCGACAACTGGAGCATATCTCTGAGGAGCTGTGACTCACCTGTCACTGTCATATATCACTGCTTGCAGAAACTCAAATATAAGCCACTAACAGAATGATATCGAAGCCGGTTAAACCCAAATGAGCTGTGTAAACATGAGTACCACAGCACGAACTGGAAACACTATAAATATTTTTGTCTTTGTGAAGGGACTGATTAACAGGAGAGGGCAGGAGGCAGACGGGCATGCTCCCTTATTCCCCTGGCTGCTGTTAGTCTCTCTAAGACTTGCACCATCTCTGTGGCACCTGGTAGAGATGCAGCAGTCCCCACATCAAAACTATGGCTGCGACCAGTTTACTCTATGCATGTTAATGCTTGCTCCCACTGGTATTTGAAACATCTTTAAGTTTAAGCAGCCCATCTGAAAATCAGGCCATTTAATTCTAGGTACTTTAAATATAGATTAAGGGTCTTAAATTTAGGTATGCAGGTTTGAATGTTTTGGATCAAACCTCTCCATCAGCCTGCAATCAACAGTGCTATATAGAGATGATATTGCAGAATAAGACACAATCAGGTCAGAATTATTTGTAGAAATAAGCCCATAACACAATACATTAAGCTCACTGTAAAATACCATTCTTAGATCATAACTGCATATAACATATTTTCCTAAACTTAGACTGGCAAATTCATGGCTAAGGGCAATGGGTCTACATCTAAAAGAAAAGTGTTACTCTCTTTCCAACATGCAGACTCAAAAGGTGGGCTTTAGAATTGATGGGAAGGAGGGGCTATGCTATAGTGGCATTGAGAAAAGTACAATTTGGACCATTATCACTTTCCATCTCTGAAAGAAGGTGGTAGAGGTATAGGGGCAGCACAGTCTCCATAGCATCTCTAGGGTTGGCATCAGACTGGTTAGAGTGCTGGAATCTGTAGGAGGCTGCATTTATAGAGATCGATGCCACCTCACATCCTTCTCAATCTCTGGTTCAAGAAATGGAGACTGATAGCAGAAGAATCTCACTTGAGGAGGTCCCTAACTGCAACCTCCTTAAAGAGTGTCTCACTGATTTCCATGAGAAATTCTCTCAGTGTCTCTTCTAGGGGCATGAGACTTTCTAGCCATTGCGCTAGTACAGTTGAGACTGACAGGGTGACAGGGGTCAAAAGTCAAGCACAGAGAAGAAAAAGGGCTGCCAAAGTAGGTCAGGCATTTCAGGTGGTGTTTGAATGGTGACATCTGCAAACTCAGATGAACGTTCCTTACAGCAAGAAGGAAAATCCACTGGGCTGAATCAAATTCAGCTCCAAAACTCTGAGACATTTGGATTAATTCTTCCATTTTGGACCTATATTCAGACTTCCCACAGTCAGAAATTGCCTACACAACAGTCAGCACGTGCAAATCTGTAAGGGCTATAAAACTGTATACATGGACTAAACCAGCTCACCCTGGCTGCATCTCAGTCACTTGTTAAAATAAAACACAGTACTATTTCATAAATTTGTATGCCCTTAAAAAGCTCTCTAGCACCTGCTATAACTTCTCAATGATGAGCTTTGAAATGTCAGTACAGTCCCAGCTCCAGATAAATGGCTTACAGACCATTACATGATTCTCAAGTATTTATTCCAAAACCTTTTAGCCAGTGTATATAATCTCCCATTTTTCCTCCTATTTTCCCCTCCTCCTCACTCCTGGCCCCCACCCTTTTACCCCCCACCCCCGTTTTGCTCCCTCTTTTTAGGGCCTGGATATGGCATGGGAGAGTTCCCTTATTAAAGCAGGTTGCCGATGTTTTCTCTGTCTTCAGCACCGTGGGGTATTTCATTGACACTCAGGATCTCCTTCAATATTCTCTCTCTGTCTCTCTTGACATTTTTGCAAGGAGGGAGAAAGAGGCTGGGGGAAGGTGCATATAATGCTTCCACTGCTGAGCAGTATGAATTATATCTGCTGGAGTAATAGTGTGAAGTGGCAGGGATCCGTTTTGATGAATCTCATGCTGATTTGTAGCCCCAATTCTAG
This sequence comes from Laterallus jamaicensis coturniculus, assembly GCA_022605575.1. Lineage (NCBI taxonomy): Eukaryota > Metazoa > Chordata > Aves > Gruiformes > Rallidae > Laterallus > Laterallus jamaicensis. Next base: position 10,967,276 of record JAKCOX010000023.1, on the reverse strand, counting down.
CTGTAGGTAACACTGAACACCTGTTTGTAGTACTAGAGAGAGGGAATAAAGCTCTGTACAGTAAATATGCTGTGTACTGTAGCTGTTTGTTTATTGTCGCACGGTAATTAATTTGCAATTATATTTTGAAACATACCAGAAGAGAAGTGCACTGTAATTCCTACCACCCAGAAAGAGGCACAGCAGTGACACTTGTTAGATTCTGAGCTGGCTGATTCTCCCTTCTCTCATCACCGATTGCTTTTTCCTTTTGTCTCAGCACAAACCAGAAGGTTGCAAGAAAGGCTTCTGTAAAGATTTGTGCCTGGATACTAATGGGTCTGTGCTACTCTAGAACAGTAGGTCTTAAACACACACTCACAGACATGTGAAAGAGATAGTGTGAAGATCAAGATGATTTTATCCCTTGCCGTACCACATCTCTCACAGTGTTCCACCAAAGAAGGAAAGTTTGTGAACCCCATTCTTCATGTCCCACCCGCAAAATCCTTGGGTTTTTTCATCCAAACACCTCCTTTGCTTCTTTTTGACCTTTCAGAAATGTCTACCAGGAGCTTTCTTTTTATTGTTCATCCTTCTACCTGCCTCTGACTCTTCTCCCATGAAAACCAAGCTCGTGCCCTCAGTCTTTAAAAACCTTGTAAGCCAACATTGTTCTTAAATACTCTTGTGTTTTATTGCACAGTAAGTTCTCTGTCAACTATTCCTTTTAACAACCTCTCCATGTTTTCCTACAATATGTCTCATGTCTCTGGCTTTTCAAAAATAGACCCCAAAGCAGGGTTTCTGATAGCACACTTCAAATGAAGAGAGGAGCCAGAAGCCTCTGTTTCCCTTCAGTGCCACAGTAATATTGCAAGAAAATAGATGTTGCTGCAGCAAATGTTTCCAATGTAGTTTTGCAACCTAATGTTTGGTTCCTCCAATACAGTTTTCAGAAATAGCTACCACCTAGATTGACAGAAAGTTGGTTGTTTCTTCTTTGCCTTTTCCTCAGAGTGATCTGTTCTCAGGTCCATGCACGATAGCAATGCTTCCAGAACCCTAGTATCTCTATATCTTTCTTCCTATGTTTTTTGATTAGGCTTTCAATTCTTACCTTTCTTTTCTTTCATCTCTTTATTAATATTTCCAGTTTTGATCAGTTGGTCTCAAGTTATTTTAAAGATAAGGATATATGGTTAATTTCAAAATCTGAACTTGAAAGTAGATCCTTATTATTACCCAAAATCTTTAAGCTTTATTGTACAAGCCATTACACTCTTTCTGTTGTAGCTGTCCCATGATTGCACAAAAAAAGCGTCTTCCACTATGCACATTGAGGTTTACATTGTAGCTGAGAATATGGATCTTAAACTGGTAGAGACTGACTTGTTTTATACCAATTTATGATCAATTGGTAATATATGGAATATATAAACAAAAATCCTTTGACAGTAAAATAACAAATAAATCAATATGCCTTAAAGAGTGCTAACTTAATTTGCAATTACATCAAATAAGGAAGAAAAAGAGAAAAATACTAGCTTCCTGTGAAAATCTTCCCAAATACGACATTTCTTTGACATTTTCACATGTGCTGAAAAGTTTCTCCTGAGGAATTCATTTCCATTGCTCTCTCTTGGTGTCCAACAGTGACTGATATAAATATTTTATTAGGGAAACCTGCAGGTTTCTGAAGATTATATGTCTTATCAAGTTGACCCTTATAATTATGTTGTCTTCTGTAACTGTGGGATCTCTTTTAATTTTGCAGTCTTTTTGTAAATATTGAACCATTAAAAAAATATACAATCACAAGCAAAAGCTGACTGTGACTAAGAAAAGGTGTAAACAGGTCTCTTCTGCTTGCTTGGGAAGATTCTTAATCTTCTTGTTGCTGCAGAGATGATGCCTTAATTATAAGTTAGTAACTGGTCACAGTGCAGTGTGCTCTTAACTTGTTAAAAAATCTGCTTTCCCAGACTCCTTTTCATTGTTTAACAACCAAGTTTAATTCAAAGTAATCACATTTTTCTTTCCTGGAACATGGGATTTAATGGGGAAATATTTCAGTTGCTCAGTGAAGGTTTGCAGTTCTGTAAATCTGGGATGAAGGCTGTATATCAAGAAGAAAACTTTGGTGAATTTTTGCTTGATACAGGGATCTTTTGCACTTTTTTTTTTTTTATTAGCTTTCATTTACATAAATCTTTGGCCTTCTGCTGCAATTATGAAACCATTGCTTCTGTTAGTCTTTGCCTCTGCTTTCTGAAATTCATTTACTTAGGGAAGGCTTTGACTGTTCTTTTCTGGGCAGCAGCAGAAACCATGCAGAAGCCCTACAAAAGATGAGGCTGGGAGGTCCTGTGCAGACGTACATGCCTTTGTACCATTGGTTTGATGCCCCAATGTGTCCCAGTGCATCAATTTGTAACAAAGGAGATGAGCTACAATACTAGCCCAGCCACTTAATGAAGATGGGGGATTTGGCCCACATTTGTCTCATTTAAATTTAGTACTTAGCTGACACACCTTAACCAGGGCAATGGTCCTTCTTAGGCAATGGAGATAAATGTGTAGTTCCAGCAAATGTCTGAGCTCTTAAATGAACTGAATCATCCTCTTAAAGCATCTTTTTTTGTTTCCATAGACTACAGGAATAAATACAACTTTAATTAAGACAGCTTGACTCAATGTCTTGGTAGGATCTACCAACCCGGAAATAACAAGTAAGATACAGGGCATCTCTTTCTAAGTTTGCTTGTTTTTAAATATAAAACCAGGGAGAAATCTAATTACATGACAGGGAAGATAGAAGATTAAAATTAGCGATATGGGCTACAATATTACTACAACTTCCCCTTTTATTTAAGACTTACTTAAGAATTTTGAGGAAATGTTTTATAGGAATTATTATTGATGAAACAGCGATGGGCAAGAAACCTTGTATGAAAAGTAATGAAAAAGGGGTTTAAAAGAAGGGGTGACACTGCTCTATTTGTAGATCTCTCTAGACAAGAACTGAGCAGCCTTTTGGAATCCTGTTTGGATGACATGCAAGCAGTAGAGAGACACGTGCAGTAGCAAAGCCTTCATTTTCTAGGCAGACTTGGTCATGCACTGGCAAAGAATCCCACTGGCTTGTGTTAACTCCGCAAGTAAACGATTTTCATAAACACTTGCAGCTTCTCACATTTCCTCAGGTGCACTACTTTTGGTTGTCCAGTGCAATAAAAAGTGGTGGCCTGTTCATTTTCTTTTACTAGCAGCCCAGCATCTTCACTGCCAACATAACTACTCAGCTGGTCACTTCATTTCATTCTAGGGCTCAGGTAGAGCACTAGCAATCAAAATCTTCTTCATTTGGGAACCTCTGTTTTTCTTTTGTCCCTTCTAATATTTTAGATATCCTGTAATCTGCAAAAGGAACTAAAATGGTAGATGAATGAGAAATAATTTTATAGTGCTTTTTGGTTTTTTATTTGTTTTTTTCCCAGCTCAAAATATCTGAAATACTCTGAATTCTGTGTGACCAATGAATTGTTCTTGCAGTATGAGACAGAGTACATGCTTTTATCCCTTGGGATAAGAGGGAGTGTGAAGAAGCTAAAATAATGCTGGGAGAAAGAGCAGACTGATAGGCATCAAATCCAGTGCAGTTTTATTGACAGTGGTTTCTAGAGCAAATTATCGCCAGAACACGTTCAGATTTGTCTTGGAGAAAATATCCTGAAATCTTTAAAGCAAAAAGGCTATGGGAAGAGCTAACAATTGAGCAGTGAAGAGATCTAGGTTTCTGGAGGCTCTTTGGTCTTCTTTCATTGAATTGTAAGTACTCCTAAGGAGCTGCGTACTACCTGGAATTCCTTACTTACTCCCGCCCAGAAGTTTTTCTATTTTGACCTTGTACAATTTCATATGATTCCCTCTACAGTGAGATGTCTTTGCTGGAGACCAGGGTTTCCAAATGCAGATGTAGGTTAAAACAGCACTGCCAAAGGCAACCTGAGAAACCAATAGATTCCCCTGCAAATCTATGGTGTGCCCAAAAGTCAGGAGTTGCGAGTACCTCTGTCCTTTTATGTTGAAACAAGATCTGTTCACCTCAATGCAGATTGTATGACCCACTATAATTAAATTTTTACAGAGCTTTGATTGCTAGCGGCGAGGTGTGAGGTGATAAAACACTATTTCTTATATTCAGTGTTTCAGGAAGTATAGGTTACACACTCGAAACTGATTTAAAAACCACAAATACTGAAGTGGTCTATTTCAATAGCAGCCTCTAAAAAAGTTCTTGAAAAGAGAGGGCCACCTGCCTGCATTCCATGCAGTGAGAGGTGTGGGGGCAGGAAGTGCACATGGTGTGCCTTACAGACAAGAGGAAGTCCCAGGGAATGGAGGGAATAAGGCAGGAACGAAGAATAAAGATGCAGACAGCATCTGCTACCTTACCGGTTTGATTTGATGCTCTCCCTGCAATCCTGGAACTGCAACGGCATCAGTGAAATAGCTGCTTTGAGGCTCCTTTGACTTCCAAAGCATCCTCACTACACAGCTCATTGCAGAGGCAAATAAGCATTATAATTTGCGTGGATGGAAAGCAGTTTAATGGCATGAGCATGGTAAATCTTCACAGTATTGGTTGAAATCTGTGGTGTTTTTCCAAATGCTGTAAAGGCCTCTCCATTTCTAGAAGAACTCCGTGAAACCGTGTGCATAAGACCCGACATGCTGTTTCTGTGATAGCAGTGGCTGTGATTGCAAGTTTTGTAGTTCCTTGAGGTTACAGAAAAGTGTAATTTTTTAAAAAATTTTCTTTTTTATTTAGAGAGCAGTTTCTTGTAATATCCTGTGATTTACAATGGAGAAAATCCCTACCAAAATTTATAATCTTACAGAGCAAGTTAGATCTATACTGTCAAAAAATGACCAAATAAAATGTTATGTTTTCCCATTTTGTGTACTGAAGGAGATGGGGATCATTTAGGCTGTGTCTTAATGCTGTACATGTTGCAGTGAAAGGAAGCCCACTTTAAATAAACACTGAATCCAATTTCAGTCAGCCCTATATCTCTTGATAGCAATTTATTTTTCTTTAAATATGCAGAATGAGACTCGGGGCTTTTCATTTCTTAAGGGATGAACAACTGGAGCACTATGACACATTTATATAATGCTTAATTTCAGAAGCAAGGAAATTAGACAAATGGATATATTGAGCCCAGAATTTAGATCAGGGTTCAGCGTCTGAGCTTAATGTGCTATATTAGCCTTTTAAATTATGTTCCTTTTTTGATGTAGTCTCTATCACCATTACGCTTCCTTACCATTGATGTTCTTCCTCATGTATCTGTTACAAGTTCTTAGCTGTGCGGGAGAGAGAAGCTAATAAGACTGATGTTGATGATAATAAAACATATCCATCACGACTTCTTTCTGTGTTTCTAGAAGGTAGATTGATACCTTAGCTCTTTTTTCCTCCAGGGAAAACTCTCAAAAGGTAAATGTTAGCTGCAGGAATTCATAGTATGGTGAAGGCAGGAAGAAATGAGAAAACTAGAACCCTGTATTACCATGCTTCCTCTGAGGTGTGGCAAAGAGTATTAGAGTTCTGTGACATTAGAACAACATTTATATGACTATACAGAGCTAGTACTTGTGTGGGCTGCAGCATATGAGAAGAGGGGTTATTTTGCAGCTTTTCCCCCAAAACCTTTTCTCCCAGATTTTATTTCTGTGCCCTGAAACATTTCCTTTTGATACCTGCCAACATGGATTTTCTAAGACTTCAAAACTTTAAAAGTTAAATGGTTTTGTTCAAGTTTAACACAATGCTGTCTTCAGATTCATGTTTTTTTCTCTTTTTTTCTTCCTTTAATTAAGCAGGTATTTTTGTTCACATTACCCATTTGAACCAGACAAGTTGAAAACAGATATTATACGTTTTGTTGCTGTTCAATCAACGAGCGATTACTGTACTGTTATTCTTTTTTCCGTGCTGACATTTTCTGATTGTACACGAATGGCTTTCCACCAACCCTCCTGTGTCTTTACAAAGAGTCTAGAACAGCCCACCGTCCCCCAGTGTGCACCAGTTTTATCCGCAAAGGTCTCAGGAAAGTCCACGAGCAGGTAATTAATTTCAGACACGGGCACAGACACTGGGAGGAGAGCAGACATCCACATCAACTGGTCTGGGTCCTTAATTAAGGTGTGATTCTGAACTGTTGCTTTTGGGAGCCCCAGTCCTAGAAAGAGCCAGGAGTCTTCAGAGGGCAATCGGAGCGGCTGTGCTGGTTGCTTAAAGCAAAACTATGTGTGAGCCTCAGGGAAGACAGCAGGTCTGTATCCTGAAAGGTGAACAAAAGCTTATTTTGTGCATTGCTGACACAAGGGCATATAGCTCAACATCCTGCAGCATCAAGCAGAGCTTTGCGGTCACGAGGGTATGCAATGCCCACTGCTTGAGGTAATTTGTCCTCTCAATATATTGCAGTAATGAAATCCAGGTTCACTTAGACTAAAATATTTTCTTTTTGCAGTCTTTTATGAGTTGAAAAATACTGATTTTATAAAAGCTCATTTAGTATACAACAATATCTATTCCTCCAAGAAATTTCTGTTTCTTCATCAGCTGCACTTTCATCAGAGTTTCTCCTATTGGCTAATGTTTGCAAAGTGCTTTGAAGATGAAAGCTTTAAGTGCTTGGTGTTATTACTACTATTATAGAGCATACTGTAGGTATGCAGAATGGAAGTATTCACGGAAAGTAGTTATTTCACATACTCACACTGAAATAACTTGGGCCATGTTTATCCCTGGCATAAATTCAATGAGGCCAGTAGAAATCTATCAGGGTTGAACCTGGCACTTTTTGTTTTTATCTGTACAATTTATATGAAATCAATTTAAGGTCACACTAGGACCTATTTCTGTAAAAACATGTTTGTCTGCAAAACCACTGAAATACCCTGAGAGTCAGTTTTCAATGTCATCCATATCCCCCCAAGTGCTTTCATCATTCAAAAGCTTACCATTAAAGAAAACCTCCTTTATTTTCAATTTGTTGCATTGGAGGAAATGTTTGAAAGCTGTCATCTCCCATGGAAAGGTACTACAACACCGACTTTCAAAGAGCATAAGTCATTTTTAAAAGTGGGCCTTAGACTAGTAAGTTACTCAACTGCTCTTGAAGATTGTGTCCTTTCCAGTAATGTGAAATATCTGTGCACCTTTGGATATCATAATGAAAGCTTTATACATCACTACCCGGTAGTTTACTTGAAGGGTGAATAAAATGAAGAAATAGGAGACTAGGAAAAGCAAGAGGGAAGGCTGGAGGAGCAGGGAAAAAAATGTATTTTTATATAGATTTTGCCACTTGACATAGAATCATAGAATAACGTAAGTTGGAAGTCATCCGGTTCAATCACCCCATGCAAAGCAGGGCAGAGAGAATACAACACATTCCCTTTTGAACAAAAAATGCATTCTAAAGGTCTGGGAAGATTAATTGAGCAAAACCAGCTCAGGGTTTCTTGCCCACAACTCCAACAGCCCCTCCCAGGGTTTAAAAAATGAAGTGGGTAAAACATCTTGCTGGTCATTGTGCAGAACGCTTGTGGATACTTCGTACTGGGCAAGGATTCTGTGCTGCAGGATCCTGCCTGCACTTCGCTGATATATTACAAGCTCTTGATTTCTAGTAAGATCATAACCAAAATCCCCCCAGTGTGTGAGGTGGACACAGTGCTCAGAATGAGTCAGACACCTTTAAATTTTTTCTCAGCTTGGAGGAAGGGCAGGGAATTAATTCATGACTCAATGACACAAGCAATTCCAGTTACTTGTAAGGCAAAATAAGGAAAACTCTACATTTGTTTCCCTGTATAAAATCTTATTTAGTAAAGCCTTCTAAGCACAATAACAACTAGCCTAAAAAAAACCCTAGCTCTGGACTGCTTACTTACTTTTCTTAGCTGGAAGTGCTTAAAAGTGGCTTCTAGTCTCATTAGTAGTGTGACGCGTAGAGGTACTTAAATTGAATCTGCACACCTGAACCTTTCTCATGTTTACAGCAAAGCTATCATGAGATTGCCCAGTTGTTCAGGCAGAATTACTTTTTCCCACCTGGGGGATGATAGTCCACCTTTCCCAGAGCAGAAGCAGCCATCCCTATGTCCCTTAAGACTGCAGCATAAATCATTCAGTGGCATTAGGGAGATGAACATACCCTCTGATTGCCAGAATTAACATAGTCCTGAAGTTATTTTCTGGAACCGTGCCAAAGATCACAAAAACAATGACAATCACTTAAAACAAAACCTTTAAAAGTGCTTAGACTGAAAGAAGAAATAAACTCTTGGGCACAAATGGAGGTGTTTCCAGAGTGTTTGCAAAACCATTTTTTATATGCAGAATGTTCGCAAATTTCAGGTGTGACTGGGTTAAAGAGAGGGAGGCAATCTAATTATGGAAAGAATTGGCCCGTTTAAAACAATAAATTTACAGTTACTAAATTCATAGTAATTAAATCACAGCGTTGCTTCCTTAGGCTTTAAGGATTGGCGATGGAGTTCTTGTAATCCTCTCCTGATCTTCTCAGGGCATCAGGACTGTGGTTTATTGACATGTAATTAGATCAGGATGTCACTACATCAATGTCAGTGTAAACATCACTAAGTAAGTAGCTGATCCTTACGAGATCAGCAACCTAATCTCCTCTGGGATGCCAACAGGTTTTGTTAACACTTAGGCTTAGGATTGTATCTGTTCTTTTAATGCCTGACTCCCAACAGCCCTGGGAGCTTTGACATCCTAAGTCAACCAGCATCTGAAGTTAAAACTAGTTGTATTGATGTTCTGGCAATTGCAATACCTTGTCTGCTAATAGATTTTATTGATTAGAAAACAAACAAACAATGAAATCCTGCTGGCAACACTTTTTTTTTTTTTGTGGGGTGAGAAGGAACAGAATTGGACTTTCCAGTTTGTGTTTTCTAACTGACTCGGTCATCTACTGCATAGGTAACTGAAATTGCTAGCTTTTAATGGCACTTGTATAGTAGCTGGTTTCTTACAGACCTTATTCGTAGCTTGAAAAATCTCCAATTGCCGTTGAAAGAAATCGTATAAAATAACAGGTTAAAAGATTAATCATAAATCATATTTTAAATTGCCAGCAACAAAATCAAAGGCAATTGTTTCACAGGGTGGAGGCTTGAAATAAAGTTTCCACTTCTAAAAACATTTTTCATGGAGAAAAATATCTATACTTTTTTTTTATTATTATTATTTTGTGGGAACAGAAAAAATATCTTAAATGGGATCACTTCAGCTCATCTGATTTGTCCATAAACTGTAAATCCAGTACTGTAGTCAAAAGATTGTCGGCTTTTCTTATTAGAAAGGACTTCATAACACTTTCCAGTGGACCCATGTACAGTTAATATCTATGGTAATAGCCTGGATTTTCTAAGTTAGCTTTCAGACGTGCTTCAGAAATACAGGTTAGACCACTGGGCATTGTGAGCGCAGTTTGAAAAGCACAGCCTGCTCTAAACAGAACTTCCACAGACTTTCATGGAAATTAAGAAGTCTGTTTTTTTCTGAAGTGTTACAATGCAGCTCTGATGCAAAGGAAAAAAGGTGTTGATGTTAAAGGTCTAAATTGCTGCCTGTACTGAATCACGACAGAGCTCCTGTTAGCTTCAACAAGGACTATTTTCTTGGCAGGGACATGGCACGCCAAACATTGCAATTGTGTGACATTCACAACCCTAAACATGTGTAGGTGTTTTGACACAATAATATAAAATGAAGAAGAGCATAAGCATCTGAAGAACAGTAGTTTCAGACAATTGGCGTGCTGAACTGATACCCATTTTAGGTAGCCACTAAGAAGTACAACCTGGTTTAGGTGCTTACAAGGAAGATTAGCAAACAGATACTTCCAAAACTTTAGGAACATTTAAGATTTGTAAATAACCCAGGAAAAAACAGCAGCAGCGTTTGGAACCTAACCAAATTTTAGCATTTGCTTCTAGATTTTATTTGTTGCATCTGAGCACCTGGTAGTTTGCTGAGCAATGAAAAGGAGCGGCCCCGTTATGTCCTTTCTCTAAGCTGTTGGGCACCTTTAAAGAAAGAGGAAAAAAAACAAATCCCCAAACCTTGCAAGCTTTTTGTGCCGGGATGCTGCCCCTGTGGGGAACCCAAGCAGGGAGAATCACCAGGCTACTGCTATTATGCCTGCGGGGTTGAAGCTGGCCGGCTGCTCTTTGTGTCCTTTGTGCTTAAGGACTCGGACTGGTAGTTTTTCATGCGTTTGTTTACTCTGACCTGCATATATATCAGGAAAACTTAGAGAAAGGGAGTCACCTAGAATAAATCCAGAGCATGTGCATGGTAGAACGCTCATTGATGAAGCCAGTCAAAATGACTTGAGAATTTCATGCAGGAGATTCTTTTTAAATTCTTTTCCCTTGGGGGCTAAAGTGTTTAATAGATTAAAAATATATATATTTCCCACTCCTGAATATAGACATCTGAATTAAAATTGATATAAATTTGTTTTAAGCTAACAAAGCCATTAAGTGTTTAAAAGCTGCTATCACTGGAAATCAGAAGAAAAAAAAAAAGAAAGAAAAAAGAGGGGGGGAAAAAAAAAAACCCGAATACAAAGTTAGAAATAATTGCCTCTGGCTGCCTTTGGTCCCAGTCAGATTGAATCTTTCTCAAAAGCAGGGATGTAGGGAAGTAGTGAATGGTCTTGATGGAAAGTGAAAAGTTGACACACTGCAGCATCTACAGGGATGTACTGTAATGTGGAAAGTTGGGGCCTTCTTTAACCTCCTAAAAGAGGAATTCCAGGGTAATTTATTCAAGATTCCTCTCTGTACCTGAATGATTGCCATAAGAACACACTAGTACTCTAATGATATAAACCTGATTGGTAGACAGGGGAAACCCATTTCAGATGTACAAAGAACATGTCTTTCAAGTATGACTTTTAAATTTTATCCAAGTTTAGAAGTTATTTACTGGCATGAGACACATACAGCATTTAACCTCCTTTTAAGTGCATGTTTAAAAAACTGTTTCCTTTTGCAGGTAACACTCAAGTTTAATGAGGTCTTTCAGAGAGAGAGCTTATTGTATTGGAGGTTAGGCAGAGGTTTGGGTCGTTTGGTGGAACAAAGCAAAGGTTTTCGTGGTTTCCACAGCTGCTAATCCTTTAAATATTACTTCAGGGGAAAAAAAAAAAAAGTTCATTTAAAAATGTCCACTTTTTCTGCTTTAGAAAGGAACACAATACTGCAGACATATCAGTCCCTTTTCTATTTGTCTAAGTAAACCAGCTTACGTGAATAAGGGAAACTGAACAAGACCTCTTCCAAAAACACTCCACCAGTCAAAGCTGGAAAGGTCATATTGTTTGAAAATGACTAATGATTAGTTTATAGTTCCTTTAATACACTGGTTCCATAACAATGAAATTAATCTTTAGAGGAAAAACATTAGAAGGTAGTTTACTCCCAAGGGAGACGTGCTGGGGTTTTTTGCTAATAGTTATGATGAGCACTCATCAGGACAGACAGCAAAACCCCAGGATGTCTCATTGTTTAATCAGTTCGGGTAATATCAAGTTGATTAATCAGCTGCACTTCCTTCTGACAGAAGCTGTTCGTGTTTGCAGTGGTGGTAGCGCTCCTCACCTTGCACATCGCTGATCGCAACCAACTCCCGGGCTCTCTGGTCTCCAACACAGGACAGAAATGTTTCATTAAGCTTTTCCTATATTTTCCTGTATAATCCTGTTGGGACTTTTTTCCCCTTGGGTGTTTTGTTTTGTTTTGCTTTGCTTTTGTGGGGTGGGTTTTTTATTTGGGGGGGGGGGGGGGGGAGTGGGTGGTTGGTTTGTTTCGGGGTTTCTTTCTACTGAACAGGAAAATGCTTTGAAGTGAAATCCTTGAAGCGTTTTGTCTGTGTTGTGACTAATGCTGGTGTCTCAAACATGGATTGGGTGATTTAGTGCTCTCAGGGCAGTCAGACCTTCCCTTGACTTCCCTGGGGACAGGATTTCACTGTTTAACTGAAGTCTGTCTTAATTTCTCCAGTAAGAAAAATAATTTAACACTTCTATAGGTGTAAGAAGTCTTCTGCATTTCCCAGCCACAGCACACCCAATTCCTGTTGAGCCAACATAAGACCATTTGTGTGCACACCAAACCAGGGAGCTGTGCTTCTTTCACTTATGGATGGTAACCACAGCAGGTTCCCATCTTCAGGATCTTCCTCTTTTGTGAGGGTAATCCTTGTTGGCACCTTGAAGCACATGTTTGCACAAGCACAAATGAAGCAATATACTTCCATTTATGTAGTTTTGTGCTAAGACAACTTTAAGGACAGGCATATGTGAACGAGAGGCTCCCATGTGAATATATATAGGGAGCATATAACAGGAGGGGATTAAAAGGGTAGACAACAGCAGAACAAGGGGGAATGGATTAAAACTAAAGGAAGGAAGGTTTAGATTAGATATTAGGGGGTGTCCTGGGTTCAGCCCAGCAGCAGGCTATGTTAGCCCTGAGAGTATTCCATACCAATTGCATCATGATCCGACAGGCTGCCCCCCACCTTTGCAGGGGCAACTTCGGACCCAGGCACGGGAAGTCCCGGTCTGGGCAGCCGCAGTGCCAGTTCCGGGGGAGACTCCGGACCTATCAGAACCTGCTCCGGGCACGGGAAGTGCTGGTCTGAGCAGGCGTGTGGGAGTTCCGGCTTCTCTCTCTCTCTTTCGGGATCGGCGTGGCAGGCGGTGGTGAGGGGGGTGCTCGGGGGTGCTGGGCTCGGGGAGTGCTGCGTTTGGGAATCTGAATCGGTTCGGGCACAACTCAAATGACATAGTGTGGGGAGAGGTTTGCACTGTATATAATAGCACTGTAGTTAGTTGTTTTCATACTTTTCCCTGTTGTTTAGTAAACTATCCTTATCCTAACCTTGCAAACCTGTGGGTTTTTTTTTTCTCTGGCTTTGCAGCTAGCTCCGTTCGCCCATCCTCCACCTCTTAAAGTGGTAGGGGGCTTCTGTGTTCTGACCTTTGTGGCCCCAGCTTTCCGCTGAGGTTAAACCACAACAGGGGGAAGTTTTTTACAGAGAGAGTGGTGAGGTGCTGGAACAGGCTGCCCAGAGAAGTAGTGGATGCCCTGTCCCTGGAAGTGTTCAAGGCCAGGTTGGATGGGACCCTGAGCAACCTTGTGTAGATCCAGGCCTGAGGTTGTTGGCCCTGCCTGTGGCAGGGGGGTTGGAGCTCTATGATCCTTGGGGTCCCTTCCAACCCAGACCATTCTATGATTCTATGATTCTATATTGTGTATGTGAGAACTGGTCCCTAAACTGCACTTCAAGGGCTAAACTCGGTGCAAAGGAAAGATGTCCAAATTAATTTTTTTAAGCATTACAGTGGTTGTGCTTCAATGATAAGAAACGTGTTATACATGGGTATCATTTGGAGTCCGTATAGCACATATATGCATAAGTTAGAGTGGAACCTGGTGAGCCATGACAAATTCTTGCATGGTATGACCATCCATGAGTCAGATTCCTGAGCTTACCACAATGCAATGAGCCTGAAACTGTGAAGAAGAGAATTCTGGTTTTAATTTGTAGGGAGCTAAGTTCAATTAAATACAATATGCTATATTCAATTAAATACATATAGCTTGGGTGTTGTAATGGATCATACCAATACTTTTTTAAAGTGAAAACTATTTAAAACTCTCTTATCAATTTTGATTTATACCAAGTTGTTCTGAGAGCATGAAAATGCTCATTTATCCATTTTTTAAGCAGGAAAGAAAATTATTAAATGGCAATAATGATCAGTGAAATTCTATACACCCATTTACTATTACTATCCAATAATGCACTCTAATGTTTAAAGTGTCCATTGGTGACAGCTCCAAAGCAGATCACTGGTGCTGGGTAGCATTAGAGTGCTTCCTTTTTAAAATAATTTGTTGCACATTTTACATGGCTCTACTAAGGCATCATGCTTTCTTTTTTTTTTTTCTGTGTATCGGGTGACAGGTTTAAGGAGGGGGCAAATGAGTAATATAAGTACTGCCAGATTTTAGGCATTTGTTTTTGGAGTTCTTGAAAGGGTGAGCTTGAGAAACATGCAAACTATAAATGGAACTTTGTGAGATCTAGAAAAAAGAAGCTTATATTATTGGATGTCATCGTCTTCTGTCCTCTCCATTTGCCTGCTTCTATATGTGTCTTCTTTTGTCTAATTGCACAATAATCATAAAGTGATAATGTTTGCAACTTGCAATTCTTATGAAATTGTGACTAAAAGAACAAATGCATGTGCATTAGCATGTGCTATTATCCCATTAGGGATGGGAAGAGAAACATACCTTTGAATTTCAACATCAATGCATTAAATTGGAATCAGTCATTTAATGGACAGAGATGGGAGAAGAAAGGATATCTATTTTTTATGTGTTCTTTTTATTTCTTTAAAAATTATTGAAATAGGATACTCTGAGAAAAGTCAAGTCATCAGTGAGTATTTAAGAACACCTCCAGGCAAAACTAAAAAACATCAGTTGCTATAGAGGTGGAATTTCCAGAGACTTCATGTTCTGGCTCCTTGTTAAAACTCTGAGATAATTAGCTAGTTTAGCTAGCTACCTCAAATCCCAACAGATATGAGAACCATTTAATCCTTCTGAGAGAGAAAAAATAATTTATTTTCTTGGTGTGCTTGCTTAAACTGATCAATAAATACTGATGTCACAGTAGGCAAAACTTAACAGTAGATGGAACAGGGGAGTTTCATATTTCCCAGGGTTACTTCAGGCCAATTTTCTCTCCTTTTGCCTTTTTTTTTTCTTTTTTCTTTTTTCCTTTTCTTTTTTTACCAGACAATGTCCTAATCTGATGTTTGGTTATTGCCTTCTATCAGATTCCCATAGCTAAGCCTTGAGTGCACAGACATTTCTGCATAAATGCAGATCCTGTGCGGACAAGAATGTGTACTGAAACCAAGTGAATCTTCTGGTCCAATGAGACCCTCTCTTTGTCTTCAGAACTGTGGATGTCACTGAAGAGCAGGTACTTCAGCTTACAAAATGCTCTGAAATCTTGAAGATAAGATACATGTGGGAGGTACCTGTGAAACAGAAAACTGAGAAGAAATTGAGACTTAGATACACATTGCATCCATATTCACATCCAGTCTGATTCTTCCTCTTCTGATCAAGAAAGCAAAATAAGTAACGTTGGACTCCAGCCTACCATTTTCCAGTTTAACCTTCCAGAAGACATTTAGAGTGGATGTTTTACTTGAGATAAGTCTCTAATATAATCCTAGTCTTCATTTGCTGTTGAGAAACAAGTAGTAGGCCTTGTTGTTATATGCGCACTGTGTGAACTGATAGGGCATGGCTGTATTATTCAGATATTCCTTAAAATCCATCTTTAACAAGACTTCTTATTTCCATCTGGAATAAGGCAAGGTCTTGCACATAAATCTTGCCCCGTGGAGACATGGTATGTGCAGAGTAAGATGAACTCTCCTGCTGCAGAGAGTTGTTATTTATGTATGTTCCATAAGCAACATGCGCACCCCTTGCAAGAGAAAAATCCTATGGAGAAAAAGCTACTGATAGAGCTGTGCAAACCTTGAATAGCCAAGTCCTAACAAGTTCTCTCTGTGCTTTAGAGGGGTTTGCTAGAGACTTTTTTTACTTCCCCTCTGTGAACGAAGAGGTACCCTGATAACCCCAGAGGAATAGTAAAAAAGGCCATGCAGGTCAATGGATGCCTTTGCACTGGCTTCAGGAAGCTTTCAGTCATGCCACGCTGTGAGAGTTGTTGTGCTTCCAGTGTTCAAGGGGTCAACATTTTTTCAGAAATGCATTTCCATTAAAAACTTCATTTTTGAAGAGTCATTAGTTGTACAGTTTGTCTTAGATGGAGCTATAGCTTGCTCTCTGGTGTTAATATAGATTCAATTTTTAAAGTGTGTTTTTAGGTAGGTTTCAGGGAACTGAGCAGACGTACAGCAGTACAAAAGGGAAGCAGGTAACATACATTTGAAAGCCAGCAAATGGGTATATTTAGTCACTTTGTCTTAATATTTAGTAACAAACCATGTGTTCTATAGAACCTTTTTAGGACCTTGATCTTACATATGGTTAATTCTGATGTTTTCAAACTTTTAAACTGGTTTTCTATTCCTGACCCAAATTCAAATTTCTTGAGATTTCTTGATTAGAATTTGAAGACTGTCCTGCTATGCTGTCTGAATGATGGGAAAGAAAACTTAGGTTATCAATACTGAGTATGTGCTTGTCCTGGTTATGTCTGAGATAGAACTAATTTTCTTTCCAGTAGTTGGCATACTGCTGTGTTTTGGGTTTACGAGAAGAGTAATGTTGATAACACACTGATCTTTTCAGTTGTTGCTGGGTAGTTTTTCTCTGCACTAAGGACATTTGAACTTCTCACACCCTGCCAGGTGCACAAGAAGCTGAGAGAGCATGGTCAGGACAGCTGACGCAGCCTGGCCACAGGGATATTTCCTAACATACAGTGTCATGCTCTGGATCTGACTGGGGAGGCTAGCCAGGAGGCAGATTCAATTCTCTGAAACAAACTGGGCATTGGGTTGGGTTTTTTTCTGCATGTTGTGAGCAACTGCATTTGTGCTTCAATTGCCTTTATTTTACTGTTGTTATTGTAATTATCATCATCATCATCATCATCATCATCATCATCATCATCTTCATTGTCATTATTACTCTCTTCCTCTGTTATCATATAAACTGTCTTTATCTAAACTGTGAGGATTTTTTTTCCATTTTCTTCCCCAACCCTTTGAGGGGAGGGCGTGGGGAGGTGAGCGAGTGGCTGCCTGGTACTTACCAGCTGGGGTTAAACCGTGACAGCACTGGAAAGACTAACTATGCCTGGAAAGACTAACTATGCACATTCAATCAGCACAGTGGAAAAAATTGAAAAAGCTGCAAAAAGCTGCATATTTCTTACCCCTGATTTTATTTGTCAATAATGCAAATCCAGAATAAGGACAATCAGAAATTTTTCACATAAATAATACTTCCTAAGGAACAGTATTTTTGCAAGTATCAGAGGGTTGGAGGCTAAAAACAAACATCTGGGAATATGAAATAGTCTCAGGAAAGATTTTAGGGGAGCCTGAAGAAGCCTGTCCTGTCTCAGGCTCTCTATACCATCCTGCATTGGTCTTGGCACTCGGGGTGAGGACGTGTGTCCTTGAACAGTGCCAGGATTGTTCACTTTCACACACTAGATCATGCTACAAATTTAGATGCTAGATCCAGTAATGAACAAATCCCAAGTTCTTGTTTTGTGATTTGACATATTTTTCACCACAGAGGGAAATGTGAGTTAAATTTTAAATTCTTTGCATCCAGAGCCATGGTCCTACAGTCTTATCCTTAAAAAAACTCCAAACAACTACATAAAAAAACCCAACAAAACAAACCCTAAGCTGAGATAGTCATGTAATCACTTCAGATGGGAGCTTTAAGAAAGCAAACAACATTAGAAATCACAAGACTCAAAATGAAATCATGAAAGTGGACAACACTGCAATTTACATGAGACATCACATGTCTCTCATTGAAGGCCATTATTACAAAATCTTCTGTAAATACCAGTTCCTTTCCTATCCCTTTCTGTTGCTGCTGCTGTCAGTTTTTGCTTTTTAGATATTTTCTTGCTGTACTATTCTGGTTTTGAAGGGCAGGGGAGAGAGTTGCCCTCACCTAAGTCACACAACATATAACTCCCTTCTTTCAGAGTTAGGGGAACTATGTACCTGAAGTGAGAAACTCTTCCACCTTGCTGCAGAGGATTAAGTAACTTCTGCAATGTGGTGTGAAAAGAGACAACTCTTTCTTTTCTTTCTCTTTCTTCATTTTTCTGGTCTTCTACTGTCCAGCTACCTGCTAGACCTACTGCTTTCCAGATTCACTAGCAGTTAACCCTAGAAGATTGACAGCATATCACTGTTAACCATGACAGACATTAGGCAGGTTAACAGCAAAAAACACCAGCAGTCCATATGCCTACATCCAGACCAGCAAATGAAATGTGCTGACACAGTCCTCTAGTATTGAGGCCAAGAGTCGCAGAACCATCCATGCCTGTGACACTAGATCCAAGTCAGGGTGGCTACATTCAAACAAGCACCTAGAATTGGTGCTGGGCCCAAGCCTCTACCAGGAATGGTCCCCAAGCACGTCTGGGAGCAGAACAGGAGGAAAACATTGACCAATGCCATGCCAGAAACCTGTCACACCTCCTAGCAGTACAGGGAGTCAAGCTCTACTGCCCTTTCACCAATAGGGAGGCAGCCCATGTCATTAGCATAGCTAATTGCTTGCCAGTCCTAACTTGTCCATAGGCACAACTTCTCGTTTCTTCCCTGAGACCACCTAGCAGACAGGCAGAAATGAAAAGCAATGAGAGAAGGGACATGCATCTTCTCTGGCCCTGAAGCCAATGTGGTGCACGTCTCCTGCCAAGGCCTGGAGAGGATACTGCCTGTTTGAAATACCCGCATTTGCTTTTAAAGCATCTGCTTTATTTCATTAATTGTACATGTAATTAATATCTGTGCATTGATTTGAGGAATGGTTTTAATGATGGGGAAGGGAAGTTCTGCATCCCTTTCAAGCAGAGGAACGTTTGATGGGCTGGATGTGTCAGGCCAGAGAAATGTGCATTTACTGTGAGGAGGTGGGTTATTGATTCTCCAGGGGTGCTCCAGGCTGACAATGACGTCTTTAAAAAATGATAATAATCTGGGTTTGGGATGGGACATGATCTAGGAAAAAAGATTCATACAAGGCACTTCCAAAGAATCAGAAATAAAAGGTAAGGAATTTTCTTGAATACCCTGCATGTACCATGTAGAAGAAGCAAGCCAGTTCACCTTAAACATCTCATGCACGTGTGCGTTTCTGCCAGAGAAAGGATGATGGCACCTTACCCTGGGTAGTTGTACATTTCTTCAAATGTACAAGTCAGTAACCATGGAAGAAAACCCAGAGTGTTTTGGTGAATCTTAAGTATGTCTTGATTTGAGAATCTTGATTTCCACTTTTTCAAGAACTCCCAAAATGGATAGTCCTCGTTCTGCTAATGTGAAGTAAGGTGAAGGACTGGTAGAAATAATTGGAGAAATGATTTTCTTTATAAGAAATAACAATTGGGTTTGGCTGACATGATAGGAATGTGTGTGTGTGTGCCTCTCCCTGTAGGGTGATGGAGCACTGGGACGACCTGCTCAGAGAAGTTGTGGAGTCTCCTTCTCTGGAGACATTCAAACCCACCTGGATGCATTCCTGTGTGATTTAGTCTAGGTGATCCTGCTCTGGCAGGGGGGTTGGATTAGATGATCTTTTGAGGCCCCTTCCAACTCCTAATGTTCTGTGATTCTGCGATATGTATGTGTGCATGCATAGGTGTATGTAAATGCAAGTGCACATATAAGTGTAGATATATATAAGAAGATACTAGTGTACTTCTAAGGTAATGTAAGGTCACATAAGGCCAGGTGTGTGTGTGTGCTTCTTGGATCATTCAAGAAGAGAACAGAAATGACATGATATAGTTTAGGTATTCAACTATGCAGCTCAACTGGATAAAAGTCCAAAGTCCCAGTAAAAATATCCTACAACAACCAATAACCATAAAGTGCTAATTAACAAAGAATCTAATTTACATGAATTACAGTTGAATAAATAACGCACCAGCATTTTTCATCAAACTTAGCAAAAGAGTGTAAAGCTGCAAATTTGCAATGAAGTCTGTTTATGGGTTGTACCAAAGCATATGTAAACAAAAAGACAGGCTTAACCAACTAGCTCTGGAGCAGATCCTAAAATAAATGTTGATCTGTTAAAAAGCATAATTAGGAATGCTTTAGCAAAAAAACCCAAAACCAAAACAAAGCAGAGAAACTAAATATGAGAAAATATGAAAGACTCCACTTAATTTTACTGAAATAAGTGAATTATTGGCCCTTGACATATCACTATCCTAACTTCATAAATTTCCTTCAACTATAAGATTATTTTTGCATCAAGATGTTCTGAGATCTTCAGGATCTGTGACGATAAATCTGCAGTTCCCATCCAGTCTAACAATAACTGCAAAGAAAACAGCAAGCCTGGATGATGATTTCATATCTGTTATCAAAAATTGTATGGTACTTCTGACAATAATTGTGGTACTTCATCTTTAGACTAACTTTGGGACTCTCTGTGGTAGTAATACTATTTAGAATATTCACTCTGAAAAATGTGCATTTAGTCAAAGGAACTTTACTGCATTTGCTACGTGATGCACAGTGTTTCACTTCACCACTCCTCACAACCTCTGGAAGTGACGTCTTTACTGGAAAACCCTTTCTCCGTGATATACAAAACTGCTTCAGTTTGTGCTTGGAATATGCAAGGTAGATGATGTCATACATTTAGTCTTCTTGAATAATTTAACTGTTTTCTGGATCCTGGACTTTCAGAAGAGGGTTTTTTTTGTCCCTGCCTGGTAGAATAATGAAGGAGTCACCATACCTTTACTCTAGATTCTGCAAAACTGCAGAAAAAGACCTTCTTTTTGCATTTTGGGGATACAGATCATAAAATGCCTATTTTATCAATGGAAATGTCCTTATATCTCTAGTTGTTTTCAGGAATCATGATGGGAATGGACATTAACGCTGTGTAATGATCATGACTGCATTTCAGTGCTTCCCAAGGAATTCTTTTTCCTTTTACATTTTCTGAACTTTCATTAATTGTATTCATGAAATGCATTAATTTTCATTAGCATAGTGTATGATGACTTCTCCTTAGTTACAGCTGTATAATGAACTTTACACTGATGAATAGGTTTTTCTCTTTTGTGGGATGGTAGGGACAGACAAATATGCAGTGAGTTTCCAAGTTGCCTTATTTTACGCCTAAGTAGAATTCAATATTAGTCAGCAGTTAGTGTCATTTGAAGTGAGCAGCTCCCACTCTGCCCCAGGACAAGAAAAATAAAAATAATTAAAAAAAAAAAAGAAATTAAGAAGAAAAAAAAAACCCAGGGGAAAAAACCTCCTTTAATTTGTCAATAACAAGCCATACTTGGCCTTCCTGAAAAAGAAACTACCGTTCTACAGTTTCAAATAGCTGGAAATCAAAGTGCCATTTCAGTAAAGGCTGGTGAAAGTAGACAGACAACTTCATTTTGTAGACCTGTCACTCAGATTGTTTCTGTCAAGAGTAAACTCACTCCAACGAAACACCCACTTACACAGCGGTATTGTAACTACATATTTAATACAGTGAGGCTTGTCCTTTAGTCCTGGGACAGGGATACTGCAGCATGCTATGCTGCTCTGGAAATGGTCAGTCACTCAGCCGTAGGTTACTCCAACTCAAAGTTAGGCTGAGGACCTAATGCAAGGAACATGTTTGTCCCAGGCTTTATAACTGCCCATAGAGGGAAAAGCTCACCTTCAGAAAACATCTGAGATTGCTGTCAGGCTGAAGGCTTTCCTCTTAATTGACTAAAGAGGGAAATGAATTTGGCCCTAACTTAGCTCTCCAACTAGGTATCTGTGGTGGGTTGACCTTGGTTGGATGCCAGGCGGCCATCAAGCTGCTCTATCATTCTCATTCTCAGAGGAGGCAAAATTTAACAAAAAGCTCGTGGAATGAGATAAGGACACTCATCACAGGCAAAACTGGGTCACAGTCTCCTTCAGGTGCCTCCACCTGCTCTAGCATGGGGTTCTCCATGGGTTGCTGCAGCACTTGGAGCTATTCCTCTTCATTCTTCTTCAATGACGTGGATGTCTGCAGAGTTGTTCCTCACACATATTCTCACTCCTCTCTCTGGCTGTGATTGCTCTTGGTGTTTTTTCTCTACCATCACTGATGTTCCATCTGGCATTGGCTCAGTCAGATGTAGGGGAAACTTCTAGCAGCTTCTTAGAGCTGTCAGGGCCTAGAACAGGCTGCCCAGAGAGGTGATTGAGTCACCACACTCAACAAGCCCCTATGTCTTAACTCTCTCAGCCTGTCTTCACTGGAGAGGTGCTCCAGCCCTCTGATCATCCTTGTGTCCCTCCTCTGGATTTGCTCTGACAGCTCCATGTCTTTCATGTACTGAGGACACAAAAGCTGGATCCTGTACTGCAGGTGGGGTCTCACATGAGCAGAGTAGAGGGTAAGAATCCCCTCCCTTGACCTGCTGGTTATGCTGTGTTTGGTGCAGTCCAGGATACAGTTGGCTTTCTGGGCTGTGAGCGCACATTGCAGGGTCATGTTGAGCTGGATTTAACAGAAGGCAGATAAACCTCTTGCACTTTAGCTGCTTCCTATAGGAATTTTGCTGCTGATGTAAGCCAGCATATGCTCCTTGATGCTCCCAATATTGCTCTAAAGTCATACTGTATAAAAGCACCTCAGACTTCTTTCCCATTCTCCTTATCCTCAGCGGAGCACAGCTCAAAACACAGAAATTTTTCTCCCTGGCTTTGCATTGAGATTATGCCTACTGAGTTGTACAGCAGCACCAGAACGTAAAATGTATCGAACTTGGCAAAGTGCCAATGATATAATATCAAGGAAAACAATTACAGTGTGCTATATTGAACTGATACTGACATCTTTAAGTAAAATACAGTATAGTTATTCTGACTGAAGTCCATTTTATCCTTTGCTTGTGAAGATCAACAATTTCATTCCTTCCTTTCTTTACTGAAACAACCCTTGATCCCAAATTGACCTATTCTGAATTCAAAGGTTTCTATACAAGCATCATAAACAGCAAGGTAAAGCTGCAGTTTTTATCCTCCTGTTCAAAAGTATCTCATTAAATTCCCTGACGAAGGAAAAAAACCACAAAGTTCTGAGAATTTTCTTTAAGCAGAGAAAAGGTGTGACACAAATCAAGGAGGAAAAAAAGCAGGTTTATGTGGTACAAGGATTTAAATGTCATTCCTGGCAGGAAGTAAGGACATATTTGAAAAAGAATACTAGCAACACAACTTCACAGCCCAAAAGCCAACTATGTATGAGGACTACTGTATTACATTACACAGCAATGACAGGTACCACGTAACTACGACAGAGCTGCTAAGTTACAAGAATGACTGTGAAATTCCAGGGACTCTGAATCCTAGAGTAGCTATTTTTATTCCACTGAATAAACGTCTGTCCTCTGTAAATAGTTTGTGTTTGTCCATGAAAGAAAAAAACTTTTGGCTTTGCATCAAATTTCTACGGCTCTTATTTGGCAAAATGCTTAATTCTAAGATGCCTAGCACTCTGTGAAACAATAATAAAAATTCCATGGGTATAAAATTCTTTTTCTCATTCTTATTCCCTGTTCCTTAGAAGTCACTTACAATGTATTTTCAGTCAGTGGTTTTGATACTAAAATACATATAAATAATTGACTGCATCCTGTAACAAAAAAAGACTCGTGTGAAAAGAATGGCCCTTACCCTATTCACTGAACACAGAATCAGGCCGTTATTGTAACATTGCTTTTCTAGGGCTATAGGGTACAAATACAGCAAGCATACCAGAGCTCATTTTGCAGGCTGAGAAATGCAAAGGATTTTTCTCATCCGAAACAGAAGCAGGTGAAATGTTTAAGTTATTTTCTACCTTTCTTTTTCTCTCAAACTGATAAAGGAAAAAAAGCTTATGTCAACTATGACAGCTTATACTGAAAAGCACAAAATATATCGTTGGATCTATAAAATAATATCTTCAAAGATGTTATTTGAATCTCTACTTGCAGCAACCCATAAACAGCTGAATGGCAGATCACTAATAACCCTGACCAGACTGGCCAAAATTCTGCTGGTCCATTTCAGTCTGATTTCTAGTCTTCCCTGTTTTCCTAGAAGTGTATTTAACATCTGAATGAGCAGCTCCCTCACAACTCTCTCCTAACACTTTCTCTATTGTTCTCAAGGGTCACAACTAATAATTATTACTTCTGAAGAAGTTGGTTTTTTCCTGTAGTGAGGTGAACCTAAAAACAAAACCCAAAGAGTAGAACAATCCCCTCAGGACAACATTATTCAGTTTTAAATTGCTCCCACTAGAAGACTTAGAATTTTACACATATCCAGACTTGCTTTTATAATAAAAAATAAATGTTCTATAAGTGACAGTATCATGGGAATATCAACAACACTGACATAACTCTAGTCAATTTTGTGAGGGAAATCGGTGTTCCTTGAGCTCCAAATTTCTTCCTTTCCCTTTTCACACAACTTCCTGAGTCACCAGCAGTTCTCAGCTTGGCTTTATTTTTCAACATCCATTGTTCAATAAAGGCTATTTTAGCTGCATTCAGCTTCTCTATATGTTTCCTCATTTGGAACATGGTTTCGCCTCTTCTTATATGCCACTGCCCATATCAAGCACATCCATCACATTTAATCTGAAGTATTCTCAAAGTCTGTACTCACTCAGACCTCTACGTTTTCAAAAGGAGATTTCCATTTTTTCCCTTTGATGTTTATGACCCATTCTATTTTTCTCTAAACATTTGATGCATCTGTGAGGTGTTCCTTTGCTAATCACAAATTAAGTATCGTCATAAAGATGACATCCTTTCCTAGAAAAGGTATGTTGCCCAAAAGACATGGGGTACAGCAGTTCCACACATCAATAATATTTGATGTTTGTTATACAAAATGAAGAAACTGTAGCATAGAACAAAGAAAATGGGGATGATACATTGTAGGTGAGAAACATGGGTTGTGAAATGCTAAAAAGCAACTTCTCTTGCCTTGAAGAGGCTGTAATTTTTTAATGCATATTTTACGTGTACTATCAGAACTGCAGCTCTTGATGCAACTATGGCATGTCTGTTGGTACCCATTCTCTTGCGTTAAACTGCAAACAAAACCTGTAGAGGCTACAATCAATACCACAGCAATCTTGTCCCAATCCCTTCGGTTGCTGCTTTTAAACAAAGAGAAATGTAAAAATGAGAGCAAAGCCTTAAGTGGCAAGAAGGCATAAAACCAAGCAGGGAAGGAATGAATCAGGTGCGTTTGTTTCTTCCCAAAGACATTCTTCTTTAGTCAGGCAAACATGAACAGAAATATTCATCAATCTCAGTGTAAAATTTTAGCTTTTTTAAAAATATCCTAGGTATGGGGGGGGGGGGGGGGGGGAAAGAAACACTTAAGGTTGTTACGTAGGGTAAAGCAGCATAAAGCATTCTCTTGGACAAAGCAGGTGGCACAGCTTTTTTTTTAAATGGGATTTTAGAGACTCTACTTAGTGTAATAGGGAAGTTGGTTTTGAGTTATTTACACAAGCTTCCTCAGATCTCCACCTGGGAAATTATACGCAGATTTTTGTGCCCGCAACAGCTAAAGTTACAATTCTCACTGCTTTATCTGCAGCCAGGAGTGCTGACTGTGCAGGTTCGTACGCTGCAAAGGCACACTTGCTCAGAAACGCGCGGGGCACTTCGCTCTTTCCCTTTCTTTAATTTCTTTACTTTGCGTTGCTGAGAGGGTTAGAGCAGATTTTTGGTTCACATAAAAGTGTACAGTGTTAACTAGGTGACATATGGGTGGATGAAACGTTACTGATTGTCCACTGCAGCCAGGGAGGCCGAGTTTCCATAGAGATAAGAAGGAAAAGTGCTCCATGCAACCTAATTGGTATGCATCTCCAGATCAGGTTCATTGTGCTTTTGCTAATGACAGGGTTGTCTCAGTAATAAGGATGGTGCACTGGAGAAATTTGCTGCCTTGGTATATTTTTCCCTGGCAGAAAACTACTTAGAGACTGTAGTCAGTAAGAAGAGTGACTGGCAGGCTGAAGGGGCTGCTTAGCAGCATATGGGGGAAGGCTGGCGCTCTGTGCCACATGCATATGGCTGCCATTAAACTCCAGCTTTGCGCTTTGTGTATTTCTGGTCCCATGCCAGTAAGCCCACCTGCTGCAAGAATACTTGTAAAGCACAACTCAAAAGTGATTGAAAAGCTACTAGAATAAACTGTAATAACACAGTGCTTCACAGATGGGACATAATTGCAAGCTAAAGTGTACAGCCTCTGCAGTAATGAAAACACGAGCCATTAAATTAAAATCATAAGGGAAAAAACTATAAAAGTCTGTTGAATTTTTTTTCTAGTTTTATTGCAAAACTTCAATTTTCTTGCCCTCATTAATCAAATACCATAAAACTACAGTGCTACTTTGTCTGAGTGAAGATTCAGGCAATTAAAATGATGAATGTAGATTAAAATGATGTAACTTTTGTTATATACTTCCTTGGATAACTTAAGCTTTGGGCAGTGTTAGGAACAGAAAGCTGACATGAATCTATCAATTTGCAGATTAAAGTACTGTTGGGACTTTGCACTTAGAATTCACTTGCAAAAAAGTTGGTTTGCAAGGAGAAAAGTGCAAGCATGGATTTTGCTTCCTTAACATTTTCTTTTCGCCCTTTAAATAATACTAATTTGATTTTTCAAAAAAAAAAAAAAATTAAAAAAACCCACCTCAGACTTTAAAACTGTGTAAACACACAAAACTACTTGAGCAATATCAAAGCAGTTTTAATTAGTGGTAGTGTGGTAATAATGAAATCGCTAATCTGACATGTAATTAGTTGTACGGTGTGTATGAGTGTTATGTGAAGCTGAATGGGCTCAGCAGGGCCCTAATACATTCTGGCCTCTCAAGGCGTTCTCTAGTGGAGAGAGGCCTGACAGAGCCATCTTTGTTCTGTTCCCTTTCTGTGGGTGGGCGATGCAAGGAGAAAGAAACATTTGTTTCACAGTAGTCACCGAAGTAAACAGGCTCTAAAAGCCTTTTTCATTTTTAATTATGCATTTCTCCAACACCCATCATAGCAAAGTCCATAGGACAGGTTTTAAGCAAGGCGAATAATGCCCAACTGGTTAAAAATATATAGAAAAGTCTACTTAAGGGAATATTTATAAATTTACCATTTTATTTCGTCTTTACAAGAGTGTCTTTCCCCCCCTTTTAAAGGATGAGCACATTCCTAAATGCGCCGTTTATACACAGTTTATACAGGAGATGCATTCGATCTAGCAAAGACTTTGGCAAACACTAGAGGTGCTAATGAGCTTCCCACAAATGTTTGATTCCCATCCCTTTTCTCCTCTGGAACTGGCCTCAAAAAAGAAAAAGAAACAAACAACCCTCTGAAGAGATAGCACCCGTTCATTAGCTGCCTGAGAACTCATAGCAATACCAGATGACTGGCATTTCTTAATATACTAGTGCTCAAAAGAAATTGTTTTTTCTAAAAGACTTGCCAGGATTAAGGTATATTGGCAGCCTCCATGTTACGATCAAGCTTCCTAAAAGTATGTCTAGTAAAGTATGATTGTACCCCAGAGAATCTGGAGAATGATTCAGGTAAGCACAATAGTTCAAAACTAAAATAAAACGGCTGGCTCTATTTGCTTTTGCAGAGTTGTTGGGTTTTCTTTTAGTGAGAGAAGGCAGCCAGGCATATTTTCTCTGAATGAGATCGGTTTGTTCTTGAGTAAACAGAACATAGCATGTTTTGCTCACACTTGGTAAATTTAAAGCTTGCTTGAGTGATTAGAGTGTAATTATTGCCAAGCAGCAATATCCAGGTGCAGACAAATAAACACTGAAGGCAAAGTGCTTACAATCAGTTGCTGGTTATTATTACTACAAGTCAGGCTCTAATGCTAGTGTTTATTAACACAATACAGGTATCTTCCCTGAATCAGATAATTTAATCATTACTCTCCCACTGGTGTGCCGATGCTTGTATTTTATCAATATTTTTACTAATAAATATTCTTATTAGCCTTCTATTATGGCTATAAAACCACCTAGATCCTTTCTCTTCACTTAGGAGTGTTCCTCTGACATGGTGTGTGTACATCATGACAGAGAGCTATACCAGGTAGTGAGAAATGATATGGAAAACTTGTCAGGGTGTGCTGTCTCTGAGTTATTTGTTTATTTACTGCAAGCATCACATGAGATCATCAGGGACATCTGAATGGGCAATTTTCTATATAGACATTGCTTTTATCTACTTTGAAGAATCCCATCACCAACAGAAGTGAGTCATGTCTAACTTTGTGTTGCTACTGCAAACTCCATCCATTTTTCAAGCATTGGCCCCAGTTCTGTGGGCTGGGAATCAATAGGGATATCTACAGATAAAACAGCTAGATTTTTCAGAAATGCTCCCTCTTTTTCATGCTTGTCCTCACTCATGCCGGGTTTGACTCCTATATAGGTGGGAGCAGTAGTGGCAGCCTGTGGGTTGTGAAAAGGCCAGAGGTTTGTGCTTTTCTGTCTCAGATTAAAGCCACATAAAGTGGAATGGCATGGACATGGTGCATCAATAGCACTGGCCCCGAATAGCTGACACACAGCAGCTGAAAAAAGCCCAAACCTGAATGACTGCGTTGTCCATTGAAGCTGTGAAGGTATTAATTGAATTTTTCCCCTGACAAATGTGACCTTCTCATTTCATAGGCTATAGCTGTTGGGTTGTTCAAAACATACTTGTTTGTTCTGAAGTCGTAGGTGGGCTCCGCGTTTCTCAGACCTTTTCAAAGACAGTTACTTCAGCACCTCAAAAAGCTAGGTCCCACATCTTTGATACAAAATGCTCTGTCTGGACAGGGTGTGAGTGAAAATTTAACACCACTGGGCATTAAACATGCGTTTTGCTGAGATGGTGCCAGTCCTGGCATGGCATGTGTGAGCAAGGCTAGCAGAATTTGGCACTTTGCAAGATTTCCTATCCAAACAAAAAATTGCAAAGAGCGGGGTTGGTAGAAAGAAGCAGCTTCTTTACAACGAACTAGTGAAAAAACACATCGTAACCAGCAAGTTCTGCTATAAGTATTTGATACCATGTTGTAAGATATCATTCAGCTTTTGTTGAAAGAACCTGCAAGGTAATGCCTGGACCCCTTAAGATGTCAAGGATGCTCTTTCTACACTGAATGCCATGGGAACTGAGAAGATGCAATGGCACTTCACAGGGTAGCAAGCAGTTATTAGAACAAGCTCGTAACATCTAATTCCTGAGAACCCAGTTACGCAGGGAGATGTCCAAGACACAACTCCTTGGTTATTGGCCACCTATCCCCATACTGACAAACAGCTTGGCTTGTCCCAGTCAGTATGAACTGACAGAGATAGACAAAAGTAATGTTTGCATCCTATGAAAATTTTAAAAACAAAAAACACCCAAAACCCCCCACCCTTAAAAATCATTCCATTCCATTCTCAATTTTAAAAAGTGGAAATTTCAGTTTTGAAAGCCTATCCAGGCAATTTTTTAAATTCAGTGAATTAAAATGTTTGGCTTCAATAGTTTGTTATGGTTTGATCTTCACCTTTTGGACTTGTTAATTTTTAGCATATATATATTAAAAACAAGATAAAAAATTTTATATAGTACTGTACACATGCTACATACAAAATTAATATTTTGCATTGTGACTTTTCAATCAAAGTAATTTTCTGTTTGAAAAATGTAAAAATTTTTCTCTGACAATTTCAAAATATTTTTCAACCTTCTCTTGAATTGGGAAATGTTTCTGAATTTACCTTTTGACAATGACAGTTTTGGCTTTGCTGGAGAATTCCTAGCTAGCAGGCATGTGGAAAGGACTCTCTGGTACAGGGGTGTACAGTCTGGGCATGATAATCTGGGAGAAGAAAGAACTCATAATGATGGGTTGACTTGGCCCTAATCTCAACAGCAAATTGAGCTCAGCATACTGTCAGGGATGTAACCCAAATTTTATTTAGGTCCCAAAGAGTTTTGTCTCTGTAATTCATGGGATCATGACTTTCTCACTACTCCTTGCCATAGAGCCAGATCAAATAATCCAAGTGTAAAAGAATTAGATATATAATTTGAAAGACCTTAAAATCTGGAAGATGGAGCTACAATAAAAGTATTTTAAAGTAAAGAAAAAAGACAGTTAAAATGCACAATGGATTTTGGGTAATACAATACTTACCGATGACCATGTCCAATATGGCAAGGCAGCGAGAGGCAACTTTTACCTCTTGTGAGTCCACAGAACACAAGTATATCCTTCACCCAGCCAGTACACCCCTGCCAGCTATGTCACACTTTCTCCAGGAGTGGTTGCTCCTATTTTTGTGTCTTACTTGGAAGATTTAAATAGCTCCTCCCACTAGAAAGATTAGGCAGCATGGTGCTAAAGGCTGAGAAGCAGTTGTGCTTTGTGCTGAAACACACCTCATGCATTACTTGACCCAGAGCACAGAAGTATCTCTTCTGAATGCCTGTTCACACATGTGTTAATTCTTGAACGAATTTAGCACATTTGTGTCTGTCAATTCCAACCTGCATGTTCTACCCAGCCCTTGCTGGCTGTATGTAGATCTGCAAACAACAGCATCCTGCTAGTCTGTGAAGCCCAAAGTTGACTCTTGAGGGCTGAATTGATTCAATATCAGCCCCAATTCCTGTCCAACTTTATCTCCACGCCTGCCTCCATTGGTCTCAATAGCAGGCTGGCATGGGTGTTCATCTCCAGAAGCAAGGACTGCTGTGAAAGCCGAGGCAGGAGTTTATTAAGATTTCATAGAGAACAAATTTTATCAAAATTCTGTGAATTACAGAAATACACTTTGAAGCATTCAAATTGTGTCTTTGAACACATTTGCAAGTTTTCATTAATTTGGAGAATTTTTATGGTTGGAGATAGCTATATTTTCTATTTGTGGGGTTTTTTTTCTGTTTGTGCTTTGCAAAAACAGTATTCATAGGAAAAATAAATAAGGAAGTAAAAATATGCTTTTTGCTTTTGACAAATGCGGGAGCTGCAAATTACTGGTGGAAAATGAATATTTCCATCTTTGTGTGAACTTGGTGAAAAGCCAACATCTTCCACACAGCTGCAGAGGTGCAGGGCCAAATTAATTTGTGGTGCAATTCAATGGACTTCTATGAAATGACATCAGTAAGAGTTTAGTCCCCATGCAGTAAAAAACCCTGTATATAAAATGCTCATGGGGGTAAGTGATTGATTAAGTACGATATAAATAGAAGTTGATGTAACACATACTGGGAGTAGAAAGGGTACAAAAGCAGGTAAAGAAACTAATAGGCTTGTTTTGCTTACAGCTCTTAAATTATGGATAGTCCTTGTTTATTGATACATACTTGCTCTTCTATCCTTTCCATGTATAGCTAAGTCTGCATTCCCCCATTTTCTTATACAAACAGTGATGCAGCACTACATCACTAATGTGATGTAGTGCTGCAGAGCTTGTCAGAAGACTTGTAATTGCAGTGTTGCAGACTGTAAGGGGCCTACCAACTCACTTCCTGGTCCATTGTGTCTCATCTTGGTTCACCAACCAGACAGTGGATGTTCATAATCCTTGAGCCTGGAAGTACCACAAGTACAGAGATGCACCTCGAGTTACATGGACGAGGCTGCTGTCATACCCCACCTGGCACATATATAGCCGTGTTCCCCTTCTGAAGGAACACATATGAGAGGAGACTAACACATGCCTATACTGGGTCTCAGCCTGTTATCTTTACAAACTGGCTAAGCATTGTTGGATTTACTTTTCATTCTGTTCTAATTTAAAATTGCATGGCTCTTTACTACCTCTCAAGTGTAAAAGTGATAAATAAAGTGGTCAAAATCCATCTCCTTGGCTTTCCAGGCAAAGTAAGGAGAAAGGGAGGAGTTCTATGGTGCTGAGGTGTGATGGAACTCCATCAGTAGGCATTTATCCTTTCACAGACTCTGTAGGGCAACTTGCAAGTGTTTATGGGAATTGATCCCATCCGTATCCTACTGAGATGCTGCAATTGCTTCTGAACAAGAGGTACATCTGTTGACCTACTAGTCACGTATGAATTCCTAATCCACAGCATTCCCAGGAATCTTTTGAGGTAGGGCTGGAAGTGTTTCATTTATACAAAACCCATTATTTTCTGTGCTCACATTTTGCCTAGCCATAGTATATTGCTGCTTCTGAATAAGTGGCATATAATGGTGCGCATCTTTCTTATGTAGATGCTACATGGCCAGGTTTCAGCAAGCTATTGTGATCCAGGCAGTCATAATGCTTGTTTCATCTCAGCCAGTCTATTTGGAATAAGTTAGTTTTACTCTATCTTGTGGAGCTTATAAGGCATCATAAGAGCAACTACCAAGAGCGACCAACTCCCCTTTCGCCTTTACAGTTCTCAGGGTTGCTCTCTGGTCTTTTATGTTTTTTCCATATGATATGGGATAGCTGAAATCAAGACTTTCCCTTCATATATACCCTTCCCAAAATACCCCATTTTTTTAACTGCAGACTTTATGCTCTTTGAGAGATCCAGTGTTTCTAATTAGAACTGAGTTTATTACTCTAATAGCTTTCATTCATATTAGAATACCAGTAAGACATAGAAAATTAGTTTTACAGTTTTTCTTTCTCAGCTTTTGGAGACTGTGGATCCACTTTAGGCAGCACTATGGATTTAATTAAATTCCAGCATTAACTCACAAAGGCTTTTTAGACATTTACTTTGTCCCTTGGAAGTGAGTTTACATGTGGAAAATTCATTTCATGAGTAATAATTTTTAGAGCATACCAAAAGGTATTAATAATTATGGTTATTTTATATTGGACCTTCGTGACATGGCACAGATGGCTTTGATGTTTAATCAGTAGCTGTGCTTCATAGCTTATTTTCATTAGTGATTAACCTTGACTTATTATATAACAGAAGAACATAAGACAGAGTCTGAGAGACAGTTTCCTTTGCTGTAGCTGTGTTTGCTGTGAAATTGGGCCTCATTTCCAAAGAACTCTACATCCACAGCTGATCACTTCTTATGAATGATCACACATGCACTTTCATTCACTATGAGGGTTCATAAATAAAAATGTGGTGTTTGTGTATCCAAATTAGATGCTGCTGAGGTGTCAACCAGTGATCATTTTGAACATTTAATGGAAATACGTTTTTATTTTAGAATTTTAAACTCTTTTTTTTAAAAATAGAGAGCATAGAGATTCATACTTTTTAAAAAAAAACAACAAACAAACACTAGGCATGCTGAACTGTGCATGTTAACTGTGCTATATCGAGTATGGATTGACATCTTTGCAGAAAACCCTTTTGTTTTGCTTTCCAGCTTTTCCCAACAGCAACAACAACAAAAAATCTGAGGAGTAAGACATCTGAGGTACTATGCTGCTTCCTAATTACAACATACACCTGTCAATGGACTTTTTTCTCTGTAGCTCTGGGATTACCCATGAGAGAAAGAGTCAGGACAAAAATACTCAAAGAATGAAGAGCCGAAATCAGAGAAAAAAGTGATAAAGATATGCTTTTCACACTAATATTAGAGGCAAACATACTCAGTATCATATGCCTCTGACTGTAAAGTGTTTAACTCAGAATCTAAAAATTTAGACCTTAAACAGAATTTCTTGTGTGTTTTGAGGACTATTATTTCTCAGTGTTGTTGTCCTATTCAGGATGGACTCCTGGATCACGAGGTAGGACTGTCTGATTTCAGTATTAGAAGATGTAATACCTTTTCTCCTAAAAGTTTAGTGTACTGCTTTCCCTCATCCCCCAGTAGCAGAGTGATGTCATGAAAGAAATTTCTACCTGTGACCAGAACTGTCTCTCTCTGTCTGAGAGTAAAAAACAGAGAGACCTAGAGTGGTCTATATAGCAACCACTACAGTAACTCAAGCTATTGAACTTTTTAAGCTACCACCTAGTCTGATGTCACTCATCTCGGTAATGTGGTTGAGGACCAGCAAAACCTTAATATATTTTCATTTGCCAGCTGTCTGTAACACCAGTCAAACTTAAGTCCAAGACATGGTACAGAAACCTTACATCTATCCTTATTCATTACAGATAAGGCCAACAATAACCTTTTGCTTTCTTTGGCAACTGAATAAAAGCATCCCAGTCCCCAGGTGGCAGAAGAACTTGGATAAAAGTACCTTGTCTTCCTTGCTTTCATAAAAGCGCCGTGGGTGCTTTGCTCCCATATTTATTCACACACAGTGACTAACAGAAAACTCCCAGAGTGTTCAAAATCTACATAAAGGTGACAAAGATACTGGAAAAATACAGGTCAAAATGAAAGGAGTAAGCCTCTATCGTTCCAAGACCACCTTTTGAGCTCTGTTTTTTTATCTTGCATGTTGTGGTTCTTCAGTGCATAGCTAAAACTGGTGCTAAGATTAGCACCAGTCCAGAAAGTTACAGATGAATTCAGGGATAGCTTTCGCAAGAACTTGTTTGCTTCAGTATTTCCCCCATCTTCCTTCAGGTTCCTAAATTGCTTCCCCATTTAGTAGGTTCTTTTGGAGTTTTATAGAGGCTGCTAAATGTCCTACCACCTTGACCAACAAATATTTCTGACCTTCCATCTGCAGTTTTGCTTTCTGTGACTGAACTCATGTTTGACCCTAGTGACCTACAAAGCTCTGGCTTCAAGGCTCTATTGTCTCGGTTCAGTCTATTTGGAATGAAACAAAACGCCTTGGAAAGAACTTCAACAAATCAAGGAAGCCGCAGACTGACTGCTTGACAATGCAAGACAATTGTGAACACATCTTAGCATTTCTTCACTTTTTCGCCCCATTGAATTCTGATCCCCAGTTCAAGGTCTCTTTCTGATTTTTATGGTTGTCCATGAGATTGATTCTACCTCTTTCAGCAATTATATTTTCCTCTGCAGAGATGACCTTCATGTCAGATCTTGTCCACTAGAATTAAAAGAACTGCAACAGGAATAGAAAGTAGCAAAAATGAGAGCTTGCACTAGATCATGTAAATATTTATCATGAAATACAAAAAACCATAAGCTTGAACATCTTGAGAATAAAATCTAAAAGTATTTTTTCTGATATGCTTTCATTCAGCTTGCCATCAATACATGGTGTCCCAGTCCTTTTTTTTCCCTTCGTTATTTTTCCCCCTCTTCTTCTTCATATACTTGATCTTTTGTGTGTGAGGTCGTCATTTCCCAAGATGTGACTGGAGGAGCTTCAGACAGAAAACTGAGAAGACTGGTAACTGTTCTAGCTTTAGAGGGAGTTTAGATTAGATGTGAGTAAATACTTCAATCTGTGCTCATACACTGTCTCTCTATACTCCATAATTACCTAGACAATCCATCATTTATCTGCAGAACTCACACAGGTGAGGCAGCCTTGAAAGAAGAGTTTCTTTACTTGATTTGATTATGACGCCAAACACTCAATCCAGGCACAGTCACAGGGTCTTACAATATATACATTTAAATGTTTGGGCTAAATAAGATTAGATTTCAATCCCTAGGTGCTTCAAAAATTCAAATGTTACAGACAGGTTGCCACGTCTTGTAGTGTCCCTGGTTTCCTAATGAACATTTTCATAAATATGTAATCTTTCCTGGTAGAGATGATACTTTTTCACGCAAAACCCCTCCAGCAATGGCATGTAGCAATTCTGCCATTTCATTTCAGGTCTATTTTTCATTGTAAAGAGAGCAGCAGTTTTTATTAAGACTCAATCTTACATCTAAAGAGACAATCATAAGTTAAAACAAGTGAAACGCACATATGGGCTAACCATATGGATGACAGTACCAATTAGTAGAGATTTTGTATTTATTTTTTATATTTTGAGCACAGGGTGAGACCTGCCTTTTTCCAGCAAGTGGCAAATTTGAATGTGAAATGTCATTAGTGCTGTTTTTCACTAATACAATTTCTTTTCTGAATAACAAAAAACACATCAGTGTTATTTTTAATAAAAAACCCACCCTTTAATTTACATACATTTAGGGTGAAGTAAATGAAAATGCATTATGTTACCACTGTGCTATTGAATAATGAGCCTATAGGGTTCTAAATGGGAAGGAAAGTTGTTTTTCAAGCCCTGTACCCACTGTTCCCTTTACAAAGGCGCCATTGTGATCAGGACACATGAACTGGGTTTCTAATAGTAAAGATCCACCTTCTGGCAGAGAGACTGGGAAATAAAGCACCCCAGTAAGCCGCCACTTCAGCAGGAGAAGCTGAGCTAACGAAGGAAGGACAGGTGGAACTGGTCCCTTGGCCTTTCAGTGACATTTACAGCCTCTGTGCAAGGACATGCTCTTTTCTTTCTGTTTCTATTTTCTCCAGTTAATCAGGTGACTTGAAAAGAAGCTAGATAAGGGTATTGTTTGCACTGACAACATCCTGATGATACTGTCAGAGGAGATCACAGGAAAATGTTCCTTTTTTGAACCAATAGAGTCATTAGGGAGAGTACTCATCACTTGAGTGCATCTAGGTTAATTACCACGGAAAATTTGGAACTGGCAGCTATAATTTTTCTGAAGAAAGTACTGCTATTTTTACTCCTAATGCTACAGAATGTCTCTTAAAGTACCTCGCAGGACCCCATTTTACACTTCAATGGTAAAATAATTTTAGAAATGTAGCTTTCTGGCTGAAATTAGTGGGATACTATCCATGGAAATTTCATGAAAATACGAACTGTGAGTTACGTACTGTATGAATGAAATTCGTCTCTGTTTGCCAGGACTGATTACTCTCCTTCCCACAAATGAGCAAGCATATTTCTCTATTGCAGTGTCACTTTGGAAAAGAGAGAAGTGTCAGGTTGAGATGAATGACTTCTCCCTGCACAGATGTAGCAAACTGTCACATGCCTGATTCTGTTTGCTATGGTACATTATGGCACAGAGTAGCCAAAAAACCCTCCAGCGTGAGACAAACACAGAATGCTGTTTTTGGATCAGCATCAAAGCACACGCAGTGGATGCCTTTTTAGGAAAACAGAGACATGGTGTAGTTTTAACCCATCCAGTATTCAATGAGTGCTTACAAAACCTAACAGTGTTCATGATTTTTAAAAAGCTTCAAACAATAAAAGGAAGGTGCTTGAGCGTGCTGAATACTTATTCAACTAATAAATCTTTGAGTACTTCTACCGTGGTGCCTGTTCTCTAAGGATCTGCGAAAAAGAAGACTGAGTGCATTTCTCAGCCTAATTATCTTTTTTCCAAAATTATTTGAGGCCAGGAGTGCTTTGTGGCATTTGCCTATCTCCAATGTGATAGGCATAATATCGTGTCTGTCATGTCTCACAGGTACTGTCAAGCCAGAGACATCAGTAGAACTCGGAAAGTTGCTCACATCAAGTAGCATAAACAGGATCCAAATAGAAAATAGTTATGGTGGGTTCAGAGTGTCAATAAGAGTTGTATGTTAAATGGTTAACATAGTGAATCTCATCTAGTAATCTCCCCTTACTATTCATCTTTTTGCCACGATAAAATTCTAAAAATATTCACTGTAAAATATTCCTGAGAACTGGTTTGATTCTATGATGGCTACTTGGGAATTTGGTTAAAGATTCTGTGTTTGTTGTTAATGATTCCCTATAGAAAAGTGGATTATTTGACTGCACTGCCTGCTGTAAGCAGCTCATATGTATAAATTATGAATGCTTTGACCCATTCCACTTCAGTCTTACTGAGGAGACAAAGTCTGCAACAGATGAAATTCTGTCAAGTTTCTTGAAAATTACAGTCAGGTTAGGGAGATATATGCTATAGAGCCAGCTAAACAGTATTATTAGACACCATAGAGTCTTCACTGGATAGATAAAGATGAACTTAAGCCTTACAAATCCACCCAGGTCACGAAACGACTATATTTTAAAGAAATTTTTCGTTCAGACCTATTCTTAACTACATGAGAGAACAAGGTGCCAGTAACTGTTACAGCGGGGAAAGAAATATTTCTGGTTTCCAAAGCAAACATTTTAGTAATTGCCCCTCATTTATTTGTATTTTCTAATTTGCTTTACATACTACAGGGAATCCTGCAATTACCCATAGAATGTACTGTCTGTACCTTCCTGATTGAACTGCCACCTCCCCTACACTTTGTTAGAGCTGCCATTCAATGCAGCTCTGATTCAGACTCAAGGGAATAGCCTTGACACAATGCACTGAAGGCAATATTTGCAGAGAAAAGGGATAATCGCTTAACAGCAGCCTAGCTCCATGTTTCCATGTCCCATGACCTCTTTTCTCTCTAGCCTTGGCATAAGAACTTAGTCTAAGTCCCTAGAACTCTAGCGTCCCCTTTCATGATCCCTTACCCTCTGGCACAGTTTGGAGGTACTTCTGACAGGTTAATACACTGCACGTGACGAGAGCAGTGAAATATCACAGTCTGTTTCCGCTAAGGTTTCAGCGAAAGCTGGAACAACGTCTTTATCTGCTGGTATTTGCCAAGATCATCACCTCTAACTGCACATGTTTCACAAAAACTGTGCCCAGTAAAACAGCATTAGAAAATGAAACTGGATACCTCTTGTTTTCTTTTGTGCTTCATTCAGGATTATTATTCATTCCAAATGATATTTCTCAGGCTCTTAGGTTTCCTAAAATCCCAATTTCACATCATTTTAGGAAAAATCTCTAATAGAAGCCTACCTTTAAATAGAACTGTCCTTAAAAAATGAGTTTCCTTTGTGATGTCCTGCTGCAGAATCTTGCTTCAATTAGACACTGGTATGCAAGAAAAAAAGAATAAATTGTCAAAGCACTGATATGAAAATATATATTGTATAAAATACTGGTGACAGAATTCCAAAGTCACAACTTGACATCTACAATCTGGGGGGAGAAGAGGGGGAAGGTGTGTGTGTGTTAGCATTATGCTAATAGGACTGTGTTTTATTTATGCTATAGATTTGCATGATGCTTTATAAAGAAAGTTCCTGCTGACAAGTTCCTGCTACTGCAGTTTCCTAAATCAGGCATAGTACAACACTGTACAAGGGAATGTAGATGAGAAGAGGCACACTTTAACAGGGAAAACAAAATAAAAATACAAATCCCTAAATCCTAACCTTCATTTTACATGTTTAAAATGTCTGGAATGCAGCTTGGCCACATCCTACCTAGTGAATTTGCTTTGCGATATCCTGATCATCATGGGAATGAGGAAACTTCATCTTTCAGCCTCCTCACTACCTCTACTCATAGCGGGGATGATGAATTAGAAGAAGTATGCACACACATTTGTGTACTCCTTACTTCCCAACCTGGGAAGTGGAAATTGCACGTGTGCCTTCATTTAGTTACCGAAGATTCGTCATTTGCAAGACGAAACTACACCCACTTTTGCTTGACTTTGAAAATCCTCTGACTGATGTGTATCAGCAATGACCACGTCATGGCAAGGATGCAGCAAAACTGAAGGTTGAGGAAGTTCTTACGTTGATATCACAATTGACTACAAGTCAACTGAACATATCTCCTGCATCAGTCCTTTGGTGGTGCTCTGCTTCTGGCGCTGTACAAGCACATTGGAAGTGTGCCCCTTTCCCTAGGTTAAGGCTGTAACTAAGCTGAAGGGGTACATCAGTGGAAACTTTGCAGGTTGTTGCTTACCCTGCATTTGTCTGCGCTGTGAAATTAAGTATTCAAATCTTAACCATTTTCACCTTCCACACTTTGTTAAAAGATAATGATGGAAAGTCTAGCAAGCGGAGTTTGCTGAAAAAAGTCTGTCAGTGTATGAGAGAAGCTTAGGAGAGAGGGAGAAGGGAAGCATTATTATTGTTTTGAATTTTCCCTTTAAAAAAATGAAAAAGAGGCAATATAGAAAAAAGAAGCAAGCAAAAACCAGCAAAAAACCCTCAAACTCCAGAAAATTCCTGGCTGAACCTCAGAAATTCACAGTGGAAATCCTTCTGAATGCTGCAGCTGGGCTTCTTGGACAGGCAATATATCTCCCAAGATGCACAGCAATCGCCTCAGTCAGGGAATCGCTATTGCACATCCCAGGAAGTCCCTGGCCGCAGTGCATCAAGGACCAGTGCATCAACAGCCCAGCTAGTGAGACCAGCCTACAGAGATGAGGCCTCTTGCACCCCATAACTTCCGTAAAACATCACGTGGGTGTATTTTAATGTTAAATTACATTATGTTCTCTAAATGTAAACCCAAGTACAAATGTAACTGTAAATGTGAATATAAAACTATATTGCGTGTGTTTTTGTGCGGGTCTTTAGACAAATTTAGCTCAGGCTAAATACACCTTTTCACGGAAGATTTACATCTAATACATTAGGTATTTCAGCAAAAGTAGCAATTAAATTTCCCTGTCTTTGCAGCACAGAGGTCTCATTTTCACAATTCTTAGAATAATGGAAGTTATTTAATCATTTTAATTTTTATTTGCTTTTTATGAACTTCCAGGTCCTTTTTTTAAGGAAGAAAAAAATGCAATTAATTTGAGCAATTCATCCCCTATTACTGTCATCCCACACACACACCACACACACATGCTTTGATGTCATAACTGTTAGACAACAACATGCTTCTGCACATGAGAAACATCTTTGGAGATGATACGATAAATCTCTGATATGAAGTAATAGTGTCCTCAAGTACTTCCTCACTATTTATTTGTAATTTGTGGTATTAGAAGATGTCTGAAGAAAAAATCTTACAAATATGTAAAATATGTGACTGTTTTATTTTAGGTTGATTTTATAATATGACCTATCTGTGGCCTTGCTGACATGTGGCACGGTATGCTCTAATACTTTTTTCAGCTGAAGTTACTGGAAGTTTTTTCCCTTGAAGCCCAGTCAAAGCCCTTATAATTGGATAGCTGAAAGAGGCGTATGTGTCCTATCTACCAGCAGGTTACTTAGGAGAGATGGTAGCAAAATGTAATAATTATAGGTGTCAGTTGCTGACTTATGTTATGGAGAGTCATTGGTGGAAACAATACGTACAGGATATTCCTAATTCTCCCTTCAGTTTAGTAGCATATTTAAGGCACTGGTAGAAATCTGTGCTTTCCTCTCCTTTACGCTCTCTGTCAAGAGTCAACTTGAGCTGACACATTCTTGATTAGCACTGCTGTAATTTGATGTATTTGGTCCCTGGTATTTTTATGCCTTCTAAGTGACTAGGAATGTTTTCTGTTTAACAGCAGCTAAGAATATATTGCTTTTTAATTTTCATCTAAAATTCTGTAACATTGCATTGTTACATGTTTTAAAGTTAATGAGACAATTAGCATTTTCATTCTGTCCTGGAAGTATGGGCACTTCAAAGAAAAGGTAACATTTATTTTGCCTGCTTCATGGCTTGATTGTGTTGAAAAGTAGGAGCTCACCTCTAACAAAGGCTAATTTGCTGTAAAGTTCACGCTTTCTCTGATAGGCATCTTCTGGGTACTTCAGATAAAACTCTTTCCCACAATAAGTTCTGAGAAGACTATTCTCTATCTGAAATGCTGTCGGAAATACACAACCAATACTGTTGACTGGAGGGCAGGTCCCTTTGACTTGTACTGAGGCTGGGTGTACATTGCCTCTTATTCTCTATTTCTCTTTGAGTTTTTAGAAATGATTGCATAATTGATTTTCCAGTTGCCCAAGACACCTTGAAACAGCTTCTTGTGAGCTTCTCTATTTTGAAGGTTTTAGAAAGAGCAAGGAGAAAAAGACGTTATGTTCCCAAAACCTGTTCAACAGGTGGAGCTGCATGCTGCAAAATAGAATTCAGAAATTAAATCCCTGTGATGAGAAGTTGGATGAATCATTTTCAGAGTTGTAAAGAATACTACACCTGTACCAAACACGTGTTTTTTTCAAGTTTTAGGAAGAATATTTCTGCAGTTTCCCTAGATTGGGGTAAGAAAAATAAGTCTCAGAAAGGGCTGTTGTGATTTTTAGTCTTTCACTGGTGGGCAGAACTCCAGAAAGCTTTGCACTGCTCTTCCTTAGAAACTTAAGTAATAAATGGAGCTGGGAGGCCTTAGATGTCACACAGTTGGTGCTCGGCATTGTATTACTGGTCAAGTGTAATGCTACATCAAATATTTATTAATCAGCACTCCTTATGACATTTCTTCTTGCTATTAATGAAAAGTTTGGGTGACAGAAAACTCACAAAAAAACTGATTAATAAAAAGGAGCAATAGAGAGAGAATGTATTATCAGAAATCATCTTTCTCTATCTCTCCTTCATTGCCAGGTTTGACCAGTGCCCCTTCAAGGGAAAAATCTCCAACTGTCTGTCAATGTCACTTCTTTTTTTCCGCCTCCCCAGAAAAGAGGCCAATTTGCCTGAATTTTCTGATTCCTACAGAATACACTAAAAATACAGCTTTGGAAAAGGAGGGATCTGTATTAATATCCCTCATTATTCCATATCTACTATTACTAGAACACCTCAGAAGGTGTTTTATTTGCTCATGTCAGAGGATGGCGTATGCATAATATAGTACAGTCCTCAGTTCCTACCCCCTCCCCCCCCCCATTTTACAGAGATGAAGGTATTATTTCAGTAACAGGAGGTAACATATTCCATACACCTACTGTGACACATAAATGTACCTAGAAAGGAAATGGGAGGAGATGATACTCAGAGCTGACATGTCAGGTATTTACTGCTCATCCTTTGACAGGTTCTTGCTACATATATTTACAAAAATACACACAGGCATTATCAAGCAGTAAAATTGTGGTCACTAGAGGAGTATTCTTTTCACAACAGGAATACTTTTTTTTTTATTATGAGTTAGTTTCCATTCTTAAACCTCTCCCAAGGTTCTCGTCGGTAACTTTTCTGCCTGCATTAGTGCAGACTAATACATCCTGCCCAATGTGACAAAGGCACAGAACCATGTCTTATCGTTTAATCCTCTTAATTATCTACCTTTATTAGATTACATAGAATCACAGAATGCATTAGGTTGGAAGGGACCCCTAAAGGTCACCTAGTCCAATGTTCCTGCAGTAAGCAGGGACATCTTCACTAGATCAGGTTGCTCAGAACCCCATCAAGCCTGACCTTGAATATCTTCAGGGATGGTACCTCCACTACCTCTCTGGGCAACCTGTTCCAGTGACATACACCCTCATATTGAAGAACTTTTTCATAATATCCAACCTAAATCCCCTCTTTTCTAGTTTAAAACTATTACTCCCTATCCTATTGCTACATTTCCCAGCTTTCTTATAGGCACCTCTCAGGTACTGGAAGACCAGTGTAAGGTCCTGCCCGTGCCTTCTCTTCTCCAAGATGAACAACCCCAAATCTCTCAGCCTATCTGCATAGGAGAGGTGATCCTGCCCTTTATTCATTTTTGTGGCCCTCCCCTGGATGCGTTCCAAGAGGTCCATGTTCTTCTTGTGTTGAGAGCTCCAAAGATACCCAATTTGCAGAGCTGTACTAGCTGAACATGCCACAGGTAGAAGTTTTTACTCAGGCTGGGCAATGAAAACATGATGTCAGTATTTCAGCTGTACTAAAGTGATCAATGCTCCTCTTTTCCCAATGTACTGATTTATAAACTTGCACAGTTTGGGCGGTTTATGATCCTTTCAGTTTTTATCTTATAATACCAAATAATATATCTATGAGAATGTCCTGTGTAAGAGCTGTGTAAGCATACAGAAACCAAAATTCCAGTTGTAAATTGCCCAAAGCTCAGGAAAGCAGTGACAATGACCATATAGCTGGACAAAATGTTGCAGTTAAGTAACAAGAGTTCTTGCATGCATGAAGGAAGAGTTTCTAGATGCTTCCATTGAGCTTGCTAAGAAAAGTATTGCTATGGGTTACATTAATTGACAACAGCTGCCAACGGTGGTCATTTAGCAACCAGCTCTCCTTTAAGATGGCCATGAAACACGACAAAAAGCACATGTTGTTGTTCATCAGACCATTGGAATATAGGCTCCATGAATATGTGTGAAGAGGAGGGAGAGAAAGTAGAAGACATGGTATAAATCAGGTAGGGAAAGCCTAGGCATAGGCCAGATGGACCTAGAGAAACATTGAGAGAAGTCTTTTCGGTCTGAGAAGTTATCAAGATGATACTGAGTCTGTAGAGAGAGCTGCCATCAAATCCTCTACCTTTTATGACTTGGGAAGAACAGATTTAGATCAGTCTGTGTGGCAAGTAAAAGACTGCATCAAAGAAATGCTTACATGAATCTCACACACTTCGTTTCTGAAACTGTTATAGTACATTGCTGCACTCATAAGACAGC
The DNA here is from genome assembly GCA_022605575.1 of Laterallus jamaicensis coturniculus. Classification (NCBI taxonomy): domain Eukaryota; kingdom Metazoa; phylum Chordata; class Aves; order Gruiformes; family Rallidae; genus Laterallus; species Laterallus jamaicensis. Next base: position 10,923,097 of record JAKCOX010000023.1, on the reverse strand, counting down.
TGCCCTCCATTCCCATGCAATGACGCAGCATGACAGTGTTGTCCAGCATTGGACAAGGATAACTGTGTCATTCAGCAATGAAATGAGCCAGCCCTCTGGTTCATAGGTCTTCCGAGTCAGTTGGGACACCTACTAATGAGATTTCTCCTCATGAATACATGTTTAAACTGATTGCCACTGGGTAAAATACCTGTATGTCTTTGCTAGCTAGTCACTGCTGGAAATTTGGTTCACTTTTGCCTTTGATTAAAATAATAAGCTTCCAGGACATTATTTTAAGTTGATGAGAATAACTAAAGAGGCTAAACTGTAGTTAAGAAGTCATTCATCTCAACAGTAGAGAAACAGTAATATTCCTTCTCCATCTTCTTTTACTTTGCCAGGGTTTTGCCCAATTTTTTCTTCAAAATAAATGTACTCAGAGGTGTGCTTCTCTTTTTACCAACAATTTCATAGAGTTACCTGGTGCAAAACTGTAGAATTTACTCAGCTGATCTTTTTTCTCATTTTTACTATGTAATTTATAAGTAAATTACATTTGCTATCATGATATCTGGTCTTTGCTTTCTATGATTCCAAGTTCTTTGAAATGAAATGGCTGCCTAAAAGAAGTTTTAAAAAACCACAATGAAGTTATATGCTAGGTCACACAAATTGAATGTAAGGGTTAATCCCAATTTTTTTAAAAACGATTTTTAGCAAGCTTCTCTTGTCACCTCTCAATATAAATAGTAGCAATCCACTGAACAGTGCAACCTGAGATTGCCTTTTGCAAATTGAAGCTGTACTGGGATAAAAATGAACTAGTATCAATTTTTGCAGGACTAGCAGTTATATGAATGAAACTATAACAACACTTGTAAATCTGACCTGATAAATATTTCAGAAATGCTGTAGCAATTAATTTTTAAATTTCTGAATTTTGGTTGAGGTGTTTTGGGTTTTTTTTTGGGGGGGGAGATGGTAAATCATTGGGGGTTATTTTTGGCTGAAGCTGTACACTGAATGCAAGTTACAAACACAACTGAGTTGTTAGAAACTCTTTGTTCAGAGCCCTTCTTATTTTTTGGTCCCAAAAGTGATTTGCTCCTTGAAAAATACTAGCTTTAGATTTTTATCCATTGGTTTTATTAAGAATGTCATAATTATTTATTTGTTTTGTTCCATTTCCAGACAAGACCATAGGGTTTTTTTATAAGAACTGGGAATGAAATAAAATCTAAATAAAAAATTACCTCTCTTTTAATTTTTATTAAATAGTCAGTCTATTTTCCCAGAATTATGACCTTTGCTTATGACTAGATTCTACTGTGGATAGTCATCACTTTAACTGATAGGGTTTTTTAATTATCATGTCAGAGTTAAATGAGCATTCATTACAGTACAAAATAGGAGAAAAAATGCACTAAGCAACATGATCATCTTTTTTCTCTCTTTTTATTTTTACTGATTAACTTAAAAGGTACACCCATCATAATAAGAAAAAGTAGCATGGAGAACACAGTTGAGTTCAAACATGTATGGTATTAATCTCACATAATGAGCATTGCTTCAACTGGCAGGAGAAACTGCACTAAATAGGTGGTAAACTATGACTGGCTTCCTAAAAAATCATGGGCCTTGATTTTAATTTTCCTCTGCATCAGTTTCTTATATTTAAGAATGCTTATTATTAGGTCTTCTTGCTGTGCTCTCCTCAGTTCCATGCTACTAATTGGTTGTGAGTGAGTCTGGGGCTCTCTAATACATCCTCCACCACTGCCGCTAAGTCTGCTGGAATTGCCACCACCCACCATCCTCCCAGTGCTGTAACAACTGCAGTTATTACACCATATGATATCTCTTTTGTCGTGTTTCTCAGAGATCTCTCCCAATCCAAGAGTTATTCTTGATAAGATTTTGGTATTTGTATTCATTTTACATGACTGATATTTTTATGGTAAAATTTAAGTTAGTTAGATTTTTTTTTCCCCATCTCTGTTTATCAGTTTTTAATTTTGTTGATAGTAGAGAAGAAGGGAGGGGGTTTTGGTGCATTCATATAGGTGGACATGAATTTTTTATCCACTCTGCATGAATATAGGGACATGCAGGTTTGTGTATGTGTGCGTTGAACAGAATCTTGTAGGCGATGAATGGATCTTTGAGCATGCAATGGTACGGCCAGATGCAGACAGATATATGCTCACCTGTCTGTTTTGCAAGCTGGCCGTGTTCCCAGAGGGGTTTATCAGCTTGGGCATGATGCCATGTTTGCACAGCTATACAAGTCGCATGCTAGAGCTTGTTCATATCCAGCCAGCTGAGAGCAAGAGCAAGACAAGGCAAATTTGTCCCCCAAAATCTTCTCAAAAGCACTGTTTGATTTGACAGTCAACACAAGGGGAAAAAAAGTAAATTTTTGGTCTGCAAGTAGGATAAATTTCTTCTTACATCTTTAAATTGAGCCTGTTTTCCTTGCTGACAAATACCAGGAAGAATCAGTGCTGTCTACTTGGAGCCGTTGTGCTTACTAGCCACTTTCCCCTTCATCTCCACAGGACCTATTGTCTCAGTTGACTGCAAAAGATCGATTAGTGCAATGGGGAGCCATCACTTCCCACTAATACTTACTTCATTTCAGCCGGTTTTGGGAGCAGTTGGGGTCAAAGCCGCTGGTTTTGTAAGACAGTGACCATTCCCATCTCACTGGAAATCAAGAAGGGATGCCCTGTGCCGTTGAAGTTGGGTGTTTCTTCTCCACCATGGTGTCAATGAAGCTGGGGTAACTGAGCTTTTAGTAAGAATTGTAGAAGTATCATTCTGAAATTGCATGTTTCATAAGAAGATGAGGAAAAAAATGGGTGGTTTGGGCAGATTGAAGCAACTTTGATTTAGCATCTGAAGAGCAGGTGCTTAGAGCTAATATTGCAGTATTGACTTGCATGCAGTGTTGTTCTGTGTCATTTTTAGAACTGGCCAAAACTTCTTGGTTTTTTTTTTCATGAGAAATGGTTCCTTTTGATAAGATTTCTTTTTAGTGTCGATTGGAAGAATGTCAGCAACCTTTCCTCCTGAAATTGTTTTTGATATTTAAGGCATTTCTTGAATTATTTTTCTTGAATAAGAATGAAAAATAATTCTTTAATAAATTGTAAAATTTTTATGACTTTCTATCAAAGCATACAATTAAGCAACATGATCCCATAAAACACTTCTGTGCTTTATGGTATATTTCTAATATGTTTCTGGCAGTGTTGACCAGCTATAGCCATTGCTAAAAAGATAACTTCACTGTAATCACTTCTAGTTCCTCAGGTCTACACATGTTCTACACTACAGAGAATTAAATTATGTATGTCCTGCTGTCTGTTGAAATCTAATGTTCTGCTATGCCTAGTGACTGCAAAATTACCTTTATTCTTCTAAGCTGTGTGATTAGGTATTTAAATGATGGAAGGCATACGTTCTACATATATATATATATAAAATATTTCTTTTACAACAGAACTTTTCCAGTCTATAAGTTTCCTTTTTAATAGAATTTTTTAACTTTTTCATTTTTTAGAATTAACACAGCTATTCTGTCATGGCAGAGAACATGCAAAGTGTGACACCAAGACCAATCAAAGCACTTAAGGATAGTGAAGGATAGTTTTAATGCTACTGAAGGATAGTTTTAATGCTACATTTCTGCATGCTAAGTACTCCATATAGGTAGAGTCTATTGTGTTCTCTTAAAATAGTTCTTCTGATATGCTGACATTTCCACTGTGGAACATGTTCCAGATTTTCCCTTATTTAGCTCCCAAGGTTACAAGAACCTTTCAGCCATCAGCTGGAATCTCTGAAATAAAAGTTGTTTCAATCCTCAGTTCATATTTCAGAATTTGGTCTACAGAAAATCATAGGAATGACCTTTAGCATCTTTGCATCTTACAGGATACTGATGAAAATACACCAACAACAGTCTGCAAGTCACATGCTTCTTCAGTCAAGTGCTAGAACCTTTCATTAGACATTAGACGAAGCCTTAGGAAATTGCCACTTCATGGTAGAGCAGTGTACAAAACCTTCCTTTCCACTGGGTCATTTATGATTGCTTGTGCACAACATTTAAATTTTTATTTCTGTAGTTGACATTTTATATCCTTGTTCACAATCCAGGACATTAATTTTTTTCATCAATCTCAAGATTTTTACCCAATTAAGAATGAAAGAAACAGGAAGAAAAGGTGTTTTTTCTGTTCTGAAATCATCTCTGGTATTGAACTGCTGTAGCATATATGTGGTAAATTACAGAAATTAGTAGTGTTGTCCTTTCTTGGTGGATACTTCATATTGTAGCTGTCTGTGAGCAACCTCAAACCAAGGAGTAGCTTGTAACAGCCCAGAGCTCTGAGCTTCTGTGCTGGGTCCCTCACCAAGAACACATCTCCCACTGTCTTAGTCCTGCAGACTGATTAACAAGAGTTATTTCCTTCTTCTTGTCCATAGAAGTGGTAGAGACCTTCTTAGATGAAAAAAAAAAAAAGGTCTCAATCATCAATATTCAAGGTATTAATTCATGCACTGATGGGTTGATCACCTGCAACATTCACCTTCTCCCCCCTGCAGACCTTACGTTGTGGATCTGCTGTGAGGTCACCAAAGAGCAAGAACTGACAATAATGTTGTTCAGGCCACTCACAGCTATGCAGTGAATTTAACTGGATAAATTAGCACCTTGATCATCCCAGTGTCATTACGTACTCCCTGCAGAAAGATTGAGACTGATCCATGTCAGTTTGCTATCACCATAGGGATCACTCAGTGTGTAGGCAAGATAAGGAAGCTAGCCAGCCACCTTATCCCTTTAAAGCTCAGCTAAGCATCTAAACCTGGGTACTACAAAAACTCACACCCTTATTAATACTGAATTAGTCTGTGAGTATTTCTCAGAGATGAGCCCAGCTCTCAACAGATTCAATCAGTACTGGTTACAGACAGCTCATATTTTCTAAGTGTCTTTGCTCGCAGGATGGCTATACGTTTAATTTGGCTGTGGAAATTAAAATTCTGAGATTTTGTGATAATTTAAGTTCAGTGAAGACAGATTCAGGTCCCCAGCATGGACCTCTAATGTTATTATCTTGGGTGCCTTAGCTTGGTCAAGATATTTGCAGTAGGCTGTCAGGTGTAACTTGACTCCTGTAGGTGACCTGTGTCCTTGTGGAATGACATTTGGAGATTAAGGTGGATCTCACAGGAAGTCTACATTTGTCAGCCGTATTTCATCTCCAGTGACTCCAGGAGGAGAAGATCTGGGTTTAATCCCATGCTGTAATATGGCCATGGCAGTGCTTGACGCTCTGTGGCTAAAGGTGTTCAAGCCTGCATATTGTTTTGCTTTGTGGTCTCCTCCACACCCATTTTTGGAGCTGGCAAAAGACAAATTCAACCTGATGCTTCCTGAAGGTAGAGAAGATAATTGTGAAGGCTGCTGCCTTTGTACCTTAGTATGTGGAGCATTTGCAGTGGGAACTGACACGAATTACAAAACTAACAAAAAAAAGCCAATACAACAGCAGTTAAATGAATATTGCTACTGTCTCAATGCATGCTACAAAAGTTGTCATAGAAGTGTCTGTAGTGCTTTTTAGGTTTTATTTGTGGTAGGAGTAGTTGGAAGGAGGCATTACTGCTTTACACCCACAGTAACGGAGTGAGACCACAAGTAAACAACTTGGACTGATTCACTTGTAAATTTACCTGTTGCTGTAAAAGCTGGGGTGTTGTTTTTCTGTATTTATTTGGAAATAGTAAAAAATATTCCACCTTGCAGAGTCTTAGATTTAGTGTCCATTTATACTGCCTCTCCATCGTGCTCAAAAGTGATTCCTTAGAAGCATGAAGTATCACAGAAAGTAGTCAGGTTGCATGTCTGTTTGTTGGGTTTTTTTAGTGAACAGAAGTGTCTTTAAAACCTGAAGTCTGCCTGTGATCTCATGCCTGTGCATTAGCATGCAGAGCTGCACAAGCCTTGCGGTGGAGGCAGAGGAGGAAGCCAGCATTGGGAAAGAGACGCAGCCGGCAAGGGAGAGGGCTAGCTGCAGGAGGAGGGGTATACACAAAAAAAAAGAGAATGGAAAGCAGCTTCCAAAAGGGAGGGAAATAGGAAAAAGAAGGGCAGCAGCAACAGTAGAAGGGTGAAGGTGAAGAGGGGACAACAGCTGCTTTTCCCCCTTGTATCCTGCCTGAGTTTTTCTCTGAAATGCCCATGTTTTTTGAGCGTATTGATTCTGTGACCCTCTTTAGCTGTTTGAACTCTCTCTTGGAAAGAATCAAATTCAATCCAAATCAGTTTCTGGGATCTGTATTATTTTGCATTCCCTTGAGGTCTGAAGGAAACAGAAAAGACAAATGGTGTGATAATCACAGACCACACAAGAAAAAAATAAAAACCAAATAGGGGTGAAACAGCCTGGGAGAGAGGTCTGATTTTCAGGGACTGCCAATGAGATGTTCAAATTTCTTCACATGTAATTTAAGATGTTTTTCAGAGCTCTGCAGTGGTGATAATAAAAATGCACTTCTTTTGGATATTGTTTTCTGCACATCTTTCATAGCACCAGAGAAATCTTTCGTCCTAAAAAAATAGCACAGAAAGGTAGAGTCTAAAACAGAAAAGGAGGTGTTGAAAAGAACAGTACAGGGTCGATAATTTTGAAAAACCTGCAGACATGTACGATCCCAATAACAAAATCTAGCTGTAACTTTTCCCAGGCAAGGTACTTTCCCCACACGTTCTGTTGAAAATTTGTTTTGGCACTTTTAGTTGACGACTCCTGAAGATACACTCACAACATCTCACTTCTCAGCTCTTGATTGCCTATAGAATAGGTGGTGCAATTTGTGTAGGTGAAGGGCTTCCTCCACTTGATGCCTGAGTCCTTAGATCCCACAGTTGTATTATAGTCTCAACCTGTGCAAAACAGCTCCTTGGGAATGTCCACCTGAGAATGGGCACCTCCACGCTGCTGTGAACTGCAACTGATCCAGGGAAGAGAGTTGAACTCCTATGGATCTAAAGTACATTGGCATAGCCAAGCTATTTTAAATGTGAACGCAGTGTAAATAACAAAATGTTTCTTGCAGAGAGAGGGACAGACGAAAGAAACTGTATGAACTTGGAAAGGGAAGTGAATGTTGGCTTAATTGGCTATTTAATGATTATCTGTTTTCTTCTTCTTCTTTTTCTTCTTCTTCCCTTTTTTAATCCAAACAGAAAGGTTAATCTAACTATACATTTAAGGCTTTTAAAGGCTCCATTACAAGACTTATTATGCTAAAAGAAACATACCTGGCATGCTGCAGTTTTCTAAATGTATCAGCGATGCATGTAATGATTCACTTAAACCATCATGGTCAGAATTCTTTTACATTATTTCTATGTAAATTGGATGCTTCACAATTACTATAATATGTGTGAAATTCCACTTATTATTTCTTTTAACATGGAAACTTTTATCACTTAACTTCAACTCACTGGACAGAATATTTGAACCATTTGCAGTCATTAGAGCATTTTTGTTTGGTCAAAACCCTTGTGGGATTATACTTTGGAAAAATAGCATGAATTACATTCAATGCAACTGAATGGCAATTTTAAATATATAAGGGGCATCAGGAGTGCTCATCATTATACTTAGAATTCAACATTATATTTTATCTGTTATGGACTTGTTTTTACATTTGTGCCTTTTATCTTCAAGAGACTTATTTCAGCATGTAACATAAAAAATCCCCATAATCCATATAGAGAAGGCTATCTGGTGAAGTACATTTACCCTTTCACGTACCTCAGGACCAATTTAAAATATTAGCCTTGGTCACAAGGTTTTAGTTTCACCTTACTGGTCAGAAGACATTTTCCTGTATCCTAGGAATCATGGGGTGAACTGGTGGAGCTGGAAGTCTCTTCTGATAAAACTGAAGGTGTTATTCTTTGCTAGTCTAGAGACGTGGCACAGGGTCTTTCAAAACTTTCTGAGATTCCAAAAAGTCTCAATCCCCATCTGGACAAAGAAGGCAGAGAGAAAATAGTTTCTTGAGGGCAACCAATAGCATCATAATCCAGGAAACTAGTTGAACTGTAGGAATCTTGAAAGTCTGCTTTACCATTCTCCTGCAGGTAAACCTGCCTACCTTGTTGGCTGCTAGCTATTCTGGGTGGATCTCTCTGGCTACAGCTAGTCTTTGGAATAGGGACTTGAAGTTCAAATGCCTAGAGATTCCTCTAGGAGCCTGCCTCAGGGAGTTACTGATGGACTTTCTGAAAGCTCTAAGAAGTCTTGACACTAGAGAGAGGCAGAAATCTAGAAAAGCCAAGAGATTTTGCAGAAGGTGGTGCAGGTGCATGTCTTCGATGGTCCAGGGTCCCCCTGTTCTGGGGACCTTTCCTATTTCTTTCTTTCATCATCTTCTAACCCAAATACACTGGCTTGTCATTTTGGAAAAGCTAGTGTTTTCTGTCCCTGCTTCTTCTGGCTGCTCAATCTGTTGCTGTTCTAGGCACTCTTGATAACGTTTTTCCAGAAAAGAGTTAAATGAAATGAGTAGATTTTAATAAGACAATGGGGCTGGGTTTTGTTTTCTTTTTGCTTCTCTATCATGCAAAGATGCCATTTTTAAGACAAACTGATGAAACAGATTGTGATCTCACTGCTGTAGCCCCTACTCCTGTAAACTGTGCTTTTCACCCCTCAGTGAAACTTTCTTTTTTTAAAAATTTGAGTGAAAATGCCTCCAGTCAAAAATATGCATCCTGATTCCAAAGAGAAGTGCTCCAACCCTTCTACTGCTAATCTTCCCCGTCTCGTTCCCAGAAATGAGTCTACTTGAGCTCACAGAGCTGTGTGCCTTTCATTTCACCATCAAAACACAGAAGACACTCCAAAAACATGGCCTTTTACAGGAAAGGTGAAGAATCGCATCCTGGGCCCTGGCATGGTGGTCATAGATTTGATACTCAAGACTTTGTGGCTTTAGGTTAAAAAATAAAAGAAATCTTTGCCTCAGTTTCCTTTAAAGCAAAGGTATTATACAAGGTGATAAAAGCTCTCTTTCATTTTGACATGACAGGTGTCTGGCAATAGTTTTCACTCTGTTTTTTAGACAAGTCTTTGCTTCTCTACAACAGAGATACAGAGAGTGAAAAATAAGCCTAACATAATTAGCATAGTTCTTTTGCTTTATTTCAAATAAAAGCAACATTTTTGTATTTGAATTTGTATTTGCAACATAATTTTTAGCTAATTTTATTGAATGGTTTGAAGGACATATACTGAATTTCCTAGGGTTTGGGTATTCTTTAATATTTCAATTTAACTTAATGGATGTCTGTAATAAATAAATAAACATCTATAGTTACATATGTTGCCCATGCTGCGTATTTTAACTGCAGTTTTAAAGATATGTACCTAAAATTTATGTTGCTAATAAAATACAGAAAAGATTAGGTCAATCTGTTTTTTTTTAATGCCCTCTACCCCCCCCCCCACACACACACACACATACCCCTTAGATGTTGTGTGTGTTTATGGCATTATTTTAGACATGGACATACACGTTTTGAAATCGACTATTCTGCTAAATATTTGCTTTGTCTATTCATTATGGTTTTTACCCCACTCATTAAAACGCAGAATGAGTGCTCAGATAAAATTTTTCCTTTCGAGCTAAGCTACCTGGGAAATTACAACGTAGCGTATCTCTCCACAACGCAGTCATCAGCTATTTAAATATATATAGTTAAAAATGGCAAAGACTTAAGTTTCATCATAAGTCATACTGGACTTAATGACTCCGCTCGCAGACATTGGAGGACAGAGACTGCACAGTGCCGTTACAGAGAATAAGCCACTGGCAAGTCAGACAATTCACTGAGGACAGAATGATTAGCCACAAGGAGCACTTACAATGTGCACTGGTAATTTAGGTAATTGTATTGCAGGGTTTGTAGACCCATGAATTACAGAGATCTTTTTCAAAATATATATTGTGCAATTTGAACATATCCTGAAGCAGACACTGGGAAGAATCAGCTATCAAGTAATTCAGATGAGATAAAACATCACTGATGTATACTATTTGGAGAACCATATAGAAGGCAGCATGCAGTAGAACTATAGCATATACCTTCATCGTAAGAACTTCTTCACCAGGATCTTAGGTGTTTAAACACCCCAAAAGGCACAGTTTTCCCACTGAAATTTGAAAACAAAACAGAAAGGGGGAAAACCTTATGAAGGAGGTGGTTTCGTTGGAATACAATGTTAGATTGATTTACGTTAACATTTTTAAATGTATGATACAGTCACACCTAACCTAGCAAAAAAAAAATCCTTATATTTATTTCCTTTTTCACACTGCATATTTTCAAAGACCTCCTATAGTTAACATTATAATATAGTTAGTTGCTACAAATAATCTGCACTGATTATAGGAAAACTGTCAGTGTCTGTTCAAGGTCTGAAAAGGCTGCAGCAAATAGCTTTTCTCTTTGCCATGGAGACTGAGGTCTGTTTTTACGGTTACTCTGGTAACCAAAGCCTTTCTGGTGCTAGTCCTTTTCAGTTACTTTAGCTATTAAACCCTCTGGTTGAGACAAAAGGAAGGCGGTATGCAGACACTTCCCAATAAAGCAAATCTCAGGGTTAAAATTGAGCAAAACTTGTAATAAAAGAAATAAAAGCAGCTTCTAATCAGCTGGTTACATTGTAGCCGTGAGGTGTTTGTGTGCTTGCCTACATGTGGGAAGCTATGGTTTGGTGTGTTTGAATTTTAATCTGATTATTACAGGACTAGAAAATGGATTAGGTATCTTCAGTGCTGTTTCAAGGAACAGAGTCTCCAAACCTGTGACTCTCACGGTCCAAAAGGCATCAGTTTTCAAAATTATCGGTCAGTGTGTGTGGGGGGGTATTTTTAAGGTGAGGATCCTGACATTGTTTAGGGTGAGGGATATTAAAAGAATTGTAAGTAGAGATTACAGAATGCTGCCCCCAAAGTCACAGGTTTGTTATGTGGCATTAATGAACCTACACAGGGACAGGGACTGGGATGCTTTAGAAAACAAAGTCAAAAAATGTGTGCTGATCTGAAAGCTTATTATCATCCTGATAATAAAATATCCGATTCGGTGATCAATTTCATCAAGTTGATTACAGAAGATTGGCAACAGCAGCAACAAAAAAGAGAGAAGGCTGACTTGTAAAACATTTAGCAGCTAAGATGGTACTAAGTGTCACTTTTGCTTGGAATTGGTAAGTGTAGGCAGACTCCCAAATTATCTTGTTTTTCAAAATAGTAATGTTTTCACCTTAGGTAAGGGCTTATTATGGCAAGCTTTTACCCTCCTTACACATTTTGGTTTGAGCTTTCTACTCCAAATAAAGAGGATTTTTCTCTGGAAGAAATAGCAGACTAAATAGACCACAAATAATATGCTTCACAACTGAACAATCCATTCTTGCTTTAACATGGTCAAACTAAGTAACTCTAAACACTGCAATACCCATGGTGATAAACCACTTTTGAGCTGCAAAGTATTCAATTATTTTTCATTTGAACTATTAAATGTGTCACACAGAAATTCCCCATTGCTGTTTTCACCCACATAGATTACCATGTTTAAAAAAAAAAAGAATAACTTTGTCCTATCAGAAGAGAGTTCAAACTAAAACACTGCAGAATATAGCAACTAAATTAAGATCGATTGGCATTTGTTAACAGAAGGGAATGCACCTGCAGTTAAAAACCTAAAGTATCTGTTCACCCATAAACTAAGTGAAGGATCGGAATACTGGACTCGTCCCAGTTTAATCAGATTTGTGCTTTTCAGTGGGGAGTGCTCATTCAAATGCATAGGCATAGTATTCAAGGGGTAAACATAAGGTTTTCTAAGGCCACTGTTTGATGTGAGCCTCACTGCTGGAAAGGGCAAGTTCCAATTCCTGATAGCAGGTGCGCAACTGATAACCTGGTGTTCCCATGCTAAGAAGGAAAATCCATTGAACGCCCTTTTTGTTCCATTTTCTGCAGGAAGACAGGTGTCATAAGGAGGAGGGGAGAAGTGTACATCTCTGAAATAGCTGGAATCAGGAGGAAGTTGACTATTTCTGGATTTGCTGTAGGTCCTGATCAGAGGAACGTAGGAACATTTGTATTGAGAGGGGATCCTGTGATTTAGCCTGGTTTTGACCTCTGCTTCCAGGTTAGAATTCAGGTTAAACTTTTTGTTAAATGTGTCCCCAGGCTTTCACCACCTCAGATATTTTCCTGTTTTCGAAGAACTGGGTATTGTTCTTGATAAAACATTCATCTTGCATATTCATATGTGTGGAAAAAGACCTGTAGATTAGGTAAAATGGACGCTGATGGGTTTCTGACAAACAGTCGTATGCAAACACTGAGCTAAACAGAGCATGGGAAGATTTTGATCACCGTGTTTGTTACTAGCCATTCTTATTAATTCCCTGTGTTGATACCTAATGTCCTAGTGAATGCTTCAGCCACAAACCCTCTTTAACATGCACATTCGGTAGAGCCCCTAAGTGGCATCAGGTAGGATATTTAGGTTTTGTGCCCGCCTTCAGGCTTCCCCATAGAGTGGGAACACTCTTGTGAGCCAGTAAAACAGCCTTCTCTTTAACCTGGTGTGACAGGTAACACAGGGGTCAAGGTCTGAGCTGTTAGCTTTGGTTTCCTGTTCTCAAGTCCAGGAAAGATATTCCTTTAGGTCCCCTGCAAACCAACTACCCAAGGTTAATGCTGTGGGCAGCTCCATCTTTAGTGGGAAGCCTGCCTTACTGCAAATAATGGACATGGTGGTTGGCAGTCTGCAGTCCGTGGCATTTCACCTGCAGGGAAGGGGAAAAAAAGTCATGATTCCCATTTTGCAGCAGAGAAATGTGAGACTGAGCCTGGGTGACAGCAAAGACTAGAATTTAAACATGGGATTCTAACCCTGTGTGGAATGGAAAACTTCATAGCAAAGGGCCTAAACAAAACCCTCAGCTATGCTTGAGACTCATTCAGAAGCATTTCTGAAGTAGACCAAAGCAGGTCAGGCTGAGCCAAAAGCCTGCTTGCATATCCTAGTTTGCACATCACACAGGTTCAGCGCTGAAACCACAAGATATGATCATCTAACCAACAGGTAAATCATACCTGTAAACGAGGAGGATTTATTGCTTAAGCACAGTGCTGACACGGGGAATGGCTGGAGTGGCACACTCACCCCCAATGAGTGCACAGAAGCCTCACAATCACACTTGATCAGGATGAACTTGGAAGGCTCATCCCAGGGTAGGCTGCTCTGTCGTACTGATTTGATCTTCTTCAAAATTTACTTTTGTCAAATGATAATCAGAGGTTTGTGTTTTCCAGACGTTTCACACTTGCTCACAAGTCTGTGTGTGCAAGTGTCCTCAAGGATTATCTGTGGCAAGGCTCCCAAGAGCCTTCTAGCCCCGCTCCACTTTTGTAGTAATACATGCCATGGGGCATAAGTACTTGGCCTTCTGTGACTTCTGGGAGTGCAGTGATTTGTGGGGAGGGATGCAGAAGAAGCTTTGAGCTGCAGGACTTTAGAGAACATATTTTAAAATGTGCATATGTCAAGAAGGGGCAGAGATGGTAGTGGAAATTAAAACAAACAAACAAACCAAACAACTGTTACTTATGGGAAAGTGTATTGACAATGACTCAGTACAGTGACAAGCTGCTGCCTACATTTTCCACCTTATATGCCTCCTGCATCTAAGTAGGTACTCTATCCCAATGCTGCTGCACAGGACGGTTGGGGGAAATGGCCCACACTTCTCAGGTCATTTCTTGGCTGTAGCAAAAATCTCTTGTGTTAAACTGTGATCAGCAATGCAAATATAGTTCCAGTTTCAAGGAAGACGTGTCCATGTAAAATTGCATTTCACCACGAGTTCTGTATAATTTTCACCTTGTGTAAGTGCAGACAGATTTTAAAAAGCATCTTTACCACAGTCTCATAAATGAAGTGGCATGCTGAAGTATGGTTTAACAATTATAAAATCAGATTCTTGAAGATATTTTCTTTACATGTCTTGCACTGGTTTGAAAATTGTGAAGCATAACCCCTGAACCTGCTGCCCACGTGGGACTGACCAAATCATTTGACTTTTGCACTCTACAGTTACCACTCTGTAGCAGAGAAATAAATATCTAGGCCCCAGTTTTGCCAAATCTGTTGTGCAGAAGAAACCTCAAGTGGGATTTTAGCAATTATCAGGGTTTTTTCAGTAGGTTTATTCAAGTAAATAGGAGCCTTACCCATACAGGTAGTGCACAGAACCACTACTGCTACCGAGCAGCATTCAGCAGCAAATATCTAATTAGAAGACCCATTTCTCTGTCTGCCAGTCTCGCTTGAGTTGCCTAAACCTGGACAGCCAGACCCATTTGAGTCACAGAATCACAGAATTACAATGTTGGAAAAGACCTTCAAGATCAAGTCCAACTGTTCCCGTCCTACGCTAAACCATAAGTACCTGATCTACCCTTTTTTTAAACACATCCAGGGACGGTGACTCAACCCCCTCCCTGGGCCACCTGTCCCAGGCCCTGACAACTTTTCCAGTGAAAATTTTTTTCCTAACATCTCATCTGACCCTGTCCTGGCACAGCTTTGTGCCATTTTGCCTTGTGGTGTTGGCAGGCATAATGCAGGAGGTAAGGGGAGACCAACACTGAGAGCCAGCCTGTATAACCTCACCCATCTCAAACACAGTAGTTGCTTGTTTAGGCAAGTAAGACAACCAAGTTTACCTGTTTAGGCAACTCACACGTGTTGACAATCAGCAGGAATAATCCCTGTGGCTTTTGCAGATACACGATCTTAGCTCAGAGTTTTTTTCTGTAAGAACTGACCACAGCAGGGTCCAAAGAATATTCTGACTGAATTTGTTTACCCAAACACCCTGAAAACATTCTTTCAGCAAAAGATGGATACATTTGCTTTAGGAAAAGAATTTTATGAAGTTGTTCTAGTTTCAGTACATGAAGACTGTAAAAAACGGTTGTGTTACAGAGTGAACTGAATTATCATTTAGATATTTTTATTTTCTATGATTCTTGGAAAAGAAACACTTATATTTTTACTTGTTAATCTTAGAAGAAGTTTTTCTATGCCATTAACCATTCACATAGTCACACAGTCACTTCTTAAATTGTTCATATTTATTACCCTGAGAGTTTTTAATTCACCATCTCCCAGCATCTAGCCCACAACCCCAGCCTGGCAGACGGCTTCATCACAAGCATTGTAATTGTTTATTCTTTCTCACAGCCCCTGAACACTGGAGCTGTATGACTGTATGAGGTTCTCAAGCTTTCATCAAAACAATACTTTTTCTGCCTTTCATTTCTGCAGTACATTTCAAAAAATGCCATTTAAGCATGACAGAGATTTACAAACAATACACGTGAATTAAAACTGATGGAATACTTACTACGACTTTTTTCAAAGCCTTCTCAAGGTTTTACGGTGGTCATGTTTGTATCAGCCTTGAGTTTGACCTTGCCTACTGTTGAGAATTGGATCCCTGCTGTACATATTTCAGGGCTTTATCCAACCTTGCATTAGGCAACCAAGGTGAGAAACTTTCTGTGTAAACCAGAACACCATGCTCACTTGTAGGGTTTCACCTAGCTGAAGAGAGAAAGAGATGTCCATTCTCCATATGCTGGTACTGGTGGCAGGAGCAGCTCCCCATAGCGGAATGCAAGGAGTAAAGAGTCTTGGCTGGAAAGCTAGCAGGGACAAGGCAGTACATCCCTTACACTACGTCCAACAACTCTCTCCCAAAAAACATTATCACAGCTAACATAGCTTGACTAAGTGAGCAGAAGAAGATGCTGCAGACAAAACACTTCTGAAGCACAAAAGAGCACGACCCATGAACGTGTGCTTTAAGGCAAAGGGATCAGAGTAATAAAATAAATTTCTGAGATACTACACATCTGTTTAGGATTCAGGAAATTTGAAGAAAATCTCCTACCACTGTAATTTTATTTGCATGTTTGCACTGAAAGCAGGACTAACTCCATATGCCTACTTTGAGATCACATTGACAAATTTATGGTAGGGGGCAATATTAAATTTCTTATAACTTTCTGTTTATTCTGTGCTTTTCTGGAAGGAATAGCTATTTAATAGTTAAGTACATTGGTAACCTTTTACCAATATAGTGTACCGATGTCTTTGCTATTATTGTTTTCCATATGTAAATGCATGTTTCTAGGACACTGGGTGACATACACTCTTTGGCCAAGACAATGTAATGACTTTGTTAGAGCCACACCGGAATTCTTACTTTGCCCATTGTAAATCTTTCTTAAACAAGTTTTTCAAATCCAGCATGTGTCCTCATACGTGCTCCAAATGTTGTGGAGTCAAAATACGTGTAAAGGTTTGATTTATTAAGCTACCTATGCCGCAAGGATAGACACACGGGCCCCTGCCGAACTCAAGCTTAATTCTCTAGGTCTCACTGCAGGTTATTTAACTGTAACTTTTTAAAGCACAAATAACTCAAATTGTGGGCAAGTAGGGAGTCAGTGCTGCTGATATTACTTCTGCCAAGCACCAGCTCAACCCACAAGAGATATTGGCAAAACTGCTCTTGATATGCAGATAAAATACAGTGCCAATAAGGGTAGCAGTCTGTGGTTTTGTGGCTTATCTGTTAAATTGTCCCTTTGAGCTTTGAATTTTGGTTGAGAGTTACTTCTGCCTGCAACCAGCTCCGCCTTTCAAAAGATGAGTGGATGTAATGTTTTTGACCCATTTTTATTTTCTTAATGCTTCCAGTGTTTGAATGCTTTGAGAAAGAGGTTTTATTTCCTTACCCTTTTTTTGCCAGTTAATTTTTAATACCAGCATAATTATAATGTCTAATCTGTGGGCTTGTTTTGTATAAGCAAAAGTATTAACCACTCCTCTGGAAACACTTGTATTAAGACTCTAGGAAACAGATTACTTCAGTGATCTCTTACTTCAGTATCATATTCCATAACACAGTGTTAGCTGGGCTAATGGGACTATTCAGAAATCCAGACAGAGTATATAGAGCTTTTACTTGTTAGCTTTTAAGCATCGTTCTTCATTTTTGTGTTATAAAATCTCTAAATTATATTAGGAAATATGTTGCAGCGAAGGAAAAGGATTGAAGGTTGTAAATCTAAGAAAGTTAATCTGCATACTTTAATGGAAATAATGATAAAATGAAAGAAAACATTTTATTCCAGGAATTATGATAAATGTACTTTTCTAGATTCTATACTTTATTGCTTCAGTGTAATGTCTTTAGCATCCAGAAGGTGTCTGAGTTAATAGTCGGTAAATCCATTTTTTAATCAACTTCACTCTTTGAATCATATGCAATTAGAGATTTTTATGTTAGATTTTATCTATTTGCTCTTTGCAGACTGTTTCTATAAAGTGCTTGCTACTTTTTAAAAAAATATATATAGGACCCTTTATAGGTCAAGGTTAATAGAAAACACTGATAGCTTTTTTATTCCAGAATGAGCAGAAGACATACATATGTACCACAACATGAAATAAAACAAGTCCCTAAACCTCAAAATGGAAACATTGTATCTGCACTTCTGCACTGTTGATTAGAAGGCTTGTACATTATGCCCCTGTCTTCTAATGCAGAATTTCAACAGGTACATAAATACCTGACTATTTCATCACATTTCATCTCACTGCTCCTCCTCTTGACAAACCTAATTTATCACTGGTCATTTCTAAGATCCCTCTGCTTTTTTCAGTAACCTTTATCACTTCTAAAAAAGTCTCTGGAAACAGGAAGCCTGGTACTTTCTTTAAAAATGCAATTCCCTTCACAGTAAGCCTTTGTCAAATGCCTAGTACTTCCTCTTAGGAACTTCCATCAGTATTGTAAAATCTATCTAATCGGCCTTATGCAGTGGGTCTCCTGAGTGTTCTCCACGTCTTTGGCTTGAGCCCCCTTCTTCAGGACAGACTTTCTGCATCGAGCTTCAAGTCTGAAGCTTGAAACGCCAGGGGCAATATCTTTGTGCTGTTTATCCAGTCCTACATTTCTTTATTCCATAACCCCACAACTCAAGTTATTTTGTTTATTTGTTTGTTTTCCAGCAGTGTAAAATACTTCAGTTGCATCCTCTGAACACTCCCACCTCGGCACATCTGCTCCTTTGTGTAAAGGAAGGGAAAAGCACACTACATTTTAACAAAAAAAAAAAAGCTATCCACTGGAGAAATGTTTCCACTACATGTATTTGTTTTTATTTAGGTGACCTATATGATGTTGTATGTTGTCCTTTCCAAGAGGACAAAGAGCTTTGGAAATGTCGGTGCCTTTCATGGCTCTATAGGGTTATGTCTGTTGTGTGTATACATGCACACGCACTCTCACATACACCGAAGAGAGGAAGTCATTTTATTTTACACAAATCAGCTACTTAAAGTAAATTGAGATATATAGAATTTACCAATGAAATGAGTGATTTGATGTGAATAAAAGAGGTGGTGTGTTGTAAATCAGTACTGACAGCCAAATGGGAAAAATTGACAGAGCACTGTAATCACTCCCAACATCCACTGAAGTTATTGATCCAGAACCTCTATAATCCCCTTCACATAACACAAGCAATTTCATATAATACCTGTAATAACAGTGCATTCAAACTCAAGTAGCCATCAGAAGCTTTGTATCTAATGGCGAAGCAGGCCTCTGCTGAGTAAGTGTAACAACTAGAGCACAAAAACGCCGATGACTCTCGCCTTTCATAGGTAACGGTCTGCGATAAGAGCTAGTTCAGAAGATAAACAGTTCCTAACGCCAAGGAAAATGAGCTATTAATTGCCTGCTCGCTAAATACTGTTGTAAAGGCCTAAAGCCCTGGGTGCAAAAAGGGGAGAGCGTAAAGCGGGATTTTGGGACCGATAACTGCCCGGGCGCTATCCACGAGGCAGCTATCTGATGTTAATTACAAGAGGGGAAAGAGGGCTGAGAGGTATTTAGCTGCCGGGTCATTACATCCTTCCCAGGTGTTTTTCCCATGAAATGTTCCACCAGTTTTACAAGCTCCTTCTCTGGCTGATGGATTATTCCACCGCCTTATCAAAGCTTTGCCAGCTCCTCATTAATATATAGAGCGAGCGGCGCAGTTCTATATATCATTGTCTTCTTCTCGGGGAGGGCTAATCAGTCAGGCATTATCAGCCCGTCAGCAGAAGGCAGGCAATCAGGCCTGACAGCGGAGAATCATGGGAGAGCAGGGAAGGTTAAATGAGGCTGACAGTTGTGATAATGATGATTATACTATAAATTAAGATATGATGATAAAGGAGAATAAAAGACACAATCTGAAGCAATATTTGGTTTAACATGTCTCTCTTTTTCGGTACTGTTAAATGGCCATAACATTTATCACGCCGAACAAGAATGGACATTTAACTACCATGATAAAATAGGACAGCATCAGATTGAAAACCCAACAAGTTGTGATTATTGTGTCAGGCACTTTTCCACTGGTTGAAAAAACTGGAGATAGAGCATATGTTATAATCATTCATGCATTATTCTGCAGAATGAAAAGAAAATAGATCTATTTTAGAAATGTCTTCCAGACTTCTAGATAAAAAAAAAATCCAAAAGGAAAAAATTAATATATTCTCCTGCTTCCAAGATCATTTTTATCAATGAAACTATAGGAAGCTAAGTGATAGTTCGTCCCTGCCACCTCCTCCGAACGAATGTGTGTATTTATTAAGACCCGACTTGAAGAAATTGTAATTGTTTCACTGTTAGTCCCTTATTAAGCAAAACACTGCAAATGAAACTACAGAACATCAAAATGTCATTTGTAATGACTACTTTCTTGATGGTCAGTAAAAATAAATAGGTTCATGCAGGTGAAATCAAGTGAGAATTGACTGTGGAAACATATGTAATACTGAGGGCTTCATGCTCCTATTTAATTGTTTACTTAGATGGGCAGATGAGATATGCATCATTTCTTTATGAATTTTATGCTTAGGGTACCCAAATAAATATTATTGGACTGTGAGAATGATTAAGATACTGATTAAGTGCAGTTTAGGCAGTGGCTCAGCCCGATGCGTCTACGCTCCCTAAGTCAGGATAGCCAGACCCAGCTGGGGAGAGAGCCCTCTGTATGTGAATGTGCTTGCCACATCCTGAAAGGAAGGAAAAGTTTGGAAGGGAAAGTGTAAAACCTCTTTTTGGAAAACCATACTTTTCAGAGTAAGTCGAAAGCAAGCATCCGGTATGTCTGCAAATAACCACTCTGTTTCCTGCAGATATATGCTGAAGAATTTATTAGCTATGTACATAGAAATCTTTGTATTAAACAACAGTTTAGGATTTACAGAAGTATACATTTTCTGTGTCCACAGAGCTGACCATGTTCCTATTGCAAAGGCAAAACCTCACCCAAGCCAATGGCATAAAGCATTCTAAATAACTGTTACGTGCGTGAACACCTGAATATATTTTTGTGTAACACATTCATATGTCATGCATCTCTATCTATGATATGCTTGCAAGTCCATCACTTACCAAATATGTGCAAAGAGATAATAATTTGATAAATCACTGTGTTATTTGCGTGCTACCTGATCTCTGCAAATGGAGCTTTTGTGTTAGACATAGAAGAATAAATAAACTTCAATTATTGTCTGTGGTATTAAAGTGACAGTGCATGAGAGAGAAACAAATATTTTAAAAGTTCACAGCTTTATTTTCTCCATCTCTCCTTGATCACCTTGGAGTGGGAAGTAGTCTCAGTATAGAAGCTGGTTATTAATTGTAGAAGTGGATGAGATGACTGTGCAAGTCACAGACACAACGATTTGCTTTATAAATTAAACAAAGTTAGTCCACATCAAGCATCCCATGAAACACGAGTTCTCTGAAAGCTGCTCAGACACTACGGTGATGGCAGTCACTTAAGCGCCCTAGACAAACAGAAATCTTTGCTGTGATTATAGTGATTACCTTTTCTGCAGTGACTGACTCAATGGAAATAAAACCAGAGCTATTTTGTAGCAGGTAAAAAAACCCACCAAAACAAAACAAAAAAAAAAACCCACCAAAAAAACCCACCCAAAAAAAAAAGCCACCTCGAGACAACTGCTGTAGTATTGTTTTTCACTGGAAATAGCCTATTGGCTAATGCACTTAAAAGAACAGTATTTTTATTATTTGATTTACCAGAGCAGTGAAAATTGCACACGTTCCTCTCGTACAGATGTAAAGGAAGGAACACAGATGAGTTTATAAACCTGGCAGTCTGGAAATGCTTATGCAACCAGGCTATGCAGCCTGCTCTTCAGAAAAACAGAGATATTCATTATTACAGGACAAGGCGAGAACACAGAAAATACAAAGAAAGAGATGTGATCAAATGGATCCTATGCTTTATTTGTGTTTCTTCTCCGTGATGATACACAGTGCTTTGCCTTGTTTGAATTTGAAACATGTTACTGAGCCTGAATAAAATCGCTGGAGTTCTTTATGAAGACAGGGATTTTGTTTTGCTATTTATCCTCCCAAAGATCAAGGTTTTTATTAAAGGAGCAACACTGCTTCAGAGACTTTCTCAGTAGCTTATGTTCCATCACTTCAAGTGCACGCTGAAGATATATTTGCAGGACTTCAGTCCAATAAACCAGCAGGTTTTAGTGAGATAATACGTTTCTTCTAAGAGGCAGAGAGGGGATAAGCCTGGTGCAATCAGGAAAGAGGGAGGAGACCAGTGCAAAGATTATGCCTACCTATTTTAGTGAGATCCACTGCTAGATTTGAGCCAGTCTGTGCAAGAGCAGGTTCAACTTACATTCCTAAAAAAGGGTGCTAAAATGCTGCATAAATAAAATAATTATCTACTAAAATACAGCTCTGGCTAATCTGGAAATAAACCAAGGTTGTTAGGTGGATTAGTTGAGGAGATGTGTGTTATTAAAAACAAGCTGTTTTCAAAGCCTTTATTAATTCGCTCAGTTGTGGAGCTTGTAACCTCTGGTGGGATAAATATCACTTAATGGGCTCAGAAGTCCCACGTAGGCAATGACCAAACTGAGATTCAGGTCAAGGCACATCAGAATAGTCTGCCAATTTCTTCGGGGGCAACAGTAACTCCCATGAATTCAGACAGTATTTTGCAATTAACTGAGGTGCAGCTAGGATTCCTTCTGTGGAGATTTTAGTCATCATTCGGGCTTGGATAGTAAGGTTCAAGAACCTTCGTTTTCCTTCCAACTTCTTCTTTCCTCTCCTTCCCCCTCACCTCCCCCTCGTTAATGGCCCAAGCATATGGAGTGTACCCCCACAGTAGATGGCCACTGCCAATGCCAGCCAAGTCTGAAATGCTTAGCTGAGACTCATTAGTCTTGTTATAAAAACGCGATTGGAAGCATGGTTTATCATTTGGAGGTAAGGTTCTAATTTTGGCACATAGGAGGCTGCAGGCAGGAAAATATCTTGTTCCTTATTCCATTTTATTAACTTTGTTTTGTTCGCTTGAGCCTAGTACTGTGTTAGACTTTGAATAATCACAGCTGTACAGGTAGCTCCAGTGGAGTGAATGAGAGGCTTTTTCAAGGGCTCTGCTCCCTGCAGAAATGATTTGTACCTCTGCCTGATTGTCACTAACAGAAAATGAGAAATAGGAACATTCAATGCAAAGTAATGTGTTCTGTACAATTACTGGATTAATAATTTTATTCCATTACTGTGTGGGGAGAGAGGACATCAGGTTGAAGATCTGCAATTCTAGTATATTTCTAAGCGTCCTGTTAAGAGAGTGAGCAAGGGTCAGGAAACTTAATTATGCCATAACTAGATAGAAATTGCCAAGTGATAAAAAGAAACATCCAGCCAGATTCAGCAGGAAATTACAGCTTTAATAATATAGCATAATGCCTACTTCTATACAATTATTGGAGAGACCCTGAATGATTTTAAATAACAGGCTTGGTTTTCCAGTAACGACAGGGGAAAAAAAATCTGAAAATGACATTTTGCATTTTGCTGTCAATATTTTTTCCTGAGTTTTTTAGGGTGGGTTTTTTTTTAAAAAAAAGATTAAATTATTAAAAATCGCATATTTACTCTTGGTAATGTGAAATGCTATTATTCTGAAATGAGAGAAAGGTTATATTTATGGAGGAATTTATATTTGTGGAAATTAAGCCTGTGGAATCACACTTTTGGTCTATTGTGCTTCTGTATTGTATTTGTAATTTTGAAAGAAAAAAGCAAAGAGCACTGAAATTTATATGAAAAACTTAGGACTGTGTTTTTTTGTTTTACAATCCCAGTTTTTTCCACTCTATGACCATATTTGTGTCCAACACCTCCTGGATGGCTTTATTTTGGTAAAATGCTTATAAACAGATTAAAGATGTGCTTATGTGCTGATACTAGATTTCCTTATAATTTTGTAGGCTTTATTAAAGATTTTTTTTTAAATACTATTTTAGCATAAACAAAACTCTTCATCCTAATGAGAAGCAGCCTTTTTTTTTCCTCCCCTCCCAGATGAAATAGGATATTTTAAATATTAAACTCTTATCACCTTCGTAAACACTGCATGTGATATTAAGGCCTTTTGCAATATACGCGCATGTGTTTGTCCATTTATTTCTAATGTAAGAAGGAAAAGTCATTTCTGGTGCTAACCCAGGAGAGCCCAGCATTTCATTTTGTATTCTGAGGATGCAGATTAATCAACCTGACTCTCTTACCCAGGGCTAGCCATTCTGCCTAGAAATCTGCATATCTGCATATTACTGTTCTTCCCTGAATTTAATTTCCTACAGGAGCTGATATTAATCACCCTGTTTAAACAGAGGGGATTTGGGGTCTATACAAATATGACATTTTTTATGGAAGTTGTGGAATATTTTCTCCTTTTTTCATTATTATTTAAAGAGACAATAGCACAGTGCTTTACAGCAAACTATAGGAGATTATTTTTGTTTATTGGAGCTCATATATATTTAGTTTAGATTTTAATCGCAAAATATGGTGCACCAGGAAAACTATTTTGCATTTTTCCTTCCAGAGTCTCCTCCAGGTTTCACTGCAAAGGATGGAATAGAGTTGGGCCATGAGCGTCTCAAATACATCCTAGCTGAGGAAGTTTATTTAAACCCTGTATTTAAACTACTTACCAGTTTCATCGTCAGAGTGCCAAGCCCCACACAAGCAGGCGAGCGTTCCCACCCCCCTGTTTTGCAGTAGAGAAACGTGGTTGACTTGTTGCATTGCCACTGAAATACACAAGCCAGGTGGGGATCGTCTCATGGATTTTAGTGGCCCTATGTCCTCTGCAGGTGCTTGGGGAAGCACTCGAGGAGCTGCGACACTGTCACTGAGAGGTGGGGGAAGGAAATTAGCTGGTAGGCTGCCCAACTCTCCTTTGGCAGGTAAATTTCTAGCTACACAAGGCCACCAGCTCTTTCTCTGTGTGGCCACAAAATTTGGTGTCCTGGTGAATCCTCATGGCCAGTAACTCCTTGCTGTCTCCAGGTGAGAACAAAGACAATTTCATGAAGGCAGCAGCGGCAAAGCCTTCACCATCCTACCTTAAAGCCCCCTCCATATTTTGTGTTTGAAAGTGGAGAACAATGAACTGTCACTGTGTGACTCCACTGATGTCAAGTGCATTGTATCAGGCAGGAATTCGGTCCAATCCGCCTGTCCCTCAGCCAGTATTACTTGGCATATTTTATTTTGGCTGCCTAGACTGCAGTTATGGTCCAAGCACAAACAACTCAGAAGAACAACATGCTTGGAAATATGTGCCTGCATACCCCAGGAGTCCCTGCCAGCTGGAAAAACAGAGCATACATCAGTTACTGACTAGATATACTGCCCTTGTTAAAAAACGAAGCTGCCATCCAGGTTTTTGTTTAAATTTACACCCTGGCCTATTGTGGCACTTCAGGTTAATTTGGATCAGCACCTTCTATGCAGAGCTCTCTGATGCAGCTTTTTTGCTTTTTCCTAAGGCTTGGTCCTTTTACAAGAAACTTCAGTCTCCTGTCTAGTAGGTGCTTTTCTGTCTCTCATTTACCTGCCCCAAAACTTCCGGAGAAGGCATTCAACACTGCATCCTCCCTTGCTTTCTTTATCAAAAAAATACATACAAGCACCAAGCAAGGGAGAAGCTTAAACTGTTTTGCAGCCAACATGAGTACAGAATAGATGTAATAGAGAGCAAATTTTCACACAAGTTTTGATGGAAACTTGTTCCTTTATTTACAGAGGTTAAACAACAGCTTTTTAGCTGGATACGGTCTGCTTTCTATCCGAGCTCCTGGTTCTGCAAAGCCTCACCTTGCAATTCCCAGAGAGATATCGCCAGCAGTTTCACTGGGTCAGCTCAGGCGAATAAATCAGGGTGCCACAAAGTAAAATTGTAACTCTTTGATAAAAAGTCATAGTGATTATTTGTTTTCATATCTGACCTAAAACTAAATTTGTGGTTAACCTAAAAATTATTTTTATCTTTTTCTACAAATTTCCATCCGGTTTTAGAAATGTTTTTCTGTTTTAGAAAACGTTCATAGTAACATTTAAAAAAATACACAGTCACTGTGACTAACCCAGGATTTATTATCAAAGGTCTTGGCATCACTGTGAAGAGATTACTGGTATTCATATCATTCTTCCTGAACACCTAGGCTGCTATATTTTCATTGCCCGTTACAAATCACAAGGGTATCGCCCCAGGCAAATAACAGCTTAGCATGTTTATCTGTCTGCGCTAATAGCATTTCATTTGAAGTCTTGAAAGTCACAAGTGGCTTAAAAGGGCACGATTACATGACTTCATACTTTATTGCAGAATGACAAGGTCCAGTTTGATTTGTTCTGCTTTGAAGTATTCGTGTCCCCTGGCTGCCTGATTGCAGCCTTTTCCCATTCAAACTTTGAGCATGATCCCCTTGAACCAAGACATTGCCTTCGCTAGACAACAGGGAGAACTTTGCCTGGAAGAATGCTGTTTTCAAGCTTAGTTGTCGGGCTTCCACTGGTGTAATGCTATCCACTGTGACTTCCTTTAGTGCTAGCTTGCCTGTAAAGAAGAAGATTGGGTAAAATCACAGCTTTCTAATTAACTTGCACTACTTGTCTGCCTTCGTATGGAAGCTAGAACTGAAAATTATTTCAGAGCATTAAAATAGTGGTCTGTGGCCTTGTAGAAAAAGATAAAAGTATCTAAAAGTGATAGCCTGGGCTGAGTGTGTTCTTACTGGCATTTGACAGGTTCTAGTTAATTTACAGTAAAAATGTTTTCATCTTAAAGTTTGTGTGCATGCAGGGGTGGTTTTTTTAGGTAATAGGAAATGCAAAATAAAACACAGTCAGTGTATCTAAGCCAGGGCAGATATTTAAATCTTTGCTGAATCATCACCAAATCTGTGTTTTCCTGCTTTTTTATGTCAAAGGTTTTCTGAGACAGGAGAATAGATACTAGCAATATCTCCTGTTGTTCTTTGCTAAGGAGAAAATCGTATTGCTAGAAACATACAATAATAGAAAATTCTTTCTGATGCAAATCTAAAATATTTTCATATAGCTACAGAAAACTTGGTTCACATAGTTCCTTGCAGGCCCTCTGGATGGTATAGCTGCACCTAACTTTTGAGCATGGTGTGAGTACTGTATACTGAACTGGAATGGAAGTGTCTAAGTTTTCTGAACTTCAATGTAATCACATGGGGTAAAATCTCAGAACATTTTGGAAAAAACCCTTCTTGTTGCACTTGTAGTGATTGGAGGAAATTTTTAACACAAGTTTTAGTTAATAGAAGAGTAAAAACTGCAGAACTGGTAAATTCATTTTCATTTTAAAATGTTTTATGTCCCGAATTTATTGCCATAGCACTGTTAGCAGGAAATATCCTCTGGTATAACATACATGGTGCGAACATATGCATATATTTTCCAGCAACAAAACAAACGCCAACGCTTTGTTTCACAGCAAATATTGTCATCTGAAAATATGCCTGGCTTAGGTTAACATACTTACACCACATTTTTGCAATAGCAGAACAAGATTTTCTGTAAATAAATCCATCAAAAAGTAAAAAGGGAAGGAATTGTTCTGAATCAAATGATTAGCCCTGTAAAGCTTGTAACAAGAAGATATCTTACTCTTCTTTAAGAAACAAGAGGCAATGAGACAAGAGGCAATGACAGGAATATTTTTTTATTTGAGTCTTTTTCTATAACCAGATTCTTATTTATTTTACTGAAATCAGAAGACTGTTCCGATCTCCAAGAACCTGAGTGGGGGAGATGTATGTCAGAAGAAAAGATAATTGATGGTAAACGTCAAATATTAAATCTTGATCTGGTTATTACCCAGCATATTAGCTATGTAAGTAGCTTAACAATTACAGCTGTGATTGACTAGGTGGGATCCAAAATCCTAAATATCAACTGCCAGAAGGGATAATTATAACACATTAGCACCTGCGTGCTTAGACAAGATTGACAACTCCAGTCTAACATCTGCTTAATATCACTTTCATACTTTTCATATTTTTTTTCTTCTAGAAAGGAATAACAAAGATTTTCCTAAAGCATAACAATAATTCAGCATCCATGTTACACATTCAGTTGATTATAGTTGCTTGTTGTGTTTGGTCATGTTTTGCACTGACACATTCAAAATTAAATAAAGGCTTTTTGGGATTAGACAGTCACAGTTGTGGTATATTTTTGACAAAATGTACCTGTCAGAATCGTTTGAAGTAATCCCAACAAGTGGGCTGCTCTTCAATCAGCTGGGCTGGCCAATGCAATTTAACAAAAAAAAATAAGATGGGTTGGAAAAAGAAAGGTCTCACACTCCCACCATGGAAGCAACAGAGAAAAGAATATTTAGTATTTGACATGAGCAGCACAGTGAAACCTCCCTGCTGGGCTATTTGCAGAGGTGAGGCAAAATGTTCCCCTCCCTCCACCAATCCTGACCGCCCCAGCTCTGTGGGTAAAGCCAGTGGTGCCCACCCTGGGATGCACCCCACAGAGGTTCTTCCCTCATGGCACTCACCTTCGGACCCATCTGGCCTGATGCCCTCATGCCAGTTTCCCTCTGGGTCTTGATCCCGGACAGTCCCAGATGTGATTTGCAGCAGGGTCAACCCCCTGAGCCTCAGGTCTCATAGGTGCCAGGGACCCTCTTCAGGGCTGCACTGCCCCTCTGGTTTCTGAGGGACCCCCTCCCAATGACCTCTGATGGCACACTCTGCCCAAACACAGGCACTGCTTCCTTCATATTTGGTCCCAAAGACACAAAAGCATTTATCAGAACAGTAATGCCAGCGCAGCCACCCTGGATCTGCAATGCAGGTGCATCTATCCTGAGTAGAACTCTCATGGAGCTGGATTATGGCCTCACAAGAGAGGAGGGTGGCGATAGCTGTACTATTATGATACAAGCTGGATTAGGCACAGACATCGTTACTCCTTTGTCTTAAGGAACAGAGATGACATTGCTCAACTGGTAAACCAAAGACCCCCTCCTGGCTCTGTGGTCTTCTGTGCTGGGGAACTTCAGTAACTGAGGCTGCTCTTGATCTCACTGGGAATTTTATGTCATTTTTAATTGAAACAGCCTGAAATTTCCCACAGAAAAATATATAATCACTAGATTAGATACCCTCTGACTGGACAGATTAATCCATTTAGTTGAAAACTGTTTAAAACTGAAAGAAAAAAAGGAAGAAACCTCATTGCCTGTGGGCTGATCTTCACAGTAGAGGAACAGTAGCTAATTTTACATTAAGTACTTCAATGCCTTCAGTGAGCTATGAGGCCATTTAACTCTCTCCCCACCTCTTGGAGTTCAATCCTAAGTGTCTGTTCAAGTTTAGAAAAGGTAGTTCAAGTATACACTTCTCAGACATGATGCCATGGAACACACTGACTCACCCAGCAGTGCCAGCAAACCTACAGAGAAGCAGAAAAGTCTTCCCAGAGTAGAGCTGCTGGATATATGGGCAAAGTCTGCTACCAAAGAAATACTTTCACTGGTCTAACCAGCTCTGGTGTGCTTTGTCCCTCATCAGTTTCACCATTCTTTACCTTTGTTCTGATGTGGTGTTTTGTTTCAGCATTACCAAGCTATTTTACCATGCTCCATCCGTGGGTTTCACTGCATGAGCAGCTCAAAGCCACAGGAAGGGAAGGCTCTTCCTGGAGCCACACACATACTGAGGAACTCAGCATCACACTAGAGAGCCTACTGCCTTTATCTGTGAAAGCAGTGCAAAACCCCAACCCCTGCTGGGCTTCTGGTGTGCCTGAACCTAAACCTAAATCTTACATAGCTCTGCATGGTCATCCTATGCCCTTTGTTTGTAGTGGAACTGTGGGACAGCTGTCATTTTCTTCTACTTATCCCTGTAGTCTGATGCCAGTTTCTGAACTTACCTCTCATAACACAGAGACATTTAAACTTTTCTCAGTAGTTAGTTCACACTTCCATGGAAACTTCATAAGGATATGTGTTTGACGGTACTAATAGTAATATTTTTCTCTATTTTCACACAGAGGACATTCAAACACTTGAGCAGGCTGTCCAGGGAAGTTACTTAGTCTCCACAACTGAAGGTTTCCAAATCCCAGCTACATCCCTGAGCAGCTGTGTCTGAGCACAGACCTGACTCCTCTTCATTGAGGCCTCATGACGTCTCACCTGACATGTATTTTCCTATGATTCCAATTTCCATGTATAATTCTGGCACAATACATTTGCCAGAGAGTAAAAGAAAGATGTCATATGAATGCTTGTCTCTCCCCAATATTATCAGCTAGTTTTAAACCTTAAACTATTCTGTAACATCAACATGTTAGAGTCTCGGGGTAACTGAAGCCTTTTACGTCACATTTTGATATCACTGCAGTGCAAGTGCTTTGCTAAGGTTCATGTTATTGGCAGATATCTGCAATGAAATAAGCTTCAGAAATGAATTTTGCACTCACAGAGATATAGCAATATTCTGATTTTTACAAAATACTTCAATATGTTGGGTATTGTTCTTTTTTTCATTTTGGAACAGTAAGGAATACATAAAATGACAAAAATATGTTTTGCATGTACTATCTTTGCTAGTTATAATAACCTTATTTGTATTTAATTTAAAGAAGCAGTTGTTAACATTCAAGTGGAAAATGTAACTTAATTTAAAATTGATCAAATTGTGATTTCATTTCTAAGTAAACACTGTCACTGAAGTAATTGACAGAACTGTACTATTCAGGCTAACATTAAAGTAGGTTTGATTTTTTTAGTAACATCTTTTTTTTTTTACTTATTGTTCCCCTCATCCAAAACCTGATACAACATCTATTTGTTGATGAAATTTTTTGAATTAATAACATATGTGCACTACTGAAGCCATGTTAAATCAAGATGGTCAGTCCTAGAAGGGAGAAGACTGGTAATTTGCCATTTCTACACCTTCAAAGCCATTGGCTGAGAGGGGAGAAAGAGATGAAAGCTGCCATTCATTCCTTTGGCTTGCCACTCCTATCCATTTTTCCCTTTAAAAGAGGCTAAGATAAAAATTTTGCCATTTCTATGCAGACTAAAATATACATTTTTGTCATGTTCCTTCCATTAATAGACATTTCAAAGGAGGTCATGGTACCTAAAATAGACTACTCGCTAATATCTTAGCATCATTAAGCTGATAAAATTATACACATGCTCTACAGTGGTAACAGTTATATAAATGCATGATTTTGCAGGTTAGGAACTGCAAAGATGAGTGCCTTGCTCATGCTCTTGAAGTTTGTAGCTGTTCTATTGCCTGACTCATTGCATGACCAACAGTGACAAGGCATAATAAAAGTAGGATACGACAATAAGTGAGGTTTTTTTATTATTCATATAAATTTCTTGTCTTTCCTGTGTTGATCATAGAATCATAGAATGGTCTGGGTTGGAAGGGACCCCAAGGAACATAGAGCTCCAACCCCCCTGCCACAGGCTGGGCCAACAACCTCCAGGCCTTGATCTACACAAGGTTGCCCAGGGCCCCATCCAACCTGGCCTTGAACACCTCCAGGGACAGGGCATCCACCACCTCTCTGGGCAGCCTGTTCCAGCACCTTACCACCTTCTCTGTAAAGAACTTCCCCCTAATATCCTATCTAAACCTTCCCTCCTTTAGCTTCAATCCATTCCCCCTTGTCCTGCCATTATCTACCCTTTTAAAAAGCTGATTCCCCTCCTGTTTGTATGCTCCCTTCAGGTACTGGCAGGCTGCAATTACGTCCCCCCTCAGCCTTCTCTTCTCCAGGCTGAACAAGCCCAGCTCCCTCAGCCTCTCTTTGTAGGGCAGGTGCTCCAGTTCTCTAATCATCTTTGTCTCCCTCCTCTGAACTCTCTCCAACAGTTCTACATCTTTCTTGTATTGGGGCCCCCAGATCTGGACACAGTACTCCAGGTGGGGCCTCATGAGGGCAGAGTAGAGAGGGACAATCACCTCCCTGTCCCTGTTGGCCACCCTTCTTCTGAGGCAGTCCAGGATATCATTGGCCTTTCGACCTGCAAGAACACACTGCTGGTTCATGTTAAGTTTCTTGTCCAACATAACACCCAGGTCCTTCTCAGCAGGGCTACTCTCAAGGAGTTCTTCTCCCAGTCTGTAAATTATGTCTGGGATTCTTCCTGCCCAAGTGCAACACCTGACACTTGGCAGTGTTGAACCTCATTAGGTTCACCCGGGCCCACCTTTCCAGCCTGTCAAGATCCCTCTGGATGGCTTCCTTTCCTTCTAAGGTGTCAACCACACCACTCAGCTTGGTGTCATCCGCAAACTTGCTGAGGGTGCACTCAAT
The DNA here is from genome assembly GCA_022605575.1 of Laterallus jamaicensis coturniculus. Taxonomy (NCBI): domain Eukaryota; kingdom Metazoa; phylum Chordata; class Aves; order Gruiformes; family Rallidae; genus Laterallus; species Laterallus jamaicensis. The sequence goes on along the minus strand of JAKCOX010000023.1, from coordinate 10,891,154 downwards.
CCCATCATCGGTGTCATTGATGAAGATGTTAAAGAGAACCGGTCCCAAGACAGACCCCTGGGGGACACCGCTTGTCACCAGCCTCCACCTGGACATAGACCCATTGACCACCACCCTTTGGCTACGGTCTGTTAACCAGTTTCTTATCCACTGGATGGTCCACCCATCAAATCCACATCTCTCCAGTTTAGAGATAAGGATGTGGTGGGGGTCTGTGTCAAAGGCCTTGCACAAGTCCAGGTAGATGACATCAGTCGCTTTCCCTTTATCTACTGATGCTGTCACTCCATCGTAGAAAGTCACCAGATGGGTGAGGCACAACCTTCCCCTGGTGAAGCCGTGCTGGCTGTCCCGGATCACATGCTCTTCCCTCATGTGCTCCAACATGTCATGGATCTGTTCCATGATCTTCCCAGGCACAGAGGTGAGGCTCACCAGCCTGTAATTTCCTGGGTCTTCCTTACTCCCTTTCTTATAAATGGGAGTGACATGACCTTTTTTCCAGTCCCCAGGGACCTCTCCTGACATCCACGACTTTTCAAATATGATGGAGAGCGGCTCAGAAACCACATCAGCCAGCTCCTTCAGGACCCTGGGATGCATGTCATCTGGCCCCATAGACTTGTAGACATTCAGTCTCATGAGGAAGTCTGAGACTTGCTCTGCCCTTACTGTGGGGGGGATTTACTCCCCCAGTTCCCACCTCAAGGTAGTCTGGCTTTGTAAAATTTAGCAGCCTTTAGTTTTGTTGAGAAAATCTGGGGTATAGTTCCCATAGTTCAGAGGTTTTTTAGTACCACTGGATGTCCTGTTCTTACAGTATTCTGAGTAATGGTCAGTCCTATTGCTGCTCTAAGACATTCAAGAACTTCAAGTTCATTTAAAATGTCTTAATAGGTATAAAAGTTAAAACAACATTTCCACTATGTGTGTAAATATGTTCACATGACATAACAGAGTACTCAATATAGAAAAATGAAAGCTTATATATGGTGGAAGGACTGTTTTCTTATCTGTTACCCTAGTCTGTATTTATCTAACTTCCCAGATTCCATATCAACCCACACTGGATCTAAATTTAAAAATGTTTCATCTACAAATGTTATCACTTTACTCAGTATTCCCTTCTAGACAACTATTTTACTTTGCAGTCTTAACCCATTTATGTTTTGAAACTGTACCAGTGTTTTTTTATTCTTTCCCTTTTTCCACATTAGAATCCCTTACTCAATTTTACCAATCTAGTGTTTGCTCTTTTATGTCTTTTGAAAAGCCCTTTCTGTGGATTTCACTGACAGACTGACCAAACCTACTGTATTTTCTTATTCATTATACCCTGACTTCTGCAAAGAATGCTGGTAGATTGAAGAGACATGATTTGTCTTTACAACAGCCATTGTGGTTTGTCCCTAACACATCTGAGCACTTGATGGACAACATTTTTATCAGACAAAATAAATAAATAAATAAGTAGAATCCTCATCTAAATGGCAAGATGCTACGTAATGATAAGGGCAATCAGATCTCCTTCTTCAGGCTGTTAGATGATCACAGATACAGCAGCAGTGTTTGCAAGCTTCCCTACTGATAGGTAGAGCAAATAATTCACAATGAATAATGCATCCAATGAGTTTAGCCTCTCTGTCTGATTGTGGCATATGCACAAGCAGTCCATGATTTTGTCTAATCTATTCATTATTCAAAGTATTTGATTAGTTTGGGGTGAGATTTTTAAACTCTATGTACCATTTTCTATGAGTGTACACAATTTGATTTACTTTAGTTATTTGTGATTGATCAGGCAAGTCATGAGGGTAGTACATGCTTTCATGGAATGTATTTGTGTGGCACGTTTGTCAGTGCTAATACTGACTAATACTGAGCAAAGAAGTAATTTTCAGTAAAGAGGACTGTAACTTTGAATTTCATTTTTGCTTAACTTTTAGTCAGTGTAACTCAGTTTTATGGAAATTCACAAAAGAAGCATAAACTAGGACAACACTGAGCCCATTAAAATTCTTACTTACCGTGAGACATTTTGATTAGTCACTGGGCCTATGCAACACATACAGGAAAGGGACTTCAGCCTCAAGACAACTAAATATTTCCTTTTTTTTCAACCAGCGGGAGTATGAGTTGATGTATGCAACTATTGGAGCCTACGAAGGCCAACTTCATTCAGACACATCATCAGTCAGCTATCATATAATAAATGCTTTCATTTATCGATCACCTCTAATCTATGTCAGTTCTGTATAATTTGATCCCTGTCCTCTATTTCCACTCTGCATTGAATTCTTTTTTCTTCAGGAACACATCTTGTTTTGGCAATTAGTCCATAAATTCCTTCACTTAAGAGCTGATCTCTTCAGTTTCATTATTGCCCTCAAATATTGTTGGGTTCATCAGAACTGCTTGACTAAATCTGTCTATGAAAAGAGTGTATTCCATTAAAAATACTGTCATATTTATGTCTAGAACAAATGCCACTCCAATACTGACAATCTCTTCTGTTTAAGAGTACAATGTATTAAAGTCCTTTCAGAAACATTGAAGTGGCATTGCCAGTGCATCAAACTTTACAAAAGCCCATGATGTCAAGGTTTGCTGGATACAGTTCTCCTGTTATGGAGCAGCTGATCCATCCATTTAAGTAGTTAAACATTTTAAAGTGCGAACTGGTACATGTTTAACGTCAGATTGATCCAATACTGTGTTTTTTCACCAAAAACATAATCGTGAGCAAGATTATATTATCCTTCTATTGAGTCTTTCCAAACTTGCACTTTCCAAGTGCGTCTCAGAAAACCATGGGAGTTTAAGGCATCTTCGCTTGAGAACCAGAGATAGCAGTTACTCTTTGTGTTTGAACCAGCATTGAGCCCCAGATTTTGCTTAGGGAACTCCCTGATCCACCACTCCCATGCCACCCACAGGAAAGCACTAGTCTTGTGGGTGTGGGAGGATTAGTGGTTGCAGTAGGTGGTTTTTCTTCTTCCTCATTTTTCTGGGTTGCAGACTCATGCAACAGCCAGACCCTGACCACTGTCAGCAGTGCTTCAGGCTGATGCAAGAGCTTGTTTTCTGAGAGAAGAGGAGAGCAGAGGAGAGCAACTCTGGCAGTGCTTTCAAATGAGCAGCACATCTATTCAGACTCGATATAAGGGAGAAATTTTTTATGGAGAAGGTGGTGAAACATTGGCACAGATTGCCCAGAGAGGCGGTAGGTGCCCCTACTCCCCTGGACATGTTCAGGGTCAGGCTGAGTAGGATTCTGAGCAACCTGATCTACTTGAAGGTGTCCCTGCTCATTGCAGTCTTTAAACATTCTTTCCAGCCCTAACTGTTCTGTAATTCCATGATTCTATGACTCTATGATGATTCTATGATTCAATGATTCTATGATTAGCTGCCCCTTTCCAGACAGTAAGTCCATGACCCTGCCCTTTCTCCTCTCTCCTGAGATAGAGCATTGCCCCACATAATGATAGACTGATATGAAACAATAGATTTCCCTACTGCCTTTGCTTTGTATATCTCATAAAAACTTTCATGAAAATACTGTGCTAATCACCTCTTTGCATCTACCGATGGAATGAGACATAGCATGAAACTATATTGAATAATATTCAGGAACAAATTTAAAATTTAATCTGTTAATGTCTTCATTCCTGCTAATCACAGACTTTTAAGCATTGGGTAGAAATTGGGAGTAGATTATATTGATGGAAGAATTAAGTTAAATGCCAATTTTAAGGTTCAGGCTGCAGCAGAGCTGTTTAATCTGAGAGTTATCTGCTTAAATCGCTTTATGAATAAGGGCAATTTTATCATCAATCTATAGTACAGACATTTTTCAGGCGGTAAGTATTGATCACTTTCATATTTTTAGACTAAATGGGCAAAACCCTCAAAATCAAATAAGATCTTTGTATTCGTGCGTATACCTTTGTTAATATATGCATTAATTGAACCAGAATAGGAGTAAAAGTGCCTGTGACTCACCAAGAGGGCTAGGTACAACTTCTTTGTGCATTATCTTGGAGAGGGTGGTATTGCAATTTTTTCTTTCTGTTTCTTTACTGTTTCAATATCATGAAATAATTGATGACACAAGCAAGGAAATGTCCTACTGTCTGTCACTCAGATGGATCTTTACTAACGGCCCACCTCTGCTTGTCACATGCTCTGAAGATATGGAAGAAATTCTAGGAGCCCTGAGCTCTTACAGCAAGAAAGGCATAGGTGACAGTAACAGAAGTGTAGTTGGTATTGACAATCTTCTAGCAAATTTTTGACAATGTGAGTGACAACAAATTACAATGTTGGTTTTCTCCCAATAGTTATTCCCTGAAGCTCTTACCTTACTGTAAGGGGATTGGCCTGAAACATTTAGCATTGGCTAATAGTACAACCTAACCATTAGAGGTTCTTGTGTAGGAAAGACAAGGCGCGACTGTCTTCTCTCCCTGAGTTAGTGTGATTTGACCATCAGGTATCCCAGGCAGTGGTGTAACAGTAACTCTAGTCCCCCCTAGTTGTTTTGGAGGGTGGTAGGGGTGGTGGTTAAGCAACTTTACTATCTATCAATCCCAGGGGTTTTTTGCTTTTTTTTTTTTTTAACTTAGTAAATTCAAGTATATCCACAGCCAAGTACAGTCCTGCAGAGTGCCCAATCTCCTAGGAGAATAAAACCCCATTGTGGGTTAAATCTTCAAAGCAGCTTTCTGATTATATCCTAAATAAAACGTAACAAAGTCACAATTCATTTAAAGACCGAAATGTAGAAAAGAATAATGATAGTGGTCTTCCTATGCTATTCCTCCCACTATGGGACATTATTTCAATTACCTTATTCTGTAAAATATACTTTATCTGCTATTTCTTGCTTAGAAGGTGTTTTCTACTAAGTCCCATCCTTATCGGCAGTGTGCCTTAAATATATCTTTACTCTGGAGACATCCTCCTACACTGCCAAGCTTCTCCAAAGCCAATTGCACTTGTCTCCGTTTGAGGAAATATTTGAATTCATCCCAAACTATTTGGCATATCTCTTTAAAGATGATATTGCTGAACACTGAAGCTTTACTTCATTTTAAAGTTTCATGGTTCATGCAAAGTTTGATCTCTTTTTCAACACTGATGTAGCTTTAGAAAACTGTTTAGTTTTCTGCCTCTGTCTTCTTTGACATTGTTCTGTAAGTGCTGTCTTGTTAAGAATAATGTTTCTTCTGTCATGGGTATTCCGCTATCGTTGCTCCATCTCCAAATATGTTTTTTCCATATCCACATGTCAATCAATAGCTTGCCTTAAACTAGCAAATGATAGTCAGAGTGTAGCTCAAATTAAAGATAAAGGGGTTTATGCTGAAACTTGACTACTGATGGTAGAAGAGACAGTATCCATGGTTTCAGCAGGAATGAACACAACTCCACAGCTGGATCTCCACAACTGTTCATGCAGGTCACATGAAATAAATTCGAGGTATATCCTACTGCAAAGCTCCACAGAAACAACTGCCCAATTCTGACATATGCTCCACTGAGATAAGTCCTTTGTGAAGGTAAAGACTGGTGTACCAATAAGCAGGGCAGCAATAATACCTGCTCATAGGGACTGTATTAAATCCAGCTATTGCCATATAGTGCCTAGACACAAAGTGAGGGACTGAATCAAAGTCCACCAAGGTGAAATGATATCTGCTGACCTCAGGTAGCTTTGGATCAAGATTAAGATGTAGTAAAAATCTGCCTCACAAGTGGTCTGTGACCAGAGGGCTGGAGAAAATAAGCTGTGATTTTCAGCATCTTTCCCACATTGGCAACTTCTCTAACAGTCTATGATACATTTCCAAGGGTGTGTCTGCATGTTTATCTAAGAAAAATTGTGTGTATATATACTTACACACATATGCTATTCTCATTATCTTTCATTTGGCTTTAGCATGTTTTCCCTTCTGCTCGCTTCCTGATTGTTGCTTGATACAAAGCTTATGGTCTCCCGTGCATGTAGAATCCTTCCCATTTCTCACACGTATTCCCAGACTTTCCTCAGGACCCCATAATGTCATTTTGTGGTAAAATAAATTAGTATATAATATTGCAACTCCTGTCTATATACTTTCATAAATGTGAATATACACAGAAACTACTAAATAAATTGTATTCCTTAGTCTCTGTGTCACCTGCATTTTTAAACATTAAATTCTTATGAGCATCATGTTCTCAGAAATGCTTTTACTGTGCTCAGCATGATGAGACCTTGATCCTGAAAGGAAGCTCTTGGTGGTTTTGCGTTGCAAAAATCTTTTATAGGGTAGCAAGAACACTAGTTTAAAATCATTTTTTCCCCACAATTGAACAACCCATCTTGACATAGTCACAACCCCTGGAAACTCTTGTTTTTAGTTTACTGCCTGTGAATGGGTTAGCAAATCTAACTTAAGATGTCAAGTTCAAATGTTTGGGCATTCTTTGACCTGTTGAAATAAATGTCACCTTCATGGTAGCCCAAAGACAAAATACTATATTTCAAAACTTTAAATCCTTTTTTCTGCTATGACACACATCTGAAATTTTATTCCAAAGTAAAATTTTGACATCCTATAGAAATTTAGAGGTAGCAGAATGGTTGAAGAAAAGCAGATGATGCAGACCTCAAATGTCACCTGAGTATAATCAAGAAAATTTTGAAATGCAGTTACCTGCTTTGTTATCTGTAATATATCAAAATAAGTAATAATAGTAAAAAATTATAAAATCCAATAGCTTTGAATATCAATACTTTTATCTTCTCATTATTCTGATATTTCTACTCTAACCAGCTGCTGTCGCCCATTGGCCCCAAACTGCCACCTTATGTTCTGAACTTTCAAACTGGTAACAATTAAAACTGCAATGCAAAGTGAATTCTCACCTTCTCATTCCCTTCATCTGCAACAGAGCACCCAAATTCACATGGCAGGTGGACTGGTGGTTGTTGCACAATGGCAAAGGGCAGGGTGTTTGTTTTTATATCCCTGGTTGCTGAAGTGGAAGCTACTTCCCTGAGCAAAGCATTGCAGTGCCTGTGAAGAGAGAACAGATATGACAGGACGGGCATCCAAACATCTGCCCACAGGAAGGGGACCATATGAGGGGTGTGCAATCACCCTCAAGTTCCACATTCAAGTTCCTGACCATGAAACTCTCTCATGCTTGTTCCTCTTTCAAAAGATACACAAGAATCTCAGTCTTTCTATATGTTGTGGTTTATACCTCAACGGAAAGCTGAGGCCACAAAGGTCAGACCAAAAAGCCCCCTTACCTCTTTAAGAGGTGGAGGATGGGCGAACGGAGCTAGCTGCAAAGCCAGAGGAAAAAAAACCACAGGCTTGCAAGGTTAGGATAAGGATAGTTTACTAAACAACAGGAAAAAGTATGAAAACAACTAACTACAGTGCTATTATTATATACAGTGCAAACCTCTCACCACACTATGTCATTTGAGCTGTGCCCGAACTGATTCAGATTCCCAAACGCAGCACTCCCTGAGCCCAGCACCCCCGAGCACCCCCCTCACCACCTCCTGCCACGCCGATCCCAGAAAAGAGAGCGAGAGAGAAACCGGAACTCCCACACGCCTGCTCAGACCGGCACTTCCCGAGCCCAGCAGTTTCCGATAGGTCTGGAGTCTCCCCCGGAACTGGCACTGCGTCTGCCCAGACCGGGACTTCCCGTGCCTGGGTCCGAAGTCACCCCTGCAAAGGGGGGGGGGGCAGCCTGTCGGATCATGATGCAATTGGTATGGAATACTCTCAGGGCTAACACAGCCTGCTGCTGGGCTGAACCCAGGACATTATCCACCCCTTATTCCATACCATTTACATCATGAGCAGGACCAGCAACCTTCTTTGGGTCCAGGGAGTCTCTCGCATCCATACGCATGCATGTACACATGCACACACATGTATGTGCGTATAGATTCAGTCTGTGGACGTTTCCTCCGAGTCGGTCGGTTTCGTTCAGTCCACGATTCTCAGGCTCACTGGTCCCTCTGTCACAACAGTCTCTCAGGGATGCCACTGGATCGTTGAATGCTGTATCTCGGGCTCTCGAACACTGCATCTGGCATGATCCATGCTCATAGTCCGTGGGTCAGAGGTGTTTATTACAAAAGAGAAAAGAAAGAGTTCTTGGGAGGCTGGTCTTCGCTCCCCGATCACGGCACCGATGACCCTGGCTGTAATGTCATTAGTATAACATACAGTATCTATAACAACAGTAAAACAGTAGTGAGTTATTTAGCATGATATTGGCTATTCTCATGAGTCCCATTATCTGACTCAATTCTTTCTGGGGTGCCGTGTCGCCATAGGACTTGCCTCTCCAGGCCCAGAATTGTATTCCGGGCAGTGGCATGGGGTACAGGATATGTCTCCAACCAGCCAGTGGTTGCCTCAACCATTGTAAGTACGTACCGTTTGCCATGGCGAGTCTGTGGGAGAGTGATGTAATCAACCTGCCAAACCTCCCCATATTTATATTTCATCCACCGTCCTCTATACCAGAGGGGTTTTAGCCGCTTAGCCTGCTTGATTGCGGCACATGTCTCACATTCATGGATAACCTGTGCAATAGCATCCATGGTTAAGTCCACCCCTCGATCTCGAGCCCATCTATATGTTGCATCTCTTCCTTGATGACCTGAAGTATCATGAGCCCATCGGGCTAGGAACAACTCACCCTTATGTTGCCAGTCCAAATCTACCTGGGCCACTTCAATCTTAGCAGCTTTATCGGCCTGCTGGTTGTTTTCATGTTCCTCCATGGCCCGACTCTTAGGTACATGGGCGTTCACATGACGTACCTTTACAGTCAGCTTCTCTAATCGAGTAGCACTATCTTGCCATAAGTCAGCAGCCCATATGGGTTTGCCTCTACGTTGCCAATTCTTCTTTTTCCACTGCCGCAACCACCCCCACAAGGCATTAGCTACCATCCATGAGTCAGTATAAAGGTATAGCATAGGCCACTCCTCTCTCTCAGCAATGTCCAGGGCTAATTGGATAGCCTTTACCTCGGCAAATTGGCTTGATTCACCTTTTCCTTCAGTGGCTTCTGCTACTTGCCTCATAGGACTCCATACAGCAGCTTTCCATTTCCGATGCTTACCCACAATGCGACAAGATCCATCAGTGAACAGGGCATACTGCTTTTCATTTTCCGGCAATTGGTTATATGGTGGAGCTTCTTCTGCACGTGTTACCTCCTCATCCTCTGGTGACATCCCAAAGCCTTTGCCTTCGGGCCAGTCTGTAATCACCTCCAAAATTCCTGGGCGATTGGGGTTTCCTATTCGAGCTCGTTGCGTAATTAGTGCAATCCACTTGCTCCATGTAGCATCAGTTGCATGGTGTGTGGAAGGGACTTTCCCTTTAAACATCCAGCCCAGCACCGGCAGTTGGGGTGCTAGGAAAAGCTGAGCTTCAGTTCCAATTACCTCTGAAGCAGCTCGAACCCCTTCATAGGCGGCCAGTATTTCCTTTTCTGTTGGAGTGTAATTGGCCTCAGATCCTTTGTAGGCCCGACTCCAAAACCCTAACGGTCGCCCTCGAGTCTCCCCTTGTGTTTTCTGCCAGAGACTCCAGGTAGGACCATTGTCACCAGCTGCGGTATAGAGCACATTTTTAATGTCTGTACCTGTACGGACAGGTCCAAGGGCTACAGCATGGACTATTTCGCGTTTGATCTGCTCAAAGGCTTGCTGTTGCTCAGGGCCCCATTCAAAATTATTTTTCTTCCGAGTTACGTAGTAGAGTGGGCTCACAATGAGACTATAGTTTGGGATATGCATTCTCCAAAATCCTATAACACCTAAGAAAGCTTGTGTTTCCTTTTTGTTACTTGGTGGGGACATAGCTGCAATTTTATTAATAACGTCCATTGGGATCTGGCGACGCCCATCCTGCCATCTTAGTCCTAAAAACTGGATTTCTCGCTTAGGCCCCTTGACTTTACTTTGTTTTATAGCAAAACCAGCTTCTAGCAAGATTTGAATTATCTTTTCTCCTTTTTCAAAAACTTCCTTTGCTGTATCGCCCCATACAATGATGTCATCAATATACTGCAAGTGCTCTGGGGCTCCACCCTTTTCTAATGTACTCTGGATTAGTCCATGACAGATGGTGGGACTGTGTTTCCACCCCTGGGGCAGACGATTCCAGGTGTATTGGACACCTCTCCAAGTGAAAGCAAACTGCGGTCTGCACTCTGGTGCCAGTGGGATTGAGAAGAAAGCATTTGCAATGTCAATTGTGGCATACCACCTGGCTGCCTTTGATTCCAGTTCATACTGGAGCTCTAGCATGTCCGGCACAGCAGCACTCATGTTTGGAGTGACTTCATTTAGGCCACGATAATCTACTGTTAGCCTCCACTCTCCGTCGGACTTCCGCACTGGCCATATGGGACTGTTAAATGGTGAGTGGGTTCGGCTGATCACTCCCTGACTCTCCAGTTGACGAATCAGTTTATGGATGGGGATCAAAGAATCCCGGTTTGTACGATACTGCCGCCTGTGCACTGTCGTCGTAGCGATTGGCACTCGCTGTTCATCGACCTTCAACAACCCCACAACAGCTGGATCTTCCGAAAGTCCAGGCAAGGCACACAACTGTTTAGTTTCTTCTGTCTCCACAGCAGCTATTCCAAAAGCCCACCGGTATCCTTTTGGGTCTTTAAAATACCCTCTACGGAGATAGTCCATACCTAAAATGCACGGAGCTTCTGGGCCAGTCACAATGGGGTGTTTCTCCCAGTCCTTTCCAGTTAGGCTCACCTCAGCCTCTAGCACAGTCAACTGTTGGGAGCCCCCTGTGACTCCAGAAATGTAAACAGATTCTGTCCCTTCATAATTTGATGGCATTAGAGTACACTGGGCACCGGTATCCACTAGAGCCTCATACTCTTGTGGGTCTGATGTTCCAGGCCATCGGATCCACACAGTCCAATAAGTCCGATTATCCCTCTCCTCCACCTGGCTGGAGGCAGGGCACCTCTATTGCTCCTGGATAGAAACTGGTGCAACATTCTTCTTGGCAGAACCTCGTGCACTTGCTTTACCTTGCAACTCCTTTACTCGTGCTTGAAGGGCTGAAGTGGGCTTCTTATCCCACTTTCTCATGTCTTCTCCATGATCACGCAGGTAAAACCACAGCTTGGCTCGGGGTGTGGCTCGCCGCGTGGCTCATGGTGTGGCTCGTGGTGTGTCCCTGCCGTTTTCTCTCTCTTGGGACGATGGATGACTTTTCCGGATAGCTGCAACATCGCTCTGTACAGGTTGGGAGTCGGCCATGTGTTCGTCAAGTTTAAGTTTAACCAGTTGCTCTACTGCTGCAATGACAGAACGTGCAACGTTGTCTTGATAAGTCCGGAGTCGGCGGGTCACTTCATATACGGTTGGTGGAAACATCTCCTCGTATTCCATCACTGCCAGTGAATTCATGTGCCCTGGTGGTGCACTTTGTATCACCTTACGCCACATGTCTGGGGTGCATCGGACATCATCAGGATCATCAGGGAGCCTTCTGTTGTCCGACTCACAATAAATCAACTCTCGTACAGCTAATTCTCTCAGGTACTGGATAACTGTCTCTATGCTGTCGCTCTTGGGTTTCAGACAGGTAATATATTCTTTCATGGGGTATCTTTCCCGCACACTTGACAGCAATCGCCTCCAAAGGCTGAGGATTTGTGACCCCTCCCCAAGTGCCTTATCAATACCTCCTTCTCTAGCCAGAGATCCCAACTGCCTGGCCTCCCTGCCATCTAATTCCAGACTATTGGCCCCGCTATCCCAGCATCTGAGCAACCAAGTGATGATGTGCTCACCTGGGCGGCGGCCAAAATCTTTTCGCACCTCACGCAATTCACTCAGGGTCAGGGATCGGGTAACAATCTCTGGTTCTACTACATCCTGATCTGCTTGAGATGGCTTTGCCCCATTTTTACTTTTCTGAGATGGCCCTGCCCCATTCTGACTTTTCTGAGATGGCCCTGACTTTTCATCATCATCCTCATCCGGCCATTCTTGAGATAATGGTTTTTCACCATCATCCTCATCCGGCCATACTTGAGATAATGGTTTTTCACCATCATCCTCATCCTGACATTCTTGAGATGGCCCTGGTTGTTCACCATCATCATCTGGCACTACGCGAGCTAACTTCCTGGTGTGTTTCCTCTTTTGAATGGGAGCCACAGACTTTGGTGTGGGTTGGCCAAGATCTATTGTAGAGGTTGCAGTATCTACAGTATGCACTAGTCTATTTCCTTTTCCTCCCTGACAGTGCCGACAGCACTGACAGTGCTGACACCTCTCTTGAATGGGAACAACAGGCTTTGGTGTGGGTTGGTCCTCTGAATTATGGGCAAGGTCTATTGTAGACGTTGCAGCATCTGCAGTATGTACTAGTCTTTTTCCCCTTTCTCCCTGACAGCACTGACATCCTTTTTGAATGGAAGCAACAGACATTGGTGTGGGTTGGCCAAGGTCTAATGTAGAGGTTGCAGCATCTACAGTATTCACTGATCCATTTCCTCTTTCCCCCTGACAGTACTGACGCTCTGAATTAGGGGCAAGGTCTACTGTAGGGGTTGCAGTTGCTGCAGTATTTGCCAATCCATTTCCTTGTTCCCCTTGGCAGTGCTGACAGTACTGACAGTGCTGCTTGCTATCAAGCAGGGTTTGGTAGATGGTAGCCAAGCCCCAGCACAGTGCAGTAGGGCGTATCTCTCTGGGGAGCCCACTACAGTTCTTTTTCAAATGTGCAGTCACCTTATTAGGATCCTGTAGCTGTTCAGGAGTGAAGTTCCAAACCACTGGGGGTAAGAAAGTGCCTAGGTACCTGCTCATATTTCGCCATTTGCCCTGCCACTCAAGGTTATCCAGCCTCAGGGAAAACTCTTGGGTGGTATTCATAAACCTGTGCCTAATATATACACCTATATATATCGAAAGCAGAACCATTTGCACCAAAACCAACAGTAGGAAAATGCTAGTTAGAATTTCCCAGGGATATTGGAAATTGTTAAACACTCTTACAAGGCCTGTTTTATCCCTCCTTGTACCGAACAGCAAAAGCTGATACAAGTACTCTTTTAAGTTCATGAACTTAAACGTTATCCAATCATAGACTGTTATCACGACATACACTAAACAGACGTACGGGATGGCAACGAATCCTGGCAGGATTAAATGCAGCATGCCACGAGTTGGCAACCATGGCAGCATCCTCAAGAGTAAATGCCACAACATTGTACATAGAAATTACTTAAATAGTCGTACCTATAACAACTCTATCTTAACTGCAATTGAGTTAAGGTCAAATCTATCGTTACCCCAACCTTTTTGCCCCTCTTGGGGGTCCCCCGTCGAGCCCCACGTTGGGCGCCAAAAGTTGTTGTGGTTTATACCTCAACGGAAAGCTGAGGCCACAAAGGTCAGACCAAAAAGCCCCCTTACCTCTTTAAGAGGTGGAGGATGGGCGAACGGAGCTAGCTGCAAAGCCAGAGGAAAAAAAACCACAGGCTTGCAAGGTTAGGATAAGGATAGTTTACTAAACAACAGGAAAAAGTATGAAAACAACTAACTACAGTGCTATTATTATATACAGTGCAAACCTCTCACCACACTATGTCATTTGAGCTGTGCCCGAACCGATTCAGATTCCCAAACGCAGCACTCCCTGAGCCCAGCACCCCCGAGCACCCCCCTCACCACCTCCTGCCACGCCGATCCCAGAAAAGAGAGCGAGAGAGAAACCGGAACTCCCACACGCCTGCTCAGACCGGCACTTCCCGAGCCCAGCAGTTTCCGATAGGTCTGGAGTCTCCCCCGGAACTGGCACTGCGTCTGCCCAGACCGGGACTTCCCGTGCCTGGGTCCGAAGTCACCCCTGCAAAGGGGGGGGGGGCAGCCTGTCGGATCATGATGCAATTGGTATGGAATACTCTCAGGGCTAACACAGCCTGCTGCTGGGCTGAACCCAGGACACTATACACAAGTGTTTTCATGTACACAAGCCACTCATCCTCCCATTACTGTTCCTCCCTGTTTGTGAAAGCTGGCATCCAGGCTTCAAAATATGGATATAAAGGGTTTACAGAGAGTTAAAACATTTTTTTAAGATACCCTTTCATCAGTTATTTTAATGGATTACTATAAAGTCTAACACATCCTAGACTTATAACCTTTCTGCCTCCTTATGTATGAAGACTTAGATAGGAAATAGACACAGAAATAGAAACACATTAATAGCAAATACATGACAAAAAACCATACCAAGTGCCGCTACCCGTTATGAAGGTTGCAAAAAGAGGGGAAAACATTGTAGTTGATAAAAGACCGAGGAAGTAAAGTAATTCCACTTAAAAATGGCAAATAGCATTGTTTCCTTTTCTTAGATGTAAATGCTAATTATTTGGGTTGAAGAGTGCAATTCAGCAATACCCACTAAAGAAATTACTTTGGGAAATGTAAAATCAACCAGTTTGGCTACTTTTTGCCAACAGTGCAGGGCGTTTCGTTTCTGTCTTCATTTGTTGTAAACACTGTGATCTATGTCTCAAAGAGTTTTTCAAGCGCTGGGTTGTTCATAAAAAGAAAATATCTGGAAAAATTGTCAAAGTGCTGTACCTTGTGTTTCATTTTTTTTAAAAAATCAATGTCAGCAGGATTTAAGTGCTTACTAACAAAGCTATGGAAGAGACTTTGCTCCCACAGATTTTGGTGGGAGCCATGCCTACTTGGCCCCATGAACCTGGGCCTTAGACATTATTAAAACATTATCCCATTCCATTGTCAGCATTTCATAGTTAAAAGACTGAATTGATTAGGTAGCTAATCAATTGATTAGGTAGCTAGTCAATTTGGGCAGCTTGCGCTTACAGTGCGTACTATTGTATTATAGTAGCATAATTGTATTGTAATGGTGTAATAAGCAGAGCCATGTGTAAAAAGTAACAAACCTATGAAAATCAGTCATAATCTGGCATGCTAGAAACTAATACAATGCTGCAGGCACCATCAGAAAGCACAATACTGATCACTTCAGCAAAAACAAATGGAATCGGCAAAGGTTTGGATTCTGAACTATTACTGCTATAAAGGGCTCAGGCAGTTTTAAACCTAAGAAAGAATTTATTAGCAACAAAAATACATTTGCCACCTGTTATACTAGGAATGTGTTGATATCAAGCATATGGTCCTCCCTAGTTTGTGTAAAAGGAGCAGCTGTTCCAACACGTCCGGGCTGCAAGCTGAAAAGATGACAAAAAGCAGTGAACAGACACCACTGCGGTAGTCCTCAGGCTTTCAAATCAAAAGGCCAGCAACAGAAGAGATAAGGCAAGTGCTAGATGAAAGGTGAGGCAGAATGCACACATGCCCTCAGCTTACAGAAGTGCACACATACTCACGCGTGCGCGTACTCATATAGGCAAACATCCTCAGATGGGCTCAGAGCTAAATCTATAAAGAGAGTTCAGGTGTTCTTAGATCTCTAAGACCTTTCAGATATACTATGCTGAGCTGGATTAGATGAGCCTCTGCCATGGGAGCATTTGATACTTCACAAGAGACAGGAATAAGCTACCTAATGTCAGCACAGCGCTAGTATGGAAACACCACAGATGAGGGGAATCTCCCATTTCACCAAGTGCTATTCAGAGTGAGAAATGAGCAACCCCTTCCACTCCCTGGGCATTCACGGACACCCCTGCTAAAGCTAGGCTTTTAGGCTTATTTCCTTGCAGGTTTTTGCCTTTTAAGCTTTTTTGCATTTAAGGGTGGTAGAACCATTACAATAAAATTTTTATCCAGTTGTTACATGACTTAAAAGCTCACAGAGGATATTAGAAGTTAGCTTGATGAATTTGAATCTCCTCACAAAGCTTTACTCTAAGCATTGGTATTCACCATTGCCCTGGCTTAATTTGTGATCTTATTGAATGCAAAGTTGATTGGGAGGGAGAAAAGTCATACCCACAAGGCAGAAGGACTGCTGTCTAGACATCACCTGAGAAGAAGGGGTATTTAAGTTCTAATCAGACCTCCTAAGCCTTTCTCTCCTAGGTGAAATGGAACTGTCTTGCAAAAATAAATATAATTCCTAGACACCCAAAGCACTACTAATATTCTAAACAGCAAGGTTATACTTAATCCTTCTGGGACCCATAAAGAGTGAAATCTTTACCTGAACAGTGAGACAAGATCTTATAAGCCCATGATTAGGATATATGAGAGATGTAAATTTATATCCTCTTCTGAAAGATGATGGTATTAGTCTTCCATCTTCCCTATGTATAGGTTTTCTAGCTGGACAGCTGTTAAATGAAAAAAGGAGAGTGACCATATTTTAAAAGAAAGAAATGGGTGCAACTGCATTCCAGAGGGTGTGCATTCATGTAAATGTTTCCCAAAGATTTTGTTTCTGGACTCCAGCTGCAGTTAAGCATGACCACGTCCTACAGTTCTATCAAAACCAGCTAACTTTGTCACAGGTGAGGGGAAATATGATGTCAGCAGAATTTATGTGCCTCCAAAGCAGAGGGACCTCAGTCTGGGACTGTAGCATCATGATTCTTATGCTGGGCACTCACATACCACTGAGGTCCCATTTCTAGTACTTCAATCCTTCTTGAAACCTACATTTCTACTGAATTTTAGGCAACTGACAAACATTTCCTAGTTACAAGCAGTCATGTGTGCTGTCTCCTGGCATGGTTAAACCCTGGTCAGCAGCTCAGCCCCATGCAGTTACTCACTCACTCCCTGCCCAGTGGGATGGGGGAGAGAATCAGAAGAGCAAAAGTGGGAAAACCCGTGGAGTTGAGATAAAGATAGGTCAATAGGTAAAGCAAAAGCCACACATGCGAGCAAAGCAAGGTAAGAATTCATTCCCCATTTCCCATGGGCAGGCAGGAGTTCAGCCATCTCCAGAAAAGCAGGGTTCCACAACGCACAACCATTACTTGGGAAGACAAACACCATCACTCCAAACATTCCCCCCATTCCTCTTTCTTCCCTCAGCTTTAAAGGTTTTGCATGACATCATATGGTATGGAATATCTCTTTGGTCAGCTGGGGTCAGCTGTTCCATCTATGACCCCTCGGAAATCCTTGTGTACCCCCAGCTACTCACTGGTGGGGAGGGGTGAGAAGCAGAAGAGGCCTTGACTCTGTGAAAGTGCTGCTCAGCAGTAACTAAAACACCCCTGTGTCACCAACAGTGTTTACAGCACAAATCCAAACCACAGACCCATGCTAGTTACTGTGAAGAACATTACCCCAGCCAAAGACAGCACAGCTTCCTATTTATTTAATGGTGGGAGAAAGGGATATTCGGAATGTGAGACAGTCCATCTAGAATTCAGTCCCTTTGAAAATATCAACTACCTCAAGTTAGAAAGGAAACAAATCTCAGCAGGATAACAAATAGTTACTCAGGGGTTGATGCTTATTTCTGTTACTCCAGCTACTGACTTTGGCAACACATTCCATTTATTAACCAAATGTCATTCTGCATCTTTGTTCAGTTTCATTTTCATTGTTTCCAACCATGTTTTTACTCTTATATTTATTAGTAGATTAAATTGTAGTGCAATTTCTTCTATCCTCACTACAGTTTTCCAGACCTCGAATTCCTCAATAAGATCCACTGTGAAACTGCAGGCAATTTTGTTTTGTTCTCTGACCTTTATGAATAATTAAGTTTGCTGCCTACCTGATTCTATTGTCCGGTTCCCTTTGCCTCTGTTATTTTTATGAGGCATACAGAACTCCTCACAGTATTGCAAATGCAGCTTCATTCATAAATCCCTTATGCAGGAGCCAGAATAACTTCATCTATGGTATTATTTTTACCTCCCTGAATCAATGGTAGCATTTTATATTACTATTAACCACCGTCCTGAAGCTTTTGGTCTCAGCCTATCTCCAGGTCCTGTTTCCACTCAGGATTTCGTACTGTGTGATTACATCGGGTATAAGCACCTTCTCTTATTTTGTGTCCCTAATCTCATTATCTTATACTTCTCTATAGATAATTGCATAAGGCACTTATCTTCCTCTGGGCACATTCTGTCAGAGTTGTCTTGACTTTGTTACCCTTCTTCTTTCTATTGATTGACCCTTCTCAGTACGTACCATCAACAAATTTCGTTCCCCTGATGCACATCCCTTCTAAGCAAGTTCTGACACAGAGCTACACAGCGCTGCAGAACCATCACCCTTTAGAACAGATCGTTGCTCTACCTGCACACCTTTCCCCTCTGGTCTCATAGCCACTCCTTAAGCGCTTACAGGCCTTCATTTATGGCACACTTAATGACCTTCTAACATAAATTCCTGTGCCATACTAACTGCAAAACTCTCCTCAAGTCCTTTTAACTCTTCAGGTTCCCACTTCTTGATTGAACTGTGCTAGTTATCTTCAACATCACCTTTGGACATTTGGGCTGTATTCTTCTCCATCATCGCTCTAATTAAGGTCACCAGCAAATGAAGGCAGGAATACTGAAAGTAAATCTGATTTGAAATGAGAAACACATTAATGTATCTGCAGCATATGCATGTTTATGATACATGAACTGTATTACTATTACAGTCTATGTAAAGACTTTAATATGAATCAAATGTTTTATCAGCAGATTGGAATGTCAGCATTTTTCGTTACTGGTTTTGGCTAATTAATACTTATTTGCCAATTTAATAAAAGTCCTGTAGATTTTCCCTTATTTACCTTTCACTTCATTATGTATTTTAAATATTTTCATGTTTTGTCTCATTCAGAGATTTAGTTTTATAGACCCTTGGTAACTACTTCTCCTTGTTATGTAATTAGGGAGTTATTATCTGCCTCCACTCAGTAATTTGTCTTTATGCATTCAAAAAATGCTTTTCTCAGCATTTGTCTTCACATATCCAAAGAAGCTATTTTGTCTTCTTCCCACACCTCAAAAACAAACAAATCAATAAATAATTTTATTCATAAATAAAATGTCAAAATATCATTCTTCTATTCTGCTGGTACATCACAGTCTAAAAAGTCTTTGAAACTGGCAGAGTGGAATTATGTGTATTTTTGGGGAATTGGGCAGGGGGGGTGCGAATAGGGAAAACTCCATGAAAGGAGCTATTTTCTTGTAATAATTAACAATCATTTAACAATCTCATGGGCCCAGGCTCTCAGCTGATATAGATTGCTTTGCTGGTTTAAACCAGTTGAGAGTCTGACACATCAGCTCTTTTCTCTATTGCTTATTATTTCACATTGAATCAACACTTTATTTTAGATTTGCGCAGTCAGAGGGAACTTGGAGGGATAGGAAAAGAGCAAATATTTATTTTTATAGCTTATTTGCTGTGTTTTCACCTGACCCTTTCCTCTCTCTGTCTTTTTTAGATAGCTACTGCCAATAAATATCTTACAGTCTTTCTGTACATACCATATTAGATCACCAGAGTCCTCACTATTACCCTAATTCTTCTTTCTGTGAAGTGAGTACAAATTTAACTAGTGACTTCAAAACGAGTAGATTTAGGGCAAAGCCAAGTACCTTAGGGAGTACTTACTTGCATCAGTGCATAAATTAACAATTAGGAAGTGATCAGGGTAGAGACCTAGCTTTAATACAGGGTAACTATGAAAGCAAGTGTTTCTTCTAACAGACACCAGGCAGTGCAGAGGCCTTCTACACAAAGACGTTCCCTTGAAACCCTTTTATCTTTATTCAGTTTTCTGAATGCAGATGCAATAATCCAAATGTTCCTATTTTTCATTATCACGGGTCATATGTCAGTACTTTGAGGTCCACGAAATCCTGAGGGCAGGATGAGAGGTCAGCTCAGGCACTGCCTTTAAAAGGCTATTTTGGTGCATTGGTTTTCCAAGCCTTGCTTTCACAGGTTATTGTCAGATCTCCTTCAGTTGTGGAAACACTCTTTTTAAGCACTGATACAAGAGGATTACAATTTAAGCTCTCATGTTGTAAGAGATTAAAAAAAGATATCCAGGGACTGACTAACCCTCTTTTCCTCTTCCCATCGTAGGACTGAGCCTAGGGGTTCAAACTATTCAGACAAATGTCAACACTGCCAGCTTTCCAGTTCTCAGGGAAATTATAGTGGATGTGCATTAAAAACCTGTCTTTTAGAAAGCCTTTTCTACTGAAAGATTACTTATAAAGCCACTTGTAATTTATAAATGTGCAGACTTAAGTTTCTAGGTATGCCCTCTGCTTTTGTGCTTATAGTAGTATTTTGAAAGGTGCCAACAAACTATTTCCAAGTTATCACAAGGTTATCCTCCTCTCTGCCTTTCCTACTAACTCTGAGGATTTTCGTGGTTAAACAATTCCAGCACAGATGTCATTTCACGTAGCCCATGCTGGGGTTTGGCCCTGAAGCTAAACATACCCAGGAGCAGCAGCAGGTGCACAAGCGAATCTGGGGAAGCTGTGTAGCTGCTGCTGCTGCTGCACACACAACCGGGAAGGCTGCATCTGGCATTGCTTCTTGAGATCTGGGAAGAGGAAGGCAATGATCGGTTCAGAGAGATCTTCTATCTGCCATGACGATGCATGGCATAAAAAAACCACCAACCTTTCCAACCAGCTGATAACAGATGATTTTAGCCTGCAAATGTAAATTTCTCTGAGTTAGGCCATATCTGTGACTGCAGTGGGTTCTCTGAATGCTGATTAAAGTCTGAGGCATAGCAACTCAGGAGTGATAGCTGTTCCTTCTGTAAATGCAGTCAATAAAGGAAAACATAAACTAATGTAAATCCTCTGGTCTGTGCATGAGTAAGGTCACTGCAGCTTGCAAGACCCTCCTCCTTTGTAACAGCTTGTGAACAGACAGAATTTGAGATCATTGCTTTTAGCAATTTCCTCTTTAAAAGAAAGAAAAGCTTTTCTCCTTTTGAAATTTTCTATAATTAATCTTTATATCATAATTATATTGCTGGCTCAAATTTACAGGCTTAGACTGTAAATAACAACTGTGAAAAGTCATTCAGGACTGGAATGAAAGCTAATTCCTCCTAGCCTTCTTCACATTGCGCAATACACTGCTGCTCAAAACAAGCTGCAACCAAACTTATGTGGGCAAGCATGCCACTTTTGAGAGCCATATGCCTGGATACCATGCCAATTCCTGCACGCTTTGCAGTTCCTGAGTCTGGATGGCCATGTCATGTTGGCCATGTTCTGGCACCACACCTCAGTGAAACCTTTGTCCCTGGCACTTTCTAGCTGCTGCTGAGAAAAAACCCTCCACCTTTAGTCAGGGCAGTAGCTCCAGCAGGGTTCAACTGATGCTTTGGTTTAGGTCCTTAGAAAACCGGTACCCCATGAGGTACCCTCACAAGTGACTGTCAGCACAGCTTAGAGACACCCTCCTCAGGAGCAGATATAAAGCTACTGTTCAGCATGAGCAAAGGTGGCAGGTTATGACCCAAACTCATTGTAACAAGACTGAATTCATATAAAATGAAGGAAGCCCATTTCCTTATTAAAACCAACTTGCCAATAGTGAGAGCTAGACTTCCTGAATCAAACTTCTCCAGCATGCATTTCACAGCACAACCTGGTCTGGAGAACAGGTGACTCTCATCTACAGGATACCAAGGCACAGGGAGGGTTGGTGAGCTGTGGAGTGATCGGGTCATGCTACTCATGGGGTTCAAGGGATCCCTCCTATAAAGCAAGCTCCTTGGCCACATCCCAGCACCAAATCCCATAGGCTGACTGCCTGCTGAAGTATGATCTGATAGACTGGGTGTTCTGTGGGGGGAGAGAGAAAAGAAGCTCTGCCAGATTTATTCTGCAGCTGCAAAATCATTCCTCCCCATTGCTTTCCTGTGTGGGTAGTCTATCTGATAGCTCACCATAAAAGGATGGAGGATTCACAAGAAATGAATAGACTGTGTGTTCTTTTCACATACCTCCTAGGGCTCCACCCAGACTCTCTGCATTGATTAACAGAAAAGAGTAAAGCTGGGCTTTGCAAGGAGCTGCCTCAAATTACTGTCAGCCTACTTCTAAAGCTAAGAAAAACACAGGTGACCAAACTGTAACTCTGAGTCACAGCTTTTTCCCTGCATTGGTCCCAGGCTGCTCACCTACATGCTACACCTTGATCTCGGTATCTCTTATAGCTGCAGTCCTACACTCTACACTAAGAGAGAATCACTGTGTGTTGTTGTTTATATCCATATTTTGATGAACTTTCACCTCACATTGAAGTGTTTCTTCGGGTGGATTTGCTCTACCATAACTTCATGCAAAATTTATAAGCATACAATAATGCTCCTACTTCCCAAGTTGTCAAAGTGATAAGGCCGGACTAAAAGTCCCCAGACAAAATCCATATACTTTTAATGCATCATGAGGCCTCTAAAACAGCCTAAGCTCTTTTTCCCACCTTCTGTTTAAGTTCCAGTTAGGATTTAGGGGTTTTGCCCTCACATCTGAGAGATTCAGACTTTTACACCCGATTCATGTTTGTGTTTAAGTGATGAGAACAAGAATAAACAAGATACATGTATGTTATGGCAGGTGACATCTGTTTTTCTGGAGCACACAGTAGTCTTTCAGTTAGAAAAATAACACAAAAGAAGAATCAAATAAATGTGATTAAAGTCAGTTCAGCAATAGACTGGTTTACATGTACTCTGTGGCCAGCAGGTAGAGGAAGGTGATTCTGCCCCTCTACTCTGCTCTCGTGAGACCCCACCTGGAGTCCTGTGTCCAGTTTTGGAGTCTCCAACATAAGAAGAACTGAGAACTGTTGGAACGGTGGAGTGGTGCTTAGCTGCCGGCTGGGGCTGAACCACACTCTCTGGTGTAGCAGCTCAGACTGGGTAGTGGGAATCCTGTTCCCACAAAATCCAATTTTTGCAGGAGAAATATTTTCACAGCAGGCCTCTCTATTGATATGGGAGTGGAAATCTTTATATGAAGGAATGCACAAGAGGGAGGGGCTTGAATGCTTAAAGAGCATTTTACTAGCAAAGTTTGGAACAGTGGCTGAAATCAGGAGAACCTGCACAGTATGACTTTCCAACTGTTAGCCTGCAATCATTTTTCAGTTGCAATGTATTTTCTTATTATCCTCTTGTGCAGTTGTAGATGAAAAGTAATGTCATCTAAAAGAAATAAATTGTTCCCTGAAAACTGAAGCATTTGCTTCCAATAAATTTCTTTCTTTGTTGATTTATTTTTTAAATAAGTTATACTAATAGGGGCAATTTAAAAACATTCTTTATAAATACCAGAGTATCCATACAGAAGAGATGTTACAGATGCTGAAAATGTGGAAGAGATTGAGTTTTGTGGTTTGTGCCTTATTAAAAACCTGAAAATCCATGAAGAATAGAAACCTAAACTGAGGAGCAGATTCTCTAATGTCTGTTAACGGCTCAGCTCATATGGAAGACTCTGCCTAGCACGGACACAATGACAAAATCATTCTTCTCTACTTGGTTATCTATTTTCAATAGCTCTGAGATCTCTAATCTCTGCCAAATTTGATTAAAACTGGCCAAGATTTCAAAAGTCTTTAGGCAGACAGATATAGTTGTACACAAATAGTTGCACATGCCTGCATGTGTGCACACACACAAATTATGTTCTATGGGAGGAAAAGCATTTCCAGCTTGATCTTTACATGTCATCTGCACTGTTATACCCAAATGGATGTTATTTTGTAAATAATATTGAAGGGAGGCAATTGTGCATTGGAAACATTTAAGGAAGATAGATCTAACAGTGTTTAGAGAGCTGCCTGCTTGTTTTTCTCGTTGTTGAAAGTTGACATAGTGTTTGGGTACTTGGTGACCTGCCAGCTGGCATCTGTAACAGGCATTTGTTTGTTCATACCACTTCAGCAGCTCACACCACTAGCTGGACTACTACAAAATATCTGGTCATGCAAGAAGTAATGTACTTCTTTGTTTCAGACATGTCACATTGATGTTATTACATTACATCCCATAGTAAACTGACATGATAGAATGGAATATTTATATTGAAGCCCGTGTAACAGAAGAGAAAAAAAAAAACATGTATATTTTTTCAAATTATAACCTTTTGACCATGACTCTGAAGCTGAAGCATTGCCTCAATGTCTTGATGTGCTAGAATTATTTGCCCTCACCTTTTTGCAACTGAAAAAGGCCCTTGAGTGAAATGGGTGAAAACTCATTTGGTCTTTGAAAAGGCTTGTGTGGGTCATTCAGATGGTTCAAGGCAAAGTGACAATTAAAATACACTGTTACTATTTTGGAAAAGGGAGTTCCTTGAGCATTTGCATACATTTTACTTTTCTAGATGTGTATCACTGAGCTGAACAAGACTGAAGACAGAACATCAGTCAGGGCTGGATGGCTGATTAGAGACTAATTCCACAGCACTGTAAAACATTCCAGTGCCTCTCTATTACCGGAGAGCATCTCTTCTTTCCTTTTTCCTCTCTCCTTTCTCCTTTCTCCTTTCTCCTTTTCTCCTTTCCTCTTTCCCCTTTCCTTCCTTTCCCTTCCCTTCCCCCATTTTTTTTAAGTAAGATTTTCTTAACTTTCTCATCCTGTTCCATAACTTTGCTCTTGTAGGCTTTGATTAAACGTCCAGAAATGAAGGAGGATATTCTTCACCAAATTAGTACATATAAATATCAACGGTATGAGTGCTGAAGGCTCAGTAAACAGGAGAATATCTAAGTCAAAGGCAATCTTCTCATGTGACCTATCCTAAAATACTGGCCTCGAACTCCAAGCCACTGATGAAGAAATCAGAAGAAATTGTGTTTTATTAATAATATTTGTGCCATTTCGCAGCCCAGTGCTTATAGAGGCAACACAAAATTTAGTCTGACATCTATGCAAACAGCTGTAAATTACTTCCAAGGCAATTCTCTAGTACATAGCTTCACCCATATAAATTAGTAAATAGATTTTTTATTTCAATTGGCAGAAAGTCTACAGAATTGTTGATCTCCTTGGTGCCGTTCTCCACTTCCTATTATGCTTTCATGCTTGCTTCTTCATGTTCCTGAAAATGTCCTGTAGCTGCCCATGCTCCCAAAGCCCTGTTTAGGAGTGGAGCAAATGCCTTATAAAATTCTGGTCAGGCTTCAGACCAGCCAATGGATCTGCCTCAGTAACTTCAGACCCATTTGGTCATTTACTACAAGCCTACTTCAAGCCTTAATTTCAAGAATATCTACACTTACATTCACAATGCTGACAGCTCATTTGGACTTGTATAGATAGTTTTACATGTGTTGGTTTGACAGTGGTAACACAGCTGTTGGAGCAGGTCGGGTTAAGGACTATTACTCATTGCTGCTACTATTTGCTACAGATTCTTGAGGTTGTCAGTGCAAGCCTCTGTTTTTCAGTGGTTTTGTTTGCCAGAGGTTGCAGGAAGCACTCTCAGTTGTGGGTTTCTTCCACAACTTCAAGAGACAGTTTGTGCATTGGATTCCAAAGAATATACTTAAAATACATTCAGTGCTTCCATCTGATTTTGATGGAGCTTATAGTTGACAGTAGGTGAGTTTTTCATGTGGTAATAGTGTCTTTCATCAAAGGCCAGTAATTTAGGACAGATAATTGTTTTCAAAGATGCCTAGTTTCTCGTTGAATGCCACAGGAGATCATAATCTCCTGCAACCTCTTGTTGACATGTTTTGGTGCTAGAAATATGTCTATTCCTGTAAACTGGTGAATTCAGCAAGTTCTGTGCTGAATATTTGGTTACTCCCTTCCTGATCTCTGCTTTGACTAGTAGCAGATTACCTAGATAAACAAATCATTGCTTTCCCTGTGTGATGGTGTTTTCTTGAGACACGGTTTTCAATGGTACTTGTTTTGGTTTTGAATGCTCCAAGTCTCATGTAGTTTATTTGCATCTCAAATTGATACCAATGTGGTTGGTCTGTTGGAGAGATGAAAAGAGCAGAAGTTTGCATTATTCTGGGATTTTCTTGCTGTCTAGCAAATTTCATTTTTATTGCATATTTGCATTTTAGAAGGAAAAGGTTACTTAAGAGAACTCAGTGAGACACAAAGCACAATGCCAGAGTCCCTTGGATTTGGGTTGATACTTTCCTCTCCCAGGCTTCCCTGCTGCTCGCTCCATTCTTTGGTTGTCGTATCTACTTTGGTATTAATGTCACCCATCACAAAGTGTAAGTTGTGTTTTGGTATTCTGTCAATCACAGTTTTGAGGCAATTGTAGAATTTGTCCTAGTCACTGTGTTCCTCTGTCAGAAAACATCTCCGTATGATTGACGTCTTTAGGAACCTGGTTTGGAATCTGGCATATATGACGTGCTGCTGGCTGATAGCTCCCCAACCAAAGAGTGATTTTTCCACAAAATCTGTCATGGTGAATGCTATCCATGTCACACAGATGGTTCAAATTTTCGTTGGTTCAGAGATGGGTACTTGCATTTTTACCTCTACCAAGGATCATGAAAAAGGAGTAAAGAAGAGAACACCAACACCCTTTTTAGGGGCTGGTAAGCACATGGAGACAGAGGGACAAGAACCCTTAACTCAAAATCAGCAGGACAAACCACAATCCCTGCATGTCCCTGCATCACTCCAGCAGTTGCTATGCCCATGAGCACAAGCAGATAATGATACAGCAGTTGTATTAGGTAACTGGTCCGATTGTCCAGTGAGGGGTGAATATTTCCTTGCTTTCTGAGGCACGGCAGTCCTGCAACGCTCTTGACAACAGTTAGAGCCCCTCAACTAGCACTACCATGGATAGAACTGTATGCTTTGCCAAAGCAGAGAAGTAATGAAGAACCACCTAGGCCATGAAAACATTGGCATGATATATGGAAATAACACAAGATTTGGCTTAGGAAAATGTGAGTCATTGCAAAGCAGGTAATAATCATTTGAAACATATGACTCAATATGCAGGTGAAACCCAGAAAGTGATAATACTGAAAAATCCATGGAGTGGAAGGCATAGCATAATAAACATGAGTTTTTCATTGTTGCAGTGCTGTGGGTTGTCCTGAGTACTACTTTAGGCTGTCTGCTTAAAGGCATGCTTTTTCCAAAGGAAATTCTGTGAGTTCCTCCTGGAAAACTGAAGTCAGTCCTAGCCAACCACCACTTAGCAAGAAAGATACTGCCAATTTTAAGGGAATTTGAAGGAGGAACACAACTGATTAAAAATTGGGGTGGTCTGAGGCATAGACATAAATACATAAACTGCAGCTTGATTAAGCAGTGACGAAGGTGATAGGCAGAGTGGAGAAAAATAATGGAATGGCTTAACATTTACATATCCATTTATATGGATATAGACATCAAGGAGGAAGTGTTTCTTGATTAGTGTGCATTTTGTAATTAACCCTAATGGACTGGCACTATAAATAAGACCCTTTAAATCACTATTGCAAAAACTTTGCCTTTATTAAGCTGCAAAAATTTCTTCTAAGGGAATTAACAGGGCCTTTAGAAACTGAAATGTACCTAGTACTGGCAAATGTATGGAGCAGATAATCTTACACTCACAGGGAGATGAACTGGATGATCTTTGGTGTCTTTCATCTCTGGCATTTCAGATTCTGGTACCAACGTGTATGTAATATTAGCCTGTTAATTTTTCTGTTCTCATCATGGTAATCATTGGCCTGTTTTGCTTTCTGACTAGGAACTCATGTAATATATTCAGCATCAATGTAATATTCAGCTAATTATCTTCTTATGCACTAGGCTGTTTCTTCAGATTACAAAAAAAAGAGTATCTTTAAAACTGAAAAAAAATGTATTTTGAAGCCAGCAGTGGAAATATATTATTCATCTTCCTATTTTACATTAGCTGTGAAATATTTCTGGGTTTCCTTAGTAATTTATTTTATATTTTTTAAATAACTATCACTCAAAAAAACCAAGAAAAGCTGCTTGTCTAAAAAGATAGACTAGTTTATTTCAGAAGATATGGAAAACCCATAAATACAATGTCCATTATAGTCTCTTCAGCTGCAGAAAACAAACATGATACAGCTTTGGCATTATTTTTGGCATTAGTAATATAATTGACTAGGGGACGAGGTAATCTAACAGCAACAGCTTTGGCACATTACAGTGAAGCCAAAAAAATTTAGAGCAGTTAGTTAATATCCTCAGCCTAACCTTCCCATAAGCGCATTAACTCCAGAACCTCTGTCACTCATGAGAGATGTTCAAGGAGAATTTGGTCATGAGGATATGAACACGAGAGCGAGTGAGACGCTCGTCCACAGCTCAGCAAAGCCATGCTCAGCTCCCAGTATGGCCTCAAACCTCCTCCACAAACACGGGGGTATTGTGCTGCTGGTATGTCTCCTGCCTCTGAATGGTCCCTAATAATTCTTTCTCTCCCCCTGTCCTGAAACACTGTTTCTGAGCAAAAGCTGTGTTCAGAAATGCACCCCCAAAACCTGCCAACAGCTGGATTGAATCCACTGGCTGGCAATTAGCATGTTTTGTTGAGGACACGGCAGTGCTGGCTCTGTCTGCTGGCACTGTGATGTCCCTGCCAGCAGCTAGTGTCATGGGAAGAGGTGGAGAGCCTCACAGCCACCGCTGCTCCTGCCCCACTAGTTAGAGGTTACCCTTCAGTTTCTGAAATGAGATGCCTTATGCTTTTCCTGGAAAAAAAAATATTGTCCTAATGTATGTGTTTTATGTCACTAAAGCTGGGAATAAGGGCAGTTAAAGGAAGGAAGGGAAAATGTATGCTCACAGTTTGAGCAGTTCTCCTAGGTGAGACTGTGAAACCCAACTTACACAGGGTTTGAATAGAACTAGTAAACCTTTAGAATAAGGCAGTTTTTCCTCAAGCCTACTTCTTAGATATTACTCGTGGTGACTTGCAGTACCCCATTTCACATGTATTTTGGCAAACACTGATGCTCACGTCTGTTGGGTTTGATATGTTTCATTTTAAATGAAAGTCCAAGTCCTGCAGCCTGCACTCACCACAAGGTAATGGTCAGAAATATCCTTTTTCTGATTATCTGCCTAAGCAACCAAAGTCAGCCATGATTCTCACCTCCAGACTCACTCTCCAGCCTCTAGCTAACCAAAATGCTTGTGACTATTTAAATTAGGCACCTCATCTTTCTACTTTCCAGGAACTTTTGCCATCATGTCAGAAGGGAAGAAAGGACACATTTGAGTAAGGCTCACATTAATAAACAAAATAAATTTTATGACTAAGTTCAATGAAATATAGTGATTTTTTTTGTCTTGGTCATAATCCCCTTAGCTCCCCTGGTACGATCATGAAGATCCACTATTGGAACGAGGCGAGGGATATTAATATTTCTCATGTAAGTGACATTAATTGGGTTCTACATTGTGTATTAAAAATAAGGGACTGCTAATGTAGTTAGAAGGATTTGTGCATTACTACGGATGCCATTATATGTGTAAACTACATGCAGCATGTTTTTTTATTGCTGTTTCCAAATTGACTTTAGGTGAAAGCACAGCTGGGTGCTTAACACAGTGGTGCGGAGGAAGCAAGCATTTAAATATTCAGCTCCCACTTTTTGAAAATTGCACTGCAATTTGGAAAGTGCATTCTCTCTTAGGAAAATTAGGCCTTAAAGTCCTGCTGCAGATGACTGACAGTGCCAGCTCTCCATCAGTCTTCCATTCCTCTGATCACTGGTTAATTCTCCATTTAGATGGCATGACTGAATATCATATTGTCTGCTCACACAGCAAGGAAAAGTACTGTCTGTACTGTCTTTCTAGAGATATTAAGCAGGAAAAAAAAATTTGCATTAATGACCTTTTCTACCAATATCACACTTGCAAATAAGGACCTGAACCTCCACTCACTGATGTCAATAGCAGTGGCTGAAGGACCAAGCTATAAAAAATCTTGGCACTCGAAATACTGCATGCAGACTATGACACTGGGATTTGGTCTGTTTGAACAGAGACACTGGCTTCTTCAGCTATTGTCTTCCAATAGGTCTGGATTCAATAACACTTGTAAAAACAGGGAAAAGTTACCTGAATTTAGTGACCAACTAAGGCTGCAATCACCACTAAAAAAGGAGCTTTGCTTCTCACTGGCCCTGACTGGACATCTGTTGGTGCCATCTTTGTCCTCCCATTGGTGCAAGCAATCACACAGCTGCGTGTGGAAGCATGATACACATTAAAATTAGAAAAAAAGAAAAAAAAAAGGTGGGTTTTTAATCAAAGAAGCTTTGAGACCCAGTCTGTGCCATGGCAGTGCAGGCACAAGGCAGAGAGTATGACCATGTGGCTATATTCGGAAGGAAGCGCAGCCACCCTCTCTAGTAGAAGTTTGGATTTAGACAGATTGATTTAGATAACCTTTAATGGTGTGATTTTATATGCTGACCATGATCTAGCTGCAAAAAGATGGTGCTGTTCTCTTTTCCCTTCCTTTCACTTCCAAGGTCCCTGGTCTCTTGAGTGACCATGTGGTGACCTAGATCAGCCTGCAGAACTACTGGAAAACAGATGAGCAATTTGTGTTTGGTCCAGTATACAGCTGCACACCCTTGGGAAAAGGCAGCAGGGAGTCAGCATGTGATGGGACTAAGTTGGAAATGTGCTGGTCAGCAGTAGCACTTAAAACCAATTGAGTGCAAAATTGAATTGCAGATTTGAAAAGCAAAGGTGAGCTCAAGTTGTTTCTGCACAGGATGTCAGCTGCCCCAAAATGTCTTAGGAGTTCAGCTCATCCCTGTCTAGATAATCTCAGTGTATTTCTTGTGTCAAGGTAGCATCTTGTTAGGCTCCTTTTCATCATCTGCCCAGCAGGGTTTTGCGCTGGATGGAGCAATGTGTACATGGAGCCACTTACTGGGTTTTTACATGTATCTGATCCTCCAAGATGCTAAATTGTATTTATACCCACTTTAAGATCACTTAAATCTTGCTGGAATGGTGCTTGCAAGCTCCAGTGGAAAACAGATTTAGTCATTTCCCAGCTACCTTTTTCTACAGATGGCCAGACATATTTTGGGTTTTTACTCACTTCTTTCTCTGTATTTCTGTGGCTGAGTTCAGTGGTGTTTGAGGAGCCTCATGTGCCTCTAATCGTCTACTAAGGGGGAGCCATAATTATTTTCTTTTGAAGGGAACTTGTATAAGGATTCTTATCAATAAAGGTTTCCAAAATAGAGCGTGAAAAAGTTCAGCTGAAGAGGGCTCCTTTATTGACAGAGACAGCAAGG
This sequence comes from Laterallus jamaicensis coturniculus, assembly GCA_022605575.1. Lineage (NCBI taxonomy): Eukaryota > Metazoa > Chordata > Aves > Gruiformes > Rallidae > Laterallus > Laterallus jamaicensis. The sequence goes on along the minus strand of JAKCOX010000023.1, from coordinate 10,859,875 downwards.
GAAGAGCAATGAAGTCTCAGTAAACAAATTCCCAGTAATTGACTTACAGAAAATAAAAACCCCACAAAAAACCAGCCTTCTAACAAGCTGTATCATTAGCATTGCAAAACCAGCCTTCAGTGTTGTTGTTACTGAGATTTTTTTTGTTATTTCCCTCCTCCTTCCTAGTTCTAACTCAACCTTTATTATTTTGCACGATTTTGCCAGCAGAAAGAGCCTCCATACATCAAAGTAGGTAGTGAGTGGCTGGAACGAGGTTCTGTCGAGGGAGAGAATGGGACGCTCGGCATTAGGAGGAAGCGCTGCACACTTGGAGATGAACAGTTTTATTTTAATCCTTTCATCTACTTCTTTAGCTCCTTTTTTGTTTCAGCTGCCATAAACACTTGCTGTGGAGCCAATGTTCGGTACTGAAAGGATTTTTTCTTTCTTTTTTATTCCTCTCATTCCTGTTGAAACATGACACTCAAATTGGAGATAGGAGCAGAGATCAACAAACCCTGTCAGCTCTTGTCAACCCAGGTGTAACAGTGTGATCTTCTTAAATTGCTGTTAATCTGCCAAAGATCTCTTTATCTGCAGTCTCCATCATGCTGTTTGCTCACATTTGGTTAACACTTTAAATTTCCCTTTTGGAGGTGTCACTGTTTGCCATTTAGCAACTAAGAAGAACTGTGAGAACAGCTTAAAGCACATGGATTTGAGAAGCTAGAAAAGCTGATTAGCTATTCAGGGAGAATAATCTTATTGAAAGTAGTAAGAGCTGTATAAAGAATGCTTTTCCCTTTCCTCGTAACAATCTTCTAATTATGTTGTCAAGCTTGCTGTCGTGTTCTCCCCCTGTGCCATTAAGAAACCGTTTTCTAAGTTAAGAAAGAGATTTCCAGATCGTGATGATGTTTGCTGATTTTTTTTTTTTATTGTTTAAAGAATCTGTGTGTATTAAACCAAACATTAAAAAATGATTCATGTGCAGCATAATTATCTGATATGCGGCGCTCAAGGCTGTGGTGGTAGCGAGAGGCAAGGGGGTGCTCAGCCAGCGGGACATTACTCTTCCAAATCAGTGCTAGGGTATTTCACCTCCATGATCTAAGTCTAGTAGAGACCTTTGTGGCTAAAATATAGCCATAAATTGATAGCTGCTGAAGGGGTCAGAAACAAAGCCAACAAAAATCTACAGAGGTAGATTTCTGACCAAAACCCAACAATGTTTCTTGGCAATGGATGGACAAGTCCAGCGGTGCACTAATTGACTCTACTGTTATCTATGCTATGATGGAAAGAATAGGGGCCTAATTTTTAAATGTTCCCTTTGAGTTGGATGCCTGGTAATTTAGTGGTACAACATGGATCCATGCTCTGATAGCATTATGTTGGTCAACATACAGTTTCATAAAATAAAATGCACTAGTGTCCAAACAAAACCAACACTTGCTCAATGGTTTTCTTATTTCTGATCAATGGCACAAATATCATCGACCCAGTGTTTCTGACTTTACTGTTATAAAGGTGCATCCATTGACCAAAGGTGGTAGCAGTGTTCAGGCATTCGCTTTTGCTGTTGAGCACCCAAATGGAAGATGAAGATCATATTAATGGCTGGTGGGATTAGGAGGCATGTCAAATGACTCAAACCATAGCACAGTTTAGGAAAAATCTGCAGATTAACTGTCTTTATCAAAATGACTAACTGAGGTCACAGTTCTGCCTTTATGCAATGTGTTTTGTTACAGAGACACGGCAGTTTGCTTTTCCCTAGCACTGTTTATGACTAAAGTTGTGTAGAATGTGTTACTGAGCAAATACAGTGCACTGCATACGCTCTTTCTTTAAAAGTATAATGGGATGCCATCACACATTTCAATTTTCAGGATGTTTTGCAGAGTCAGATTTCTTACTCTCACATTTGCCATTGTGTGACTCCACTTTATTCAGCAAAATTACTTTGACTTCAACAGCAAGAGAAAAGAATTTGGCTAGCAAATTTTCCATATAAAAATGCTTATTACCTTAGTGAAGGCAATTCTGTTTGTTGCAGCTCACCAAAGAAAGTCTGTCCATTTTTCTTTTATAACAGATCAACAGTCATTTTATAAGTTGGGTTTTTTTTAATCCCCTCATATTTTTTACCATGTTACATAAAAACTATTATCCTACTTAAGTATACAATTGGCTGATTGCAAATTATTTATCTCCTTCTCATAACACCAAATCAACCATCTTCTTTATTTACCTATATATCAACAAATTCTCCTGCAGACTACTGACTAGGCTGCCAGAAATTAGGAAGATGTCTAACAGAAGCCTACTTTATTTGCACTTCACTCAAAGTTCAGTAAATATTTATGTACTATATTTTGGTGTTGACAGATCTGCATTTTCAGATTAAATCATAGTATTTGGCCCAATGAGACAGAATTCAGTCTTCTTTCATACAGACACATCCCACATAAAGCACATATCCTGGCCACACTGAATTTGATAACAAAGCTAACACTTTGCTTAACAGAGAATTTTCCCGTATGAGTGGGTAGCTAGATGTGCATTAAGGACTTGACAAGTAGGAGGAAGCTGAGATATATTTTATATATACATAACTATATTTCTTTTAGTCAATAGGACTAAGATTTGCTCCCATAAAGTGTGCATTTACAGTGGGAATCAATTTCTCCTAAATTAGATTTTCAGGATTTTTGGTCTTCTGAAGTACTATAATCACAACGGAAACCGCTTGCCAAAAGTAATTGCTGTTTTCAGAGCTAATGTCATTCTAGAGAGTATGAATTTTATGTAGATTTTTTTCTGGCCAGGACTATTTTTGAGAAGACACTCAATAAACCAAGTCTACCACATTCCAGCATGCCACCTCCACATCCATTGGCCCCATATTTGCTAATCAGATGTTTTATTGGAGCACGTTTCTGCTCTGTATAAACGCAGCATTCTCCCATACTCACACAGGACTGATACCCCGTGTCCTGCTCTTCCTTTCTACTGTGAAAGTCAGTATTCTTTCCACATAAAGCATCTCCATTACTTTACTTGCCATATGAATGCCTAATATAAGGAACTACATCAGGTTCTGAACTGTTGTTTAAACTTTCCAAAAGTCAGTGAATGTGCCACAGTTTGATCATAAATGACAGTGGAAGGATATGTTATGTGGGGAATACTGCAGACTGCTCATGCAATTTTTCATACAATCTTTCTGCCTTTCTGCTTTTGGGAACACTCTGCAAAAGTGCCCTCAGGCACAGCAGTAATGTGATAGGTATATGTCAGCGTACATGCACTGTAGGACATGGAGAGCATCTTTTAAGCAGTCATATTGGCTGCTTTCCATGCAGGGTAAAGAAATAGCCATGTTCTTTCTTGGAGTTGTAGTAAAAGGAGATCACAGTAGTGCTCATTCTCCTTCAAAATTTTTCTGCAGTAGGCAGGCTGCCATACAAACATACCCTTTCTGCTTCTTGCTTCACTTTTCGTTTGTTCCCTCTGCCTCCCTCCTTAGTGCCATTATTGAGCTCTCTTCACACAGAGGAAGATACAAGCTTTTTCTGATCATCCTAATATTCTGATCATTCACAAGCTGCATCATTCTTGACCTGGAGTATATAATTAATTTTCATTATTCACAATTTATGCATGTCTTCAGTGAATCATAACTTTTGTACGCATCCTAGGTTTCTCACGATTATTGCACTCCAAGTCCCCAAGATACAGGAGGATGCAGTTTCTGATTTGAAGAGCTTGCTTTCTAATTTGATCCAAGGCAGAGGTGAGCATGAATGAGGAAAGAAGGAGAGAAAGAAAGAACTGTGGGCTCCTACTCATTACATAGGTTAGCAATGTCACAGCTTGATGATTCTGAATAATTTTCAAGTATCCCTTTTATAAATGAATAAATAATAACTGCTGTAATTACGAATCTATTCCACCACTATTTTTTGGCTGAATTTCTCAAGTATTACTTGCAGAAGTGAGTCTTGAAGAATAAAGGAAAAGAGGGAAGAAGAAAAATAGAAGATACCATGCTTGCATGTTCACAGAGTATCACAGACAAAGAGCGCAGAGGACAGTCTTCCTAAGAACCTGTCTGGATTACTTGCTTCAATTTATGACAGATGAAAGATGGAAACTGATAGTCCAAAGTGCCAGAAGACAGGAACAGGGGACTAGGGGACTGGAGAAGGTCAAAAAGGTCTCAAAAAAAAAAAAAAAAGGCCTAATATGAGCTTGGCTACACTCAAAACCTGCACATATGAATGATGTCCAGATAAAATGCTGAAAAGGGGAAAACTCCATGAAAGCTAGAATTTGGTTAATCTCATGCTATTCTACTGCTAAAGGTGAGCTTGTGGACAGTACCTCTATTAACCCCAACTATGGAGAAGATTCAATTTGGCTAACTGTAGTCATCAAAAGTCAAGTGTCCAGTGTAAACTCCAGAGACAGACAGAGGCACAGATCAAAATTTATACCTTCTTGCAAATAGGTTGTTTTCATCAAGAATAGAATTGAACAAAGCATCCTAAGATTCCTCTGTTTCTGCAGCATAAGCTGCTTAAACTTGCATGTGCAAGCAGTTTCTTTCTTATATTGTCTGTTTCCTTTCCATGATGTGCAGAGGAACGTAAAGGAAATGCGCTCTGTGTCAGATTTTAGGGTTTGGGTTTTTTTCCCTAGATACTACTATGTGGACTCCACCCAAGTTGTGTTTATTTTATACACATCTACCAAAAATCTCTCCCCATTTCTAGCAGTTAAAAAGAGAAAATATCACTTAAAAGAAAGCTAAGATCAATAATTCTTTTTTTTTGAGATAAAATACTTTGTGAAACAATTTGCAGCAAAAACTGTGACTGCAGTTAGACAGATACCTGATTATTAATATTCCATTACAAACTAACTTCAGAAGAGGCCCCAGGAGGCACTGCAGCTACTTCCACTAAAAAAAAATTTATAATCCTGCAAATGAGAGATGTTCTCATTTGAAGACCCAACCAATGCCTGCAATTTGCATCAATATTTCCTAAAGGTTATGTCACTGTGAGAAATCAACAGAACAGCTCTTACTCAGCTGGTTGTTCTCATTGACCTGTGGTGCCCTGTGATCCTCCAGGAGTTCAGTGCACCAACCACTGCCTTCACCCCAGGTGAAGGGTTGTTTGAAAAAGGAAAGTCTTAGCAGAGATAAGAGGAGGAGGGGACTCTGCTGGACTGGTCTTACCAAATGAATGTGACTTTAGGCAGGGTCTAAACTGAAATGTCAAAAGGTGGGAAAGTTTCAATCCTCGTACTCAGCAAAGAAAGATTTAGAGCATTGCAGGGAGGTAACAGACCAAGCTGGAGCTTAGCCTTTGTTCCTAAGTTGAACCAAAATCCCTTAAATCTTGCAGAACTTCAGCAGAGGTGTGTCACCAAGCCACTGGGTATAGTCTTGCATCACCAAGGAGCTGCGGGTAGTCTTGATTTTTTCAGCTAGTGTGTACACACTTGGAGCCCTATCTTTCCTGGTTCTTCCATTTATTTCTTTATGAGGAACAACAATGAAATACACACACTTCGGCCTGAGCATGTTGATATTGTGTACTGATGCTTTCTTTGCAGAATGCCCATATTTGGTCTGCTTTCATCTATGCCAGATCTCTTTGGCTGTGCCAACCTGTAACTACAAATTGAGGTTCTAACACTGACACCTTAGAGGGTACATGAATCCAAATGACCTCGTGAGAGCAGATGTAACATGCCCTGGCAGGTTATGGTCAGAAAAGCTTAGGAATTATTCACTGCAGTATGTCATCATTTAGTTAAAGTTCACTGTTTAGCAGCATAGAGCTGTATCCTATATTCCCATTTGGAATTTGGTATTGTTAACATGTATTTCATGAACGAGCTGCAATTAAATAATTAACCAGTTTGCATGAAGGACAGCTGTTTTCTAGTTGATGAAAAAAAAATAAAAACCCAACCAAAAAAACCTCTTCATTTTTCTTAACTTTCTGGTTCTACTTTACAAAATCAGATCTATAAATTTGTGTTTCCTTCCATTCTTCACAGTCCTCCTATTGACCCAGGAATTTGGCTACTACAGCAGGGTCAACTCCAGATTCAGAGTGTTGGAGATGTAGTGGAGATGTAATGTAGAGTCTAGGTCACCTACAAAAGACCACTACATTTGGTCATCCAAAGTAATCTCTTTTGACCTCTATTTTTGGCTATTTTGACCATGTATCCCATGACTAAGAGTTTCAACACCTTCCTAACATGTAGATTTTTGCATTGTAGACATTCCCAGATGATGTCAGACATCACAGGCCTGACTGTGAAGCTGAACAGCGCTCATGAATTCCAAAAATAATCTCCATCTTTTCTTATATAGCATCTGCTGCAGGTAGATAAACTGCTTGGCTGAGGTGGAGAAAGTTTTCCCCAAGTTGCTTCTCCTATTGCTTCTTAGTCGTTGTCAAACAGTAAAGTGATCTTCCTGGTGCCATGACATGAACTGGAGGAAGCAGATATGATTATTTCAACATCATGAAAAAATGTCCCTATGCTTTGGTTTTTGTCAGGTTTTCTAGCAGAGGTAGAATCAAGTTCTACTTTTCTGCATAAACATGAACCAAACCAAAACTGACTCACATTTCCAAATAATGGCACATAATTCTTCAAGGCTTTTCTTTTGCTCCGGTTGAATTTTGTTACCCAGCCTCAATGCATCATTATGTATGTGTAGAGCTGGAAATGTTTTGGTTGTTGAACTTTCTAAGTGCAATGGTGAACATTATAAAAGCCCTGGAAGAATGGAGAGAGAACAGTAAAACTTAGTTTAAGTTGATGCATCCAAAGTCTTATCATTCCAATTGAATGGCTCCTAATTGCATCCATGTACCAAACTAATGTGTTTGTACCATTCTAATGGCATAACAAATACACCTAAAGTGTGTGTTTATGGACTAGCTTGTCATCTATCCTCACTAAACCATTATCCCCAAGATAATCTGGTGATGGAAGTCTTAGGAGGTATCTACACAGAGTTGTCCAGAGTCAAGTTAATCTGTGTACTGAATTTCTCTTTGGAATGTCCTTGTGGTAATAGTGTTTAAAACCTGTATTCTTTTTTTCTTGAACCTTGATGTCTGTGGTTTGCTGTTCTTCCTTTGCTGCTTTGTGTAAGCAGTTGCCATTCCCCTGCTTGGAGAGCCACTAATATTTGTTTTCCTCTGTTAGAAGTGGGAGAAGTAAATAGGGTCTGTATAATGTATTTTCAAGTATGCTAATTAAAAGTCATTCCAGGATAAATGTTCTATAACAACACTTAAAGGAGAGTGAGGATGAGGGAAAAAAATTTTCTTTCTCTCCTTCCCTCCCCACCATTTCTATAACCCATTAGTTAAATCTAAATTCTGTCCTTTCCTGAATTTATGCCTGTTGACAAGAGTTTTCTTTCGCAGGTATCTCACAGGCCTTCTGAGAGGAGTCCACAAACCCCACCCAAAAGTGAATGGCTTTTTTCCAGGAGAAAGGGTTACCCCTGAGGTCCCAAGAGTAAAAACCTTCCTAGATTCCTATGAAAAGGATGGGAAACACTAATCATGGTTGGACAAACAGAAGAGAGGTATGAGAGGCAGACCTCATTTTGAACAAGGCAAACCAATCTGGAAGATGTTTTTTAACATCAGTGTCCCAATCCCTGCAAGAAATTTAGCCTAAAGACATGACTCCCAATTTAAGATCTAGGTAGACAGGAAATGCTTAACTACTAACACACATCCTACTTCCCAGTGTCAGTCTCTGTCAACACCCACAAGAAAGCATTACAGCAATTTGGAAAGTGTTCCCAAGAACGGACACTAGGCCACTCTCTGGGCAGCTGGAGAGTTTGTTACACGCTATAGCATTATCTGGCACCAATGGTGCCAGCTGATCTCAGACCTCATGAAAATGTCTGAAATCTATATGCCTGATTTTAAAAGAAGGTAGGAAAGTAAATTAGTCTTTTAGCTGATGCCAGTAAGCCCTGCCCCAGACCACTTCGAAATTTAATGTCCCACAAAAAAGAAAAAGTCTTTTTGAATTTTATTCCCTCATTCAAAACTCCATGGACTCAGAAAGCCGAAAGAAACACTGCAGTATTTGTCTGGATCACCTGTTCATAGTGGATATGGCACGTTTCCTAGAAATTGGACCACAGCATGTCTTGCAGAAAGAGACCATTTTAAAGACTCCAGAGACTAATGAGCTTGATTCCTGCCATGGTAAGCAATTCCAGCATTTAATTAACTTTACTTACAGGAAAATATTTTTTTTCCAGTTTGATTTTATCTTCCAGCTATGGCTATGCATTTGTCTGAAAGACTGAATAGCTTCTCCCTGCAGAATATCTTTTCCATGTGTGATAACTTGAAGACAGTGATCAAGTTGTCTATCAACCCTTTTGCTAATAAACTGTGGAGATAGACTTTCCCAAGAATTACACTTCATAGGTTTTTTCCATCTTCCATTTTTGAACTCTTTTGAGTGGGAACATCCTTTTAGAAAGAAGTGTACCAAAGCTGGACAGAAGATTTTTTTTAGAAGGAAAAAAAACCCAAACAAACCAACAGTTCTTGGTTTTTATGTCATATTTCTAAATATCCAAGGGCTACATTGGTCACACCATTGCAAAGAAAACTCAGATTGAGGTGGCTATTGATGGCAACACTCACCTCCTCTAAGTTTTCCAAGACCAGCTTCTAAACCAAAGATAGAGCTTGGAATGTGCATAAGTAAATGTTCATTTCTAGATTCCCAAATGCAATGTTTATTTTGAGATGTGTCCTTTCCACATAAGGTGCCTATTAGATTACACTTTAGTTCACCCACTGATCCCCAAGGTTTATTAACTCACTAGTTTGGCATACAGAAATGTAACTAGAAAAGGTTGTCTGACTTCATATGAAATCGTGGCAATCAAATTAAGGTCTGAGTGGGGCTGCAACAGTTAACAAGTGTGTGCAAATGCAGAGTAAGAGGGGTGAGTGCTGCCAGACATTAATTTCTTTATACCAGGGAAGCTGTTGTGAGTCCGAGTGGAGCAGAAAGCCACAAGCAGCAAAGCCTGGGAACTACTGGCCTATGTAACTCATTAAAATAGTTTAATATTGTGAGACCAAGGACCATTCCCTAGGAGCCCTGGGTGTAATGTTTGTGGATGCCTTCCTATTAGCGACCACACTTTAAGACTTGTCACTGAACCAATTTTTAATCCACCCAACTTGCACCTGCTAATCCAAAGCAACGTAAGTTTTTTAATCATGCAGAACCGTGTCAAATGCCTTGGAGAAATCCATGTAAACTATGTCAGCGCAGTTGCCTTTATCAAGCAGACCTGTAATCTTGCAAAGAAAGCTATCAGTTTTGTTTGACAAGACCTGCTTTCCATGATACCATACTGACTGGCATTAATTAGATTTTTAATCTCTAGGTCTGTGTTGCTAGAATCACAAATTAACTTTTCATGAAACAAGTGAATCTAGCCTGCTCTCCCAGGTCACTGAACAGACTCCTTGAAATAGCCACATTTCCTATCAGCTTTCCATTCTTTTGGAGTTCCCCAAACATTAAAAAGTTTCAATTAAGTACTTTCAATTAGACAATTCTTCTGGTATCTTCTTTAAGACTTCTTTAAGTTTTGTAGCTGAGTTGCTAATTATGAACATGTCACCGACAGGACACACAGCACAGTTTAAAATAAAAACACCTAGCTTCACTATCTTTAACTGAAAAAAATTATTAATGCATTTCAACTGCATCATTGTAATTCCTTCTGTGATAGAAGTGAAACATCTGAAACAATAACTCAGTTGAGCATAATTTTTACTAAAGCCCCTTGGAGGTGTGTGAGTTCTCCCATTTACACCAGGTACAATTCACTACAACACATCTCCTATGACAGGCCAAGGAGCAAAAGAAGAGGTTACCTAAAAACTAGAAGAGAAAACCTGTGGTTTTCTGTGCAGCACGGCACTCATGAGGATCCCTTCAGAAATACTGAATTAATCTTTCATTAACATGTCAGGAAAGACACTGACCAGTAGCAGAAAGTCAAGGTGGGAGCAGCAGTGATGGAAAGGCAAAAGCTGTGAAGCAATATTTAAAAAATTTGGGCTGCTCTCTGCGGAGAAGCTGACAGAGGAGAAGGTAGCAGCCTTCAGGTACATGAAACATCACTGCACAGCAACAATAGGAGCATCTGTTTTCCTTAAATTAATGTGACAGTGGAGACTGAGGTTGAATATGCAGAAACCCTCTTAAAGATAAGAGTAGCAAAGCCTTGCAGCTGGCTATCTGGAGATGGTGGTGTCTGCCACTGGCTGGTCTTCTGCCTTGGGCCATGACAGGAGCAGATGATCCCTTCAGGGACCATCCAGCCCCGAGAACATGTGTCACAGCTGTCAGAACAGGACACTTCTGCCCAGCACCTCACATGGGACTGAAAGAAGAATAAAGGTATAAGAAACTTCTCTTTTTTTCAACATCTCTCCTTCCAGTTATGGGGTTCTTTCTCCTGTGCAGGATTCGGGGGCGGGGGGGGGGGAGGGAGTTCCTACATATCCTTAAATTCGGCAGTCTGGTATTCTCATCATCACAACATGGAGTCATTTCTGTTGTTATGAGCAATAAATTAAGAAGTGAGGTAGATACCGCTGTCACTGTAACGTGCCTCTATTTGTCAGCCCACATTAAATGCTCACTTTAGAGTTATTTTATCATTTTTAAATGATCTTGACATTTATTTTATTTACTAATAGCAAGTGTTATTGGTTTTGTGTGGGCTGCTTGCAGCGGCAGGCACCAACATAACAGAGCCTTTGCACAGCTGCTAATGCCTCTTCTTCATGGGGAGTGAGTGGGAAGAGTGAGGAAATGAGTGGAGATTTGGCTTCTTCTCTTTGGTGTGCCAGCTAGTGCCGTTGAATCAGCACAGCAGGGAAAATACATAACTGTATATCACCAGCAGATGACTTCCCTCTGGAGCACAAGAGCAGCGCAATATACTTTTAGGTACTTCTCCACGAAAAGTATGTCTAGATGGTACAGAACATACCACACACCGATGCTTGAGTTAGACCTGAATTAGCTGGTTCAGGCACGAGATGTCAGGCAGACACATTAGTACGGTATCCTGCCTCAGCTAAATTATCCCAAATGACTGGTATTTCTCAAGGCTCTGTATTGTGCTGCACAGAAGTCCTAGTGAGACTCATGCAAGGTTTAGATGCCTAAAGCTCCAAATCTCCTGAAACCACCACTGAGCTGCAAACTGCAGAAGTTCCTTAATGTTTGGCATTGAAATTGTCTTCTATTTGCCTTGTTACGTGTGAGTTCATGTGTGTGTTTATCTCAGGGCATCATTATGGACAGCAAATGCCTAATTCCCTGTAATCTACCACCTAGGCATTTCTTTTCTTCTTGAAGCTGATTCCTAAGAGGTCTATGTCAGTGAGTAAGAGCTCACAGAAAACACCTTTCTGAGCAAGTGCTACATGAAGTACAGAGGCAACCATGAATTATCTAAAAAACTTCCTTGTGCTGATGCAATCTGACTCACTTTTAAAGAATTAAAGATCTAGTAAAAACTGGGGAAAAAAAGAGACATGTATAACTTAGGGGTTGATCTTTTGTCTTGGGGCTGGGCAGTCACAGGGTTGTCCTGAAAGAACCCCAGGACCTCTGGAGTCCACTCTTGGGAATTGCTTTCACGCCATAGAGCAGACAGGGTCTCTTTATAAAATAATTTTAAAACTTCATAGAGTAGGATTAAAAGCAGGTGTATTCCCTTCTCATATGAGCTTGCTTAGCAGCCAAGTTCCAGTCATGCTTTTCCTAATCACTCCCTAACTCTGGCTGTAACAGGTCATCAGGGTTGCCATAAAGTTCATCAGTCAAAAGAAGAGGCAAAGACCTGGGTAGTGTGAAGTTCCTCACTCCTCTAATAGACAGACTATGATGGGACGCCCTCCCAATCATGCAAGTCCCAGAGCCACTCTGCTCCAAGAGTTACAGTAATCTTTCTGCATTGGCAGGAGTGTTGAACTTCATGATCTCTTGAAGTCCCTTTCCCCTAGAATTCTGTGATTCTGTGATTCTTCAGAAAGCTAAAAACAAGTGGCATGGTAGGTTTCTAAACAAATTTGCAGATTGAAATGAAACTTTGACCAGTTTGAATTCAACTGTTTATATTACTATTTATTTCCATAATATATTCCAAACAAACGCTTTAGACACAAGCCTATTTTACAGTCAGTTCCTTTATGACCTGCCAAACTTCAGGCTCCTGAACAATTTTTCAGGGCTCGTTGCTAACTCCTGCTACCAGGTCAATTCCATTTTCAGAAGGACTTCAGTGTTAGGATAGTTTATCTCCCCTCTGGTTCTGCTCAGCCCTTTGTACTCTGCTGATCCTTCTAAAGTACCACTCAGGCTAGCATTAGAGAATTTCAACCACATCTGAATTTACTCTCGTATGGCTGTCTGCACTGGAATGTTTATTCATGTGTGCTAATATACCAGTCTATTAAGCTTCAGTAAACTTCAGTGGAACTCCTGATAGCCAAGGATTTATTTCATGTTTTCATTCAATGAACCACATTAATCATACATTATTTATTAAAATCCTCTCTTTAGGGTAAAATGGAAATGTAACTTCATATACAACTTTAAAAGTGTATGATCTTCTTAAGATAAAGAAAGAAAAACAGTTCAGCTACTAGCAGATACTGTTGTATAGTATTAATAGCGTTGTTAAGGCCTTGAGCTCTATTGCAAAAACCTCACAAGTTATATAATTTATATGTCTCAGAGCTTCCCAGTTTTTCCTTGATATAACTTAATACAAAAGGATGTTTTGGAAACCCAAATAGTGAAAAAAAAGCCCCTCCCATGTTCAAAGGAAGCACTGGCAATTGTTAGAACAAATCTTATGAAAGACTTTTTTTCTTCTGCTGGCAAATTGAAGAGGAGCTGCAGGAGTGATGAGTTATCTGTAAATCTGGGCTCTGATTGAAAAAAAAAACCCTACTTGAACACATATTCAAGGGCAACCTTTCTCAGTTTAGGACAAGGTTCAAGCACTGTCTCAGTTCAAAGTAAGTAACTGACTTCCTTGAGCCATGTGCTCCTAAGCAAAGCTAGAATTAAATTAAAGATTTAATCTAATTAAATTCTGTAAGAAGCTGGGGTCCAGAGCAGTGGTTCCCTGTCTTCAAGTTACCCTGCCTGCTTGCCCTTTCTTTCCTCACCCCTCATTCTCTAGTCATCCTTACTCTCAGATATATTGGAGGCAGACCAAAAACATGGAAGGTAGCTTCAGGAAAGCAAGAGGAGGAATGGAAATTCTGATACACAATGCTAGAGTCACCAAGGAAATAGATAAACATATTATATCCACACAGAGGACTTTAAAGGTCGTCCAGCAAAAATTAGGTATCAAGAATTTTATGTGGTTATGAAGAAATCAACAGTCAGAAGCGTTCAGCCACCAGAGACAGAAGCACCTCCCATATTTCAAGAGATTTACTGGAAAAGTCATCTTGGTCAAAAAAGTCTGCTACCATTCTGTAAGTTTCAACAATGCACCTGTAAGAAATCCCTTTAGGCCACGAACATATTCCACCAGTGGTTTCTACACAGATTTGGAAAGCCTTCCTTCTTGCTGTAAAGGTTCTGTTGAAGTGTTGTTGTCTTGGTTGTTCCTAAAAGGCTACTATGATGTTTAAATAGTTACCCTATTAACTCCAGCTGCTTTCCTTCCATTCTTCTTCAAATATGCCAGGGCAGCTCTCAGGCACAAACTCACGTAGTGCAAAGGAATAGCACTCAAACTGTTAGCTAAATGTTGTGCTGTACTACACAAGGGATAAGAGTGGTCACACCATTTCTGCAATATTTCCTTGTTTTTAATTCTTACCTGTGCAACTGGAACAGTATTTTAAGGAACTATAGTAAATAAACAAAGTCAGATGTGCCCTGCTTCAGGATCCTATCAGCACATACCCAATATAAGTACCTTGCTGAACTGAGACAATATTGACGTCCTTAAAATGGCTTGAAAATTTTCTCTTGTGTGTCAGATGGGATTCTTTCACTTTCACTTGGAAATGAAAAAAAAATCACAGTTAGTTCAATAGTTAATGAAGAGCTTAAGGTCTCAAATTATGGAAATTGCCAAAGAAAAATTACATTATCAGAAAAATGTAGCATTTTTCCTTTCTGAACTTGACAGTTCTTTCAAAGATCCTTCAAATTCATAAAGCCTTAACCAAAGCATTTTTATTTGTATGTGTAATTCAATTAATTTTTAAAGAAAATACCTAGTTAGATGCATGTAAACATACTGGTTAAGCTGTATATCTTCATTTTTTCCACTTCAATGATTGCAACTGTGTAGAATAGACTGTAAAAACTGCACCAAAGAGCATATTCTCTTTTTATTGCCTGTCAAATTATTGCTGTGACACCCATACTTGGTAGTGAAACATTGTGATCCACTTTTAGCAATGAAACACAGAGTGTGAGTTGCTCATTGAGTTTAGGTAATGTACCATAAAACATTGCATGAAAACACTAATTTTCTCAATATATATTAGTAGACAGACACAGTGTTTACCAACGAGAAGTTGAAGATGTTTTTAAACATAGTTTATTCATCTGAAGGCTTTAGTAGGCTCTACTTAATCACTTTGTATTTGGGGTTGTATTAGAGACAAGTGGCTTATGTGCTGAAGGAGCAGAAGATGCAATTTGACCTGTGTCCGTCAGTCCTGGGTAGTTGTCACAACTGACAAATGCTGACATTTTTACTGGGAGCTTCATATGGTGCATTATCTTTGACACTGAACTATCAGTTAAGGCATCAAGGGTGTTACACCCACCGTATGAAGGCAGGCTGAGAGAGTTGGAGTTTTTCAGTCGGGAGAAGGGAAGGCTCCAGGGAGATCTTATAGCGGCCTACGAGTACCAGAAGGGGCCTACAGGAAAGCTGGGGAGGGACTTTTTAGAAGGGCAAGTGGTGATAGGACAAGAGGGAATGGTTTAAATTGGAAGGGGGCAGATTTAGATTGGATATTAGGACAAAAATCTTCACTACAAGGGTGGTGGGGCACTGGAACAGGTTTCCCAGGGAGGTGGTGAATGCCCCCTCCCTGGCAGTGTTCAAGGCCAGGTTGGATGGGGCCTTGAGCAGCCTGGTCTAGTGAGAGATATCCCTGCTCATGACAGGGGTGTTGGAACTTGATGATCTTTAACATCCCTTACGACCTTAACCATTCTATGATTCTATGATAAGTTTTGTCATTTTCATCTTTACCATGTCGCTTTGATTATTCTTCCTTTGTATTTGATGTACAGGCAACATACAGGAAATTTGTAGGTCATTGCTTTGGTCCTGATGGTACCTCCTTAGCAGTCTAAGCACTGCACCTGATACTCACTCCTTCCTCACAGACCTGCCCTGACTTTAGGTATCTTACTAATGATGATCTTGAGACTATTGTTACAGCATGGCTTTAGGAGCTTTATAGATAACAGCTAGTTTTATTTAATTTATCTGAACTGTATAAAGAGAATCATAAAACCCAGTATTGTCAGCCTTTAATAATACTACCACTGAAACCTTTCATTATCTTAATATCAGTGTATTCAAGGAGACGTTCTTTGTCTCTGTCCTTTTTCTTAAGATGCCTATTTCTTGGTGTTAAGTAGCAATTGTTGGCTAAGACCAGCGGAGGGGAAAGCACTATTACTTGGATAACAAAGCAGTTGATCTAAGCACATCACAATAAACTTTATAAAGTGCCAAACATTGTGGCTTGTGCATTTCTTCATTATCTTTTCTCAGATTTTCCCTGTAAGGTTCATTTTCTATGTACCTCCTTGCACCGCCCTTGCAGCTCCAGATGCTGAGCTCCCCTTGAGTGCTGAGACCAAATTTTGCTGTACATGCTTCATTCTCTGTCCTATCACCCTCTAGCTGAGGAATTGTGTGCATGGTGGATCTGGCTTTGCAGACAGACTAGGAAGGGACCACCAAACCTTTACACACTACAGAAAGGCATGTAATGGAGATTCAACACAGGACATTTACTCAAGAGGCTGTAAGTCACTACCTCATCACAGAAAGCAAGTCCTTTCAGCTAGATTCTCACTGCCAGTGCCTAAGCATCAATGCTATTTCTCTTCACTCACTTGGAGAAAGCCAGGGGCAAGAAGCCCCAGCCAGCAGACAGTGTGAATCTTTCACTGCTCTTTTGAACTCAAATGCTATAAGAGTTATGATGACAAAGCATATTAGGAAAGCTAAATATCAGTAGTACAGAAATAAAAACTGTAGCACAAATGATGAGAAGACACAAAAACTATGCCTTGCCACTAGAAAAGAAATATAATGATCTCAGGTCAGTCAGTATCCTATGTTCTACATTGTCAGTTATCCAGACATCACGGGAAGTGGATCATACCTCAAGAGAAAACAAAGAAAAATTTATAATCTTTGTTAGTCCTGTTGGGAGAAAATAGTCCTTCTGGACTACAAAAGTGGTGATCATTAATGTAAACTTGTGAGCAAAGCATGACAGATGACCCCAGAGAGGTTTTCTGTATCATTATCCTCATCCTGACTTAAGGAGGATTCTGTTGCCCTGTTCCCTGTACCCTGAACTCTACATGTCAGAAACCTTGTCCAGTAATCCAGATGAGAATAGACCATGCCCTACAGAGATGTTAGTCTGAATAAGTGGGAGACTAGTACTTTGATACACATCAGAACACACACCAAACCCTAAACCCAGGCACAGACTAAGACCAACAGTTCTGCTTCTAGCACCACTCAGAGTTTGCCTTTAGATGAGGCCCGTCTCTGAAGCTTGAAAGAAGAGCAGCACTTCTATTTCCCTACCACCACTGCTCTGCAGGAGTTCATTCTGGGAGAAGAACAGCTTCATGGCTTCTGTTCACAGCCAACCACAAGTGTAAAGAAAAATGCCCATTTATCCACAAATGAATGGCAACCAAATGTCTTTTCAGTTTCCTGTAAAAAAATCAAGAGCCTGAGGTGTTACAACACTTGAAGCCTCTTTATTTTTTACATATTTTGTGTTGCTGATATGTCATGGTTCTCATCAGAAAAGATGGCAACCTGATGCAACAACATTAGCTCTTTAAGTCAGATTAAGTAAGCAATATTTTAATGTGGTTTTGCATATAGGCAAATAATTTGTTTTCCTTGGCTCTGTCAAACACATTTATTTATTCATTTCTCAAAAGTTTTTTGCTACTTCTGTCTTCATTATTTGAATTTCATATTAAAGGTAGGGGAATGAGCCAGACCTTTTATCTTACCCTGATAAACATCTTGTAACGTAAAAATGAGCATAGATCAACCAATGCACATGGCTGGTATTCCCTTCATGTGCTCTAACACCTGGCAAAATTATTCATTAATTCAACAGCCACATTTAAAAGCAACAGTTCAAAGGCCTATGAATGGTAGAATAACGTGTTCAAAACTGAAGTGCACTTCAGCAGCAGCAGTGTCAGAGTTTAGAGAAAGAACCATTTCCTGTGAGATGGAGGGCTTGAGAGAGTGACATTGCGGTTAGGAGGATGTCTAATTTGTCACCTTGTTTCTTCAGCCCTTGGCAAGGCCAGCAGAGATTAGCTGACGTGCATATAAGAAGTGGGGAGAGTATTCCATGCTAAAGTTTCTCCCTGAAGAAAACTTTTTTGGGTTATGGGATTATTTCCCCCCTCCCCCATGGGTTAATCTCTAGGGGAAAGTTAAATCTAAAGTAAATACAAAACACAGAAAGGAAATGAAAGGATAAAGCTTTGGTGAAATACTCTGATATATATTAAAGGATGGGTAATATGGCATATAGTTCCTATCAGCTGAAAAAATGTGACATTTGCCAGTCACATAGAGCTATCTACAGAGTTCCCATGTTTCTCTGTGTGAGATTAAATGCACCATGTGCAAGGTACTGTCCAAAATTGGACTTGCTGGGCCTCAACTGACTCTATCCTCAAGATGCATTTTTACCAGAGTTTGACTCCCATGTCCTATGCCAAGGCATATGTTGCTTTTAATAGTAGGTCCAGTTCTATACTGAAACCAGTAAGTCACAAGGTTTGATACTAATTGGCTGATTTCACATAGAGAATTTTTATGAGCTCCAGGACACAGCAAGACAAAGATGTGGACTTATGCCATCCTTAGAACAGTTCAAACATACATGATTATCTGCAGCTTGGAAGGACCACACATTTAGCATCAGTGTCCACATTTGTTCAGACTGTCATATTGCCCAAGACTGGCTTCTAGGGACAAGCAACATCGAATCTATGACAGACCAGCCAGTGCAGGGCCCAATTTATAAATTCATGCTGTTGCATACAACATAAATTCATGCTGTTGCATACAACATAAATTCATGCTGTTGCATACAAAAAGTTGTCATTAGATATGTAAACTACTGAGTTGCAAACAACGTCTTACATCACAGGTGCACACTGTAAGATGTGATGCATGTGATGTGTGGAGCAGGCCATGCACCCATGTCTACCAAACAGTTTAGAAAGACCCTCTAAGCCTGCCTGGTTCCAAAGCTTTTGCTTTTGCTGTGGCCAAATGTGTTCATTTCAGGAGTCTGTTTCTGTGCAGGAGCACTATGGACTTCAGCTTCAGGAGCCAATATCTATTTCATAACAATTTATTTCTCTTCTGCAAAACTATACCATCATAACGGGTCTCATGCAACACTTACCGAAGTCCACTGGCATCTTCCAATGAGAACAAAATCTATTAATCCCAGTCAACACTGCATCAAGCCTCAGGTGAGGTTGCTTTTGAGGGTTCAAAAATTACTCTTTCTTTATCTCACAATTTTCTCTCCTTTTGGTGACGGCATATTTCTCATATGATAAGTCACTGGAACATGGACTCTCATTTACATCTTAAGACACTATCTCCAGAGAATGGAAGCAATTATTTCACAGCACCTTTCACCTTCTTCAGTTTATGAAATTTTAAATGCCTCCATCCATTAAGTGATTTTAAATTGATCTTATCCTATAACTCCCCAATCTTTCCTCTCAAGGTTATTCAATTATGTGTTGCATTGGGTAGTGTTCCATCATTAAAGGGTTTCATGGTTTTGATACAGTAATATGCGTAAGCCTTGAGTGAAGGAGAGGGAGCTGATGGTCTCCTGCTTTTATTTTGAGATGTATTTCTGCTACGCTAGATTGTACAGCCAGTGAACTTCTGTCTTCAAAAATCTTTTTCTCTCTTTTTTTTTAATTTTTTATTTGAACTGTTCGTTTTATCCAAGAAAGCCAGATGTAAAGTCTGGTGTTTAGTCGCATGAATACCTTCTCCATACATAAAATAGAGGAAATAATTCAAGGCTAAGTTCCCAGAAAGATGTCTTTTTAATTAAATTTCTAAGTTTCTGAGAAGCATTTAAAAAGAGAACTGCATCAAATACATTGAACTGCTGCAAATTCCTACTGAGGTCAGGAGGAACAACAGCTACTTAAGAACTGTGAAACTCTGAAGCCACACTTCTACCCATGCTACAGACTACATTGAAAACATGGTTCCTTGTTTCAGTTTCTGACTGCACAGCATGAGAGAAGTTCTCTGTACAGAAACACCATACACTTTCCTATCATTCTCCCTGCTTTTCACCTGAGTCAGAGCAAGATCAGTTCACTGTGTTAAGATAATGCTAAGATAGCGTTATTAAGATAATATGCTGGAATCAAAATAGACATCTTATCAACTGCATCTGCAGACAGGTGAAAGGGAAATGATATTCAGATATACATAAAGGGAAATTTCACTGTTTTCCCAGTATTTTCCCAAACCATGTCAGAGGCTGACAGTAGACAGGAGCAGTTAACATCAAGTCCTCTCATTGACTTAAAATGGAACTAGATGTGGTATTTGACATTGTGACTTGTTCCAGTTGTCTATCGCATTGTGACATGTTGAGTCTGTCTTGGAAGCAGGTAAGAAGAAATCTAGTGTGGGAACAGGGGTGACAGACTGCAAGAATTCACCTTATGACAGATGCTGCTCTGGGAGTACAACCACTGTTTTAGGCTGAGAAGCACAATGTGACCCACAAGTCTCACTGATGTAAAGAAAGAAGACAAATGCTACCCTAGAAGAGCATCAGTAGGTAGAGTTTCCAGGCTTGCCCCTATTTTTGTTTGGGTCACAAGGAATTTGCAATGCTGTACTGTGTTGCAGGTGGTTAAACTGAGTGAACAGCTCTCCTCTCACCTATGATTATTACCTAATCGCAGAATTTACATGAGCACATGCATCCTTAACCTCAGTGGACTTTTCACTAGGTCATGTCACTGCATTGGACTATGGTGTATCTAGGTAACATGGATTCAGCTATTCAGCTAGTCAGTCCTCATCAGCTCTGGGATTTATGACCACAAATATCAAAACTGACTATCACCTTGGTCAGAGGTGAACTAGATGTTTAGGTACTTGTGCGTTTGGCTCGCATTCAGTGAACAAACAAATGGCTTTTTAACAAGCTGACTTCCTCCCTATCAGCTGTTTGTTAAGGCCTTTTTGCTTGTGGTCGATAGCAGATACAACAGATGGGAACACAGACCCTCACTCAAATATTTCAGGAAACAGTCTGTCATCCTAGTGCAAGCTTGCCTCCTTCAGGAGGATCTAAATTATCATACGGTGCACCAAGGGCTTGGAGGTTGGGCGCCACCCCAAATAGATGGATGGGAAAACTATAATCTCAATTACCTGCAGCTACATTTGCTTCAGTTTGTCTTTGATACCCCATGTCCTACTGCATGGACATTTTCAAAATGCCGCCTACATGAATAAATCCTATGCCCCCTTGGACTTTGCACAGGAGAAGAGTTTCCAGTGGATCCTTTAGCCATTCTAGGAAATGGGTTCCCAATTTTGTCAGCTTACATTATTTGACATTCTGTTCCTTGCAATGCATTTTTGAGTGTCAAGCTCTGACAATCTTCATTGAACCTCAGCTGATGCATAGGTAATGTAACTTACTTAAAGCACATCAAAGATCCATGGAACCAGTGAGAAGTATGTCTTACACAAACTGAACTTAAGTTTCCCCGTAGGCAATCATCACCCAAGCAGTGTCTACTCACCACAGTCACAGGATCACTATGTCTGTGCCTGCTTCCCAAGTCATAATGGTAGCATATTCGTATGGTGTTTTCATTTTTTTTTCTTTTGGCCCTTTCTTGCAGCTGCTGGTTAGTAGCATTTTCCTCTCATTTTGTTCCATGCAACCTCTTTGCACGGAATCCCAGATGCATGTGAAATGGCCACAAAAGAACTATCTGGGTTAAATGAGTACTAAACAGGTTTAAAATTAGTGCTTATTGTTTGGAAGCAGATGCAAGCTTCAAACAAATGCAAAACATCAATGCAAATGCAAAAAGGAGGGCAATTTGAAAATCAGATCCTAAGTACTTGATTCTATAGGTTGTTTTTTCTAGTAGTAATACCCAGAACAGTTCTGTTAATGTAATGGAAGCACACTGAATAACTGCTCTACTAGCATTTGTGTTTGCAGAGTTCATGAATCAGCAAAATAACTCAGGTTCTCTGCTATTCTCATTTTAATGAGCTGTTATCTCTACAAAGCTACCCTTTTAGAATCTAGTAAACAGTGCTACACATCTCTACATTGCATTCTACAGAAATTATTATTATCTAATTATTTTTGCTGTTTGTTTTTGTTACCTTTTGCACTATTTTTACTGAAGGCTAGTCATCCAGAAGATCTACAGTGCTAAAATCTAACGAGTTTTATCCGTTCATGCTAAATGTAAACTGATGGGAAACATCTATGTTGAATTTCTTCAACTACACCAGTTCACAAAATGCATAACTTTTTCTGAATTTCCATGCCCTATCCTGCTGTCCAACTCAAAGCAAAACCAAGCAGCATACATGTGCCAGCATTTCAGGTAACATCATGCAGAGGGTTTACTTTAGGCATAAGCAGTATGTTTCTAGTATGGCAGATGAATAACAGTGACAAAAACATGGTCTAAAGTGAGAGGGGAAACGTCCCAAGTTTCATAGCCATAGCCTCACTCTTTGCATAGCCTATGGAGATTCATAGCTGGTGGCACAGTACTGCTTTTGTGAACTATTCTTGTAGTACCTACAAAATGCCAAGATGGAGTGAGCTCCCTGGTTTAAGAAGCAAACCACCAAGGTAGATGCTGGTAGACGCTTCAAGAGCACCGAAGGACAAAGGGAAGTTGGACAGTGGAAGTTGGCTGTGGCACTCCACGTTGACTGGAGGCACCTTGTAGTGCCTGAGGAGCCAGTACACTCACCCAAGGCTGGCACAGAGGTTGTATACAGCCAGGAACAGAATGAGACTGGCTGCTGAGGCAGTAGAGCAATGGCTGTTTGCATCAGAGACAGAAATCATAGAATCATAGAATCTTTAAAGTTGGAAATGATCACTAAGATCAAGTGTCTGTCTAATACCACCATGTCAACCAAATCATGTCCTGGGGTGCCACATCTACATGTTTTTAACACCTCCAGAGATGGTGACTCCACCACTTCCCTGGGCAGCCTGATCCAATGCCTGACCACTTTTTCAGTGAAGAATTTTTTCCTAATACTCAATCTAAACCTCCCCTGACACAACTTGACACCATTTCCTCTCATCCTATTGCTAGTTACTTGGGAGAAGAGGCCAACTCCCACCTGGCTGCAACCTTCTTTCAGGTAGTGTAGAGAGCAATAAAGTCTCCCCTTAGCCTCCTCTTCTCCAGGCTAAACAACCGCAGTTCCTTCAGCCTCTCCTCATAAGACCTGTGCTTCAAGCTACTCACTCCAAAATAATCACTCAGCCTCATTTACCCAAATTTGGAAGGATAGTGCCCTGAAATATTTTTCTTTTCAGCCCTCAGATGCATTTAGTCTGGTTTTGGTGCCATGAATGGTTTTTAGGGTTATGATTTAATGACAGCATCTGGGGACAAAACCAGTAGAAAACCATTGCAAAGAAATTCTCATCATTTCCCAATGTATTGTTGCCAGCAGTCCCTTGTGGTTTACAGTTAATGGCAGATGCTCAGTGGGATTTGTTTTCATCAGAAGCCACATCCACTTCTCCATACTTTCCATGTCAATGTTCTCTTTAGCACTTTAGAAGTTTTACTTCTGTTGCCTGCTTACTTGAGTTCTTTCAAATTGGATAGAAACTATAATATTTTGTACCACTTATAAATATTAGCTTTTTGCATACATCCTCTTTTTCTGTATTGGTAAATATCAGAGGAGGGAAGAAACAGGTGGAAGTGAAGGGAATAAAGGGAAACAGACCGTACTTTTCTAAGAAATATTTGCCTAGTACTTCAATAAAATTAATATATTTTCCAGGGGGGCTTATACTTATTTTGAAAGCAGAAGTTACAAGGACCTACATGTCGTAAGAGTACTGCAGAGTAGACATCTCTATCTTGGTCTGCAAAGAGAATAATGATTGGCAATTAGTGCTGGCAGCAGTGCCCGGGTCTCAGGATCAAGGAAATGTCCCTTCTCCAGATGTTCCAATAGTTTGCAGACATTTGACCCCAGTGGATCTCTCTTGGCCTGGTCCTGGAGACGACCTCAGTTTCCCATTACATCTCTGTTTTTTTTTGAAAGATGAGCTAAAAATACTTTGGCATACCTCTCTCTTTCATCACTTGACCTATGAACATTGCAGCAAGATGTACATGCCAGGAGAATACAGCTATGATTCCCCCTTTACTGCCTTCAACCCCAGTCTACACTTCAGTTGCTGAGGAGGCCAAAAGTCATCAACCTATTTCTCCAGGCATGGAGGCACTACCATCATGAAGGTGGATGCTGATCTTAAGCTTTTGCCAAGGATTGCAGAGCAGTCCTGCAAAGACCCAGATCATGACAGTGAGGAGCAGTGCCACTATGCCATCACTGAGAAGAGAGATAGACCTAGGATATCAACAATTAGCAAGTCTCACATTTTCACTGCAATCCACTTAGTTACACTGGAGGTATTTTAACTACCCAACTGCTGAATATCATTGATAAATAGTCATGTTTGCTTATAAAATAGCTCAAATAATTTAATTTTTTTTCAGATTTTATTCTTCCTATACATACATAAGACTTTTTGGCACAAGGAATGTGTCTGTGGTTCAATTATATCTGAGTGCTGTAAAGCTCAACATTGTCCAACTAGAAGCCAGCAGAATGATGCATAAATTATTTTCCATCACTATATGCCACTACAGAAGAAAATTCTATAATATTTTTCAGCCTCATCTTTCATAAAAATCAGGAGTCTTCTAATGTAGCAAAAACCTTGAAGTCTTGGATTTGTGCTCACCATTTACTCCAAGGAAAAAAATAAACCCATACTTTTTGGCAGATACAAATCATTTTTCTTAAAGAGAGGGCAGGCCAGAATAGTTCTCAAGTTGCTTCAAAAGATAGTAATGGGAGCCCTTTTTCAAATCAGAACTCACTAGAACCCACTATTTATGCATGCAGACAAACAGGATTGTTTCTAAAGAGGGAAGAATAGCTTCCAGCCATGACTTCCAAAGCATACTTACTGACAACTGCTTTCTAGCCTATCTAACTTCGACGTCTACCAAATCCATAGTCCACAGAGAGGTTCCTCCACATTCTGCAGTGTGGGGTAAGGAATATCCAGAAATATTGCCAAGTTTCTCTTTCAATAAAACATACTGCAAACCCTCCCCTTTTAAGATTCTTTAATGTATCCCAGAGAAATGCTCCACCAAAGCACTCTTTGTAACATAGATAGAGGGAGAAAGGGAAAGATACTTCCTACAGTTTATTTCTGTGTAGAATGAAAAACACAAATACAAAGAAAGGGAATCAGAAAAAAGAAATGCACGACATGGAATAGTTACTGCTTAATATACAGCAAGTTTATTTTAAATGGAAGTTTGAGACCAAAAGAAATCTTGGCAGGGACAAAACCTAAACCCATATCTAGAGAAAACAGAGGGGGAAAAAACTGTTAATGAGTAAGATCTTACTTCAATGTATTGAAGGCATATAAATATATTTCCCATTATCACCATAAGATTACAGTTGTCAGATTTCTGTATATTGAGATGAATATGTTTCATAAAGCAGCATTAACTAACATAACTAAAAAGGAAAGAAGTGCAAGAGAAGCAAATTAAAATAGTACCCATTCAGGCATTATCATGAACAAATATGTAAAAAATGGAAAATTAGAACTGACTCTACTTGGATAACTGGAGAAGGTCACAGACCTGATTTTCTTCCTCCATTTTTAGCATTATGAAATAGAAAAAATGTAGTATAAAATTAAAAAGAAAAAGCCCCCTCATGTCTCCCAAATCCCCTGCAGTTCTTCACTGGAGAGTGATTTTGACATTGTGCTACAATCATAGAAAAGTGTCAACACCATTAAAGTGTCCTATTGAAGAGCCTTATGTGCATTTTAATGAAAGGAATAATGAATGGCTAAATGCACCTTCCCTACTTTATTGTTTTGTAACAGTAAAAAGGATGTGCTCAAAAGTAGCTTTTAAGGTTCCATTTGTACCTGGTCCTCATCTGTATTTTGTTGCTACCTGCTGGTAAGTCACCTACTCCTGGAGAGGGTCTCTAACACAGACCCATGTTTGGACCTGAAAGCTTTTGATGCAGCTGGGCTGAAGCAGCATTGACCCACCACCATTAGTCGAAGTTGCCCTGTGGTGGGGACCAGTGTCTCGGGACCCCCAAGCTTGTAAGAGCCATGTGCCTTTAGGGCTGCACAGCAGCCTCTGGGTTCTGTAACACTTTTATAGACCTTAAGACTTAAAAGACGTCAGAAAGCACATGGGATTAGAGAAATACGTTCTTAAATACATCTGCACACAGAGACATCTGAAAAGTCTTCTACTTCCCAGTGCTGGAGAAAGGTACAGCAAGAAGAGAGTGTGCAACTGACATTTTCTTACATGGGCTAGATGTCTATGCTATGGGTAAGTCATCCTGTGAGAAACCAAATCATCAGATAACAGGATTTGGAGAGTGGGTCAAGGGGGGACAATGACAGAAAATACATGAGGTAATAACGGAAATTCTGACAGAAGACAAAGAAAATAATTGCCATTAAGGCAGTGAATAGGCACTGGCAGAGGTGTCCACAGAGGCTGTGGAATCTCCACCCTTGGAGATACTCAGTATGCTGAAGGACAAGTCCCTGATCAACCAGATCAAACTACTAAGTTGACCCTGCTTTGAACTCAGGACTGACGAGGTGGCCTCCAGAAGTTACTGTCAATGTGAATTATTGTTACAATTCTCTGACATGCCAGAAGAGATTTTAGGTTCTTTTTTCACGTATGTGAAATAACACACACACACCCCCAACAGCAATACATGACAGCAATTGTATTCGTTTGTATTTCTGAGGTAATCAAAGCACACAAGAACCTCATATATTCGTCACAAGCAGGATTTGCCTCAGACTGTAGCAGAGACGAAGGCAGCTGAGAAGTATTGGGAGAGGACTAGGTCATACTATAATGCTCAAGCAGGGACAATAACTCCAGATAATGAGACTGCAGTATGACAGCATGGTTGTTATTTGCACTGCTCATCCATGTGAGAATGGCACACAGACTTAACAACAGCACATCTTTTATTTCTCCCCAAGTCATAAAAACTGAATACAGCTAAATTAGCTGGAATTACCTCTTTTAAGACCCAGATATACCACAAAATATTTGGGAAAAGGGAAGAAACATTACAGAGGTAAAAATGTACATTGTGAGTGCTGCATGGCTTAGTATGATCAACATCTACATTGGGCTCAATGGCAGAAAACAATGAGAATGAACCTGGGATTTAGCAAATTTCTGCAGTAAAATAATAATAGGGATTTAAGTGAACAATCATACATTGAATTTCTTCATTTTGTTCACTCCAGTTTCAGTCCTGCATCATTTAATGTGTGAATTCTGTTTCTGAAAACACTGTTATAATTGAAAACCTTGAGAAAGGATTTTGCTTGTCCACGTTGCAAGCGCAAGTTTATAGGGTGTAGGCTGGATTCAAAATATTGATGCTCCTGGCCCCCATGATCAAGACTAACACACCCTTGTCTTTTCACAGATTTTAACAGACAGCTGTAGGAGAGAACTCAGATGCTCAGTGAATAGATACATTTCCCTCAAGCAGTGCTTGTCCTTGTTTATGACAGTGAAAATACACACCAAAAGAATAATTCTGAGAACATTAAATTCATGGAGTTAAATTGGTAATTCTAGCCTATGTGTATCTCTGAACATCAGTGGGCAGTGTAAGATAAATTGTTTTTAAAGGTTCTGATATCACAGAACCACTAAAAAAATGTGAGATAGGGTTTGGCAGGAAAGGTATTTTCATAATTAATGGTGCTAATG
This sequence comes from Laterallus jamaicensis coturniculus, assembly GCA_022605575.1. Taxonomy (NCBI): domain Eukaryota; kingdom Metazoa; phylum Chordata; class Aves; order Gruiformes; family Rallidae; genus Laterallus; species Laterallus jamaicensis. The sequence goes on along the minus strand of JAKCOX010000023.1, from coordinate 10,832,359 downwards.
CATATATCCTTTGCCTTAAATAGCTTAAATGAAACGATACTAGTCTGCTCCTAAAGATTACTTAGTCATGCAGTCAAGCCAGTCTTGAAATCAAGATGTGTTTCAGACCATCCGAGCAACGTTAATCACTGTAAGATCCCTAAATCACTAGACATGCTATATTTGACTTTTTTATTCATAGCAAATAGAAGAACATTGGAATGCTTTCAAAGACCTAAACAACCCATTTTCTCTACTTCAGTCACTACTCACAGGCTGTTCACTTAAATATAGGAAACTAATGAAAACTGCAAAGCAGGAAGGTTTGCTATTTAAATAACCATACACCAATGTTTGTACATACCGTTCCTGCCGCTGTAGTTTTGGACAGGATTGGCCTATCTGCTTTGGACAGAACATTGACTCATGCTGACCTAGAGCTAAACTCATTCAAACTTTACTTAGACTGAAAACAGAGATTACAATTTTTTTTCAAACCGTATCTACAATTATTCACATTGAATTCTGACCTAATTTCATGCTGTATGCTAAGAGTAAGCAGACACATAGAATCAGCACAGTAATGATTTAAGTGTATTACAATTGATTAACAGGAAGCACAGGTAACTAAACAAAAAAAAAAGGAATTACAAAGGAAAATTTAAAGAAAATAATAAAACCAACCCACATTTAGA